>OY755044.1:44046734-44746734 GCA_963576565.1 Aspidapion aeneum
CTTCAATTAACGGACGCCGCTGAAGAGTTTATAAATAGTTGACCCCCATCGAGTTGTACCCTTTTCAAAAGGAAATTTCATTGTCTACAATAAAGTATATTACACATTTTTCTCTTAGAAGCTTATTTTTTGAGAAAATTTGAGAAAACCTAAATATGTTAGATTTTGAGAGGTCTGGGGGGGTTTTTGAAGAGGTGGTTCGGTTAAGGAGGTGTTTGACCCCATAAGCTCTCTTACCTTTTTGTACGTCACTAAATTTACACAAAAAAATAAAAATAAATAAAAAACGTGCCGTTTAAAGCACTAAATTTTAAAAAATGATTATTTTCTAACTTACTTACTTTAAGTTAAAGTTACTCCCACTCCATTTCAATATTTAAAAATACATTTCAAGAATGGATTTTGTAGCTGATAAAATTCTCTACAAGATATGTTCTTAGAACTTTTACCCTAGAACAAAGTATTTCGGAGCTTATGCCGTCTAAAGTAGAAAAAATCTGACAATTTGCCCAAGCACGTGATTTTAGTCATTTTTGGAAATTACCTAGCTTCGTTACTACTTTTCGCAGAACAACCATAACCATAGTACCAGCTAATTGTAGATAATTATATCCTCTAAAAAATTTCTCTCTTTTTGCGATTTAGTGTACTGGAACGAAATTAAAGGCAAAAAACTAAAAAAAGTGCCAATTTTTGATGGTTTTTTCAAGATGGCGGAGGGAGCACAGGGGTGGGGATGACGAAAACTCAGATTTTTAACAACCCTTCTGAGCTTAACAACAAATCCAAAATTCAGAACTACCGGACCTTTTGTAGGGTAATTTTTGGCCTCTATTCATTGAACTATGTAGCTACATACAATTTTTTCTTCTCGGGATAAAAGTGCCACTCAAGTCTCCACTTTTTGTTACTTTTAGAACGCATAAGCATAAAAAATTCAGACTTGTTAAATGGTCTTTCACGAAAATTTAAAGGTGTTAAATGTTTTCAACAAAATTCAACCGTCGTTGAGTTTAGAAGAATGTTCTGACAAAAATAACTAAATTCTAAATAAGGTATCATTAAATTTTTGCAAAAGTCTCAGTCTCAAATAGAAGCTATTGGGACAAAACAAAATTTATTTTCAAAACCGTTATTTCGGTCGGTTAAATAAAGATATTATATCTGAGAAATTTTGTTATAAAACGGATTCAGAAAAATCAAAAAATTCAGACTCGGAAACAGGGGCCGTACCCGGACCGAGTCGTGGACGGCCTAAATCGGCTTTCTTAGATCTTCTTGAAGAACAAGGAAACGGAGGGTGCAATGTGTGTGTGCTGTAAAGGGACCTAGTTCGGGGTTGCCAAACTTCGGTCTTTTACATTTGACACTCAATATTTCACCCTTTCGGACGGAATCTTGGTTCGGTTCCACTCTAAGAAATAAGGGAGCTTAGAGCCTCCACCGGCCAGTACGACTAGCTTTTAGACAGTCGAGAAAACGGGTTCATGGAATGGTTGGAAAATTAATGTTTAGGCAATTTAACTAAAATGTACCACTTTTATTTGTCTAACCTTGCTACAAGAATCAAATTTTAATAACTTTCTTACCCTAAACAAATTAAACAGGATTCCCAAAGCACAAGCGGTTTCTTTGTCTTAATTTGACACAATTGAATACCTTTCAAAGTTCCAGCAAAGAACAAACTTTCACGAAACGGTATATAACGGATTTACATGTCCGTTGGCTATTCTATAACTCAAATACCACTTTTATTACTCGGTTTGGTCCTAGTTAAAATGTAGATTCTTTAGTCCGGGAATATGCTTAAAATCAACCCTGTATAAGACGCGTGCCTACCTGTATGGCATCCAAGGTAGGGGTCCGGGAAAACAGGGTGATTTGGGGAATTACCAACTTTGAAACCAACCCTAAAGAACGCGTGCCTGCCTGTATGGCATCCAAGACAGGGGTCCGGGATTAGAGTGGTTTGAGTCTAAGAAACGGGTTAAAGATGAAATGTGCAGTTTTCCTTCGAATTATCTTGTACCCAGGAGGAAAGTGCACATTGTCTTAACCGGGCAAAATCAGGAAAAAGACGCGTGCCTACCTGTATGGCATCCAAGGTAGGGGTCCGGGAAATATACCAATTTGAAATCGACCCTGGAAGACGCGTGCCTACCTGTATGGCATCCAAGGTAGGGGTCCGGGAAATCAGGGTGATTTGGGGAAACCTACCAACTTTGGAATCAGCTCAAAAGAACGCGTGCCTGCCTGTATGGCCTCCAAGGCAGGGGTCCGGGATTAGAGAGATTCGAATTTAATAAAAGGGGTTAGAAAAACCGTCTGCAATTTACCCAGCAAAAGAAAAACATTTTTGCATTAAATATAAAGAACAGCGTAAAATAAATACTTAAAAATAGCCTACGCACTTACCTTTCGACAGTCTCGGTACCGGTGCACTAGAAATATCGCGAGTTTAGTTTTAGCACTTCTTGCTACGGCGGGCGATGACGGATAAAAAGGGCCGAACACGATGTGTCGATTGCTTAAATAGCCTCTGTTCGGAAGTGCTCCTTTTTCAGAGGTGGGAGGCCAAAGAAAGCCGATCACTTCCGAAAGGCTCCGACTAACTACCACGAAATCAGAGGTGGGAGGCCGAAGTGTTAGCTCCCGCTAAATTTCGCGGTTGTTTATATATTTCTAAAACCACACAATTGTATGAAGGGCAAAGCGCATTTCGCGTATTTGGACATGCGCATCCACAACCAGTGAGATCCTTGTCAATCGCCTAGAGAAAATGGCGTGTTAATTTCGTTCTCCAACTATTTCAAATATCTACACCTGAAAGTGCCCGATCTTTGTGTACTGAAGCATAGAACTAGAAACTTCAACCCTTCAGCTACGTGGTGACATCATTAGATCCAATCAGGGGCCCCTTGGAAGTGGAGAATGTGGCTGCAAAAGTGGTGAGTGCATTTGTCTCTGATTACCGTTGTGTGGCACAAATATTTTACCTACGGACCTTATTAATTATTTCGTAATTCATATCAATATATTTATGTTTGCGCGCGATATCATTAATTAATTTATACAGTCCATTGCATTTAACGTTTTTCTATCCGCGAGTTAACATAAGTGGTCCTTTTCGAGCCGAATTATTTTTAGAATAAATCCATACGACGGTATTAATAATTATTTTCACGCCAAGCCACTTATTTACCTAATCTGTGGCCAAGTCAAACAAGGCGGCCTTGAATTTTCGCATCGTATTTGAAACGAGAAAGTCGTCGGTGCAGTGCACGTGTCTTTCGCGTGCTCGATTCAGTAAACAAAGCGAAGGAACCACAAAACAAAACAAACAAAAACATTTCTCATTTATGTGTTAGGGTGTTTCATATCATTTCGATATTTAAAACAATTTTCATCAATTGCGATAAATTAGTGCATATTTTCGACAATTCGTCATTTTTCTATTTTAGAAGCATTATTTTAGCGTTAGTTGTATATTTACCGACAATTTCGTCATTTCAAAGGTAAAATCATCTGGGATCACCGAGTGTGGAGGATGAAAAAGCGAGAAACGAGTTTCAAGTGAGGTATTCCGATTTGGATGAAACCTTCGATAAATGCATGCTGGCGCATAATGACGTCATTATGTTTGATAGACGACTCGGACGATGAGGAGTTTAAAACACAGGATGCGATCCTTTCAGAAGCTCGTAAATATTTTTATGCGTGTAAGGGGGTTTACTCTAAAATATTTCCGGTTGAGGCTTCATCCTTTTCGGGATCATATGTTCGACAAAACGAAACTCCAAAACTCAAAGAGTTAGGTATTCCCATATTTCGAGGTGATAAAAAATTATGGCCAAGCTTTTACGATCTTTTTAATAACATTATAGATCAAAATCAAAGTCTAAGTAACGTTCGAAAACTTCAATATTTATTTTCATATCTCGAGGATGAGCCTTTAAAATTGATATCAGGGATTAGCTTATCTGATCAAAATTATGAAATTGCTTACGACAAATTAGTCAATAGATATCAAAATAAGCGAGACCTCGCAAATGATGCTTTAAGCTCAATTATGAACTTCACCTTAAAAAACGAGTCAGCTAAAGAATTGCGTAATTTAATTGACACCTTTTCTGAATCCCTAGAAATTTTAAAATCACTTAGCTTTGACGTTGACAGTTGGGACTTTTTCATTTTATTAGAAAAATTGGATATTCCAACGCGTTCAAATTTCGAAATGAGTCACGCCAATACTAATACCGAAATTCCCACTTTTCAGTCACTTTTTCAATTTCTAGAAAAAAGATGTAAAGTTTTGGAATCACTTCCTCAATTAACAGCACCCAAAAAGGTGCCTATCTATCAAAAATCAAATTCTATGCAAAATCAGTCTGGGCAAAAGCCTAATCAAAATTCAAATTCTATGCGAAGTCAGTTTGGGCAAAAGCCTACCTATAAATCATCTAATTCGCCTTTTATAGGACTGGCTGGCACCTCAACTAATTCAAGTACGGGAATAAAATGTTTCCGGTGTAATCAAGGTCACGTGCTTTCGAAATGTCAAACATTTCTTGATCTCTCACCTATCGATCGCCTATCTTTCGTCAAGCAGAAAAAAATTATGTCTAGCGTGTTTTCATCCCTTGCATGATGTAGATACGTGCAAATCAAAATATTCATGCAGGACTTGCAATAGTAAAAGGCACCACACTTTAACTCATATCTTAGAAACTAATCAAGAGTCTGGAAGCCAAGATACTAGTCCTGTCATTCACACACCACCTGTCAATAATCTTCATGTGTCATTAAATGCCTCAGGACCTTCAGGTACCTTTCTTTTATGCATCGCCATAATAGATGTTATGGACGGTTGCGGAAATTTTCAACCTGTAAGGGCACTGCTTGATTCTGGATCACAGACAGGATTCATCAGTGAAAAGTGTATTCAGTGTCTTAATCTTCCTAGGCGAAGTTACACCACTGAAATATTCGGATTAAATCAGATGTCTTCTTTTACTTCCAAAGGGCTCGTTCAATGTCACATTAAGCCACAAGGACAAGTCACTCCTTTACTTAATTTCGAAGCAATTGTTGTTCCACAACTATGTTCCAATATGCCTACATTCTCTTTGAACGATAATCAGTGGAAACACTTGGAAGACCTTAAACTTGCCGACCCATCTTATTTCAAATCTAGACCTGTGGACCTGGTTATTGGTTGCGAGCTATTCGCACAGATATTCAAGGAGGGCAGGGTTCTTGAACAGGTAGGGCAGCCTTCAGCCCTTGAAACTATCTTTGGCTGGGTCGTCATGGGAAAGGTTGACGAAGTAGGTAGTCTTACGGAACGAACCAGTTGTTTTTTAACGAGTCACTCACCTCCTTTAGAGGTCATTCTCCCTAGGTTTTGGGAAATCGAACATTTGCCTAAAAAACAAATCTTATCAAAGGAAGAAAAACAGGCAGAATCAATTTTTACTGCTAGTGTAGTACGGCAACCGAGCGGTAGATTCATGGTAGATCTTCCGTTTAAAGATAAAATAAACCCTGACCTAGGAAATACTTATCCGCAAGCTTATCGTAGATTTTTACTTCTAGAAAATAGATTAATCAAAAATCCTGATCTGTACACTGCCTATTCAAGTTTCATGCAAGACTATATCGATTCTAATCATATGAGTTTAGTTTTATCTAGTCAACCAAAGGTCGACGTATCGTGTTTTTTAGCACATCATTGCGTACTAAAGCCGGAAAGCTTAAGTACAAAATTAAGGGTAGTCTGGGATTGTTCGGCAGTCACCCCAAAAAATATTAGTCTCAATGACACATTGTTATCTGGACCGAAACTTCAAAAGGATATTGCTTCTTTACTCCTTACGTTTCGTCTTAATCCTATTGCCTACATTGCTGACATCAAACAGATGTTCCGTCAAGTCCTTATCAATCCTTATCACCGTCCTTATCAAAGGATATTGTGGAGGTTTTCTCCACATGACCCACTTTCAGTGTGGGAACTTTCTACTGTCACTTTTGGCATGACATGCTCACCTTTTCTAGCCATGCGTACCTTAAATGAGCTGGCAGAGAGAGAAAAGGAACGTTTTCCTATGGCTAGTACTGTTCTAAAAACGTCAATCTATATCGACGATATCTTGGGAACTAGCCCTTCGCTTTCTGAAGCTCTCTCCCTTCAAACAGAACTCAATGATTTGTTGAAGTCAGGAGGATTTGAACTTAAAAAATGGGCAAGCAATTGTCCTGAGTTTTTGGCAACATTGCCAGAGTCCGATCGTCAAATGCCTCTCTCTTTCGACAAGGAGGAACCCCACTTTATCAAAGTTTTAGGGCTTCAATGGCATCCAAAAAACGACATTTTTTCTTATCAATGCCGAATGAAGGACAAACCCCCAACCAAACGTTCTATTTTATCTATCATAGGAACAATCTTCGATCCCTTAGGTTTTCTTTGTCCCTTGTTGCTACAAGCAAAATTTATTTTGCAACAGTTGTGGATATCAAAAATAGGCTGGGACGAAGAACCAGATTCTTCTATCATCGACTCTTGGAACAAACTTCGTTCTGAATTCCCGCTTCTTTCCAATTTTCAATTACCCCGACAAATCAAACTGTCAAAAACCAATACCTGTCGAATCATCGGCTTCTGTGACGCTTCAATTCGAGGCTACGCAGGCGTCGTATATTTTCGTGTAGAAGAGGAAAACAATATATCTGTTTCTCTCATATCTGCAAAATCTAGGGTCGCGCCTATAAAGTCACAAACTTTGGCTAGGCTAGAACTCCTAGGCGCATTTCTTTTAAGCGAATTAATTGACTTCGTTTTATCTAGCTATGAAGGAAAAATAACTTTTACAAATATCGTTACTTTCTGCGATTCGCAAGTCGTATTGCACTGGCTTTCATCCCCTCCTAATCGCTGGCAAACCTTTGTTGGAAATCGAGTCAGTAGAATCCAAGTAATCATTCCCTCAAACTCGTGGCGCTACATTCCTTCTGCTTTGAATGCAGCCGATATTGCGTCACGAGGGGCCACCCCTTCACAGCTCATGTCACATGACATGTGGTGGAACGCACCGTCGTGTTTGTGGTCTTCCGAAAACGAATGGCCCGATTTTCATAAACCAAAAATGCCGATTGATTTCGGAGATATTAATCTGGAGGAAAAGCCAAAAGTCTGTTGCAATGCGATAATTGATGTCAACTTCTTAGATCAGCTTCTTATCAAATATTCCTCTATATCAAAAATTCAACGTATCATTTGTTATGTCCTTCGAATAGTTAACCTTTTTCAAAACCATTCCTATCAAAAACCCACTAAGCCGCCGGACCAAAAAGTTATTTTTGAGAATATTGTTTTTCCTACCACCGGTGAGATGCAAAGTGCGTTACACCTTCTTATCAAACGCGTGCAAGGTTCTTGTTTTTCTGAGCTTTTTTCCGCGTTATTTAAGGATAAACCAATACTGAAACCTTTGCGAAAACTTTCACCTTTTCTTGATGAGAATAATATCATTAGAGTCGGTGGCAGATTACAAAAATCTGACCTTTTGTCTTATTCTGCAAAACCCCGTCTTACTTTCGAGTGACCATCGTTTAACTATTCTTCTTATCGAGTCCGCTCATCGACAATATCTTCATCCTGGGTTTAAAACATTACATAATCTGCTTTTACAGCAATTTTGGATATTATCTGCCAGACGGGCAATTCAAAGAACCATATCCAAGTGCTTGCAATGTTTTAGAATCAACCCTAAACCCTATAGACCGCCCATAATGAGTTCACTTCTCGCTCATCGAATCAATCAACTAAAACCTTTTTCGAGTGTAGCTATCGACTTTTGTGGACCTTTCTTTGTGATTCCTCATCGTTACCGTGGTTGTAAAGCTTTCAAATCGTATGTCTGTGTGTTTGTCTGTACGGCCACACATTGCGTGCATTTGGAATTAACCATGGAACTGTCCACCGAAGGGTTCGTAGGTGCATTCCATCAATTCATTTCCAGACGCGGAAGCGTGACGCAATGCTGGTCAGATCAAGGCAGTAATTTTATAGGGTTTCGTAACCAATTACTGGATTACGCAAGAAGTGCTGCCACCAGACTTTCTATTCGTTGGCATCTGGGACCTCCTCTCAGTCCACATTTCAATGGCCTGGCAGAAGCTGGCGTCAAAAGTTTTAAAACTCACTTTGTACGAGTTGTCGGCGACCAGAAGTTGTCTATCATGGAGATGTCCACCCTTGCCTGTCGCATAGAAGCCGTACTTAATAGTCGCCCTTTATCTCCTGCCTCTTCAGACCCACACGATTTTCAACCTCTTACCCCTGGGCATTTTTTGACACTTGAACCCCTTAATTCAGAAATTCCGGAGTCAGATTTGTCCGAGGTTCCCCTAAATCGGCTCTCGAGATGGCAACTAATCCAAAAACTACATAATGATTTTTGGAAATGGTATTCTATAGAGTATTTGCATACGCTACAACAGCGACACAAGTGGACTGATTCGTCCCCAAATATCAAATTAAATGATTTGGTTATCATAACAGTGATCACATTCAATCGCCTTTGAAATGGCCGGTCGGTCGGGTCATCGAACTGCATCCCGGCGGGGACGGTCAGGTGCGTGTTGCGACGGTACAAACGGTTACCGGTGTTTATAAGCGGCCAGTTGTAAAACTGTGCCTCTTGCCAAATTAAAAGTAATTTTAATTTTCTACCTTTTACCGGGTATTACAATAGGTTTTTTTTTATTTTTAATTTGTTTTGAATTTTTGTTTGTTTGTTTTGCCTTTTTCGGGATTTCGTTATCTCTAAATAAACTTACGATACTTATCTGTTTTCAGTCATTTATATTTATCGGTCGATTCTTTTTCTTATATCTATATCTGTCCGGTTGAGATTCTAAAATTGTGTGTTTTGGAGGGCAGTTATGTTAGCTCCCGCTAAATTTCGCGGTTGTTTATATATATTTTTAAAAACACACAACTGTATGAAGGACAAAGCGCATTCCGCGTATTTGGACATGCGCACCAACAACCAGGGAGATCCTTGTCAATCGCCTAGAGAAAATGGCGTGTTAATTTCGTTCTCCAACTATTTCAAATATCTACACCTGAAAGTGCTCGATTTTTGTGTACTGAAGCATAGAACTAGAAACTTCAACCCTTCAGCTACGTGGTGACATCATTAGATCCAATCAGGGGCCCCTTGGAAGTGGAGAATGTGGCTGCAAAAATGGTGAGTGCATTTGTCTCTGATTACCGTTGTGTGGCACAAATATTTTACCTATGGACCTTATTAATTATTTCGTAATTCATATCAATATATTTATGTTTGCGCGCGATATCATTAATTAATTTATACAGTCCATTGCATTTAACGTTTTTCTATCCGCGAGTTAACATAAGTAAACCGATCCTTTCCGAATGGCTCCGACTAAACCCACGACATTAGAGGTGGGGAACCGAAGAAAGCCGATTATTTCCGAATGGCTCCGACTAACCCCACGACATTAGAGGTGGGGAGCCGAAGGAAGCCGATTATTTCCGAATGGTTCCGACTAACTTCCACGACATTAGAGGTGGGGACCAAAGAAAGCCGATCATTTCCGAATGGCTCCGACTAACACCACGACATTAGAGGTGGGGAACCGAAGGGAGCCGATTATTTCCGAATGGTTCCGACTAATTTCCACGACATTAGAGGTGGGAACCAAAGAAAGCCGATCATTTCCGAATGATTTCGACTAATCCCCACGGCATCTGGAGTCAATAACTTATAATTTCTACTCACGGCCGATGAATTACGATAAATTAGACCTGCCCATGCTTTAGGAGACTTGTAAAACAACTTAACCTAAATTACCCCGACCTAACAAAGATAGAAATTAGTAACTTCGTTACACACCCCCCTTTCTTCGGAAAAATGCAAAAATACATAGTGTTTTTGTCATTTTTTTAAACCTATGCAAATAGAGTAGCAAAAAAAACAAAACAACAAAACTCTTTTGTAAAAAAAAACTACTTAAATCTAATCTCACCAATATAATTTTAAAAAAAATCATCAAAATTCTTCTTAATTGGCTTCAGTCATGGCGCCACCATATCCTATGCCTCTGAAGACGGTTAACAAAGTCATATTGATCTATGTTCCCCGGGTACCAAGTACCAAACGGTTATAGAGGACCTACTTAGTAGGAACCCCTGTTAACTTTTACAGGAATATTACAATTTCCTTAGCAGTAGTCTTCAATTGTCATCAAACGGTTAACGAGGCCATATTGATCTATGTACCCCGGGTACCAAGTACCAAACGGTTATAGAGGACCTACTCAGTAGGAACCCCTGTTAACTTTTACAGGAATATAACTTAATTTCCTTAGCGGTAGTCTTCAATTGTCATCAAACGGTTAACGAGGCCATATTGATCTATGTACCCCGGGTACATAGTACCAAACGGTTATAGAGGACCTATTTAGTAGGAACCCCTGCCACGGCTTGTACTTGGGCCTTAAATACTTTATTGAACTGGTTCTAATTAGTGGTGTTTCTGACGTTGAATCTTGAACGGTATATTACAAACAACAAAAAGAAACGATTCTTTCTTTTACAGGCGATAGTACGGCCCTCGCAATGCTGCTGGGCATCCGCAGCTAGAGCACGTGTAGCGGGAGTGCAGACATACTTGTGTTCCCACCGATCGAGTAGCCATTGGCAGTCGAGCAGGCCTTGAACTAACCCTCTCTTTCTGACGGAGACAGCAATCTCTGGTCATCATATTTAGCCTTCCACATTGAGAGCAGAATCGGATACGTTTCCCTGCGCAACCGCTTCGGAGATGTCCAATCTTTCCGCATGTCCAACACAAATTAGGGTCCGAGACATCTAAGAATAGAACGGATTTTAGTCTAGGCATCGGTGTCGACGGAGGTCGTACGTAAATTTCTGAGAACGGGTCATTCGCTTCAATGGGGAAGTCTAATTGATCCCACACACACGTGGATTTCGTATCCGATAACAATGAAACGGAAACCTCATTGTTGTTTGATCGGCTGTCGGTTTTGATGACGGTCTTTGTTGATTCGGTATCACTCGAGGACTCGTTGTCCTCCTCAAGATAGATTCGATTATTATCGAACTGAACGCGTCGTAACTGGAATTGAGGCCGACGTTGACGGAGGTACAACAGAGACCGGCTCAACATTTCCTTCTATTTCCTCGATAGCGTCTGCTAGCTCGAGGACGATACCCTCAGTTTCCGGGAGTGGGGAACAAGTAATCTCTAGTATTGGTGAATCCATTATGCTAAAAAGAAAACACACATAGATATCTAATACGGGCAATAATAAAACCTACAAGTTGCGGGCTCATATCCGATTTTACTACTTGCTCGGACCTTGCTGTTGGATTTTCTTTGAGGAGTCTGGCCGAAAAAAAAATGACTCTATTTTTGATTCTGTTTAATTACTTCAGATTAACGGTTATAAACTTAACGGATGTCCTCTTATCACAGATTTGATTACAATACGAAATCAAAAAAAAACTAAAAATAGTAAAAAAATTAAAAAAAACGCAGTAAATAAAAACTAATAATTCCATATCACAGGTTTTAACTTAAAGGAACTCGCTCATCCATCACCCAGTTACAAGATAAAACTAATTTTACTTAAACTTAATCGGTACGACGATCGGAGAACTATGCTGGAGGCAGATTCAGACGAATCGCTTTCCCGGAGGAGGAAACAAAAATTCGTCGACATCGGCGATTTGCCGCAATGTGTTTCGGACGCCGGTCAACCAAAAATTTATGAAGGCTGGGAGGCCAAACGGTCAGATTTGGATTCTTTTCAACAAAATCTGCGACAGAGACTTCATCCCACTCCGTTGTCATATGGGAACATTCAGACGGTGAGATCGTGGGAAGTGGGGATAACGGGGAAGCTGAACGCTCTTCATTATTTACTGTTGAGCTTATTGTAACTGGTGCAGCAAGTTGGATATTAGAAATTATATTGATGCAGCGATCCGAAACAGAAGAACTCCTGACAGAATCGGTCGAAGTAGAGTATGTTTCAAGACCTGCCAACACCGCTTGACATTCTTCTGGACTGAACAAAGGCGGGAAACACAGAGTCTCGGAACTGACCTTTTCCGCTAAAGGCGACGGTATTTTGTTATAAAAGTGGAGTGATGGGATACCTGGACAGTCAGGCAACGATATAGAAGGCTTATCGTTTATTATATGTGAACTTAGAGGAACTAACGGGGGTGGTTCGATATTTACTGAAGGAAAGAACATATCTTCCGAGATAGCCCCGGAAGTATCAGCGAAAATGATGTCATCGACATTAAAATTTATGTCCCGCTCCAGCGTCGAGCAGTTAGAAATCTCTTCCTCGGGCCTAAAGGCTTCTGAAGTCATGCCCAGCCCCGAAGGCCATGTACCAGCTGAAGTGATAAATTTATTTATTTATTTATTTATTGAACAAAGATATCAACAGTAAGTACCAGTTACAGATATCTGCTTAAATAATACAGAAAGAGTACAAAAAAAATCATAAAAATATGCACACACACTCACTTAATTTAAGATTAAAACGCCTACAGCAAAAAATGCAAAGCACAAATACAACGAAAAAAGGACATTTAGCTAAAATCTTAAAAAATTTTAATTTTTAACCAATTTCAATACTTGATAATTAAAATTCATTTAACCTAACTTTCACTTTTAAATTTTTAACAAAATTTTACCTGTCACTTTAAAACATATCAAGATTTATGATTTTTACTTATTAGATGGAATAGTAATTTTGGACAACCCAAGTGTACTAAACTAGTAGACGAACCACGGACAGAGGTCACTATCGCGGATAAAAAAAAATAATAATAATAAAGATTATTCATAGATTTTAAAATTTACAATAAATTAAAATTAATAAAGTCACAAATAAAAACAAAAATATACCTACATATATATAATAACACATTTACATTGAGTTCAAAATCGCATCAAATTTAAAGTAAAATAACAAAAAAGTTAACCAACACGTAATTTTTCGTCAATAATTTTTTTGAATTTTATAAGGTTCATTGTGTCAATATTAATATCTGAGGCATAAGTATTAAAAATTGAACACATTTTGTATATTGGAGAATTTTTGTATAGATTAGTTCTCGGAAAAGCTAGATAAAAAGTGCACAAATTACGTGAGTTTACTCGATTTATGGCAAACGGTAGCTGACCCAAAATATCGGGACCATCCATTTCGCCCTTTATTAATTTAAACATCGTGCAAAGAATTACTTTGTGTCGTCTTTTTTCCAAAGACAGCCGTCCAAACACACCCAACAGGTACTCATTGTCACACCCTCTCTGTGGATAAGTACCATATTTCCGAAAATAAAGGCATTTCAAAAATTTTCTTTGGACTCTCTCAATTCCCGCAATCCATACGTCATATAACGGAGACCAAATAATTGAACCATATTCCAGTATGGGCAAAACCAAGCTGTCAAATAGATGCAGGCTTATGTCTATATCAAAGTTCTTTGTATTTCTAGATATAAAACCAGAAATCTTTTGAGCACTCTCAACTTTACTTACAATGTGTTCTGTAAACGTGAGACTTACATCAAAAGTTACTCCTAGATCTTTTTGAATGTCAACTCTTTTGACCTTAGAGTTATTATAAGTATAGTCGTACTGAAATGGATGTTTGTTAAGAGTATAAGACATGCATGTACATTTGTCCACATTCAGACTAAAACTATTTGTTGTACACCAATCTGCAATACAGTCTGAAATGGAATCAATAATATGAAAACATTTAAAATCATCGGCAAATATTAGCCCCTCAACATCTTTCAAGTTTGTGATAATGCTATTTATTGCAGTTAAAAACAGGAGTGGCCCAAGATTAGAACCTTGGGGAATTCCGGAAGTGCTTTTATACAGAACCGATTTACATCCCTTGATTTCAATGTATTGGAACCTACAACTAAGATAAGATTGTATTAAATGAATCAGGTGTGAAGAAACATTCATATCAATTAAAGCTTTTAAAATTATACAGTGCCTTACCCTATCAAAGGCTTTCTCCATGTCTGTATAGATTACGTCAACTTGCGATTTATTATTAATTGCTTCATGTACATATTGGCAAAATGTGGTCAGATTCGTAAAAGTCGACCTTTTTGGAAGAAAACCATGTTGACGTAAAGTTATTTTACCAGAGATCTCACCAAACAATCGTTCAAATATAATTCGTTCAAAAACCTTAGAAATAGAGCACACTATACTTATGGGGCGGTAATTCTTAATGTCTTGCCTCACACCAGACTTGTATACGGGAATTACTTTGCTTGTCTTCCATTTAGTTGGGTACTTGGATGTTTTTAAAATAAGGTTGAACAAAAACTTTAGTGGGAACTGTAAGTATTCACGACACCCTTTTAGAATATAAGCAGGTACTCCATCAGGACCTATAGCCTTGTTACCCTTTATATTTTTAATAGCTTTATCAATTTCCGTTTCGCTTACTAAATTGTCGCAAAAATATGATTTAGGAGGAAAAGTTTGACAACTAATATCAGCGTCATTAATAAAGACTGATTTAAAAAATTCGGCAAAGCCATTGGCTACATTTTAAGGCTCTGAATAGGTCTTGTTATTAAATGTCATCTACTGAGGAATATCGGGATTTTCTTTAAGGCTTTTTATATAAGACCAAAAGAATTTTGGGTTTGCTTTTAAACTATTTTCTACATCATGCAAATACTCACTGTATGCCACTCTCATTTTATCTTTGATTATCCTGCGTAAATTAACAAATTTGGATCTCCAATACATTGATCTAAATCTTTTTGATTTTAGAAAGTAGCGATGCTTTTTCTTAATAAGAAGAATAATTTTCCTATTAAACCATACCGGATATTTCCTATCAAGTTGTGTTGATTTTGGAACACATTTTTCAAAAATGTTTCTGAGAATATCGTAAAACATTTCCATAGCTTCATCTACATCAGCAGAATTTTTTAGAATATCCCAATTTTGATTTTTAAACAGTTGATACATCAATAGGAAATTAGCTTTTTTAAAATTATATTTAGTATTAGAAATTATTTTACATGACTGAATTGGAGACTTTGTTGTAAGAGAGATTGCAAGACAAGGATGTTGATTGTCTATTGGCAAGAGGGCATCCTCCAACTCGGAGACCTCAATGTTATCAAAAGATGATATCACAAGATCAAGAATTACACCATTATTGTTTTTTATTTTATTTGATTGGGCCAAATTATTAAATGCTAAGAAAGACCGTAAAATATTTAAATTATTACAAGAAGACAAAGAATTCACATATGCAGGAACATTAAAGTCACCCAAAATAATAAGTTCCAAATTAGTTTGGTCAATTAGTTGAGACTCTATTCTTTCAAATAATTGCTCATAGATAATGCCTTGACTATTTGGGACAATATAAACTAAAACAACATACAAAAAAAAGTTACTTTTAAGATTAATTCTAATACATATAGCTTCTTGATTTTCATCAAAAATACGACATTCTGAGATATTGAAATTGTCCCTAACTGCAAGCAACACTCCACCTCCTTGATTTTTACCAGTAACCACTCTATTTCTATCCTTACGAATACAAATTCTATTAGAAGAACAAAATTCTGAAGTAGATACGGAGTCGTTAAGCCACGTTTCAGATAAAGCTATAATATCAAGATCACTATTCAGAAAACTAAATCTAAGGTTGTCCAACTTGGTTTTGACTCCTCTACAGTTCTGATAAACAATTGAAACATTATTGTTATTTAAGTGGTTGCTAATTGACTCTCTGTCAAAGGAAAATTTACGTCATGATCTATTCTTATTGAGAAAGTATTAGAGTCAAAGCTTGTTTCGTTATCGGTCATTGATAACAAATTCTGAGAATCGGGGGTTTTAGAGTTATTATTTTTTAAGATACCTGTATAGGGTGAGTTCGGAAGACTATCATCATGTCAATATTTAAATCGTGTACCTCATTGAGTTCTATTGAACTGCCATTAATAAAAAACTTTTTGATCACATCGCCAATATTCTTTGCCATTTTAGTAAGCCCTATTTTATTAGGGTAAATCGAATTTCCAACAAAACATTTTTCTGTGAAAATTGTTTTCAAGTACATATCATACAATTCACCATTAACTAAGGAATAATTTTGTGTATAAAAACGACTGTTTACGGGACTTGTGCAAATAATTAAATTAGTAGATAAACATTTATCAGAAAGAATTGAAATAATTTTTTTTTTTAATTTTCTTATTTCGGGCCCTACGAAAACAATTACAAAATCTTTCTTAGTAAAATCTTTTATGTAAGAATTAATGCTATTTACCATAAAGTCAAAAGGTGCGTTGGGTTTACATACCGTTTGAAGCTTGTAATCGTCTTTTAAATTTCTTTGAAGATATTCATACATATACTTGCCGCACGCATCCGTCAGTAGAAGAACTTGTTTGTAATTTGAAGTAAGTATACTTGGATTCTGCTTTTTTGTATCTACTGGATCCCTTATGCTATTTTTATTGTAGGGATCTTTTTTAGTGTTGGCCTGTACAAGACATTGTTTATTATATACATTTCCTGACTCTTCTGCATAAATTTTGTTATCAGCCTGAAGCATATCCAAAGCTGATGCCATATCATCTTTTATTTTTCTTATATTAAGTAGGTCAGTGTTTAAACCACTTATAGTAGATATGTTATGCCGTATTTTACTCTGGAGGTCAATATTGACAAGCTCAAGCTCTTTAATTTTTTCTAGGAGACCCTTGTTGGTATTAGTCTCTATCGGATACGACAATTCAGTTTCTGTTGTCATGTCTTTGGTGGTCAAGGAAAAAGATTGATTTGTTTGGATAGCACGTGAAGTTGTTAAAATTGTTTCAGGGGTAAAGGTTTGACATGTTGTTTGTTTTAAGAGAAGTTGTTTGTTTTAAGAGAAGTTGTGAGATATTCCTCTTCATATCGCGAAACATCATCAGCCACCGATACAGAGTTACGCTTAAGTCTATCAATATAGGCGTCTTTTTCAGTGTTTTGAGTTCTTAGATCCTCTATTATTGCATTTAGAATATCAAACGTATCTGGGTTGCGGTCTGTTGCCACTTCCCTACAGCTTGGAGAACATATTATAAATGACTCTTGTAAAATTAAAAACTGCTTGTTTTTCCAACAACTTTTATGGAAGACATTTTTACACACCAAACAAAAATATGTAGTGGACTCTCTATTTTTACAGCATTTAAATGTTGACATTTTGCGTTCTTATAGGGCTTAAAAATTTACGCTCTAAAATAACGAGAAACAGTCACGTTAGAGAAGTTAAATCGAATACTCTATCACTGGGTTTAAAATCTTTTCAAATTAAATGGGTATGCACATAAGCAAATTAAATAGACTTACTATCACTGTATTTAAAGTTCATTTGAAATGAAGATAGATCAATGCTAACCGGGAGCGATTTACCCGATAGGTCTGGCTTCTCGGATAACCACGATTTTTGTGGTTCTAATTCGGCCAAAGAGATGCTAATGGGCAAACATTTATTGAACTTGTTTGTGACGGCTAGCAATTTAGGGTCTATACGCTTCAACTCTACGACCGGCTGAAAATTTTGGGTGTCGTCATTGATTTGATGCCCTCTCCAACTTTTGCCCTGTTTTCGGGATTGGCAGTTTAACGGTTCGGTAACGGAATTCTCCGCTGGGTTCGGTTTTGCTTCAATCATTTTCTATAACAGAAAGTTGTAAATTAAGCAAAATTGATCTAAGTGACCCTTCACAACAAAACAAAAAAAAAGTAAACATAATTAACGCGAATGAGCCGGTTTTAAATCTTTAATGTGGATATGTTTTATTCTCTTTCCGTGTTCTTCTTTAAGATCAAAAACAACGGGCGAAATAACTCGGACTGCGGTGTACGGTCCAGAATATTTAGGAGCAAGTTTTGCTGCGAACCCTTTTGCGGCCGAGGATAACGGATGTTCCTTTTTAAAGACTTTATCCCCTACATGGCATCGCCATTCACGTCTTCTTAAATTATAATAACGGCTTTGCGAAGAATACGCTCGAGCTAGTCTAACACGGGTCAATTCGTACAATTCTTTTAGCTTTTGTACACGGTTCGATACTTGTTCTGGATTAAGGTCAGGTTCTTGTTCAATATGATCTTCCTCAGAGGGTAGGATTCTATGTAATGCATTGGGTATTTCTAACTCACGTCCAAAGTTAAGAAAAGCCGGAGAAAATCCGATAGCCTCATGTCGGGAGGTATTATACGCAAACTGGAGATCAGACAGGTGCAAATCCCATTTGCGGTGTTCATTCTCGGAAAGTTGTGCAATCATTGTTTTCATGGAACGATTAGTTCGTTCTACAGGATTATCCTGGGGAGTATAAACAGGAGTAAAACGGTGTCGGATACCATAACTTTGTATGATCTCACGGAAAGCCTTACCTTTGTACTGTACACCATTGTCACTTATTACCACTTTTGGACAACCGAACCTTGAGAGAATTAACTCGTGTAAGGCTTGAGCAACATGGTTAGCGGTAGCTTTTCGTAGAGGTCGACACTCTACCCATTTGGTAAACCTATCTTGAAACATTACAACAAACGAATGTCCTTTAGCTGATCTCGGTAACGGGCCAATTAAGTCTGTAGACACAGTAGCCCACGGGTCTTTATTGAGTGACGGTTGCATCTTTCCTGGAGTCTGCTGCTGCGAGACCTTGTACTGCTGACACAAAGAACAGGATCGGACATAGGCAGCGATTTTTCGAAACATGCCTGGCCAATAATACCGCAACGCAATCCTAGCGGCGGTTTTAGCTATTCCCATGTGTCCAGCAGTTGTAGAGTCATGGTTTTCTTGTAAAACCTGCTCTCTGACAGTCTTCGGTATACACAGTTTCCAAGGGTCTGAAAATTCGTCATCTTTTAGGTCAGACATATCCCAGAAATGCCTATACAATCGCCTTTCTCGTACGCAATAGTCTGGAAATGCTTTCGGGTTTGTTTCAACTTCAGTTAATTTGTTAGCATACCAGTTACATGGAGTAAAATTTGCTAAAACAAATACTGGATCAGCTTCTGGTTCGGATTCGCCAGTTTCTAACGGATCTCTAGATAGCGCGTCTGCAATACGATTTAAAACTCCTTGACGATACTTTATCTCAAAATCGAATTGCTGCAAAAACATCCGCCATCGGGCCAACCGGCCAGATGGACTATCTAAAGAAAACAACCAACGGAGAGACTGGTGATCAGTGACAACGGTAAAGTGGTATAGCTCTAAGTAGGGGCGCATTTTCTCTACTCCCCAAACTATAGCAGCGCACTCTTTCTCTGTCACACTCATTTTACGCTCGGTAGATGTAAGAGTTCTACTTGCGTATGAGATTACATGGTCACCATCTTGGTAATGTTGAATTAAGGCCGCGCCTAGTCCGTATTCCGACGCATCAGTCTGTAAGACAAATGGCCTAGAAAAATCTGGACAGGCCAAAACAGAGGCCTCAGTCAGACATTGTTTTAACTTGTTAAATGCGGTTTGTTGAGTTTCAGTCCAAATAAAGGGTTCTCTCTTTTTCAATAACTTGTTTAACGGTGTTGCTATCTGTAAAAAATTTGCAATAAATCGACGGTACCAGGATGCAACTCCCAAAAATCTTCTTAGTGCCCTTTGATTTGCTGGTGGAGGTATCTGTAAAATACTTTCCACTATTCCTGGATCGGTGCCGATTCCTTCTGGCGTTATCATGTGACCTAGGTACTTTAACTGTCTACGGCCAAACTGACATTTTTCTGGGTTAAGTTTCAGATTTGCGGTCTTTAAACGGCGGAAAACTTCTCGTAAATGCTCTAAATGAGAAGCAAAATCCGAACTTATTACGGCCACATCATCAAGGTACGGAAAGGCAAACTCTAGTTCGGGTCCGATTACTATTTCCATTAGTCGTTGAAACATTGCAGGCGCTGCATGTAGCCCAAACGGCATAACTTTAAACTGGAAGAGCCCTCTTCCTGGTACAGTAGAGGCAGTGATTGGTTTACTATCTTCGGTAAGTGCTATCTGCCAATATCCTTGCTTTAGATCAATAGTGGAAATGTAGCGGGCTTTACGTAGCTTATCCAAAATGGAGTTTATAAACGGTAAAGGATAAGCATCCTTATGAGTTACATTATTTACTTTCTGAAAATCAATACAGAAACGAAACTTCCCGTCTTTCTTTCTGACCATAACAACAGGTGAACTCCACGGGCTACATGACGGTTCTATAATACCTTCTTCCAACATTCTCTCTACTTCTTCATTTATAATGGCCTGCATCTTCGGATTCTGAGGACGGTATCGCTGTTTTATCGGTTCTGTGTTAGGTTTTAATTTAATTTTATGTTTCACAAGCGGCGTTGTGCCTACGATTTGCTCAAATTCTGTGAGTTCTCGGTCTAGAAACGCATCTAGACGTTTTTGCTCGTCTTGAGTCAATGTCAGCTGGTCAGGGTTCTCGATAATAGATATCAAATCTACAGGATTATCACTACTTGCAGCAAATTGTATGTTTTCGTTTAAGAAATCTAATTGAACTTTATTTCTGCGCATAAAGTCAACTCCTAATATTAAATCTGTCGTCATACCAGGTAAATACAACAAAGTTTCATTGTAAATCTTTCCTTTTACCTTAAGTTCTAGCAAGTATGCAATTGTAATCGGTATAACGGCACCATCGGCAACTTTTGCATGGGTAACGGGTGAAGTTTGAGCTTGAATCTGTCTTTCTTGACAATATTGCGCTAGCTTATCTCCACAATAAGACCTTTTAGCTCCGGTGTCTAGTAAAGCGGAATATTTCTTATCAAAAATCATTACGTCAACATGAGGTCGACCATCGGTGCATAATGATATTTCATCGGTCTGTGAGGCCTGAGTGTCGGGTAGCTGTGTTGGCCTCGGGTTTTGACAGCTCCCATTTAGTTTTCCTGCCTGGAACACAGACAATCTCTGGAAAATATTCCATTCTGGCTACACCTTGAGCAAAACACTTTCGGGGTGCCTCGGCATTGGTTTCTCAGGTGCCCTGTTTCTCCACATCTCCAGCAAACAGCTGGTGTGTTAATTTGTCTGGTAAATGTTCTACCTTCCCCAGAAAACGATATCTGTTGCGTAGGTCGGTTATCGGATCGACTGGGTCGATTTGGTCTTGTCTCTTGTCTGGGATTAGAATTTCTTTGATCCTGATTATGGTCCATTCTATTTCGGACGGGCGGACTCGATGGACGAGTTTGTGCCAAACCAGAGGTGCTAAAGGTGGGTGGCCTTAAGTCTTGCCAAACCCTTAACTGTTGACTTGAATTAGGTGGCGGTCTAATAGGTCGAAAATTTTCCACATTTGTGCGGGTCTGGTTGATTTCTTCTCTAAGTAGCTCGTACTCTCGTACAGCTCTAGTAAATGTCGAAATATCAATAAAATCAGATCTTTGAATCTCTCGTCTATATTCTGGTAATAAATTCCTGTACAACCAGGTTAATTCTTGAGATAAAGGGTGTCTGCGGAGAAGCGTCTGTAAATCGGTAATATACTCAGATACCGGCTCATTTGATTTTTGTATTCTCTTGGCTATCTCAGCCTCGAGATTTTCAAAATAGTTAATCGGAAAGTAGTGATTACGGAATTCATGAACAAAAGTTTCCCAGTTTATCCAGTTTCTTATGTTATTGCGACACCGAGCCGCAGCCTCTAACTGAAATAATTCTGGTAATAATGGTATGAAGGACTCTCGGTCAATTTGATGAGCGGTACATTTCTCTTCCAACTGCTCTATAAAAGACGTAGGGTCCCCACGCTCATTAAAACTGATTCTCCACTGACTTACATTAAAATGTTGATTAGTCGGATTACTTATCGGATACTGTACACGAGACGGGTTTTGAGTACTAGCAGGAATATTTAAACTTTTATCTGGAGAATTTGCATTATTTACATATGACTGATGTAACGTTGCCGGGGTATTTCTAATGCCGCTTGAATCGCTAGAAAACATAGGATTTGTTACGGGTATCATGATCGTTTCAGCGTTACTGGTGGTTGAGGTCGACGGATTCTCATATTGGCATGAGGTAATACTGTAAGGTACGGGTAACATTTGGTAATTTCTTATTACCTCAGGGTTGGACTATACACTTTGACTAAGAATCGTAGACGGTAAACGGTTGTTAGTATTTGGAATTGTTGGATATTTTGGCATTGAATCGTATGAAACGGTCGAGATCATGGGAATTTCATTTCGCATAGTTGTATGCGATACTGGGGGATTAAATTCAACGGATGAGCTGGGTATTACTTGTTGGCTGACGGTATTACAAACGGATGTGGTGTTGGAACTAGTCGGTAGAAAATACGGTTTTGTTAGGTAATAAGTTGACGGGTAAGATGGTATATACGGTTCGGTAGTGGTCGGTACGGTGGAGTATTGAAAACTTGTGGTTATCGGTATGACGTTTGCAAGGGTATAATTTGGACTCGCACTGTTCGGTATTATCGGCGGTGCTGGGTATGTAAATCTACAGTTGCCAACTTGCGAACTGGTAATTGGTACTAACTGGGTAATATGAGGTGCTTGGTATACGGAGGTATTAGTTTGGTGTACAGAAGGGGAGCTCAAATTCAATCTAAGGGGGTCCTGATTAGGAAAAAATGTAAGTGCTGGGTTTGTGACGGAGGTGATACTCGAGGTCGGAATTTGTACAACGTTGGTAAAACAGGGAATTTTACTGTTGGTAAATGTTTGATAGACGAGGTTATGGGCAAATCTACGGTACTAACAGAAAAGGTAACGGAAGTTTGTTGTGTATTTACAGAGGTTATAGGTTTATTGTAAACCACGGACATCATTGGGTTACTGGTAACTACGGGGAGCTCGTGTACAGTCGTGGTCTACCTAGGGGACTTTCGTTCTTCACGAATATATTCTCTGAGTCTCTTTCTCTTAACTTCCATGGTTCCTTCCATGGACAAGTCAAAACGCAGGAGAATTTCGTCCATGTCGCTTTTCTTAAGATAATTAATCCAAGCTGATGTTGGCAAAACCTCAAGTTGGGTTCCAAACTCAGCGGAGTCTTCTTTAGATATGGGATTATTTTCGCTCGTTTGCTTTTCAGGCATGTTTCCAAATAGGGGCTCAATATTTAAGTCGGAGCCAGAAACGGAACCGTCACTTTCATGTAAAGTTAGTTTTTTTTTAAACTACTTGAAAGTCTACAATAAGGATTTTTAATTAAAGCGTTTTAAACACGTGTTTGTCTAAGTAAAAATTGGCTAAAGACGGAAATATTCGTTATTTATCGGTTTATCGTCTATCCGAACCGATCCCAGAAAGTAACTCTACTCTAGATGCAATCGGATAGGTTCGGGAGATTTCGGGTATTATTGGAAACTATCGTTTTCCGAAATGTCCCGAAGAGAAACACGTGTCCGCAATCGACTAAAATTAAAAAGAATCGGGTTTTATCGGCTCTTACTGTTATTCCGAGTCAACCCGAAGCAAAACACGTGGTTGATTCTCAAAATAAACTAATCTAGAAAACACTTGTGACTCAAACGCAATCGGATGAAGTCGGAAGAGTTCGGGTTTTATCGGTAGCTATCGTTTTCCGAAATGTCCCGAAGAGAAACACGTGCAGCAATCGGCTATACTCGGAAGGTTTCGGGCATTGTCTATTATAACGGCGATTACGAGTCGATAGTAGTCAAATAAACGTTTAGAATCGAAATAGTTGGGGTTTTAAGTCAACAGTTAACACTTGTGACTCAAACGCAATCGGATGAAGTCGGAAGAGTTCGGGTTTTATTGGTAAAAGACGGAAATATTGGTTATGTATCGGTTTATCGTCTATCCGAACCGATCCCTGAAAGTACCTCTACTCTAGATGCAATCGGATAGTTTCGGGAGATTTCGGGTATTATCGGAAACTATCGTTTTCCGAAATGTTCCGAAGAGAAACTCGTGTCCGCAATCGACTAAAATTAAAAAGAATCGGGTTTTATCGGCTCTTACTGTTATTCCGAGTCAACCCGAAGCAAAACACGTGGTTGATTCTCAAAATAAACTAATCTAGAAAACACTTGTGACCCAAACGCAATCGGATGAAGTCGGAAGAGTTCGGGTTTTATCGGTAGCTATCGTTTTCCGAAATGTCCCGAAGAGAAACACGTGCAGCAATCGGCTATACTCGGAAGGTTTCGGGCATTGTCTATTATAACGGCGATTACGAGTCGATAGTAGTCAAATAAACGTTTAGAATCGAAATAGTTGGGGTTTTAAGTCAAAATTGAGGATTTCTTTTCAATTACTTAGCGCAACGCAGAATCTTGTTTTTATAATCAAACAGACGGACTATTCTTTTTGTTTGTACGGCAAAATATCAATATATTATGATATGATAACGTCAATGTGTCAAATTAGAAACAGTGTAAAGTGGTAATAACTTCCAACAAAATTTAACAAAAGGGGAAAAAAGCAAATGGCATTTTCAAAACCATATAAATTTTAGGTTTTACAACCCATCTTTTTTGTACTTAAGATTTGCATTTTTAAAACATTTTAATGAAAGTGAGTATTTTCAAGATTATTTTAAGAAAATTTATAGTCGTTATTAATTTTACAATTAGTTTTTTTACATTATTGACAATTTATAAACCTTTTATGTGACTTGTTAATGAACCGGGAAAATAAGCAATAAGCAAAGGCTCGGAACCGGTCGGGAATATTTTATAAAATAAACCAGTAAGCAATCTATGGATTTTCAATTTTAAAAAAATTAAAAGTATTCTAAAAGTGTGCAGTAAAGGATCCTCCTCCCAGAATATCATCTTGCTCCACAAGGGGAACTTTTGAAAAAATTATAAGAATAAACAGTGCCATCAAAACGGACGGGCCACGATCCTCCACTTTGTTGACGTCACATCGGGGGCTGATTTTTTTTATGATCACGTCACGACACAGCAAATTGTCTTTAATTGGAACCACGGTTCATGAATATTTGATTTTTTTAAAAATAAAGCCAGTTTTGAGATTGTTTTTACTATATTCTTGCAGAACCATTTTAGCTCACACATATACTATACTATAGTAGTGTGAGCTATGGTGATCCTAATTTTTTCGAGAAAAAAAAGTTGCTCCGATTTAAAAAATTTTTATAAATCTTTGCGTTTCAGATGATTTTGAAACTTTTTTGTTGCGCCGTCTGTCTGTCTGTCTGTCTGTATGTCTGTCTGTCTATCTGTCTGTATGTCTGTCTGTAACGACCAACGCGCATAACTCAAAAACCGCTTGGCCTATTTTAATGAAATTTGGTACCTAGGCTGGGTCTTGGGTCGAGATGGTCCCATTTAAAAATGAACAAAATCTACCGAACACAAACCAAATAAAAGGGTGGGGGTAGATTTCAAAAATTAGAGTTTATGTTAAAAATATGGCGTGTGTGATATCAAACCAAAGGTAATTGAGTCTGGAATTAAACAAAATACATTTTAATTTACTTTAAAAAAAGGGTGGGGGTAAATTTCAAAAATTAGAGTTTAAGTGAAAATCTGGGTGTGTGATATCAAACGAAAGGTAATTGAGTCCGGAGTTTAACAAAATACATTTTAGCTTTTGTTTTTTTTAAGGGTGGGGGTAGATTTTAAAAATTTGAGTTTACGTCAAAACATGGCATGTGTGGTATCAAACAAAAGGTAATTTAGTCTGGAGTTGAATAAAATATATTTCAGTTTTTAGTTATATTAGCTCACACGTAAACTATAACTATAGTACCTAGTGTGAGCTTAGGGGCCCATATATTGGCAGAGTATTTTTAGGGTCGCGGCCTCTATTTTTTGTTGGGCTTGGAATAAAGAATATGTTCGAAAGCGGCGTTGCCACAGAGTAAACCTCGTAGTCTGTTACTTTTGCTTTAACATCAAAAGAGAGTATGAAGACCCATTCCTATAATTCCGCAACCAATTTTCCTGCCCACAACGATTTTTCAAGAACCATTATTACTTCTTGCACAACCCACATCGCACCATCATCTTTTCCGATCGTAGGTGTTCAGATGATGGGCTTTAAAGGCCCATAATGGTCACTCTGCAGATGTTATTATTTAGAAATTTACCAACGCAAAACGCAACCAAGCGCATAGTTTCTTTGTCTCTCTTTGAAAGCTCTTTGAAGCAAATTGCTCTCGCCCACGCATGAACGGAATTATTTTTTTTAAACCTTTTTACCAATTTACCTACCAAGATCTCACAACCTGGTGCTAAAATTTAATAGCTTTAATAATTTATGCCATAATAAAGCGTTTTAATTGCAACAATAAAAAACTACAAAAAATAATAAAATTTTACTGGGGTCATACCTACTTAAAAGTTTTAGAAACCTGACAATACCGCTTTCCAACACACGTTCGTACTTTTTAGTGAAATGCTTGGACATTTTTATCTTGATAGCTAGAATACGGTCTTACTAGTTATTTTTTGACTTTTATAGGTTAGAAGTTCGTTTTGGGGAACAGCGAAACCTAATTATAATAAGATAAACTTCTTTTTGGTTTCTGTTTGTTTACCTTCAGGGTGCAATAAGGGGGCATAGGGGGGAATTAGTCTTAAAATTAGTCAAGTCTCCCGAAATTTTTTGCACGCCTTTTTCTCAAAATTATTTTATTTTTCTTATTTTCTTTTGTGGCGCAATTTTTCTTTGTGCGGCTGCGGCGCCAGTTTTTGCATTAAATCTACAATTTCTTGTTGCCAGCACGGTTTTTTTATGAAAATCACTTATTTTTTATCAAATTTTTGCCGGCGGCGCAATTTTTTTTCAGTGGTTTTTTATGTTTCAAAAATCTTTATTTGCGGCGTAACTTTTTTCGAGAAGTAGGTACTTTCTCAATTTTTGACCATCTCAATCCCACCTTCTTTAACAAAGTATAAAAGGCAACTTTATAGGGTTATAGTCAACCAGGGACACCGCTGTTTCGGAAAAAGGCATTTCCATCCTTAGCGTGGCTTGCCTGACACAAGGTAGATCAAACTGACTACAAGATACAAGGTAAATCAAAAAGAATAAAAAAATAGGTGAAACCTGTTTTTCATTCTACGAGTAAAACGACAGTGAACCAAGGAAACTAAGTCCATGGCGGGACGAAAACATCCACCGGTCTATAAGGAAGAAAGACATTTCATCACAGCTTAACCAGACCATGCTATCACCGTCTCCACGGTGTCGGTTCGGAACCGGAACCTGAATGAGAGTAACGAAATTCGCCGTTAAGTGCCTTACCAAAATCGCCCTAGTTTTAGCTCTTTCGGTAGAGCTAGTGCGCGAGGATTTAGCTAATAAACAAGAAAAAATTAAAACAAAAAAGAGTTAAAAATCAAACAAGTTTCATGGCTAATCGGGCAAAAAGGAGTTTTTTGTTTCCCTTATATTTTTCCGTGGGTAGCTTGAAAGCTTAACCTCACGGGGGTCCAAGATCTAATGGACACCTAATAAGTGTTGACAGTTAACCGTTTCGTCCTTATGGGACTCCTCAGAACACTGCTGGTCAAGTGACAAATCTTGCGAAGTTAATCAGACGGTTTGGTCTCTAATTAAATGTAATTAGTGAGCGAACTATAGCAAGAGGCGCCATCCACCGAGATACGAGAGAAACAAAAAACCAAAAGCAGGGAAAAACACTGCTATACAATATCGATCAATGAAAAGATCGAATGCAAATAAAAGAAAACAACTATAGTCCGTGACCTACGACAGCTCTTTGTCTTTTCAGGCCGGATCAACGCATTTTGCATTTTTACCCGTCATCAAGACAGTGAGCGTCAATCAACGGAATTTTTAAGCCAAATAATACTAACAAACCTGAAATTTCGTACCCGTGAATTTAAAAATCAAACAAGTTTCATGGCTAATCGGGCAAAAAGGAGTTTTTTGTTTCCCTTATATTTTTCCGTGGGTAGCTTGAAAGCTTAACCTCACGGGGGTCCAAGATCTAATGGACAACTAATAAGCACGGATCACCTAACAAATGATCCGTGTAATAAGTGTTGAGAGTTAAAAGAGTTAAATAATTAAGTTTTTCGCTGCAACTATGATAATTAAGGTTTTTCTTTTCGTTATTTTCTTTCTTCTTTGTTTATTAGGTAGTGCACGAGAGAGTAGAAAATAACTGCAAACAAAGCTGAAATTTTTGCTACTAGGATTGCGCATAATCATAGGAAGCGAAATAACGACAGATTAATTTTTTTCTAATATGACGTTATTTTTCAAATTTTGTTACGTTTTATGACCTTTTTCGGACAAAATTATGACATTCTATAACCTTTTCAAATAAAATTTTATGACTTTTTATGACTTGAGCTCTATAAAAAATTTCAAAAGAAAGATTTTATTACTTTAGTTTATCAAGTTACACGAAAAAAAGCAGCATTTTGCTTTTGATTTGAATTGTTAATGTCAGTATTAAGCTGAGTCAAATTCTCAGATAGGTAGATTTTTGAGACTGCTGCCTATAAATTTTTTTATGGATTTTTAGGACTAACTTCAAATTTTATTTATTTTTATGACAATTCAGTTGTATATGTCTTTATTGCATTTTATGACCATCTGCAAATTTGATACTTTTTACAGGTGGCCGACCTTAAATCGTTTAGAGGCGACTTACTGGTCCAAATAGTCCCTAACTAACAGTTGTTTAACTTTTAATTTGTCGAGTATCCCGTTTTTCAATATCAAAAAATAATTATTCAAAAACAAAAGCTCTTATTATAACATCAAAATATTTAGACATTTATGCACCAGACTCCGACACGAAGTGTTAATGTGCATCGAAACTAAATTTTAATTTAAAAAACGTGTTTGAATATTTTTTCTAGAACTGTTTGTTATTTTTGACATTAAAAAGGTAATGATTTTAACATTCATTCACGCCAGACCCGTATACCTCATAAAACTTCGTAATTGTATACAAAGAAGTTTCTCTACCAGTCAATATAAAAACGCGGGCCATGTATTTTTAGACGATCTAACCATATTAAAACTAAAACTGTTTTATAAATATGGTTAAGAACTGCATTTTACAGAATTTAAGTATATCTATCAATTTACAGAAAAAGAAGAAATATGCCTTTAACTACGTAATTTTGCAATTTTCGTAATTTAGGGAGTAGCCTTCTTTGATACCGACAAAGTAAGTAAACTGTAAGTAAACTTTTTACTAAATTAATTTTTTTTCTTAACAAACATGATTTGATATAAAATGGTCACTTCTCTAACTTGTTTCCTTAGGTAACGTCATTTTAATGTGTGTGTGTGTGTGTGTGTGTGTGTAGTCGCGATTTTGATATATGTTTTTGACATTGGAGTCCTAAAAGCAAATTTGAGTTTTTGACCTTGGGGGGCGGCTCCCCCCTCCATCTTGGATTTAGTGTGCACAAAAAGGTTTTTTTTAAATTACTTGGTTACGGTACGCTTTAGACAAAGAAAGTTTTTAACAAAAGTTGAAGAGAGTAAAATTTCCTACAAAAACGCTTTTGTATGTTTTTTCGTCAAACGAATAATTTTCGAGTTATGACGCCATTTTGGATTTTGATCAATTTTTGTTTTTAGTTGCCTTCAACTTCGAAGCTGCTTATTTTTAAGAAAATCTGTAATAACATAAAATAAAGACCAACTAATAGCCTATAAAATAAGACATCAATGGGTTCTCTGGGTAGTACCTTGCTGAGATACAAACAAGTGTTAGCAGTACACCAGTTTCCTATGTATTTCCATAGTCTATGCCAAATAAACCGAAATTATTCAGTTTTATATCATTTTCTCAAAAGGTAAATAATTTACAGAAAGTGTGTAATAAAGTTTATTGTAGAAAATTAAATTATATTTTAAACGATGTTTTACCTAAGTGGGCCAAGTCCACGGTTAGCACTTAATTGACATCCACAAATTGGGGTTATTTTTTAGGATTACGGAAAAAATCATGCTTTTTTAGGTTTTATTTAAAAAAGAATCTTTTCATGCACACTAAATCCAAGATGGCGACGGGAGCCCCCTCTCAAAGCCGAATACTTTTCTTTTTTAGAACTCCAATGTGAACAACATATGTCAAAATCGCGAATACATCACCTTTTGCAAGCTTGGGGCATTTTTCCCCTCCAATGACTGGCCTAATATTGCAAAAGCATTCTACACTGTAATTCACCATATTTCGAAAGACAAATATCTCTGCTATTGGTAAATATATAAATAAATCTTAAAGAAAAACGTTTTACGATTTTTCAAAGCTTTTTAAAAAGCGACAGCATCAGTCCTATGTTAAATAAAACAACCTGTATACAGAAAAACGAGGTTACTTTGCTCCACTTTTTTGAGTTAATTCGAAAATTTCAAAGAAATAACCAATAATTATACCATAAAAAATGATTTTTGGTTTTAATGAAAAACACATGGTATAGGTATTAACAAAGGATATTTTTATTACAAAATACTTGGTATTATAAATATTTTTTTAACTTGAAAAGTGGAGCAAAGTTTCCCATAGTCCGAGGTTACTTTGCCCCACTTTATAAAAGATGGAAAAAAAACATTGGTGTTTTATATGTTGGTGCAAACTACACTCAATATTTAGTTAGCTCTTCCCCAAACATTCAAAATGGTGAATAGAAAATTAAAAAATATTGGTTTTTTAAGTTTTTATTGCATCGAAATTGATAACTGCACTAGGCACCAAATTTTTCGAGGTCAAATTTTAAAGGAATTTCAATCTGCACTTCACTCTGGTATTAACTCGAGACGACTAAGCGGAAAACAGCGGCTACCGCGTCTTTGAAAAGTCAAATTCGCAACGGATAATTCACGCGTGGTGGCGTTGTGGTGCATGCGCAGGTTTTTAATGTGGAATGTCTAAGAACTTTTTTTAGCAATGGAGCAAAGTAGGACCAGGGGGCGCAAAGTAACCTTGTTTTAGGGTACCTCATTTTTCAATTGGCCTTTTTTTCCGATAGGTATTTAAAAATATATAAGCTGCAATAAATAGTTTTTGATATATGACACTTGGAAGATTTATTTAATATCATAAATTGGGAATAGTTTGCAAAAATTAAATTTTTATTATCATACGGCTTGTATGGTATCAGAATGAGACTGATGGTAAAAATAATTGTGCCTGTACAGACCCCCTCTCCCCCCCGCCGAAGCTAAGATTTTTTTTAGATAGTTTCCACATATTTTATAAATAAAAACATAAAATAGCATAAAATACGGCCACATGAGGTATCGGCCCCCCTCCTTCAAAACTATCTCTGTCCCCCCAAAACTTTTTTCTAAATACGCCAGTGCTTAGTCCATTAACACACTCCAAGTGAAGCTCTACGCTATATCAGCCTTGTAACCACTTTTTGTAAATATCTCATGAACGGAAGTTCCTACGAAATTTTTAGTAATAACAGCAATTTTTGAGAAAATCGTGCTCTTGGCATTACTGTACAATGTTTTACTTGAAAAATTCATGAAGAGCGATTCAACGATTTAGGAGCTATCGTGTTACGGACAGACATAAACCCACACACACGGGCAGAGGTCACAGATTGCTATAACCCGGTTCCCACCTACGACTTTCTCGTGCGTGCCCGCGCACGCGTCACATGACTGTCATAATATTTCATATTGTGATCATGTGAAGCGTGAGCGGGCACCGACGAGAAAGTCGTAGGTGGGAACCGGGTGTTAGATAGCTTAAAATACACCCAAATAAAACAATCTCGTCGTGACGTATGTGTGTATATATCTGTCCGTAATACGATAACTCCTAAGGGAACGTCCTTAAATTACGTAACGCAAAAATTTAGGATAATTGACCCCACCTTCTCCCTACGTAACGTATTTTCAAGAAAAAACTTGAAAAACCAATGAGTGTAACCCAAGGTTGCAACCGAACCGAACCCCCCTCTGCCCTTGAGTGTTACGTAATTTAAGGGTAGGCCCTAAACCGCTGAACCGATTTTCATAAAATTATCAGGTAAAATAGTGTTCGCCACTATAACAAGCTGATTAGATTTTGGGTCAAAATCCATGAATGCTAATGACAGTTTTTTGACAATTCATTTTTTTTTTAAATGCTAACCCTTTGACGGATCTCAATATGCGGTTTTCGGAAAATAGTAGACTACATTTTGCTCAATAATTTGTGTTATAACCAAAAAACCAAAAAGAGCTTTAGTTTCTGAGATATTTACAAGAAACTGTTTTCAAGGCTGACATCATAATTTACTTGAGGTGTGCTAATAGGCCAGCTAGGCAGGTATCAGATGCGACATGGATCCATTAATATTTATACGGCTTCAGGGTTGAAACCGTAAAAATATTTGACATTTTAATCAAGACAAAACTCCGAGGCTTCTGGGCCGTTCCCAAAGTAATATACGAGCGGTACCACGATCGTGTACCGGCATTCTATAAAGCAAAATTACCTTGTTCGCGTTTCGTTTGGCGAAATGCACAAGAGTACCGCCAGTATTTAGCTACACGAAAGTACCGATCGCTTAATTTAAATAGAACATCCTAAGTACACAAAGTTTATGTTTGAGAAGAATTTAAAACCTAGAATAAGAGTTCTTTTTCTAGATGCAGTACTTATATGAAAGAAGTAACCGTTTTATCCATCTTTTTTTTTATTTCTTTTAAGAAAATCAACTTATTTTTTTTGTTAGTCTGTTGTCTTCCTACAAAAGACGGCGATCTGTAGCGCAAGTTTAATTTTTGACAATGTACAGGGTGTCCCATTTTTGATGGTATTGAATGGGAATCTCGGGTATTATAAAAGATAGGGACCTGGGGACTTCCCATTACTGTCCTCAAATTACAATATGACAAAAGTTTTTTGCAAGCCCTTGTAGTTTTGGAGCTACGAGGGAAAATTCAAAATTCTAAAAATCGATCATAATTTTGTTATTGGTGCAGATATTTCAATTTTGTTAAAACTTCTCTACAGAAAGTTGATCCTGTCAATAACATGACGTTGTCACATTTTTGGTCCGTCGAGTCAGATTCGGAAAAAAATGCAAAAAAAAATCAGGTCCGTATTTTTTTCTTTATTCTTCCGGAAATCTTGAATTTAACACGCCGGACCAAAAATTTGACAACGTCATTTTATTGACAAAATCAACTTTCTATAAAGAATTTTTAACATAATTGAAATATCTGCCCTAATAATGGATATCTGGGATTTCGAATTTTTAAATTTTCTTTCGTAGCTTCAAAACTACAAGGGCTAGAAAAAAACTTAACATATTTTTTCTGTCTCAAAATTTGAGTAATGTAAAATCAATACATGAGTTTCGTTATCCACAGATCTTCTTTCTTGGATTTTCCCCCATGATAACTCTTCTAACTAATAACTGGCCTAAAGCCAATTTTACCTTTTAAATATTTGAATTTTGTTTACCTTTAATAATATCTAATTTTTACTTCTTATTCTATGTCCCTATAACTTAATCTAAAGATTACAAGCTATTGTTCTATAAAATCAAGATATCTGGAGCCGATAAACAGCGTTTTATGGTAATTGAGTTTGAAGTTTAGGCGCCCACGGCATCATTGTTTTTCTGGTATTTGTTAATACATACTTGGCTATATGCAGAAACGAAAATATTAAACAAGGTGGAAATGACCATAACTAAATAAATAAGTTTAATAACAGTAAAATCCTCAGTGCCAACAAAGATTACTGAAAGCTGTTTTTGATAAAAATTCGTTGGCGCTAAGGCTACTTAAAGACAGACCTTTGCTTTTCATATTTCAATTATGGAATGGTAAGTACACCTATGGATTTCAAACATAGACCTTGGGTCACGTATTAACTTTGTTAAAATCGTAGGTATTTTAATACAGATTTTATTTACATCTAAACTTTTTTCCCAATTTTAACTATTTCAATTTTAATTCATCATCCATAGTTATTCCACCAGTTTTATTTCATGGGAAGACCATTTGGGCCATCCTATATTATTTATTAATATGATTGCCACATATGGGTCCCTCTGTATTATTTTGTTTTCTAATCATATGGGCCACAAGAATAACCCTGAAACAGCTGATTCTTTTCAAAGGCGCCATCCCATCACCGGTCCCAAAATTTGCACCTTGTCGCCTATTAGCAACCCCCATATTTTCATCCCTTCCAGTGGCGTGCTCTAGAAATTGGCTTGTGATTAAAATATATTTTTCTAGGTTCGTTTTGGTTTTTTTTACATTTGGGAGCAAAATATAACATTTTTGGGAAAACCCATTTTAAAATGGACTTGATTTAGAAACGATTTAGTAGAAATTTTGCTATTTATGAATAAGATCCTGCGCTGTCTATACTTGGGAAATGTAAACAGGCCTTTTCGAAAAATTGTTCCACTAACAACGGAGTATTCTTGTTGTGTTATTGCTCTGGTGAATACTCCACTCCAATTTATGATGTTACCTAGCGAAGAATATCGCTATAAAGTTATGAGTACAGCTAAAATGAGGCTTTTATAAAAATAAAAGAAACACTAAAGTCGCTTTCATATGTGAGCCCATGATCCCTTATATATAAATATATCAAAAATATCCTATTACCTATCTCGAATTTTGGCACACAATAGTTTAGATTAGGCCTTTTAAAATGTTTCTATTTAATATTGTGAATACCGTTAAAATACGCCCTCTTTCCAGTTTTTTTTTTGTAGTGGGTTATATTCATTAAAAACGGGCATTATTTTTTATTCCCTAGGATAGGTGTTTTTTTGTAAGCTTCCCGACTATAAGTGTCTGATTTTTTAAAGTTATTAGTTGTCTGTCCCTAAAGGTTAAATTTGAGGCCAAAAAGATCTAATTGTAGCCTTTTCTCTAAGCTGGGTATCTAAACCACACAGGGGAATTTTACTAAACATTTTTTAGGTCTTTCAATTAGGGTAACTTTTAGCTTTTAGTAAAACGATATAAAAAAAAAGATAGATTCAGTTTTTTAAGCTGTCTATATCTACTGTCCCTTTAAAAAGTTACTAACAAAGGAGTATTCTTGTTGTGTTATTGCTCTGGTGAAAACTCCAATTTCTGCAAGCCAATAATATTTGATAAAGGTCTATCTATCTAGCCTTCAATCCATTTTTGGACATATGCCTCCCCCAATATCTTCGATTCTTCTCTGTTTGTCGCCGTGTTCAACCCTCTAGCTCCTGCATGTCTCTTCAAATCGTCCGCTCATCTCATTTGGGGTCTTCCCCTACTTCTTTTATTTTACCCAGGTCTCCAGGTTACAATAAACTTGTTTCATCCATCGTCTTTCTGTCTCATATTATAACCGGCAAATTTCCATTTTAATTTGGCTACTTGTCCTCTGACATTCCTAACTTTTCTTTTATTTCTTATCCATTCATTCCTTTTTCTATCAGTTATGTTTGTTCGTGCAACTTTAATTTTAAATTCAAATTTTGCGCCAAATTCCCGTATTCGGAAAACCCACACAATTTCAATTTGATTGGCACAAGCAAAACGCCAGCGCCATCTACGGAAAATGAATCTGCGCAAAAAGGCGTAACCAAACAAAGATTCGTCTGTCGTATTCTATCGAGATCACCACGCAGCATGGTGATAAATTCTATTAACCAAAAAATCCAATAAAATTCTTAGAAAATCAAACTAAACCATTACACAAACAAGTGATTCTAGTGTGGATCGACTGCAACGACTGGGCCAGCGAGAGGAGCTCCTCTGGACGACGGAAACAGCTGAAAAGGTGAGTGCCAATCCTCTATATTGTCTTTGTGTGGCTCGGAGAAATTAGTATTTTTACATCGTCCTTTTAAGGATTTTTGCACCCAGATTTTATAAAACGGCCAGCGCATACAGTCCCGCTGCTCTACCAACCGCAAAACCACAACATTTTCTGGTCCCACGACCCAGATAGTTTTTAAAATTTGTTTGCTAGAAATATTAGATTTTTTCGCCTCGCCATTTTGGTTCATTTGTTGCCGTGTCCGGTTTAGAAAGGAGGTTCCGTCCCCCCTTGCGTGGCTTAACGGTGGCTCCACCCACATTTCATTGCAGCCGAAATTGGCACTTCGTACGTCGTTTGTTTTGATTCAAAAATCGAAAGTTGTTTAAATAATAGTTATTTGTTTAAATAATATGTTATAGTTATTCAAAACAACAAAAGTGCTTGTGAGTTAAATGCTTTATTCTTATTTAACAGGTAAACAAACACATCTAGTAGAATTAGTATTTACCTGTAAATAATAAGAGAAACGGTAGTAGGTACAAGTTGTATCTGTGTGCATTTATTTTGGGAGAAAAATCGCGACCTAGGATAACAGTTTTTGCATTTATTCGAGAAATCGATAATAAAATATATGCTGTCGGACTCTTTTGGACTGATTAAAGTCAATAGGGGTCAAGTGTTAGTTTTATTCCTTTTAAATATTTTATTTTTTTAATTAACAATATGTCGTTAAAAAAGCTTGAGAATCAACGCAAAGTTTCAATATCTCGTATTACGGAAACGTATAACTTGGGAACAAAAGCTAAATCAGATAGTTCTTCCTTGCCAATTTTTAAGGCGTTTTACGAATCGTTAGATGATCACTATGAACAATTTAAAAACATTCATAATGACATCATAGGTCTCTTGAAAGACGACGACGATGATGAGTTCGAAGTACAAGACAAAATTAGGAAAGATACGGATCTATTCTACCACCAAGCTAAAGTTCTTTTTTCGAGTTTATGTTCCGATTCAGTTCACTCAAATTTCACCCCCGCAACTTCACACTATTCACGTAGCGATGATCTGGGCCCTTTAAAGGTACCTTGCTTTAATGGAAACGTAAAAAAGTGGCCAACCTTTTACGATGTTTATTCTTGTTTGGTTCACGAAAACTCTAATTATTCCGATATAAGGAAATTTCAACATTTGCTAACCTTCCTTGAGGGCGAACCACTTAATATTTTAAGCTCTATAAAATTAACGGCAAGTAATTACGCAATCGCCTGGAAGGTATTAACAGATCGCTTTCAAAATAAAAGACTTTTAGCCAGTACCTACTGGAACTCAATCTACTATGCAAATTCTTTAAAGGAAAACCAGTCAGCAAAGGATCTTAGAGTCTTGGTAGATACCTTTTCCGAGAATGTTGCGGCGCTCGAAAATCTTGAATTTCCAGTAACGTCGTGGTGTTTTTGTTTATTTTCAATTTTATTATCAAAAATCGATCAAACCACAAGAACCGCTTTCGAATTAAAGTATAGTACTACCGAGATTCCAACATATCAAAATCTAATTCAGTTTCTTATTAACCAATGCCGTGCTCTTGAAACAGTACAGCTATCTCCCCAAAATACGCAAATGCAACCTTCGACTTCCAAACAGCAAAAACCAAATTATTCGAATTCTAGTAACCAAAAATATAATTCTTATTCAAATAATCAGTACAAATCAAGCCCTCCATCAAATTTTTTAGCGCATACGCACTCACAAGTAGCAAATAAACAATCCAATATTCAATTTCGACAAAACCAACAACCCTATAAGTGCAAATTATGCAATAATTCTTTTCATCCACTTTCCCAGTGTGGTGTTTTTATTTCCAAATCTCCTTCAGATCGTTTTACTTATGTAAAACAACAATCGTTATGTATCAACTGTTTACGTTCAAATCATCAAGTAATCGACTGCAGTAGTACCTACAACTGCAGGGTATGTCGACATAGGCACCATAGTCTTATTCATCTATCGCAAACGACAGATTCAATCCGTCAGAATTCAAGTCAATCCTTTGTTAATTCAAGCCAAAATTCAAATCAAAATTCGAACTTAAATCAAAGTTTTAATTCAAATCAAGTGGCCGTGCCTAGCACAGGCACAAACTTATCGTATCAGAATTCAAATTCAAGTCTTAGCCAACAGAACCCTAGTTTTGTTCAACCCAGTTCAAATTCAATTCAAATCAATTCGAATCCAAATACATCTACAAATCAATACTCTTCGTTATCCACCTTGACGCCCCGGACGACAGTGCTTCTAGCGACTATAAAATTAGAGGTACTGGATAGTCGGGGTAACTACCAACCTGTCCGAGCACTTCTGGACAGCGGTAGCCAAGCTAACCTGATAAGCGAAGCTTGTCTTAACAGGTTAGGCTTGCCAAGAAACAAAATTTCGATCCCTGTTCTGGGACTAAATCAATCTTCATCGGCCACTAACGGCATTTCTACTTGCACTATTCGAGCCCTAGGCCAACAAGAGCCTACCTTTTCTATTCAAGTCTTCGTTTTACCGAAACTCTGTTCGAATATGCCCTCAATACAGGTAGATTCATCCAATTGGAGTCATATTTCAAATCTAAAGCTTGCAGATAACCAATTTTACAACCCTGGTCCAATTGACTTACTCTTAGGTGCACAACTTTACACAGAAATCGTCCAATCAGGACGAATTCCAGGACCTCACGGCCTACCCTCCGCTTTTGAGACAGTTTTTGGGTGGGTCTTGATGGGCCAAACTCAAAACATAAATATTTCACCTCAAGTCAATTCTTACTTTACTTCCTGTGAGCAGTCTCTCGACTTTAATATTCGCAGATTTTGGGAACTAGAATCAATTAAGTCAAAAACGTTTCTCTCACCCGAAGAAAAAAGATGTGAAGAGATTTTCCAAAAAACTACCACTAGAGATATTTCGGGCCGATTTACTGTAAATTTGCCTTTTCGTCACATTGACCCTCCTGACCTAGGAGACACATATTCAGTGGCCTATCGTCAATTTTTGTCTCTCGAATCTCGCTTAATAAAAAATTCAAATTTCTATAGTATGTACTCGGATTTTATGAGAGAATATCTCAAAAACGGGCACATGTCTTTAATTCCAAGATCCGAACCTAGACCTCAGTTATGTTCTTATTTACCACATCACGGAGTCCTTCGGCTTGACAAATCAACGACTAAACTCCGGGTGGTTTTTAACCCCTCGATTAAGGGTTCGAAAGGCCTAAGCATGAACGAAACTCTTTTAATAGGACCAAAATTACAAGCCGATATTTCCGAAATTCTATTAAAATTCAGATTTTATTCTATCGTATTTTTGACTGATATAAAACAGCACTTTTTACAAATTCAAATTAATCCAATTCATCGGGACTACCAAAGGCTACTTTGGCGATTTGATCCCAATGAACCCCTGCAGGAATACAGGCTTAATACAGTGACGTTTGGTGTTAGTTCAAGTCCCTATTTAGCTATTAGAACTCTTAGAGAACTAGCCATCCTGGAGGCTAAGAATTATCCTGAAGCATCTCAGGTCCTTTTGAATAACATTTTCATGGACGATATTTGCTGTGGAGCTAACTCTCTAGAAGGTGCTTTATCACTTCAAAAGGATCTCATAGCGTTGCTTAAATTGGGAAAATTTGAATTAAGAAAATGGGCATCAAATAATCCGAAACTTCTTTCACATTTGTCGCCCGCTGATTGTCAGATCCCTGTTACCTTTGAAGACGATTCTTCAACATCGATTAAGGTGTTGGGCCTTCAGTGGCACCCTTCTACAGATACTTTTACCTATTCTTGTACCCCTTGTGAAAAACCTTGCACCAAAAGGAATATTTTATCAGCTATCGCTAAAATTTGGGATCCTATAGGTTTCTTATCGCCTGTTTCATTTTTAGCCAAAGTGATTATGCAAAAACTTTGGTTATGCAAAACTGATTGGGATGAAATACCCCCCGATCCAATCAAAACTCTTTGGAATCAATTCAATAATCAATTAACCACTCTTTCGAATCTTTGTATACCTAGACATATTTTTTCGAATAATATTCAACGATGTCAATTGCTAGGTTTCTGCGATGCATCCGAGCTAGGATACGCTTCTTGCGTATACGTTCGCGTCGAATTACCAAATAAAATTATCAAAACTGCTCTAGTCATGGGCAAGTCAAGGGTTGCTCCCTTACACACTATTTCAATCCCACGTTTGGAACTACTTGGAGCTACTCTATTAGCTGATTTACTCGAACTAGTTATTCGCACCTATTCATCATTACTCGTATTCGATGAAATTCTTGCGTTCTCGGACTCACAGGTCACGCTTCATTGGGTCACATCTTCACCTCACAAGTGGAAGACCTTTGTGGCAAACCGCGTGAGTCGTATTCAAGAAACAATCCCCGAAGTCCCATGGTATCACATTACTTCACTCGAGAACCCTGCCGACTGCGCTAGCAGAGGGTTGTCGCCCAATAACTTAATAAATCACCCTCTTTGGTTTCACGGCCCTCCATGGATTACCTTGCCCACTACGGAGTGGCAAATTCAAAGGTTTATAAATGAACGTTCTTTGGGAGTTACGGACGAGGTTCTCAAAGAAGAAAAACCGGAAAATTCAGTGGTGCTGACGGCAGAAATTCAAAATCAAAACTTTTTTGATAGACTAATCGATAAAATATCCAATTTAAATACCATTCAAAAAATCATTTGTCATTTTCTAAGACTTATTCACAATCGAAAACCCTCAGTTGACCCTTTATCCGGCGTTTTTTCCGCTTTTGAACTACACAAGGCTCTACTTGTTTTAGTTAAAAGGGTCCAAGAAGAGTGTTTTTCGGATATCATTCAAAAAATTCAAAATACTCAGCTATTACCTAAGCCGTTTCGCAAGCTCGCGCCCTTTTTGGACGAATTGGGTTTCCTTAGAGTGGGCGGACGCTTACGGCATTCTCAACTCTCCTTTGAGGCAAAACATCCCTTATTATTGCCGAAATCTCATAGATTAACCCAATTGATCATTATTCAAACTCATAACGAAAATTTACATCCCGGAATAAACACAGTCCAATACTTAATTCGTCAAAAGTTTTGGATTATGTCATCACGTCGAGCTATTCAGAGGGTTTTATTGAAATGTATTCCCTGCTTTCGCTTAAAACCAAAACCGTATACTCCGTACATGTCGGATTTACCTTCTTTTAGAACGTCACAATTAAAATGTTTTTCACACGTTTGCTTAGACTATGCAGGCCCAATCAAAACCTTTGTAGGTCAGAGACGTCGTGGAGCACAAGTTGGTAAATCATATATCGCAGTCTTTGTCGATACTTCTGTCAAAGCAATCCATATCGAGCTTGTTTCGGATTTAACCACAGAGGCGTGCATCGCTGCTTTACGACGCTTTGTCGCTAGACGTGGCACTTGTGTCCAAATCACAAGTGATAGAGGCTCAAACTTTGTTGGGGCTATTAAGGAGCTCCATAATCTTTCGAAATTAGCTTCTGAGAGCTTAAAAATCAAATGGTGTCTTAATAGTCCGGGAGCCCCCCACCTAAATGGTCTAGCAGAAGCAGGAGTCAAATCTATAAAAACACATTTGTATCGGGTCATCGGTGACCAGATACTAACCTTCGAAGAGCTCTATACTCTCCTCGCCCAAATAGAGGCATTACTCAATTCTCGACCCCTTTGTGAGCAAAGCTCTGACCCAAACGATCTTACGTCTTTGACTCCGGGTCATTTCCTCACAATGGAACCCCTTAATTCGTGTCCTGATCCTGACCTTTCTACCCTTAAAGTTAATACCCTTAAGCGTTGGCAACTTATCCAACGAATTCATGCCGATTTCTGGAAGCGTTGGAAACTCGAGTACTTAAATACTTTACAACAGCGTTCTAAGTGGTCGGACCCTTCGGTTGAAATCAAGCTAGATACGCTTGTATTAATTAAGGATGAAACTAGGCCGCCATTACACTGGTTGCTGGGTAGAATAGTATCTGTACATCCTGGTCGGGATAATCACATTCGAGTTGCTACTGTTAAAACACAACACGGACTTTTCACTCGTCCCGTGGTCAAGTTGTGCCCACTACCTTTAGATGCGCACTAAACTCCCAAGCAACTTCTTTTGTTTCGTGTGTCGTTATCTAGAATATATATATTTTTTTTTTTTCATTTTTTTTTCTTTTGATCTATAAACCTAAAACGGATTTTAATAACCTACCCTTTAAGGTTTTGAATTAACTTATATTTTTTTTATATAGCCATTTGTTTATTCAATTAATCTCAATGTAAAACTTCGTTTTAAGTGGGCGGAAAATGTTCGTGCAACTTTAATTTTAAATTCAAATTTTGCGCCAAATTCCCGTATTCGGAAAACCCACACAATTTCAATTTGATTGGCACAAGCAAAACGCCAGCGCCATCTACGGAAAATGAATCTGCGCAAAAAGGCGTAACCAAACAAAGATTCGTCTGTCGTATTCTATCGAGATCACCACGCAGCATGGTGATAAATTCTATTAACCAAAAAATCCAATAAAATTCTTAGAAAATCAAACTAAACCATTACACAAACAAGTGATTCTAGTGTGGATCGACTGCAACGACTGGGCCAGCGAGAGGAGCTCCTCTGGACGACGGAAACAGCTGAAAAGGTGAGTGCCAATCCTCTATATTGTCTTTGTGTGGCTCGGAGAAATTAGTATTTTTACATCGTCCTTTTAAGGATTTTTGCACCCAGATTTTATAAAACGGCCAGCGCATACAGTCCCGCTGCTCTACCAACCGCAAAACCACAACAATGTTTACATGTAACATTTGTCTTTCCATTGATCTTTGGGATATTGTTACCTTATCCATGTTTTATTTTGTGTCCAGGTCTGGGATCCATAGGTAAGTACAGGAAGGATACGTACATTGGTTATACACTTTTGTTTTGAGGTACTGGGGATATTTTTAATTTTTTAATATGTAGCTTAATTTACATAATGCTACCCAGGCCAATCTTACTCGTCTCTTGGTTTTTAGCAGTTTGGTTTTCCTTTTTTAGTTTAATAATTTGTTCTTCTACTTGCTCTATTTTCTCTTGGTTTATTCTGATCGGCATATCCTCATCTGTATTTGATATGGCTCTAGTTTTAGTGCAGATCATACTCAGACCTATATTTTTAGCTGCTGTATCCAGTTCCTCCAGCATTTTTATCAGTTCTTCTTTCTTATCTGTTATTAAGGCAATATCATAAGCATATCTTAGGTGGTTCAAGTATTTTGATGCCTATTTCTTCCCAATCCCCCAAGTTTTTAAAAACATCATCTAGGTCCTGGTTAAATAGTTTAGTGAATATTATGTTACCATGGGTGACACCTCTTCTTATGAGGATTGGCTTGGTTCCTTCGTGGATTTTGATTGATGTTGTTGCTTCGCTATTAAATCTGTGTATCTGTGATCTATTCGGCTATTAATTAAAGATGCTTTTACTGCCCAGTGCTATATAGTGGAATGTTCTATTCGTTGGCTCGTTCTATTAGGATTTTCATGGTTAATAGGTGGTCAACTATATTAAAACCTTTTCTGAAGCCTGGTTGATTTGATAAAGGTACATACAGTTAAATAGAGGCTTTTATAAGAATAAGAAATATGCTAAAGCTTTTTCAGTCCCTTTAATATGGGCGCCCATGATCCCTTATATATTAATATATCAAAAATATCCTATTACCCATCTCAAATTTTGGCACACACAAAAGTTTAGATTAAGCTTTTTAAAATTAAATTCCTATTTAATATTGTGAATACCGTTACAATACGCCCTTTCTTCCAGTTTTTTTTGTGGTGGTTTATTATCATTGGAAGAGGCACCCTCTTAAAAAAGGTCATTATTTTTAATTCCCTTAGGATAGGTGTTTATTTTTTTAAGCTTCCTGGCAATAAGTATCTCCTGATCTTTTAAAGTTATTAGTTTTCTGTCCCTAAAGGTTAAATTTGAGGTTAAAATGGTCTAGTTTTAGCCTTTTCTCTAAGCAAGGTATACGAACCACCCAGGGTATTTTTTTTTTTAATTTTGGATCCTTTCATTAGGGTAACCTTTACCTTTTAGTAAAACGATATAAAAAGAGAATTAAGATAAATTCAGTTTTTTAAGCCGTCTATACCATATAGGAAAAACCTTTACTGGTCATAGGGAAGCCTGCTTATAAGAAAAAAATATCATTTAGCAGGTGTTTAGATAAGAATAAACACATAAGGGTTGACCCCGATCTCAGCAAATTAAAAGAAGAGCGGAAACACCAGAGAATAAATTATACATCAAAGTTGGCGAGAGAACAAACAAGCTTACGGCTTCGAGAGTGTATTTTCTTTTAAATCTGCGTAGTAGATAATGCAATAAAATTTATTCGACGTGACATGACAGGTGGAGCAAGAACTGGGAAGGGATCAAGAGAAGAATGTGCTTCTATTAGGTAATATCTAAACCCCTGCTAAAATAGATTTTCTAGTTTTAAGCAGGCTTCCCCATTGCCAGTGTAGCATTTTCCTATGTGGTATGTTGTGGCCTTTTAAAAAAATAGTATCCAACAAAAAAGTATTCTTGTGTTATTGCTGTGGTGAATACTCCATGAAAATAGCATAAAATACGGCATTATGGCATATAAACCCCCTTCAATACATCTTCCTGGGTGCGCTACTGCATAAATATATAAAAAAAATCCTATTACTTATCTTTAATTTTGGCCCACAGAAAAGTTTAGATTAAGGTTTTTAAAATTGAATTCCTATTCAATATTGTGAATATCGTTACAATACGCCTATTCCAGTTTTCTTTTTATGGTGGGTTCTAATCATTGGAAAAGTCACCCTCTTAAAAAAATCTTTATTTATGTGCAAAAAAATACAATATTTTAGGATGGCCTCTGTCTGTCTTGAACTCGGTATCTCAATAATCTCTCAAGTAAATTTTTGATCAAATTTCTCGCAAATGGACACATTCTAAAGAGTAACTATCTAGACAGCTTTGATCGACTATCAGAGTAGGAGTAGTAGGAGAGAACAACTGATCGTTAATGCAGAGATACTACCACTCGACTATACTCTCATAAACATTTGATATGGCACAAATTCATGAAAGTACTCTCAAAAGGATGAATTGTTAAAATTTATATGGGCATGCAACCTTATGGCATCAGTACGCTTACTGCACGCTGTATGTATAACTCGTGCCTGCTGGCGTCATTTTATTTAAAACATTTATTATAATTTATTGCAATTTAATAACGAAATGTGTTTTATTAACTTAATTTAATTAATTAAACCAACTTGAACATAAACAAAACAAATAATACAAATAAATTATAGCCCGATGTACCATCTGATTTGAAGAAAGGTTAAATGTTTAACCAGTCTATAATTTAAATTTGCTTTTAATATATTACAATAATCTTATTTTAAGAGTTGCGTTTACACTTGTAACCTTTCGTAGTCAGTGAAATCCTACGATTTCGTCGGTGGGACGGGCATTCAACTTCGTTGGATGTGAAAAGTTGCTCGACCCCGCAGTACAGGCCTTATTAAGTATAAAATTTTCACCGTAAAAAATTTCTGCATAAAAATAAGGAACTTACGTGGGCTAAGACCCTTTGAATAGGCAGGCGCGGATCTACGGGAGGGGAAAAAGGGAAAATTTCCCCTTCCAAATCTCAAACTATATTTAGTTTTGACACACAAAATGCACCTTCTGGTCACTATGCAAAATAGTTTTATGCAATATTTATCATGATATTTCCCCATCAAATAAAGTTCCTATATTTGTCCCTGGAATAGGACACCTTAAAAACGACTTTCTTCTTATATTATATATTTAAAGTTATAATATTTGATAGTAATTAAGATTGTGCAGGGGAGGGTAAGTTCACATCCCTTATTTATTTTACTGCTTATTGTTATTGCCCTTGCGTTTGAAAATTATAAAATAATGGAGTTTTTGGCGTAAAAAAGGAACTTTTACTTCAATTCCATAGAGGGTACCATTTACGAGAAAATCGAAATTTTCTGGTAGTGCATTTATTTATATTGAAATTACTGGGCGGCGGATAAAAGGTCGAAAGTACAAAAGGTCGAAAGTACAAAAGGTCGAAAGTACAAAAGGTTGAAAGTACAAAAGGTCGCAAGTACAAAAGGTCGAAAAAATAAGGTCGAAAATACAAAAGGTCGAAAGTACAAAAGGTCGAAAAATAAAAGATTAAAACCTAATCAAGTCGAATTGCCCTGCCCAGCCGAGGTGGTCCAGGTGTCAAGAATAGTTGATAGTTAACCCCCAAGTAACACAAATTGCTAAAAAACAGCTACCAAAACACTTTAACAGCAAAACTGAAAGTAAAATAGCTATTACAGCTGTATGCCGTTTCACTGCCAAGCAGCTTCTAAAGTGTTGTCGTTGCTGATTAGGCAATCTTTATTTAGCTCTCACAGTGTCCATGACAGCTCCAAAATATAGCACGTTAACATTAAAGTAATTTTGTCTAGAAATAAATAAGAAACAATGGCAACTATTGTAAAATAGCTATTTCCTGTAATGGACAGAGACTTTTACTCAAATGGCTGACGAAAAACTTGTTATGTTCTACACTACTGTGATATAATCGCGTAAAAAAGGCGGTTCTCATCGTCAAAATGTTTGGCAGGTTAACTTTTCTGATAAAACAGGTCAAGATAGCTTGTCAAAACGCAAGCGCCTCGAAAATTCAGAATAATAAACGTTTTTTTTCGGTGTTTGTTTTTAGGTTAGAAATTATTTTATTACCATTATCCTCAAAATACCCTATAAATCAATTCTTAGTCATATTTTATTGAATTTAGCACTTTCTAGAATTTATTTAGGCCCGGGCTCACCTGGAAATTAATATTTTTTTAGTCCATAAATTTAAAGAAAAATAAATAGGAAAACTATCATGGCCGCCTCGGCCGTCTCATTGGTTTCAGCAGTTTAACTCTAGACAAGCTATTTTTTAATACTAAATAATGTTGATTTGTAGCTAACTTGCGTTCTAACAATTGGCCCATTATGTCATACGAAAAAGAAAAGAAGAGTCACAGATGTTACTTGTCATCTTGGGCGCTGTCACAATAACAAAATAAACAAATATCTCAACTAAAAATTGTGCAAATGTTAGAAGATAAAGTTATTACGTGCCCTACCACAGTACCCCACCAGTGGGAAGCAAAAAACATATTATTTTGGCCACCGCCTTCAGAAACGCTTAAGTTGGGTTTATACAGAAACATAGCATAACATAAGACATAGCATGACATAAGATATCATTACAGAAGGAAACCGTAAGGCTGTGTATACAAAAAATATAATAACATGACATAACATACAAGCTTGGCCCAAGTACTTTAAATGAGGCCCCACACACTCTAAGTAATTGGTAATTGCAAGGGGAGAATTCCCAAAGTGGTCGGTGCTGGCAATTGACTCTGGTGCACTTTGCTTGGAATCAGGTGAGTCTAAATATACTGACTACTAAAGCCTCTTGACTTGAAGTAAAAAAAAACAGAAACCGAGTGTCATTCAAACCAATGAGATTAAAAAAATATTTTTTGATCTGATGAATTCAAACATTGTCCCTGAATGACAGGTTTTCATAATTTGTCATTAAGAAAAACTATTTTTATTTGAATATTCTGATTTGACTGTTTTTTACTAAACACACTCTTGACTACCAATTTTCACTTGTGCCAAGTAAGAAAAAAATAAAAAAGCATGTTACATTGCCTTGGTTTTTTTAATTGTTAGTTAAAAAAGTTTTATTTACATTTTTTAATTTTAGAAAGCAGTTAAAAGAAATGAAGTACAAAGACCAGAAAGCATCCCAGAATGGGGCCCATTTGCTCACCCCTTGGAAATGTGAGCAAGGAAGCCAAAAAGGGGGTCTGCTTGCAATTGACTCCAACTCATTTTACACAATTTTTTTTTAAATAATTATTAAAATTAAATTATATAATGTACAGGGAATTAAACATCTTTGCTTTATTACCATGAATGTACGGTAGTGGCGGTTAGCACCCTTAAATGATCTAACCTGGCACGTAGGCATGCCTTTCTGGGTATGTTGTGCTGTGTACTTACTGTGTATGACTTGGATAACAATTTAAATTCTATCTAGTAAATAGAATCCAGCAGACTTCAAAATATATTTTAGGCCAGAAACTTAGTCATCATGATATACCACATAATGCCATAATTATAGCCTTAGAGCACTGGTGTACCTTTTGACATAATCAACAGGGTACGGAGAGCCACAATGTGCCTGCACTAGCTGTTAGTTCAAAATAGGCACTCCATATACCGTGTATGTGGTGATTTCCTAAATAGTCAGGTCACCAAATCCATTCAGAGAATCACCAGATTAACCCACCCCCCTCATATCTATATTTTTTTTCATACTTGTCAATGCTTGTCCATTACTAGACTACCCATGGGTCAAGACTTCTTTAGTTAGCTCTTACGACAGGCCTGGGGATTACCTTGGTGCTATTATGCATATTCATAATCTAAAAAAATCTGATAAGAAAGGGGCCCCTCTTGCCTCTCCAACCCCCATGAATACACCATTGTATCAAATGTGTATTACATTGGTGAGTGGTCCAACAGAGGAGTTCCAGAGACACAACAAAAAGGAGGACAATTTAGATTTTTTGAACATACATTGTATAGACTTAAAAAATTAATTAGGCAGTATATGATTTTCTTTTATAAAAAAATGTTTTTTTTCTAACATGCCAAAAGTTTTTTGTACCTCTAAAATTTTCTAAATACCTACTTTAAAATAAATGGAAATTCTTGAGAAACCATATTTATTACACAATAAGTATTACCAAAATAGTTTTTTTACTCAGTTACATAGGTAATACACCAGAATGTGCCTTTGTATTTAAAGTTCTCTAGAAACAGGTCGGGGGAGGTGATATCACCACTGGTAAGGCAGACCTTAGTAGGAATAGGTAGATAAAAAACCGGTTGCGTAACTCGGTGTTTAGGCGGCCGGGTCATGACGTCAGGGCTACGTCACAGTTTTCCTAGAAATCAGCAATCAAACGCTGTTTATATTGAAATTTCATCTTTTGAGAGGAAATTTTTGGGTGTTTTCGTCTTGTAAGTGTTTAAATACCTGTTACGTGCTTACTATAAATGTATTAAAAACTAAGTAAAAGAACTGGTGAGGTTTTAATTATAATTTAAATTTTAACAAACACAATTTTTTCTGTGTCGGTTGTTTCCTACCCATACAATGTGGGTCATACAAGGTTACAAGGGGAGCTGGAAAATAGACCTTGGGGGGAATGGGTTTTCTCTCTATATTGCATCAGATATCTGCAACCAACACATAATGTTTAAGATAACTTTTTGATAGTTATCGTCACAATCAGTATAGGCCAGGACAAAGATTGTGAAATGAACTTTACATACACATAGAAAATTACTAATAGTTTAAAAAATACTCAATGTTGTTGGCTGCTTTTAAGGCGCCTACTAAAAATAGTTCTTAAATGATGTACCTATTACACAGGATACATACCTTTTCTTGAAAAAAAATTAAACTTAAAAAAGTAATTTTAATATTTCTTAAAAATTGAGGAAAATAATATTGCTGTTAATTTATTTTAAATATTTGATTTATTTTCCTAAAGTTAAAAATAACGAAAATATTCCAAATTCAAAATTAGGCTTAGACTACTTTCTACCAACTAAAATTAAAATACGTAATTTTGAATTTAAAATGTCTTCGTTCCTATTTTAAACTTAAGGCAAAAATTGTTTAGAGTTAAATGGCCTATCAAAAAAAAAAAAAAAATACAGGGTATATAAATTTTTTTAAATGTCAAATCAAATCAAATCAAAACTCAAAAACTCCAAAAAGCGATGCTCTATTTTTTTTTAATTTGAGTATCTTAAACAGCATTAAAAATTCTACTAATTTGCCAATTTAAACTTTTTGCTATCTTTAATAATAAAAAAGTTAGCAATGGTGGACACTTAACTTGGAACACTCTGTATAACGCTCAAGCAGGAGTGAAGTAATATTAGAGGTGATCAAAAATCCTGAATCTTTGCGTTATGTTATTTATGAATGTTCCCTTACTGCCTTATTGACTAGTCATTTTAACATCCTTTTTAAAAAAAATTTTGATTACATTTTACACAAAAAAATCTAGTTTTAGTTATTTCCTACCCACCAAAAAAAAACCAATAATATGTGGCTAGTTTGCTTTAGAGTTCGGTTCAAAACTTAGAGTAATAATAATATAAAGAGAAGAAGTCAACCGCGGCCCCGTGTAAATTTTCCCTATTCGTGGCGGTCATTCCTGAAAACTTAGAATTTGCAGAATCCCCGGCGATGGCAACATAGCTGCGTCACTGGAATCATCTCGAAAAAACCACACTGGGCTGAATTTTCACAGTATTTTCAGAAACATAGCACTTCTTGTTTATTTTTACGTCCAACTAAGTTCTTTTTTACAAAAATAAAACTCAGCACACAGAAAAAACACCAAAAATTCAATATACCGAGTCCCACGGCCAAGACAACACTGCATTTAATACAAACACATGTTACTGTCAGTGTCGACCTTAGAGCTTAGGAATATCTGGGCTAACCGTTCACGACTTGAGGACCCACCCAATTAAACTTGTTGCCTTACATAAGTGAAAAAATAATCTTTTGTTTGAAACTCGTAGGCAATGATTGAGTAGAAATAAAACTTTGGACTTCCATTGTCTTTATCTGAGGGCACGGCAGTGCCTCGCCAAGTTCGCGCTGCCGTACCATCTTTTCTTGAAACATTTCAGCCCATATTTGACCTATCTAAAACTCTACATGGGAAGAGCTACGAATCTCATACTTTGTACAGTCGTAGACCTTCATAGAGTTAACAACCCCTCCAAGTTTCATGGACTGCTATAAAGTATTAAGTAGTTTCGAAATTTCAAAAAACGTCGAAATTGCCACTCACTCACTGACTCACTCACTCACTCATGTATAGATCATCAAAATTCTACTGTACTTCCAGACCTGCTATAAGGCTGAAATTTGGCGGACTGATAGAAATTATGACCAAACCCATGGAAAAATCAAAAAGCCCCAAAATTCTAATTTACTCCCCTCCCCTATACATGTAAAATTATTTAAAAGTAACATTACCCACTTCTAGAAATGCTACAGAGCTGAGCTTTGGCAGCCTGATAGGAACTATGATAAAACTATAGGAAAAAACACCCCAAAATTCTAATTTACTTCTAATCTAAGTAACACTGCCCACGTCCAGAATCGCTAGAGAGCTGAGCTTTTTAAGACTGAAAGACACTATGATAAAACTATAGGAAAAATTTTTAAAACACCAACATTTTAATTTACTTCCCTCTCCTATAAATGTAAATTTATATAAAAGTAACATAGCCCACTTCCAGAAACGCTAGAGAGCTGAGCTTTGGAAGGCTGATAGAAACTATGATAAAACCCCAAAAATTTTCATTTACTCTCCTCCCCTATAAATGTCAAGTTAAGTAAAACTATAGGAAAAAACACCCCAAAATTCTAATTTACTTCCCTCCCATATAAATGTAAAGTTATGTAAAAGTAACACTGCCCACTTCCAGAATCGCTAGAGAGCTGAGCTTTTTAAGACTGAAAGACACTATGATAAAACTATAGGAAAAAATTTTAAAACACCAACATTTTAATTTACTTCCCTCTTCTATAAATGTAAATTTATATAAAATTAACATTATCCACTTCCAAAAACGATAGAGAGCTGAGCATTGGAACACTGATAGGAACTATGATAAAACTATATGAAAAGAATTAAAAACACGAAAATTTTAATATACTTCCCTCCCCTATACATGTAAAGTTATGCCAAAGTAACATTGTCCACTTTCAGAAACGCTAGAGCGCTGAGCTTTGAAAGGCTGATAGCAGCTATGATAAAACCATGAGAAAAAATTAAAAGACCTCAAAATTTTAAGTAAGGCATTGCAAAAGTTTTGAACAATATTCCGCATATTTTACTATTTTAAAAATTAAATATTATCCAATTCCTTTAAAAAAATAAGTGAAATCATAACAAAAACATTTTATGTAAAAAAAGCCAAGTACGCGGCATTCCGTAAAAAGAATTGAAATAAAAGTAAAGTCAAGTTCTCCAATAAAGATTTCAAAATGAAAGTAATTAACTGGTTTGGAAATGTTTTTTTAAACTTGGCTATTACGGCTGTAAATGACTCTTAGGCACAGTGCTAAATTGAACATAAAGAAGTTTGGCTGTCATAGCAAAGTTTAGAAAAACATTTTCAACTAGTAAAAAACTTTCATTATGAAATTTGTATTGGAGAACTTGGCCTTACTTTTATCTCAATTCTTTTTACGGAATGCCATTTTTGCGTACTTGTCTCTTTTTTACATGAAATATTTTTGTGTTGATTAAATTTAAAAAGGACGTTTCAGTAAGTAAGTATATCTAACCATGATCTAACCGTTTGCAAGTGTAAACTAAACAATCCAGTATAAAGGCCCGGCCCCTTTTTACCTTCCTAGTCCGCACAGCAACGGCTAGAAAAAGTATTGTTTTCAAAAATTTTTTTTTTGAGATAACACCGAATATGTGTTATTTGGGTGTATTTTGACCTACCCTAGCAATATCGTCGTGATGTCTGTCTGTGTTGTGTGTGTCCGTAACGCGATAGCTCCTAAACCGCTTAACCGATTTACATGAAATTTTCAGGTAAAATAGTACTCGATACTGCAACGAGCTGATTAGATTTTAGTCAAAATTCGTGAATGCTAATGACAGTTTTTTGACAGTTAAAAAGTTTAAAAAATGCTAACTTTTTAATGGAACGTCGCATCAATATGCGGTTTTCGGAATAGCGCGCGATTATTTAAAACAATTATGTTATAACTGAAAAGTTCGTAGGAGCTTTCATTTCAGAGATATTTACAAAAAAACTGTTTTCAAGGTTGATATAACGTGGAGTGTGCTAATGGGCTAGGAAGGTATCAGATCCGTCATGGATCCATTTATTTAATTCCAAGACGCTTGTTTTCCTTAAGGTGTGGTTTCACACAGAAAAACTACAAATTAAAGCAATCCTATGAAATTTTCGTTTGAATGGTTAATAGTGCTTCAACTCTCCAAACAGAAAAGCCGCATTTTAAAATAATAAAATAGAATATCCTTAATACCGGTTAAAACTGTTGGAACAATGACTAATAGTTAATCGTCCTCTACTATAGGAAAAAGGATTCCCTTTTTACCTGGGGATATAGTCCAAGTAGCTCAAAACGAAACCCGGCCCTGCTAACACAGAATCCGTAATATGATGTCATACACCTGTTGCCACGTCCTGAAAAAATTGTGGGAAAAGGGGCCGTTCATAAATTATGTTGTCTAAATGAGTTTTTATCGCAGATTGTAATAAGAAATACACAGCATAAAATGACGCGACGCGGGCTAATAAGCGCATGACAAATTATTGCACGGTTTGAATAGCCTAACCAACTGAAAGCAGTATATATTTTGGTAAGGTAAGAAGTTAAACCTTACTTATTATTTCTAAAATTTTACAGAGGCAGAGGAGGCGGCAACAGCGGAAAAGCTACATTGTTTACCAACAAATGAATGAATGACCGCCGAAACCCGGGCTACTACTTCTCTTTATATGTTATTACTCTGAGGTTCAAAACCACTTTTTCTTCGGTAAAGGCAGTTTATTTTAAAACAAAACAATTTACCAAGACAATTATATTTTTTTCCCAAAACAAGCGGTTTGCTTAGATGAAAAGAAAACATTTTGTTCGGAGACTTTTGCTTTTGGGTCAAGATAATTTTTTCGAGAATACTACTTTTCTTAACTGAAGAACTTCTTTTTTTCTGTGTAGATTATAACTTTCTATACAATAAAATTTAACTTTTTGCATCTAAACTTTCCCATAAAGTTCAATATACTTCATAATCTGTCCGATGTTTATTAAAATTATGTCATAAATTGCTTCATCGTGCCTCCATCCATGAATATGACTACAATTTAACTTTGCGCAAAATTCAATTTTCCACTCTATTAGGCCGCGGGTCGTGTTGTCTTAATTATTTTGCAGGCTTATAACAAATTCTAATCAAAGCGATTACAAGAGTCTTTGAAAACAAGCATTTATTTCAAATTTACGACCACTTTGAAACTCAATTTAAAGCAATATAGCTGAGCTACCAAAGGATGAGGGCTATATCTGATACCTTCCTATCTTATTTGCATACTCCAGGTGAACTCCACGCTATATCAGCCTTAAAACAGCTTCTTGTGAATATCTCAGAAATGGAAGCTGCTATGAAGTTTTCAGTAATAACATAAATTATTCGGAAAAACGTGGTCTACTATACTTTGAAAACCGCATATTGATACCATGCTTCGTTAAAAAGTTAGCATTTTAAAAAATATTGAAACTATTAAAATGCTGTCGTTAGCACTAATGGATTTTGACCAAAATTTAACCAGCTCTTGACAGCCACTATTTTACCTGGAAATTTCACGAAAATCGGTTTACCGGTTTAGGAGCTATCGTGGGCCGGACAGACATACAAACACAGATACACGGATTGACGTCACGACGATATTGCTAAGATGGGTCAAAATACACGCAAATAACACATTTTCGGCGTTATATTATTTTTTTTTAATTGTCCAAAATAATACCTTTCTAGCCATTGCTACGCGGGCTACGAAGGTAAAAATGAGGCCAATCAAAACAATCGACATTTTCTGTGAAATGATAGTGAAACAAGTTTCAACACATAAGTAAGCAATAACTGGGAAACTGTTCCCTTCAAGAATTAAAGGCACGGGCTGCGTTAATTGTACCTGAACCAATTACGTTCAATAATACGAAAACCAACTTGAAATGAATAAAGAATACAGGAATAAATCAACCAGAACCAACTTAAAAATACGTTTTCAAAAGATCCATTTAAAAGTCGGAAAAATACAAAAATTTATTAAATAATTTAAAAATTTATGATGAAAATTTCAATAAGTAATTTTATAAATATTAAGTTAAAGAAACCATTATAAATACTTTTCCTAACTTGTTCAATGAAATTAAACCTTTTTGATCACACTCTTAATTTTTATTGACAAAGAAATTTATTTGTTAGTGTTTGTGTATCTAAAGCCTGTACACAATTTTGGTTTAGATAGTAAATAATAATATTGTTACAGGTTCACAACGACAAATTAAAACTCGCAATTGTTGAAAACGATACGTCAATTTATTCCCATAAATTATGTACAAAAACACGCACTTAAACTTACTAATAACTTGCTAATAATTCACTACTTTAATACGCCTATTAACTTCGCGTTAACATCTAGCGATCACTACCATTGGTTATCTCTGACTGCCCGATGCACGACGTCCGGCCATATATATGAGGGTCTGCCTACAATTCGAGAATTTTCCGTCTTTGTTCGATTCCGAATCATTCCGCCCTTTTCTGGAGCCGGACCGTTCACATACCAGTTCGTCACAGATAAAGCAACTAAAACCTAGATTAAGATTACAACCATGAAATACGTCAACCTAATACTACACTAAACCTAAATAAATTCTGACTATAAAATTTAAATAACTTAAATTTGTAACACTATCCTCCTCTTCAGGTTTGATCGTCTCGACCAACATTTCCCAGGTAAGGTTTTAGTCTGTCTAGATGAACAACTTTCATCTTGGACTTCGGGCTTTTCTGGATTCGGTAGACTACATCATTAATTCTCTTAACAACTTTATAAGGCCCTTCCCATGGTGGTGTCAACTTAGGTGATCTTCGTTTCTTCCGTTGAGGATTGCATAGCCAGACTTGCTCATTCTCTTTGAACCCTAAAGAGTTTGCTTTCAGGTCATACCTCGCTTTCATGCGGTCACTGGCTATTTCTATTCGCTCTCTAACCACTTCATGGATATCGTGCAGCTTTTGCCTTAAACGTTCGACATTGTCATTAACCTCTAAGTGTTCTTCTTCAGGTGAACCAAACATGATATCACATGGTAAACGCAGTTCTCTACCAAACAGGATACTAGATGGAGTAGCTCCTGTCGTATTGTGAATGGCGGTTCTATAGGCCATCAAAAATAATGGAATATATTGGTCCCAATCTGTTTGGTGCTCATCAACAACTTTGCAAAGATGTTCTTCTATTGTTTTATTAAATCTTTCAACCATGCCATCTGACTGCGGATGTAAAGCAGTAGTCCGTGTTTTATGTATTCCTAAAAGGTCACAGAGATTTTGGAAGAGCTTTGATTCAAAGTTTCTTCCTTGATCTGAATGTAGTTCCAAAGGAATGCCAAATCGGCTGAAAACATCATTTACCAGAACTTCTGCAACTGTAGCGGCCTCTTGGTTAGGCAAAGCAAAAACTTCTGGCCATTTGCTAAAGTAATCCATGACAACAAGGATGTATTTGTTGCCCTTTTTAGTTTCTGGAAATGGTCCGGCCACATCAATGCAATGCGTTCGAATGGCAGACCTACGTTATATTGTTTCATTTGACCTCTGGACCTTGTTTTGGAACCTTGGCTGGCTGCACAAGTCGAACATCGGCGGCACCAGTTTTTCACATCTTGAAAGTAATTGACCCAATAAAATCGGTTTCGAATTTTGTCCATGGTTTTATTTATGCCTAGGTGCGCGCCTGATTTTCCACCATGGCATTCGGCCATTATATTGTCTACCATGCTCCTAGGAACCACTACTTGATTAATCACAGTAAGGCCATCGGCACTTTCCTAGACACGTTTAAGGATGTTTTCTTCTACTATCAGTGAATCCCATTGTGCCCACAGTGATTTGAATATCACCCCTTGGTTTGCGATATCTTGCCATGATGGTCGTGGCTTGTTCTCTTCTTTCAATCGCAAGATAGGTCCTACATCTTTGTCGTCAAGTTGTGTGGTTCTAATTGAAGCCGACATCCATTCTTCATCTGGTTCTAATTTTATCTGACGCACGTAGTTAAATCCCTCTTTCTGGTCAATTTTCCTGCAATGTTTAGAATCCTCAGGGCAAGGTCTTCTGGACAATGCATCCGCATTATTATGCACCCTTCCCGCTCGGTGTTTAATTTGATAATGGTATTGTTGTAACTTTTCTATCCATCTCGCGACTTGCCCCTCAGGTTGTTTCATTTTCATGAGCCACTGTAACGCAGCATGATCCGTTCTAATCAGAAATTCTTGTCCATAGAGATATTTGTGAAAGTAATCTACGGATTAATGATGGCTAGGAGCTCCTTTCTGGTAACACAATAATTTCTCTCTGGTTTGGATAGCTTTTTGCTGAAAAATTCGATGACCCGTTCTTCTCCATCTTGTACTTAGGAGAGTACTGCTCCTATGCCATCGTTGCTTGCATCAGTATCCAATATGAATTTACCTTTTGGAATAGGGTATGCGAGAATCGGACTAGAACATAATGCTGCCTTCAGTCTTCTAAATGCTTGGTCACATTCAGTATTCCATCTGTAAGAAGCTTTATCTTCTGTAAGTCTATGTAATGGAGACGCTATTTTGGCGAATCCTTCTACAAATCGTCTGTAGTATGTACACAGACCCAAAAAGCTTCTCATGTTTGTCACGAGGTTGAGGCCATTCTTTTATTGTAACTTTTTTTCGTCGGTATGGATGCCTTCTCGGGAAACGACGTGACCCAAGAACTCAACTTTTTCTTGGAATAGAAAACACTTTTTTGAGTTTAGTTTAAGATTTGCGTTCCTGATTCTTGAAAATACTTCTCGTAAATTGTCTAGATGATCTTCAAATGATTTTCCCATTACTATGACATCATCCAAATAGACTAAGCAGGTTTTCCAAGTAAGGCCTCGTAGAACGACTTCCATTAGTCTTTCAAATGTAGCTGGGGCATGGCACAGGCCAAATGGCATCACATTTAACTGATAAAGTCCACTTCCAGCAGAGAATGCAGTCTTCTCTTTATCTCTTTCAAAGATTCCTACTTGCCAATACCCACTTTTCAGGTCAAGAGTAGAAAACCAATATGATCCTGCCAACGTTGTTAATGTGTCGTCTATTCTTGGCAGTGGGTAACTATCTTTCTTGGTTACATCGTTAAGTTTCCTGTAGTCGACACAAAATCTAGTACTTCCATCCTTTTTAGTGACCAACACCACAGGAGATGACCAAGGACTTGATGACTCTTCAATAACACCGTCGCTGAGCATTTTATTAATGAGATTGTGAACTTCTTCTTGCTTGGCCATTGGTAGTCTTCTTGGGGGCTGTCTTATCGGTTGGGCATCGCCAGTGTTGATAGCATGTTGAATGAGGTTTGTGCGTCCCGAACTACTCCTAGTTTCGAAGATATTACTTTGTTCTTCTATAAACTCTCTCGCTTTACTAAATTCTTCTGGAGTGAGATGTTGCCAAGTTGACTCAAATTGCTGAAGTACCTCCATTGGTAACTTGCTTGTATCCTCGGAAGTTGGCTCTTCACATCTTGTTACTTTCTGTACTGGTTCAAATAATGCTACCACCTCCCCCTTATTAATTTTGACACTATTTGGGAAAATATTGGCGACTCTAATCGGGATGTCTTTATCGGTTTTAACTAGTGATTTTGCAACGAGGTAGGTGTTGGGTGTGTTTTGTTGGCTTATGAATCCGACGCAGCTTGATGTTTCACTTTCTAACCTCCCAAAAATTATGCTCCCACTGTTACCGACTAGTCTTGTTGTGCATACTGCCACCACCTTTATTGGTTCTTTACTGATGTGAATATTTGACAAAATGAACTCTTCGTTCCCAAATCTTAGGGTATTAAGTTTATTATCAAACGCAAATCCATGTTTACTTATCAGGTCCATTCCCAAAATAAATTCGTCTTCTATGTCTGCAACTAATACCGAGTGGTGAATCTTCAACCTCCCCAGCTGTAGGTCTATGTCTGTCTGCCCCAACACGTCGGCGGATTCTCCAGTCACAGTCTTAAGTGTTATTTTCTTTTCTGTTGGTCGAATTTTATATCTCGTTGCAATTTTGAACTTAAGCAATGATATGGCAGCACCAGTGTCTACTGTTATATTAACTTTTCTTCCATTAATAAGTCCGTCGATGTTAAGACTGTCAGCAGTATGTTTTAAGCTCTTGATAGAGTAAATTTTGGGGGCTAAATTCCCATTAGCCAACACCCACCCCTCTGCGTTGACTAGTTTTAGTTTTCCTGATCTCTTCTTCGGTACTCTGTCCCACTAGATGGTGAGCGAGACCTCATTTGGACGCGACAATCGCGTTGGATATGCCCTGTACGTCCGCATCTGAAACACTTTACATTTGGATGGGATCGTCTGCTTTCTTTCAAAGAGTTAATCTTCTCTATCAGTGATTGAAACATTTGGTTTAGCGTTTTTAAGTTGACCTCATGTCCATTGCTCATTTCTTCTCCCTCCTGAATTGAAAAAGCTCTTACTTTTGGCCTGGACATATTATTTGATGATTCGATTTCAAGGGCTCGAATCAACACTTCACTGCTATTATGGAAGCGTTCTCGACGAAGTAACTTTGCTCCAAGTCTCGTAATCCGTTAATAAAGCGATCTACCGTGAAGGGATCTCTGTAATTTTCTGGCATTTCTGGGTAAGCTAAATACATCAGCCTCCTAATATCTGCTTCATACTCTTGCAATGATTCTCCTGGTCTTTGTTGACGAATATTTAATTCTGACCAATGTAAATTTCGCAAGTGTTCGTCTCCATACCTTCTTTCTAACGCTGCCACTAAAGCGTTATAATTCTGTTTTTGTTCGACTGGAATGGACCGTAAAAGTCCCAGAGCAGGTTCTCGTAGAGCTACTAACAATGCTCTAGCTTTTTCCTCATCATCCCAACCATTTGCAGCAGCGGCAGCTTCAAACTGTTGTTTGTAAGTAGACCAGGAAGACGTACCATCAAAATTTGGAGGCTCAATGTTTTGGTTGGAATTCACAACACATCCCTGAGCTTTCATTTTGTTGTGTTCTTTTTGGAGCTGTATAAGCTGTTTTGACACGTCCTGGAATTTTTCTTCCATGGTTTAAAAAACTTCTTCCCTAACATTCTGTACCTTTTCTTCAACATTATGTACCTTTTCTTCTACATTCTGCAATTTATTTTGTACCTTTTGTTCCACACTATGCATTCCTTGAGTTATTTCTTCCTTAAGATCTTCGGTTGCAGTCTTAAACTCTTCTCTCAGCTGTTTGGAGTTGCTCTTTATTTGGTCAAAGTTTTCCTTCATGTCGTTCTGGTTTTGTTCCATGGTCTGTCTTATAGATCTTCCATCTTTGCTGATCCTTGTCTAGTAAGCATCAACTTCCTGATGAATCACTTAAAACGTTTATTTTAGGGCTATAAAGCGAATGTCGAAGTCGGTTCTGGAATATACTGGTAAATGCTACTCTTTCTGCTACTAGGCAAATGTACAAGTCACTTTTTGATTATCTCTTTTGGTTCTCGAATAGACCGTCGTAGAATGTTATAGAATATTCTAGAAATAATTTCTAATTCTTACCTTTAAAATAACTAAGCTACTGTCGAAGTCGGTATTTGTATATCTCTTCTAGTTTTTGAATAGAACGTCCTAGAATGTTATGGAATCTTCTAGAAATTCTTTCTAATTCTTACTTTTGAAATAACTAAACTAATGTCGAAATCGGTATTTGTATATCTCTTCTAGTTTTTGAATAGAACGTCGTAGAATGTTATCGAATCTTCTAGAAATTCTTTTTAGTTCTTACTTTTGAAATTACTAAGCTAATGTCGAAGTCTCTTTTTGGATATTTCTTCTGGTTTTCGAATAGAGCGTCGTAGAAAGTGATGGAATATTCTAAAAATTCTTTCTAATTCTTACTTTTTAACTAACTAAGCTAATATCGAAGTCGATTCTTAAATATCTCTTTTGGTTTTTGAATAAATCAATATCGAACTTCTTCGAATATTCTGGAAAACTCACTTACTGTTTTTTCTGTCCAATTGTCCTAGCCGGTGATACTATGTAAGGGTAGTCTTTGCACTATTCAGTTCTGAATATTCTGGCAAAATCACTTACTGTTCTTCTTTTCAATTGTCCTAGCCGGTGGTACTATGTAAGGATAGTCTTTGCACTATTTATTTCTTTTAATCTCACTTCTGACACCAATTGTTACGGGTTCACAACGACAAATTAAAACTCGCAATTGTGGAAAACGATACTTCAATTTATTCCCATAAATTATGTACAAAAACACGCACTTAAACTTACTAATAACTTGCTAATAAATCACTACTTTAATACGCCTATTAACTTCGCGTTAACATCTAGCGATCACTACCATTGGTTATCTCTGACTGCCCGATGCACGACGTCCGGCCCTATATATGAGGGTCTGCCTACAATTCGAGAATTTTCCATCTTTGTTCGATTCCGATTCATTCCGCCCTTTTCTGGAGCCGGACCGTTCACATACCAGTTCGTCACAGATAACGCAACTAAAACCTAGATTAAGAATACAACCATGAAATACGTCAACCTAATACTACACTAAACCTAAATAAATTATAACTATAAAATTTAAATAACTTAAATTTGTAACAATATAAAAAAAAATAAAAAATAATAAAACCCGCTTCGCTGGCAATGCATAATAATTAATAAAAATATTTCTATCTAAATAAATGTTGAGCGTTTAAGTGTTAAGCAGCGTATATACGGGTAACGACTTTGAAGAAAACATAGCAGTAAAAGTTTTTGTTCTGTCCCTAAACAATGGTATGGTTACAGGGTATATCAATGTATACCGTTGTTTTCTTGTTTCATAAGCTTTCAAATAAGGTAGGTACTGCAAGTTGGGTGATCCCCTCTGAAGAACAAGTCATCAGTAGAACTCTTTCCGGGGGTCCAACCAAAAATTTTTTGTGTCAGGAAGAAAGCCCTTGAAATATTAACCCACTAACGCCAGCGTTTAATTTAAAGTAGCCAACGTGTTTAGTTGGGTTTCATTTTTTAAAATGTACAATTTTATATTAATTATTGGATAAGGCATATAATAAGAAATAATGCATAAATTAGTCCATTGCCATATTGTATAATTTTTAATGCACAATTTTAAATGCTTATTGATTATCTTCTTTCTTACGAAGCAGAGAGGAACAACTGTATACGATTATAATTAACTTTAGGTGTTGATTGAATACCTAACTCAAATTATTCGATCAACCTTTAAGCAATAAAAATGGCTTGGAGCCATTGTTTACTTTTGGTTGTAGTTTAAAAGAAAAACGAGTAAAAAATAAATATACATGATAAACTTTTTTTGAGTTATAGTCTTTATTAAATGTATTGCGACCCCAGAACTTTATTAAATAAAACAATGTCAAAGCTAAAATAAAACTAAAATGTAAAAAAACTCTCGCTAAATATCCAAACCCGTTATGAAATACAAGGCAACTGCTAATTCCCTGGATAAGTGTAACGTAGCACTGAAGTAACGGCCGCCATGACACCCGAGTTACCAGGCAACCGTTTCTATACGAACCGCGAGCAAAGTACTTTTTTTCTTAAAATTCGATGTAAACACCCACATGTAAATCAACCTCCCTCCATTATCTCGCGTAGTTGGCTCGCTGTTTGGCATTAAAAGTTTGTGCGCATTTCGCAGACGTTGGCGCCAACGCTGACTTATATCAGCTAAAACAAGGCAAAATCAACAAAGACCTTTTTACGTTTAGAGACACAGCAGAATGCTAATTAGAAACTGGTGTGAACTATACAGAGTGAATGAACGAAAAGATTATTACTTAATATAAGGCAATAAAAACTAACACAGAGCGAAACACTCCACTGTCGTTATTCTTGAAATCTCCCCTCGAAATTCTAGCGAAAGTGGGCGTTTCTACCCAAATCGTCTTCTTTAAACTTTCACCCGAAAAAGTGACATTTTGGCGACTTCACACCGGGGGGATCTTGATAGGTGCCGACGTGGTGACTTCTGTCAAAAATAATGAAATAACCTAAACATTTTTCTTTTGGAGATGTGTGGAATTTGCTTTTTTTTTAAGTTTTCCACCAAATATCCCTCTTTTCTACCTGGTTAAATTTTTGGTGCGAGATATGAATGATCGACTTTTGTGGCACGATATTGGGCAAAATGATGAGGACTATGCATTGGAACTCATATTTCACAATGGCCACAAACAAAAGATAAAGGAAATAAATATTGGGGTTACTTCCCTTCAACTACATAACTTTATTTGTCAAACAAGTTTCGTGGCTAATCGGGCAAAAAGGAGTTTTTTTTGTTTCCCTTATATTTTTCCGTGGGTAGCCTGAAAGCTAAACCTCACGGGGGTCCAAGATCTAATGGACACCTAATAAGTGTTGACAGTTAACCGTTTCGTCCTTATGGGACTCCTCAGAACACTGCTGGTCGATGTGACAAATCTTGCGAAGTTAATCAGACGGTTTTGTCTCTAATTAAATGTAATTAGTGAGCGAACTATAGCAAGAGGCGCCATCCACCGAGATACGAGAGAAACAAAAAAACCAAAAGCAGGCGAAAGAAAACACTGCTATACAATATCGATCAATGAAAAGATCGAATGCAAATAAAAGAAAACAACTATAGTCCGTGACCTACGACAGCTCTTTGTCTTTCAGGCCGGATCAACACCGATTGCATTTTTACCCGTCTTCAAGACAGTGAGCGTCAATCAACGGAATTTTTAAGCCAAATAATACTAACAAACGTGGAATTAAAATATACGTTCAAATTAACTCGCGAAATCGAAGGAGCCAGAGTACATTTTAGTCTGTAGCCGCGAGTGTAATTTTAGACCAAAATGGCAAGTACCATTCGAAAGAGAGGTAAAAGAATATCAATTGGACAAATGATAGTTTTTAAATAAATTTGTTTAATTCGCAAAAATGGTCAATATTGGCAAAACTCTTGAACTACTGGTTATTAGCTCACACATATACTATACTATAGTAGTGTGAGCTATGGTGATCCTAATTTTTTCGAGAAAAAAAAGTTACTCCGATTTCAAAAATGTTTATATATCTTTGCGTTTCAGATGATTTTGAAACTTTTTTGTTGCGCCGTCTGTCTGTCTGTCTGTCTGTCGAATTTCCACGTTTGTTAGTATTATTTGGCTTAAAAATTCCGTTGATTGACGCTCACTGTCTTGAAGACGGGTAAAAATGCAATCTGTGTTGATCCGGCCTGAAAGACAAAGAGCTGTCGTAGGTCACGGACTATAGTTGTTTTCTTTTATTTGCATTCGATCTTTTCATTGATCGATATTGTATAGCAGTGTTTTCTTTCGCCTGCTTTTGGTTTTTTTGTTTCTCTCGTATCTCGGTGGATGGCGCCTCTTGCTATAGTTCGCTCACTAATTACATTTAATTAGAGACAAAACCGTCTGATTAACTTCGCAAGATTTGTCACATCGACCAGCAGTGTTCTGAGGAGTCCCATAAGGACGAAACGGTTACCTGTCAACACTTATTAGGTGTCCATTAGATCTTGGACCCCCGTGAGGTTTAGCTTTCAGGCTACCCACGGAAAAATATAAGGGAAACAAAAAAACTCCTTTTTGCCCGATTAGCCACGAAACTTGTTTGATTTTTAAATTCACGGGTACGAAATTCCACGTTTATTTGGTTAGTTGTCTGTCAAAATTTTTTGCTTTTTTATTGGTCGAAATTTTTACCTGAAAATTGGCCCATTTCATATCACTTTTCGCGTATTACCCAAACCAAGAATACTGCATTTAGTCGTCAATACCACGAAGTAGCGTAACTGATTTTTTACATTTTACAGGAGAGCGTTCAAAATGATTTTTTATTTTCACATAGCAGCTTTGACAGCTGTCAAGATAATGTCAAAATATGGTAAAGGCTTGATTTTTGGTAACGATCCTTAGTGGATTTGTAGAGCGACTTTTTTTATTTATGGTCTTATCTAAAAATCCATTTTTGTGGATTACGCCACTTCGTGGTTTTGGCGATGATTTATGCAAGACGGTGAGAAACGAGGGAGTGCTTACTCGTCGTCATTCCACGTTTACACAAATTTTACTAAATATGTAACCTATTGGTTTTAAATGGTTGAGGGTAGAAAAATTTTAATAAAAAGACTTTATCTATTTGGACATCTATCAGGTACAAACAAATTTTGCCTTGTCAGAAAATTATTAGTCCACAATGGTCCGAACCGAACCGAACACAATGGTAAGAAAAATAAAATTAAACAAAGCCAAAAAAACAAAATTTGATTAGGTTTTATTAAAATTTGGTGCTTCTAAAGGTTAACCGCAATGATATTGGCAAAGAAAAAAGACGATTAAATTGGTGTTATTTAAAAACAAACTTCCTAGTTTTCTTAAATAGTCACAATCAAACGCGAATCTATGGGAGGGGAAAAAGTGAAAATCCCCCCCTCCCGAACAATTAAACTATATTTAATTTTTGCACACAGAATACATCTCCTGGTCACTATGCAAAATAGTTTTATGCAATATTTATTATGATATCCCCCCCCCAAATAAAGTTCCTAGATCCGCCACTGCATAAATATTACATTAATTTCAAGGTTTAAAATTGCTAAGAATTACACTCTAAACTGATAAAAGTCTGCTTAATCATAATGAATTACTTTTTAATAAAGAAAAAGATTTCCGCTTGCCATTACTTACCGAGTTTAAAATTATGTTTGGCTAGCTCTTAGTTGATAGAATACGTACCTAAAAGAAAATAAATAAACAATTAGTACAAAGTGCAAGCTTTTTTCTTTTCTTAGCCCTTTCCAGACGGCTGCCGCACCCTTAACGACAGTAACTTTTTTGGTAGACGGACGGCTGTCGCTTATTGACGACACCTGTTCATTTTATTTCTGGACGGCTGTCGTTGCATTGGAGACACATATTTTTTTGCATTGGCACATGGGCGGGTGTTGGAACGTTTACGACAGTGTTTACTTGTCGGACGAGCGTCGTCTATTCATGACACCGTCGCCTATAAGCGACAACAGGCAAAGTCCTGTAAAGTAATAACGGTCGCGTGTTGGTTATTTGTATTTTTTATATTTTTTGTGGTTTCTTGAGTTTACTTTATCTCTAATAAAGATACTTCTTTAGTTAGTGGTCTAGCTATAATAAGAATATGTACCTATTTTGTCAATGATTTTTTGAGCTTACTTTATCTCTAAGATCAACAACAACTTCATGCAAATAAATATCTTCAGTTTTTGTATTTTAAAGTTACTTTCCAATGGATAGTAATTTTTTCTATAGTATCGTCTATTTACGACAGCCGCTTGTCTGCCCCTACAAAAACTCCCGTCCGTGTGCGAAAAAGTTGGGAAGGAGTTAATAAGGTTCAAACAATCGTCCTCGTGTTCTCTACAGTTTTGAATAGATGTGTTGAAAATACGAATATCCAAAATCTAAAAAGAAATAAGTACCCTTCTGAATAATCTAGCCATAGTTTTGACAAAAGTGTAGTGTCCAAGGACTTAGTAGTAGAAGTAGTAATCGGCACTAGAATTTAAACAAAACAAATTTATAGACTACAAAAGGTATTTTCGAGTTCATGAAAGTAGCTTTAGTCAGTTTCGCTGGTACTTTTTTATTATATTCTTTCTGTAGTTCAAAACAATATTTAGAACTCGAATGTAGAACCCAAGAAAATTTGATAGTCCTTAAATTTTAAAAATAGAAAAATTTCCCAAATATTTTAAAAAATACTCAATACCTCAAATACTTCCATCACCCTTAAAAAAATTACCACAAACACAATTTTCTTTTTTATTGCATTGTCCACCTTGTATACCATACAGGATTAATCGTTGTTTCTAATCCTTCGTTTTTTGTTGAAACCAGACTGGTGTGTTGTGTTGTACAATTACAAATGTATTCTTGGTATCGTACAGCTCGCGGACCAGTAATGAAAATAAATCTACTCGGAAGGAATGAGGTGACAATTATCACAACCACAGTTAGACAGAAAGTCGGGTCACAACGTGGAACCACATCAGGTAATATAATATAAACTTCATTTGTTTTTATTCGGCGACTTAAATCTACACAGAAACTATATTTATCTTCTCATTGGCATCTACATTCTGAACCTGAAATACGGCTTCTTTCATAATTTTTTAGATAGAGACTTTTTGACAGTTATCATAATAGGGACTTATTGCAATAAAGTTGGGCACTATTCTGACAGTTTCGCATTAAAGCACAGCTCTCTTCTTTCAAAGTTAGGCCTTTGTGTATTATAACAGGCGGAATTAATAGTGCCGTCTTTATTAATGGAAAATAAACGACTCGATTAATAAATTCGACTTTGATATGACAATTTTGAAAGATCAACTGTCAGTTTTCCATGAAAACCTGTCAGTATAGTGCCCGGCACTATTACGGCCGGCCTCGCTTTATTACAATAAGTCCCTAATAACCAGCATAGGGCAGCAAAAAAAAGTTGTCCTTGTAAACCTACGACTTCGGGAACATTTTTATAAAGCACCTATTTTATGTTATATATCTCGTATTCGTATTGATTATGATACCTTCTTGCAAAACATCTATTTGCAACCGTGACTAGTGATATTTTAAAAAACTATAGGTACTGCTCATGTTTTCAACATTCCGTTTTAAAAATCATCTTTCGCATTTTGGATATTCCTTTTTACTACAATTCTGATCAAAACCGCACAAAGAAATCAATCTGGTTAACAGTAATGACTTGGATCCTTAAAAATAGCGCCCCATAAACACAGATCTATTTAAATGGTTTATCCTCGCAGATCATACGCGGCAGTTAGTAGTCGCGAAAGAAAGGGATGACAAGGAAAGCGATGTAAGCACATGTACACGTGCACTCCCAAATTTTACGTAAAAAAATATTAAAATTAAAATTTTATCATAAAGTGCCAATAAACACCAAAACGAATTCACCAAAGATGTTTTTGTATTCGTGTTCAAACGAGGATGCGTAGGCCGACTGCCGCCGGCGCGGCGCCGCTCTTAACTGGACCCAAATTCTGTGCAACGTAGATGTTATGTCGCATACTAATTACGAAATATAGAAAAAGTGGACGACATGTTCTCAACCGAATGTTCTTGTGAATCAATTGCGGCGATCGATGCGGCCCGCACTGCCGCCCGCGTCAACGGTTACCGTTGGCTCTTAAATGCAGCTAATGCGCCCTTTTAATTGGTGCACTGAGACAACTAGGTGCTATCGGTCGGGCCGTATTGTTTTGATTTCGACGACTTCGTAGTTTCGCGATAGCTCAAAAAATTGGGCGTGGCACTCAAAAAAAAAATTTTTTTTGAGTGTGCACTGTGCAGCCCCAAACTTTTACAACACTCGCCGCCACTGGATCTTGTTTAATAATATAATAAACCTATATTATTAATATATGTTTTTTAACAAAAGCATACTCGTTTAGATGTAGTGACCCTGCACAAGAAGAACAAAGAAAATTGTGAAGTGCAGTGTGTAGGTAGTTAAAATTAACAGAGCTAACAGAACATAGAACAGGAGGACCGAAGAGAAATAAAACTTTGGAATGAATTGGAGTTTGGACAGTCAATTCTGTAGCCTGAGACATTGAAACACTAGTTATAAATCTAAATATTTATCTACCTATAAAAGTATAGAAAATAAAGATTTTGGTCTTATTTTTTTAACAAAAAAACGGTGCAAACTATTCATAAATTAAAGCTAGTGGTGCAAATATAAAAAAGTGAATTTTTTGGCTACCTCCTGTATATTATCTAATAAATTGACAAGAATTATTAAATTATAAGTGACTTTGTCCTCTACTACACTTTTTTTTTGGTCAAAATGTATGGGTTTTTATTATTAGAACATTTTCAAAATTACTATTTAAAGAATTTTAACCCTTAATAATTCAAAAACCGCACATAGAAAAACTAAAGTCGGTTCGTTATAAGAAGTCCGATATCGGATTAAATCTCCACAAAATGTTATCGCTTTTTGAACAGTAAGTCAGTTAAGTTAGAATGCCCTCGCTGTACTTGATCGTACCAGACATCCCACTGGTTCACTGTATTCGGCATAATATGAGTGGGCTAAATCATCGGTCTTAAAACAAAATTATTTAAGAATTATGCGTTATACTTATACCATGATAAATATTTATATTTTATTTTATTTTTCACTTAAACTTTTGAAAAACTTTTTGCGCTTGTAACAAAGCACTACTTATTTTAGCCACTAGATGTAAAAACTACTATTATTTAGAAATTATTTAAAAAATGTAATTCGTCATGTTCCAAAAATATAATTTATTGTTTGAGAACCACCGACTTACCTGCTCAAGAGATTTTATTGCTTAGCGGATTTCATACAGCGTACCGACTTTATACTTAGATTTTTTGTAGTTAAATATCCTGCTATAACATACTAAAATTATAGCGAATTCCACGCAGAAAAATGTTTTCATTATAACCTGTGTAAACTAGTGCAGGGTTCTTTAAGCCGGGTACTCATTACCGAGCCACGAGCCTCGAGCCTCGAACAATTCGCTAATGTAGACGTGAAAAAGGTATGGTCGCAGCGCGCAACAAGCCAATGCGCTTCAAATAAAAAGAAATACCATGAATGATGAAAAAGTATTGTCTATTTGAAAATTACAGGAATAGACCTGTTATATGGGATCCAAAAAACAAAGACTGTTTAAAAAACATTTAAAAGAACATGCGTGGTTTATATGTTACTAGTCTAAAACAAAATGGCTTTGCCAGTAAGCCAAGGAAAGAAAAAAACACAAAATATTTTTTTTTGCGGGATTTAATAAGAATTAGCTTTAAAGTTTACCACTATGTGCAAATAAAATGTGCCGCAGGTGAAAATTTGAGTAAAATCAGTTAAATTTAATACAAAAGAAATTGCGGCTTATGCATTGGTTATTTTTCTTCTGGAATTAAAAATTATAAGTTTTATGTCAAGGAGGGGAGAGGGCCAGGCCCCTCTGCCCCCCCTTCCCTTGATTCGCCACTGAGCCCGACTCGCACAAGCAGCAGCGTAAAAAAAATTGCCTGAACCAGACAAAATAACCCAGAGAACATGTATTGGGCGTCATTATTGAAAAAGGGTACCCCTTTCATGTTACCATCCAAAATTAAATTAGTGTTTAGTATATTAGTTATTTTTCTTGTACAAATAAAATTGCTCCCAATATTACTCTAAAGCACTACATTAAGTTTGATGCTGAAGTTGCTATTTGTTGTTAACATTTGTGTAAGACTGGCCCAAACGTCATACTCCGTTATCATAACCGGAAGGTTTGTAATCACTAAAATAAAAAAACCTAATATATCATACGAATTTCAACATTATATTGCTCTATAAGTCTAGTTTAATGTTTATATAAGTATCGCCGTCTGTTAAAAACAAATATTATTTCCAAATTTTTTTTTATAAAATAAAATTTTAAACACGTACTTTGGAAGAACGTCATTACCGTTATCAGTATAACACTTTTAAACGTATACCCTGGAAGAGCGTCATTTCCGTTATCAGTACAACATTTTTAGACGTGTGCCCGGGAAGAGCGTCATTACCGTTATCGGTATTAAATCTTAAGCGCGTACCCTGGAGGAGCGCCATTACCGTTATCAGTTTGTAATTCCTACATATCTACCGCTAGAGGCGCTTTAAGCGAGCGCGCGCCTTTTTGTTCTTATTCCTTCAACATCTCTCAATACAGATCGCAACGCCTGAGTAAAGCCACATCTGTTCTGTGCAGTTTTTAGCATTAATACGTGCATAGGTTAGCTTGTCCAATCATAAGTGGTACTTACCGTTATCAGTAAAGTGAGGTAAACAAAATATATTTATTTTCCATTTTATACTACAAAATTTATTACCCAGAAAGACAGAAGCAAAAACTCTTTTTACAAAACAAGCGGAGCGATAAAACATACGTATAATCATTTTCGTTATCATCATCATTATCAATTTTAATTTAAAGTAATATGCTCACAAAAAACGTATACGGGATGCCATTATGAGTATTTAAAGTAAATTTTTGAAAAAATCCTTGGACACATTTATATCTATCGACTCCTAGTTGGGGTAGCTATGACCTCCTGACTTTAGAGAGGGAAAGTGGGTCAAGTGATACCTGGTTTAAGAGTTTTTTCTATTCCTTTACAGCATTGAAATTATTTCAAAAATTAATAGATTAGTTTTTGAGATATTCGCAATTTAAGTAAAAAAAGTAAGACTGACAGCTTACTATTTTCTTACAAGTAAACTATTACAAATAGATTTAGCAATTTTTTTTTAAATGTTTTTTTTATTTAAAAAATGTATTTATGTAGGTAAACTTTTTCAAGAGATGTGTATTTATGTCTCAAATTTACTGGGTACTTTCTTTTAATTTAAGGTTTCGATATCGCGCTGCGAGCCCCGAGCAATGCCGTCCACATTAGCGAATAGATCGCGTTCGTTGATCGATGCTCGTGGTTCGTTAATGAGTACCCGGCTTTAGAAGAAATTCTTTAATGTCGTCAAAACAATTTAAGATTCCGTTTAATTGCATTGATTACTTCATGTATGAAATTAAGAACCCATCACACTAAAAAATATATATTTTTTACTGAAATTATAATAGTTATTAACGTAACAAGTGCGGAAAGTAATACTTTACCGTACGCGACGGCAGTTGGCCAACGATGCGGAGCGGAGTTCTGTCAAGCCGTCAAGGGCGGTAAAGACACTTTCCACATGTGTTAGGTACAATATTTTACCTATGAGTACCTTTTTTCCAAAAAATTTAATGTTATTTATAAATAAACATGTCAAATTAGATGGAATTGAAATGTAAACAAATATTGAAGCTGTCTTATTGACGCGTTGCTAAGGTTTCTTAGTAGTGCGTGTGTGGTAAAGTAACTTTACCGCACGGCGTGCTGTAAAGTAATTACTTTACCGCACGCGAGTTGATAAAGTCTTTTAAGTGTTTTTATATTTTACAAAACTCCAAGGCGTTCCAGGTACTTATGAAGTAATTTTAAAGAAATTAAATGGATCCATGACGGATCTAAAACTTTTCTAGCTAGCCTATTAGCACACTTCAAGTGAAGCCATGATATATCAGCCTTGAAAACAGTTTTTTGTAAATATCTCAGAAATTAATGCTCCTATGAAGTTTTTGGAAAATAAATTCTTGCGCAAAATGTAGTCTACTATATTCCGAGAACCGGATATTGATGCGATGCTCCGTTAAAAAGGACCAAAATGAAATAAAATCAGCTTGTGGGACTGTTGAGCACTATCAGCGGTTTAGGAGCTATCTTGTTACGGACAGACATACACACACACAGACACCTAGATAGGGCTAAATACACCCAAAAAACACATTTTAGGTGTTATTAAAACAAATTCGTCGAAAATAATACCTTCTCTAGCCATTGCAACGCGGGCTAGGAAGGTAAAAATTTTGAATTATGCGAGGAATTATGTCATTCCTTTCTTCACTGCCATAGTTAATTATTATAAAAGCCTGTTTACCGAGGATTCAAAAGACTTTTATTCTTACACATCACCTGCAAAATCCAAAATTTATTACCCGAACAACTATAAATCAGTCTTTAAATACAAGCGTGCCTCAAAGCTAAGCAGCCAAGCACCTTACCTTTCTTTATACGGTCTCTATTCTTAAAAGTCCCTCCGTACAGTACATGACCTTACGAAATCGAATTCGTTAGGCATTAAGTTGCCTTTAAGGCTTATTAATGGTGACTTTAATAATATCCAGTTTTAAAGAGACCAAATGACAACTGTAGAATTTCTTCTATGCCTTTTTTAAAAATCTTTTAATCTCAAAACGGGAGCTTGGCCATGGCATATGTTGACAGTTTTTATTTCTATCTATTATTTGTTTATATTATTTCAAGTTTAACCAAGATAAAGCCAACAAAATTTTATTTTTAAAATTTGATATTTTTTTCTTTTTTTGTTAAAAAAAAGAATCCCACTACTTTACTTTACTTTACAAAAACACGCAATCAATTTTAGTTTCAGATTTTTTTAAAAATTGCAGCTCCTAAAATTGACGCCATCCCACAAATATACCCAAAAATACCGAAACTAACTGCAAAAGCTTGACTGTTCTTTTAAAATTCATTTCATATATGGGTTAAGGAGGTAACAGTCCTTCAAGTTAAGAATTGGATATTCGCAATTTATTTAATGCAAGACTTAACTTAGCATTAGCACCACAACATTTTTACCATTTTAGTGCAATATCGTTTAAATCGCTCCCGTATCTCCGAAACTAGTCATAGAAGGAAATGGGGCTTATGAAAACTATTTGTCAGTAAGGAAGGTGAGACGAACAAAATACTAAAATTTTATCGATATTAGCCGTGACTACTAAATATTTTATTATTTTTGTGGCCTAAAAATTTCGGAGGGGGATTGATCACCTTTGATCCCATCTGGGCGTTGATTGGCCTGGACCCTAAGGTCTTTGCAAAGAAAAGAAAAAACTATGTGCTTTAAACGCTTTAGGCAAAGAAACAAGACGCCAGCGTAAGAGAGAAATTCGCAGACATCGAAATCCGTTACAAGCTAAAATTACACTGAGTGTTTTCGAAAAATTGCACATAGTTTGCTAAACTTGTTTTCCGTCACAAAATACAAATTATTTTTATGTTAGTGGCTCAAGGACAGACTAGCCCAATACAACTTTTATAAAAATACAGCGATTCCTGAAAATCTGTGTGAAAACAAGTCGCTGGTTGCCAAAATTTTTGTTTGTTCGTAACCTAGTCTTGCATGTATATAGGAAAGCAACGTTCAAATAAAAATATATAAAAACTTACAAATGGTAAAAAATTACTTATCTTCAAAGTTCAAATCCCGTTTTGTTATAAACTCTTATGTGCATGTCATAATCGCTCTGCAACCACCTCTCTCTTAAATATACATGAAAAAATTTAAGAGTTGATTGAGGTTTGATCTTAGTTGGTCAGGTTGGTTCATGCTTCTTATTCTGATTTTTTTAAGTCATCTGGTGTTACAAGTTGCCGTAAGTTATAATTTTTTGTAAAGTGAATTAACTAAGTAATAATACGGTTTAAAAATTACGGGTTGTTTTTCAAAAATGCATGGTGTGAAAGAATGCGTATACGATTGGCCTTATTTCTAAGCTATTAGGTAAATGGTTACCTCAGAACCTGAGGCCGATCGTTTAATGAACCATTAGCTTTCCATTTATTTATAATATCTAAAATCTGATTTATTCCCCAGTCAAGTCTAACCAGGCAGCCAACTAACGAACAAGACATGTTTTAAATTTATGAAACTCCGAACAATACAAAATCGAGTTTCACCTATTAATTAGCTTCTTTACCTTGTGCACGGTTAAGATGAAGATATCGATGAGATACCAAGTTACCAAGTAGGATTTTTGCAAGAATCTTCAATTTTGTAAAGGTGTCTTTTAGTATGACTTTGAAATTTCATTTAAACCAGACCTACTTTTTAATAATACAAGTTATTAGGGGTAACTAAACGGTACCACTGTCCAGGAGCACTTTTAGGTTATATAGTGACTTTACTTTTAGGGGGTTTAAGATACCAGGAACTTCCAAGGAAGAGAGAGACAAACTGACACCTTTTTGCGACGCTTAAATTTCAGGAAAAGCGGTGATAAGCGTTCTACGAGGGCTGTCTTTTATATTTTGCATGCAGCGGCGTAGCGTGCCTGCAGGGGCGGGGGGTCGAAAGCTATAAAGGGCGCCCATCAAAAAACTTGCGACCAAAAAAAATAAAACAAACAGGTCATCATGTCTTTAGTTTCCTCTCTTTTGTCGGCGACAGGTTTGCCACCCTCTCAATCAGTTGCCGGCCCTGCTACGTAATTTACACCTGATTCCCACCTACGACTTTCTCGTGGGTGCCCGCTCACGCGTCACATGATCTCAATATGAAATGTTATGACAGTCATGTGACGCGTGCGCGGGCACGCACGAGAAAGTCATAGGTGGGCACCGGGCTTTAGGGCACTCATGGGGCGCCAGTACCCTCGGGGCGGGAGGGGCGACGAACCCCCCGCGCCCCCCCCCCCCCACGCTACGTCACTGCTTGCATATAGGAACATAGGGGGCGATACTGATCGAATATCGTTACTAAAACTTAACCTCAATCTTTACCTAATCTAAATTTAAAACGTCAATGCGATACATATAGTTTTATAGCTACAGTGAATTTTTTAAGGTAATAAATCAGTCGAAAATTGGAATTAAGCCGGAAACATTTTTGAGCTATAATTTTTTACAACTTTCGCAGAAATTATCTCAATAAGAATGCCTTGCCGAGTTGATTTCTATTCTCGGTAATGAAGCACCACATCAGTCGACAGTTTCTTATTGGTATGGAGAATTCAAGCGTGGATGGATTACCCTAAGCGACGATCCAAGGCAAGGTGCATTAAAAACGTTTGTCGCCCAGGAAACCATCGATGCTGTGCGCATGCTCATCACGGAAGATCGACATGTGACATATCGCGAGACTGAGGCTTCATTAAAAATTTCAAAGGCCTCAATTCAAAAAAAAATTCATAAAGAGTTAGGAATAAGAAAATTAGTTTCCCGCATCTTTTAACCGATAAACAGAAAGAAGCTTGGACAATTGGTGCAACAAAACTCGAGAACGCTTTGAGGCGGGAAACTCGAAAAATGTGTAGAGCATTTTCAGTTATGACGAATCGTCTATTTACTTTTATGAACCCGAAAATAAACGTCAGTCGTCTGTTTGGGTGTTCCAAGATGAAGAAAAGTCATCCGTTCTCGAAGTGTATCCAAAAAGATGGTCGCGACATTTCTCTCAAAAGCAGGTCATATAGCAACATTGATACATCACCATTTGTTTGCCGAAAGTCATCGCTGAACGTCGAAAAACGAACACCGAACGACGAATCATCCTCCACCAAGACAATGCAAGTTCGCACAAAACACAAAAACCATTTAATTTTCAAACCAACAAAACGTTGAATTGTTGGATCATCATCCATAGAGTCCCGACCTAAGTCCCAACGATTACTATATTTTTCCGAAAATCAAGAATGGACTGCGTGGTCAAAGATTTCAGTCGCCAGAGGAAGCAGACGACACTTTTAAGAATGCAATTTTGACAGTACAAAAAAACGAGTGGAATTACAGCTTTGACAACTGGTTTAAGCGCATGCAAAAGTGCATTATTTTTCGTGGAGAATACTTCGAGAAACAATAAAGTCTTTGAAAGTTTTCTACTGTTTTATTCCTGCTGAATATGCAAAACTTAAAAGACAACCATCGTAACAATATTTTATTTTTGAAAATTTTCTTTTATTGTAAATTGCCTTCTATAGTTTATTTTTAATTAAGTAAGTAATCCAGCTATTAAAACATTAGATTAAGCTGGTCTCCTTTTTTTATTTGATTTGTAGTCAGCGTAAAATGTATTTTTAAGTGACGAATCGTACTTGATATTAATTTTTTTTATTAACTTTTTATATCTTGATTTTGATATTACCTTTTTATTGTTGGATAATTTCTTGATTTACTGTTCTAAAAGTATATTTAACTAACAAAAAAATATTAAAAACAAAAAAGTATATAAAAAATATAAAAAATAAAAAAGTTTATATAATATACCACTTTAACATCTGAGAAACAAAAATTGACAGATAAAATTCAGTTTGACGATTGGATTCTTTATGAAAAAACTATAAAAACCAATATACACCAAACAAATAAATGTGTGCCTCCCAAAACTCAAACTTTTCGAATACGGTTTTCACTCTTAAACTTTTGTTGTAATTTGAGTGTCACAAACGGGTCCAGTTTTTCTTTATCTGAACTAATAGGTAGTAATTTAAACGCCATAAAAAATCCAGCCCAATTCAAATTAAAAACAATTACAAACGGGCCTAAACAAGCCAAGTAGCCAAGAGTAAACTTGTAAATATGCAAACACGATTTAAACGTGTTTTTTCAATTTCTAGTATTATTTACGAAAAAAAGATATTAGAGAATGTTTTCTGGAACACTCTGTATATTAAATAAATCATGTTGCTTTATTAAAAATAAAACTGCAACAAAAACAAACACAAACTAAACCACTATACATAAACTGTTATTATTAGCTCGAAAGGAAAACAGAGCTCCCCCGTTCAATTACTTTTAATCTTTCAGACGTGTGCCATGCATCAAAAGGCCTTTCATGCAACCACTTAAGGCCCTCATGAAACTTATCGGCATTTAAATTGATGGCTGTCAGTTTAATTTAGAATTCTGAAAGGATCTATGAGTATTTTTAGTATGTGAAAGGATCTATGAGTATTTTTAGTATAGTTACATATTTAGAGGGTGTCTTCTTAGACCTTTTCATATACTGGGTGGCAGAACAAAGCTCTAAACTCAAAAGAGCGAAAGACAAAAGTGCCCATTCAAAAGCTACGTAACGCAAAAAATTAGGAAACAAACTTACCTACATAATAAATAACATAAGTTATACAATATCTTATAATGTATTCAGTGGGAAGTGCAATGTTTAGATTTATTGCAATGTGCAAGTCACATTAAAAGGCTATCAGATGTAATTAAACATTATAGCGAATCTGCAGAAGAAAGAAGTCATTAACACTATCTATCTTAGGTAACACTTGCCCAAAACCTTGGAACAGAGTTTCAGGTGTGCCAAGGATAGTCGGGTGCAAAATTGTACGAAGGTTCTGGCAAGTAACCCGCTAGAGTACATGAAAAGATCTCTGTTAATACTGTGACAAAACATGATTTAAAGAATATTGGGTTTTTAGTAATTTTTTTGATATTATTTTCGGGATTAGCAAGAATTATTTACATGCAAGGCTAGGTTCAGAAGAAAGAAAAGTTGTGGCAACCAGTGACTTGTTTTTAGATAGGTTTGCAGGCTCGCTATATTTTTATAAATGTTTACTCGGGTAATTTGTACCATTATATTAGTTTAAATTTGGTAACTAGAAATAAAGAACATCGCACCCGTTTACAAAGGCCTTATGGAAAATTTTTGGCTCAGTGGAATTGGATATAATTTTGGTATGTTATAATAGGATAGGTAACTAAAAAAAATGTAAGTAAGGTTAAGTTTTTCTTTGTACAGTTTTTGAGCGATCAAAATTCGTTAAATTGTCGTTTTTGGGTAAGTTCTAATAATAATAATTCTTACATCTTGACCGAAAAAATTAATTGACTATAAAAATGACTTAGTAAAGGTCTAAGGACAAAGTCATTTGTGGTGTCATCCTTGTCAATTTATTAAATAATATACGGGGGATAGTCAAAAAAAAATTTTTTTTATATCTGCACTATTACCGAATTTTGTAACTAGCACATTTTATTTTGGTACAGATTAATAGTTTTATATAATATTTAATAAAGAAAAAAAACATTTTTGCTTTTTGATTGCCCCCACTTTTATAGATATTAATTTTTTTTATTGCAGGTATTTTTTCTTACTAAATAAAATTGACTTTAGCTGTTTTAAGCTATTTTCCGTATGATAAAAATTAATTTGTTAAATATTTTTTAATAAAATACAGCTCAAAGAATATTTGTATTATATAAAAAAATACTATAGCTTTTGGTTGAGTCAAAGGGCCTTTTAAAAAAAAAAATATTTTTTTTGCTCTTAAATAATTTTTATGTTATTTTTGGAAAACGGCTCGGTGAATTTTAATTAAACTTTACCTGCTTATTTTTGTAACTTAGCGTCAGAATAGGAAAAAAATGTTATTTTTTCTATGTTTAGTTTTCAAGATATTAACTTTTGTAACTCTAACTATTCTTAAATTTACAGGACAGCGACAAAAAAAAAGGTATTTAACGTCCAATTTTTGCTGTACGTACCGAAACTCTAAACTAATAAAAGCCAAAACAGTAGAAAAATAAAATATATACAGGGCGTCTCAAGAAATAGGTTTATTTAATGCATGAGTTTTATTAGTACGAATGCAGGTCTTATTTTTTTTTACTTAACTACAAAACGTCAATAGTACATTCTCCGTAATTCCCGAAGTCCCCGTAGACCAGCGTATCCTAGGGTACTACTTTACATGCAGTGTACTATGGTACCTAGGATACGCTCGTCATCAGGGGCATATAAGATACCCCAGGCAAGGTGTGCTTCAATAGTTATTTAAACAATAAGGTTTAAAAACGACTCTTTGCACACGATCGAGACAGTTTGGTAGACCGAGCCGAAGGTAGTAGTAGTAGTAAGTCGAGGGAGTGTGCAAAGAGGTTTTCAAACGAGTTTTTTACAATATTTTTTATACGACTGCTAATAAAGAAAGAAAAATCAAATTTTAATTTAACTTGTTTATATTTCCGACATTTTTACAACAAAACTTTAAAAATTCAACAATTTTTTGACGTATCTAATCAACAAAGCATACGAGCAGTGACGGTTGCTACGGAACTAAGCCAACTTATATTGATGGGTGACAACAAAAATCACAATGATGGGAGACCCGTATGCAGAAATGACATAGGCGTGCGCAAAAATGACATAAGCGTGTGCAAAACGCCCGAGACCCCATGAGTCCGTATATTATGATATTTTATGTTTGTATATAAGCTGGTAAAGTTTAATTAAAATTCACCGAGCCGTTTTCCAAAAATAAATTAAGAATTATATAAGGGCAAAAAAATTTTTTTTTTTTTTGAAAAGACCCTAACAACAAAAAACAAGAATTGTTCCAATGTACGATCTAGTCTGAAGGGTGAGTACGGAATTTTAAATATTTTAACAGTCCTTTTTAAATTTTAACATAGGTTTATAATGTGTACATTGTTGTTATTTTCTACATGGTATTATGGCTTGCTACAGGTTTTATTTGTTATTGTTGTTTTTATATGAATAGCTGATTGATCTCTTTGTGCGTATTTTATTGAGCCACCCATCAGTTACTATAGTGACAAAAATTTTTTTTTAACCTTTGTATAAAAAATTTTATATATGTATATTAAAAAAAAAAAGAAGAAAAATAAACCATAATTATTTCTTTATATAAATAAATAAAAAAATCATTACATATACATTATAAGGAAAAAAAATATTTAGGATAAAAAAATAATATATTGTCAATAAGGTCATTTTAAATGTTATTTAATGAGAAAAGAATAATAATTTTTAATTGGTGATGTATTAATGTGCCGTATTTTGTATTATCTTACTAATGAGTTGTAACCTTTTTAGTCTGATGAAGACAAACACCATTGTCGAAACGTTACCGATGGATTAAAACGTATATTTACCAGAACAACAGTGTCCTTATTCCCACTAAATTTACCTATAGTTGCATTGCAAGGACGTGATGAGTTTATTAAATTTTACTATCCATCTTTAAAATGTCGAATGTACACTTTGTATTTAATCGTAACCCATTTATTTACGTCAAATAGAGGGGACAGCTTTTTAGAGTTTAAAAAGTCTTTCTTGTCATCGTCGTTCCACCTCGAAAGCGGTTTCCCAATAGAACACACACTGCATCGTACGCAGGGAACATTATGCAAAATACTCAAACAAAAACCGAATCAGAACACACAGATTACCAAGAAACCCAGGCGACCTAACCGAGCCGTTTACTGTGACCGGACACTATTCAATAATGTACGCAGTTTTAAAACCTGGAATCGCTGCTCTGCGAAAGCATGTGACGTTATCATGGCAACCAAAGAAAGCCTTCCCTTGCGGCATATCGAGTAGACACAGGCGAACGTAAAACAAAAATCACTTCAATAATACTTGTCTGTACGCTGGGCCCGCATTCTGTGCACTGTAGAATTCCATAGTGATATATTTTATTGCCTGCTAATTGCAAAATGTGGAAAGACGGGACGATGTCGCTATAGAATTCGACAGTACAGAATCCACGGTGGGGAACGCTCACGGTTTTTTATCCGTTAATAGGTAATAAAGTGAAAAAAAAGAGGTGCTGAACTCTGAACTTAAGAACTAAATGAAAATAAAATGGCGAAAATTTTAATAAAAACTAAGGAAACTTTGAGAAAAAAAAATTAAGATATGTTGATTTTAACTTAAAATTTAGTTTAACAACAAGCTTGCTGTTACATTTATGTTACGAATTTAATCCCACTTAAAAACTGAGAGGCTGAGACCCCTTTTACGCCGAGGCCCCGGGCACTGCCCCGGTTTTCCCAACGATAGCTACGCCACTGTATAATGGGTAAGTCTGAAAATATTTAGAAACTCTAGAAAATTCTGAAAAAGTGACAAGCAACAAATAAATTTTAAAAAACCGTCAAATAAGGCAAATTACATAAAAACTGCATGACATATTCGTGTAGTAATATGAATCACACGATTCAGAGGCACTAAATATTGACCCCTAAAAAATTTTTTTTTCTCAAAAATCAGCCCTCCCCGTAACCTAACCTAACTATGAATGACACTGCAGATGTCAAAATACTGTTAACTCTTAGACTATAGGAATGTTAACTTTATTCAGTGGCGTATATAGGGGGGGGCTGCTCCCCCCCTCCCCCCGAAGCCAAGACATTTTCCACATATTTCATGAATACAAACATAAAATACGGCCTCATGAGGTGTCGCCCCCCCCCCCACAACTGTCTCGCCCCCCCCCCGAAACTTTTTTCTATATACGCCACTGACTTTATTACTGCTAAGTAGTCCTTATTATTTCACTTGCAATTAAAAAATAAAGGATAATATGAAAATTGGGACATGTAATAATATAATATAATATATGTTGCTATTAAGATAAATAAATAAGTATTGTTGTTAGGTTTGATATAAGAAATACTAATTAATAGCAGCATACGTTTTATCGCCGCCGGCACCGTCTAGTGCAGGCGCTGGAGCTAGTTAAGTATGCAAAATATGAGGAGCGCAGTTTGACAATGGATTTTAGCTGAGAATAAGTCACAGATTACCGATCTGGATGTTGCCAAGCCAGTTTTTGTTCCAATTTTTTCCTCCTACTCTTATAAAATTTCCTTTTAAACGCTCTATAACAAGGTGAGATTGGTCTGCAGATTAACACTTTATAGGAGTCCGTAAATTCAATTAATTTTTACAAATCACCAAACACACAAATTAATTTTGTTACAGATTTTTTCAAATTTTCTCAGAAACTAAACTCAATTCACAAAAATGTCTACTACTTTATTATATAATATAAAATTCCCTTTTTAACAATGTGTAATTGACTGGGGTTTGATGAATGACAAACTGTCCAGCGACGTCCATAAATAGGGATCATTATATAAAAATAAAATAAATCAAATTATTTTTTTCACATGTATCACCCGATTTTGCTCCATAGCTGATTGTAGAAAATAAAATTTCCTTTTAAACGATGTATAACAAGATGCGCTTCATTTAATTTTTAAAACTTCAGGGCCGTCCGTAAAAAAATAAATTTTTTAAAATCACCAAATACATTGATAGCCATCCCCCCTTTCCAAAAAAAATATGAAATCCCCCCCGAAAAAATATTCTAGGTACGGTCCTAGCAGAAAAATTGATCCCTTCTACTCACCTATCCTCCACACCCTGCGCGCATTTTGTGGGTACGGATAGCTGGCTGAGGATGGGAAGTATGGCCTACTACCGCCACTAATTCAAATTTTAAAGATAATAAAATTATCGAAACACAATTATTTGGTTTGTTAATTTTAAAAATTGATTTAATTTAAGGACATATTAAAGTTTTATAAATAAAAATTTTCTAACCTTGTTATACATGGTTAAAAAGAAAATTTTATTTTCCACATTCAATCAAAATAAATTTTTTTGGTTTTGCTTGGTTTTTTGGAAAATCGGATGAAACTTGTGACAAAAATGTTTTTATTTGTTATTTTTTTTTAAACGACCCCCATTTACGGACGTCGCTCGAGAGTTTGTCATTAATCAAACTCCACTGACTGATACATGGTTGAAATGGGAACTTTATTTTGGACAATAAAGTATGGAATACATTTTTTTCCAGTTGAGCTCAGTTTCTGAGAAAATTGGATAAAACCTTTAACAAAATTAATTTGTTTGATGATTTGTAAAAATTGATTTAATTTACGGACGCCTGTGAAGTTTTAATTTAGAAACCAATGTTACATTATTATACGGCGTTTAAAAGAAAATTTAATTGTCTACATTGGTCTATAAAATACAACTTTTGGGTAAAACTTGTGAGAAACATGTGGTTTTTTTAAATTTTTTTACATTTTCACAATAAACAGACGCCGCTGCGCGCTGGAGGGGTTGTCGTTAGTCGTACTCCATGGTTTTATATATTATTAAAAAGAAAATTTTATTGTCTATATTAAATTACATATTTTTCCCTAAGAAGCTTAGTTTTTTTGAAAATTAAAAAAAAAACCTAAAAGTTTTGGTGGGTCTGGGGTGTTTTCGAAGCTTTTTGCGGCAAAAGTTTAAAAAACTAATATAATTCTATTTTAAGGTTAGACTTTACACATTTTTGATGCATTTATGTGTTACCGTAGCTTTAGGGCATTAACTTAGTTAAATTATAAAACATTCGAACACTACTAACAAACGTGGAATTTCGTACCCGTGAATTTAAAAATCAAACAAGTTTCGTGGCTAATCGGGCAAAAAGGAGTTTTTTGTTTCCCTTATATTTTTCCGTGGGTAGCCTGAAAGCTTAACCTCACGGGGGTTCAAGATCTAATGGACACCTAATAAGTGTTGACAGTTAACCGTTTCGTCCTTATGGGACTCCTCAGAACACTGCTGGTCAATGTGACAAATCTTGCGAGGTTAATCAGACGGTTTTGTCTCTAATTAAATGTAACTAGTGAGCGAACTATAGCAAGAGGCGCCATCTACCGAGATACGAGAGAAACAAAAAACTAAAAGCAGGCGAAAACACTGCTATACAATATCGATCAATGAAAAGATCGAATGCAAATAAAAGAAAACAACTATAGTCCGTGACCTACGACAGCTCTTTGTCTTTCAGGCCGGATCAACACAGATTGCATTTTTACCCGTCTTCAAGACAGTGAGCGTCTATCAACGGAATTTTTAAGCCAAATAATACTAACAAACGTGGAATTTCGTACCCGTGAATTTAAAAATCAAACAAGTTTCGTGGCTAATCGGGCAAAAAGGACTTTTTTGTTTCCCTTATATTTTTCCGTGGGTAGCCTGAAAGCTTAACCTCACGGGGGTCTTTAAGTAGGTCACGGACTATAGTTGTTTTCTTTTATTTGCATTCGATCTTCTCATTGATCGATATTGTGTAGCAGTGTTTTCGCCTGCTTTTAGTTTTTTGTTTCTCTCGTATCTCGGTAGATGGCGCCTCTTGCTATAGTTCGCTCACTAATTACATTTAATTAGAGACAAAACCGTCTGATTAACTTCGCAAGATTTCTCACATTGACCAGCAGTGTTCTGAGGAGTCCCATAAGGACGAAACGGTTAACTGTCAACACTTATTAGGTGTCCATTAGATCTTGGACTGTGAGTTGCAATATGTACATAATGTTTTTGGTTAGATCGGATCCGTTCGTTAATTCCAATTTGCTCAGACTAATCTGTAATCACCTGACCAAAAATCTGTCGCGTCTGAGATGCAAATACCGAACGCAGCTACAGTAAGCAATTTTTGACGCTGCCATAGTTCCTAAGAGGCTTGGGATTTTGAATTAAAAAATAAATAGTTTTTTTAAACTTAACCTAACCAGTTTTACCTGTTATTTGTAGCGGTTTTAGTTAGTAATCTCATCTGTCGTTAAAATTTTAAGTTCACTATTTATTTGTTTTTAAAGTAAGATACCTTACTTACTTAGTGGCCTTTTGACTTCCTTGGCGGACGTTTTAACTATAAGATTGTCAATAATGTAAAAAGGGTACTAAATCTTAACTTTTCGACTAAAAAAAGGATCAAAACATTGAATTTAGATGACCAAGTATACAGGGTATAATTTAAATGATGCACCAAACTTTAAGGGTTGGTGCAGAAGGTCAAAACTGGAGAAAAAGTTCAAATAACTAGTGGTCAAAAGTTTTTTTGTTTCCCAGTTAAAGCATTTGTCAAGTTTGAAGAGTGAGGTAAAACTGGGACATTTAAAAATGACAAATTTGACATCGTTAAATAATTTTCTAGTTCATTGTGATCAAAAAATTTTCTATTCCTTTTTTGGCCAAATAACCTTTGCAAAAGGCCTCTTAATAATTATAAAAAATTGTGATAATAGTACCAAATTTAAAAAGATTTTTTGAAAAAAAAAAACAGATCACAGTCATAATTTTCAGTAATATTTTTTTGTTTAAATCATTTTATCACATAATTGTTACTTCTATTGTAGCACATATCTCCAAAAAATTTTGATTTTCTATTGCAATTTTCAAGGAAGTTATAATAAAAAATCGAAAAAAATCCTTAACTTTGACACCCAGTATCTAAAAAATAAAGAGGTTTAATGCAAAATGGACTGGGAAAAATATTCTTCTTTTGACCTTCTCTACCACGCCTTAAAGTTTAGTGCATCATTAAAATTACACCCTGTATTTTAATATTTTTATATAAGTTATTTATTGTTACAATTCTAATTTTGATTTTTGAAGATGCCAAAGTTCACCAGTTCACAAATATCAGGTACCGAAATTAGTACAAAAAATGCAGATCAATATCATAATCAACAACAAAAATATATGTATAGATCCTGTCAGTCCTTATTGGTCCTGTTCAGGTTTAAAAAATACTTAACCAAACCTTACTACAATTTTTATATTCCTGCTGAGCTCTTAAGAGTAAGTCCTACCAGGTCCTGATTCTTAGTGGTCGTTAACAGTATTAACATATTGATCAACCCATCGGTTTATTTCTTCGGTGTAAATAGTTGTTTTGCAATTAAATATTTTGGGATAACGCTTCTAAAAACTTTTTTTACGAAAAACCTTCAAATTTTAAAAAATTTTTAAATTTTTGAAAAATTCTTAAAACCTTAAAATGATACATTTTAAAAAAAATTCTTAAAACCTAAAAATTCTCAGAATATATTTCAACACTCGACTCAATGAACTCAGGTCTACTACTGCCTACAAATAGTTAGCAAAGTCATATCGCAAGAAAATTGCGTAAAGTATTTATTAGACATTTTTTAATATTCTGTGTTTTTTAAATATTTTATCAAAAAAAGTATAATCGGAAGCCGAGTTGTATGGCGCCCAATGTTTTTTTAATCTAATTTGTCTATAAAAGACGTCGCGAAGAGGAGAATGATAAAAAAAACGTGTTAATTATATTATTTATGGACTTCCTATGTTAAGTAATTTTATTTATTTTTATTTTACTTTTATTTTTATTTTACTCCGCCACTGCCTACATCTACGATTATACCGCACCTATCACAGACATACGTAGTAAAGCAACAACCCGGCGTTGCCACATAAGAATAAAACCAAAACAAAACATGTTTTGTATCTCTTTCCCACTCACTAAATTTTGTTTTGCATACCGTTCCAAAACAAAAATGAATTTATGAATGAAATACGAGCCTATTCCAAGTCTACTACTTGAAGTTAATAATCGATATTGTATAGCAGTGTTTTCGCCTGCTTTTAGTTTTTTATTTCTCTCGTATCTCGGTAGATGGCGCCTCTTGCTATAGTTCGCTCACTAATTACATTTAATTAGAGACAAAACCGTCTGATTAACTTCGCAAGATTTGTCACATTGACCAGCAGTGTTCTGAGGAGTCCCATAAGGACGAAACGGTTAACTTATTAGGTGTCCATTAGATCTTGGACCCCCGTGAGGTTAAGCCATAGAGATAATAATAAAAGAGTGCTTAATTCTATGGTTCAAAAGCGGCAACAAGTTTACGCTAGCGCCACCCTTGGCTACTGGAAGAATTAAGAATGCGCGGGCGGGCTCGGCGGGCTTTTTAAATGATTTTTTTCTTAGTAAAGGTGCTATTTTTGAGGTTAGGCTAATTTCATGTATGCGAAAAGAATTTGGATATCAAAAATATATTAATTTTAGTCATGTAAACCTGTAAGATATCCAAACTTTTTCCGCATACATAAAAATTTGCATGACATGTTTTTTAAAAAATGTAATATTTATTTTTTTAAAAATGAGTACTGTTTTAGAAAAATCTAAAAATATTTAACAAATATAATGTTTTTTCTTAAATGTATAAACTAGGTATTTATATTACAAAAAACTGTGGATTTTTAGAAAACTTAAAAATAGTTAAACATGTACCACCTAATAATCCTTAATAAAACCAATATTTTAAAAAATAAGAACACACTTTTACAGTCTCCAATTTTCTAAATTCTAGGTTTATGTGGAATTGCTCAAATGTTTTAATGTAATTTTCATATATTCTTCACAATATCCATTCTCCAATCCATTTTTTAATAATAAAGGTGGCCACATAATGATGTTATCCCATTGTTGATTGTTCCGTTGGATAACTAAAAAGCAAAGAAAAAAGCTGCTAGGGGACTCATAATAGTAGGTATTTTATACAGGGTTAATAAAGTATGTCGCCAAACTTCAGAGGATTATCTTGAGTGATTTTAAGAAAAAAAACTTTGTATAACCATGCTTAGTTTTTGAGATATGGGTTATTAAAATATTAGTTTTTTGTTTGCTTTTTATTTATAACTCGTGCAGTTTTTGAGATATTTAGCTCAAATCTGGAACATGTTGTTGTTGTTGTTTTGTTACAAGGCATACATCATTAAGCATGTCAAATATTAGGAAAAACTACAGGGTGATATTTTTTCCGCGGTCATGCCCCCTTTTTTCTCCAGAACTTTTTTGCAGTAAGTTATTGGCAGATTTAAAAATGTAAAATGAATTCCTTGTTTATTCAGAAATTTTTTGATCTGCAATATTTTTATCTCTAACCATTTTTCAGAAAAAAAAACAAAATAAAATAACTTGTATCTTCAATTGCTATTTAGAAATTACATAAAACTCGCATAAAATTAAAATAATGCAGAGTACAAATTTTCCTTTTTTGTCTTTTCTTGGAAACAGTTAAGAGTTACAAAAAATTGCAGAAGATCAAAAAGTTTCTGAGGAAAGGTGGCTGTTGCCTCCCCCACCCCAATAAGCCTTCGTGTCGACTCTGTCTGAAATATGTGTTTATATGTAATATAATTTCAGGGGCTAACCAAATTTTTAAGGGGGAGCTTAGCTCTTGAAGCTCTGCCCTAAGTACACTTTGGGCCCATTCTTAAATTATGTAATTGACCCACCTCCACCCTCTGTACAGAATTTTCAAGAAACAAAATACATTAAAAAAAAGTTATGTGTAATACAAGGCCAAACACTGCTACCCCTTTGAGCATTCATTTTGAACATATAATTATTATGTTAAATGGCATTATGTATTTTAAGAATAGGCCCTAGTATGGGTGTGGAAAGAGACAGAACTTATTAACCAATATTTCTCTATTACTTACCTAAATGAAAAAACATTTGCAACCAAGCAGTGTGTACTCAATGTGATTGTAATAATCCATACAAATCCATAATGTCTGTGTACCTAAAAAGTAAAAGCACTAGCTAGAATTATGTTCAAACACTAAACTAAAAGACAGAAGCCTAAGGATTTTTAGACATTTTCCATATATTTCATGAATAAAAAAATTAAATAGGTGAAGATATGGCATAACTGTGTCTCGGGTCCCCCAAAGACCTATTCTTGGGTGCACTACTGACTAAAATATCTACTAAAACTAAAAATGGAAAATGCCGAAAAGGCAATACATCAATAATAATAAAATTATATGGACAATGACCCATAAGAAGGTGCAGATCTACGGGAGGGGAAATTCCCACCCCCCAAATCTCAAACTATATTAAGTTTTTACATACAGAATACACATCCTGGTCACAATGCAAAACTGTTTTATGCAATATTTATTATGATATCTACCCCCCCTAAATAAAGTTCCTAGATCCACCCCTGCCAGAACTGAGGGGTGAACAGCTGAACAAAATTTGTACACCATCCTACAGGACTCAAATAAATTCTTGGTCCTGTAGTGTATTTTAGTGTCTTGTGGAGTCCTACACAGTCTTGTTAAAAAAATTTGTATACCTGCTGTGGACAGATGATCACCCCTCCCGAACACACAATGCACCAATACTAAGTTGACACATTTTATCTAAAACCAATGTATATGTTCAGTGTCAATCTGTATAACAAGTATATAAATCGACCCTAACTTCAATAACATAAATTATCTTTCTTACCTTGTCTTAGTCACAAAACAAGACCAGTTTTTTCTGATAACACGCGCCTTAACACAAAACAGATCTCCTTTGTAGTGAAAAAGTTATTTCGTAGCAAAATTTTTGCATCCGAAAATTCCAGAAAACAAACCAAGAATTTGAGGTTAGGTTTGACTCGACTGCGTTTACAATATACTTGTAACTTGCTTTTAAAAATGACTTGCAATTTGTAATATGGGTAGAATACCTGTATTATTTATTTATTTTTTAGGTTGCAACTTCTATTAACATTGATTGATGAATGTTACAGATGTTCATACCTATGCAACAACGAATAACAGCAATTTTTAGATAAACAGTATAAATACTGAATTAGGATATAAGTCATTGTTTTATAAAGGAATCAGATTGTATAAAAAATTACCATTAGACATTAAAAATTGCAAATCAAATAATATGTTTAAGAGAAAAAAAAAGAAGTACTTGTTGCCTAGTCAGCCTCAGTGGCGTAATAGAAAAAAGTTTCCGGGGGGGCCAGACCTTATAAAGACGTATTTTATACTATTTTATATTTGTATTTATGAAATATGTGGAAAATATCTAAAAAAATCTTAGCTTATATATATATATATATATATATATATATATATATATATACGCCACTGGTCAGCCTGATTGTTTAAGTAAACCCTTGGTATCATATTATATTATATTATATTTTATTTTTTTATTTTAGTCTCTATATTATTTTTTTGGTGTATTTTAGTATAGTAACCTTTTCTCATAAAGAAATATGGTAGCAATGTTTTTTTTAAGGATAGAATTAAAAACATTTTACAGTACAGTGTAAGTACTTGAGAAAGCTGTGTGTTACTAGATTATTCTTTTAGTAGGTAGGTATAGTTAGTTCTGTTGGGAATGATACAGGAATGCTTGTAATGATTTTTCGGTATTATTAGAGAAATATAGCCAGGCTATAATTGTGCCACGCACTATTTTAATACATTTACATTGAAAACTGACAGTTAATCGTTCAAAATTCATACCAAAGTCGAATATCGTCGTTTATTTTCAATTAATAAAAGAAGGCACTATTTATTCGGGTTCATATAGTAAACAAAGACCAGGTGTTGAAAGATCACAGCTGATATTACAATGTGAAGGTGTCAAAATTGTGCCTGGCACAATTATAGCCTGGCTATATTTCAATAATTCTCTAAGAATACCGAAAAACCATTACAAGCACATTCCTGTATCATTCCCAACAGAACTAACTATACCTATACCACGGATTACCTACCTACTAAAAGAATAATCTAGTAACACACAGCTTTATCAAGTACTTATACTGTACTGTAAAATATTTTTAATCCTATCCTAAAAAAAAACATTGATGCCATCTTTCTTTATGAGAAAATGTCACTATACTAAAACACACCAAAAAAATAATATGGAGACTAAAATAATAAAATATAATATAACATAATATAGTACCAAGGGTGGTTTACATAAACAATCAGGCTGACTAGGCAACAAGTACTTCTTAAGTTTTCTCTTAAACATATTATTTGATTTGCAATTTTTAATGTCTAATGGTAATTTGTTATACAATCTGATTCCTTTATAAAACAATGACTTATATCCTAATTCAGTTGAATAAAAATTGCTGTTATTTAACCTGGCTTTAATTCAATAATTTTTTTTTTACGGTGCGCACTCGCAAGGAGATCCCTATCACGCTCGAGAAGCAACAAGTGCACGGAAATTTTGGTGTATGTTGGTTTTGAAAAGGTTCAGATTGTAACCTGCAGGGAAAAGTGTCGCAGGAAGCTTATTCCACAGCGATGCTGTTCTCCGGAGATATATTATCCATTATGTAATAATAAGAAGTAAATAGTTATTAGTATTATAAGTTTGGATTTGTTTTGTTATAGAAATACTGGTGTATGTATTAACATTTAAATGTATTTTTTATAATTATGTTTGTAATTTAAAATAGCATGATTTGCTAATAAAGATTTATTCAATTCAATTCAACATAGTAAACCATTTCTAACAACAAATGGCATTAGGAAAATACTAAGCGTTATGTGATAGTCAATTTTCTCAAAGTTTTACGTAATTTATGAACGACCCCAATCGAACAGAATAAAATTAGTTTTAAATACAAATAGAAACATAGTCCGCGATAGCAGTGCTTTGCGCTACTGGAACTTGTTGGCTGCGCGGCCCTATCTTTTCGGCAGTCTCTTTTTTGTCTCTGGGTTAAGCTTTCAGGCTACCCACGGAAAAATATAAGGGAAACAAAAAACTCCTTTTTGCCCGATTCGCCACGAAACTTGTTTGATTTTTAAATTCACGGGTACGAAATTCCACGTTTGTTAGTATTATTTGGCTTAAAAATTCCGTTGATTGACGCTCACTGTCCTGAAGACGGGTAAAAATGCAATCTGTGTTGATCCGGCCTGAAAGACAAAGAGCTGTCGTAGGTCACGGACTATAGTTGTTTTCTTTTATTTGCATTCGATCTTTTCATTGATCGATATTGTATAGTAGTTTTTTCGCCTGCTTTTAGTTTTTTGTTTCTCTCGTATCTCGGTAGATGGCGCCTCTTGCTATAGTTCGCTCACTAATTACATTTAATTAGAGACAAAACCGTCTGATTAACTTCGCAAGATTTGTCACATTGACCAGCAGTGTTCTGAGGAGTCCCATAAGGACGAAACGGTTAACTGTCAACACTTATTAGGTGTCCATTAGATCTTGGACCCCCGTGAGGTTAAGCTTTCAGGCTACCCACGGAAAAATATAAGGGAAACAAAAAACTCCTTTTTGCCCGATTAGCCATGAAACTTGTTTGATTTTTAAATTCACGGGTACGAAATTCCACGTTTGTTAGTATTATTTGGCTTAAAAATTCCGTTGATTGACGCTCACTGTCTTGATTACGGGTAAAAATGCAATCTGTGTTGATCCGGCCTGAAAGACAAAGAGCTGTCGTAGGTCACGGACTATAGTTGTTTTCTTTTATTTGCATTCGATCTTTTCATTGATCGATATTGTATAGCAGTGTTTTCGCCTGCTTTTAGTTTTTTGTTTCTCTCGTATCTCGGTAGATGGCGCCTCTTGCTATAGTTCGCTCACTAATTACAAAACCGTCTGATTAACTTCGCAATATTTGTCACATTGACCAGCAGTGTTCTGAGGAGTCCCATAAGGACGAAACGGTTAACTGTCACTACTTACTTACCCAGGGCCCTTGCCCCCCCCCAAGCCCAAGATTTGTTTACATATTTTCCACATATTTCATGTATAAGAAGATAAAATAGTATAAAATACGACATAATGAGGTCTCGGCCCCCCCTCCCAAGAGGTCTCGCCCCCTTCCCCCCCAAGACATATTTCTGGGTGCGCCACTGCTACTTACTATAACAGGAGGGAGGATAATAAAAAATTGGACCAAAAACTGGGTTGCGGTCCTCATATTTTACATACTCAACTACCTCCAGCGCCTGTACGAGTCTAGTAGCGTAAAAATAATTGTCTTAACCAGACTGAATAGCTTATAGAACATAAATGCCAAATTTTATTAAAATCGGTTAAGTAGTTTCTGAAATTAGCAGTAACAAAAAATGGTCATCTAACATACCATACCATATTTTTTGTTTCTAACATTGCACGGTCACTAATATTCGGACACAAAGTGAAGAAACCATAAAAATATTCGATCGGACAACATTGACGAGCATGCGCAGTTTAACGTATTTCCTGTATTTCCCAAGTATTTCCTGTATTTCCCAACGATTTCCTGGTATTTCCTAGTATTTCGTTGTACTTCCTAGTATTTCCCAGTACTTTCCAAGTATTTCCTGGTATTTCCCCTAGCCTGTACACCAAAAGGAAATACCGAGCCACCTCTCGACTATAACATACTAAAATTATAGCCAATTCCACCGAGCCAAAGATTTTCCATAAGGCCTGTGTAAACGGGTGTGGTGTGGTATTTTTACACTTTAAAACACCCAGTGTAATTTTGACTTTTAACTTTCCATGTCGACACATCTCTGGCTTTCGCTAGTGTGTTGTCTCTTTGTCAGAAGTGTGTATAAAAAACAATATTTACCTTTTACTGAAAAGCACTAGGGTCTTAAGGGGCCTACAGACACGCGAGCATTTCTTGAGATTAGTTCGCGAACTAATCTCTGCATACATGTATGTTTGGTGGAATTGCCTACACACACGAAGACAAAATTAAACGTTCTAAACATAAACACGATATTATCAATGCGTTTTGCCTAGACACCGAGACATTTGTTCGCGTACATTGTGCGCGCGAACTAATCTTCGAGAGATATTTTAGGCGGATATTGTCTACACACGAAGAGATTAGTATGCGCAAACTTGTACGCGCGTACTAATCTATGGAAATGTTCGCGTGTCTGTAGGCCCCTTTTGAGACAGTGGTTTTTCAGTCTTTAGAGGGAATGTGTACGCTTTACATTTTTTCTTACTGTTGAACGCTATTTTAGTACTCTACGGAGAGTCAAAACTTGGGGCTGTTCCAAAATTATAGGGAATGCAATAAGTTTCTTCAATATATATTAGTTAGAGATACATTTTATTTACTTCCAACTGATACAGTAGAAATTAAAACTTTATTTAAAAAACTAAAGAATAAAAAGTCATCAGGATGGGACAAAATGTCACTAAGAATTTTTGAGGCACTGCCAGATGCGGCACTTACAATTTTAGTGGATTCAATTAAGGATTAAGTCTTTGGCTGCAGGGAAATTTCCCGCGTCACTCAAGAAGATCCTTCAAATTTTCGGCCGATTGCATTTTTGCCTACCTTGGCCAAAATCATTGAGAAATTAGTTCAAGGACGTTTGACAGTATTTCTGACAAACCACAACAAATATTTTACGTAGCGACCAGTTTGGTTTTCAGGAATCAAAAAATACTGACGACGCTATACTTGATTTCTTAGATAATTAGTACCTTAAATTAAACACTGGAGAAATTGAAACAGCAGTATTTTGTGACCTATCAAAAGCCTTTGACTGTGTGGACCACGAAATATTGCTGCGAAAGTTTAAGGTATGGCGTCAGAGGTATATAGCTTTGAATTGGCTCAGAACATACCTGTCTGAAACAGTTCAGTCTGTTGCTTTTAATTATCAAAGCTTATCGGAGTTTCAGAGTAATATTGGTGTTCCTCAGGGTTCCATCTTGGGTCCTTTATTTTTGATTTTGTAAATGATCTGCTAAATATTGACATTAATGGCAAAATAACTGCGTTTTGAATTGATACAATAATTCATTGGCATAACACAGATATAGTCAGACTTTCGAGTGATATAATATATCTTAATAGTAAATCACACTTTAGATATGGCATTTGGTTTTGGAGATCCTGTTCTCAATATTTATTTATCTGCATTGGTTCTTCAAAAAAGGGCAATAAGAAATATGTACCTAATTCAAAAAAGCACAATCAGAAATAGATATAAAATAACCAGACGAGAGTCATGCAAGCCTCTTTTCTTACGACTTTAAATTTTTGCTCTGTGTTGCGTCTTAATTTTAGTGTATAAAAAGTATTGGCATTACTAACTTCAACTGTACAATATAATAATTTACGTGATGTTTTTCGTCTAAATCTTCCCATACCTCATTTAGCTTTAATAAAAAACTCTTTTGTATATAATGGAAAAAAAATGTTTAATCATTTGCCAATTGAAATTGGATTAAAAAAAAATTACAAGTAAGTATAGGTTGGAGAAATATATTGCTTAGTGAATTTGATATATCTAAAAATTTAATATTTATTGTGTAAAATAATTTAGTTAGGACACTTATAATACGTACTAAAAATTACACCAAATATTAGTTAAATTTGTTTTTATACTTAATTTTTTATTCTTTTTTTTATTTTGATTGTGTTTTAGTATCTCCATTGTTTTTATTTGCACATATTGTACTCTGACTAGTAAGGCTAATTTTGAATTGAATTAAAGAATTCGAGAATTTTTCAAATCAGATTCTTAATACGTGAAAAAGCCCCTTTTTCGTTTTCTTTGGAACACCGTACATTTTTAGGTATGAATCATAGGTAGAACAGTTTCATAATAGCTTTTGAATTAAATTCAACAATTACATTTTTAGAAAAACTAATTATTTAATTTTTTATTGTACCTCTTATAAATAAGAATCATATAAATTAGATTTTGTGATGTAGTAGTATAAAAATAAGTATGATTCACAAAATTTTATTTAACATAGGTATTTACCTTCAATCACGTTATCTCAAAAAATTTTATATTTATTAAGTATGTACTTAAGAAAATAAAAAAAACTATTTAAGTAGGTACCAATTGATGCATGTCAACTACGTACCAAAACAGCAAAATATAAATATATAAAGATTTATAAAAATATGGCCTTTAAACTAGGCCAGTCTGATTCTCGTTACAATTTTTTAAAGCTTTATAAGTAGATTATTATTATAGGGTAGAAGGTAAGATTCATCAGGTTTTAGCTGAGCTAAATAGAAAAATTTCAATGAATTAAAATTTTTTGTTAAGAATTTATGCAGTTACTCGGCCAAAAACATGGCTGGTAATATTGCAAGACACTCCCTTTTCTTAACACGCTCTTATCTTGAAACTGTAGATTAAGATCTCCATAAAGATATTCCTTATTTCCTTAAGCACATATGACACACACACAATTACTTTGTTTACCAAAGAGTCAAATCGGCGAGGGGTCATCAGCTTTCAACAGTACTGTACAAATTTCACAACAGTACCCGACAGTACCACGACAGGATCCAACAGTACTCGACAGTACACGACAGTACTCAACAGTACTCGACAGTACACGACAGTACTCGACAGTACACGACAGTACCCAACAGTACTCGACAGTACACGACAGTACACGACAGGACCCAACAGTACTCGACAGTACACGACAGGACCCAACAGTACTCGACAGTACACGACAGTACTCAACAGTACTCGACAGTACCACGACAGGACCCAACAGTACTCGACAGTACCCAACAGTACACGACAGTACGTAACAGGACTTAACAGGACACGATAGAATCCAACAGTACTCGACACAACCCTCGTACCCGAAACAGTGGCGTAGATGCAAAACGACAGGATGACCTTTTTTTTTTTTTTCTTTTTTTTTTGGAGACGGCGCGGTTCAAATTTCTACGGCGCGGTTCGGTTCATTTATTCATATATGAAACAAACGCGCGAAGGCCTAGGATGACCTTTTTTTTTTTTTGGTCGCAAGATTTGTGAGCGCGGCGCGGTTCCCCAAAGATGATGACCTTTTTTTTTTTTGCTCGCATGTTTTTTGAGGGCGAGGCACGACGACAGTACTCAACAGGACCCAACAGTACACCGCCAGGACCCAACAGTACTCGACAGTACACGACAGTACTCAACAGTACACCGACAGGACCCAACAGTACTCGACAATACACGACAGTACCCAACAGTACTCGACAGTACACGACAGTACCCAACAGTACTCAACAGGACCCAACAGTACACGTCAGGACCCAAGTCCTGTTGGACGCTGTACAAAATTTTAGGGTGCCGATGACCCCTCGCAAATCGGTCTAAATTGGACTTCAAAATAATTAAGAGTTAAGTTGCATGTTCATGCACCTTTTCATGGATGTAAACACTGAAATCAGTGTTGCCACCAGAAATTGGATCCACAACGTCAAAAGCATGTCATTCATTTTGAGGTTAATAAGTCCCTGGCGACAGTGTGTCCTACTTATACAGGGTGTCCCATAACTTGGGGGCCATAGTGCAGCAGGTGAGGAGATTATTTTTAAGATATAGGATTTTTAAAGCTAGAGAAGTGGGGGAAAAAGGGTTTTACAAAAAAAAAAAAAAATCTGTCACAGCCAGCTGAATACTAAGCTAATTGTAATTCAAAAATGTGGTTTTCCTTTTTTTGATAAAATTACAATTTGAGGAGATACAGGCTGTCAAAATAACCACCAAGAAATGTATAAAAAATAATAATTTTTAAAAACAATTAATTTTTGCTTACTTATTTTTTTTAATATAAATAAATAAATAAATAAATAAATAAATAAATAAAAACGACTTTTATTCATTTGAAAAAATAAATTACAAATCTCATACAAATAGGCTTCAGTATGGCGAAGTCTAGCTATTAGCTATTCTACTTAACCACTAGAAGACAAAAAAGCATTGACAGCTGATCGAGCATATCAACAACAAAAATATAAACACTACATTATTCTTTTCAACATAGTATTGATAAGGAGAAAAAAAACAGTGAGCATACAATATTTTACAAAAAATAGTCACATTTTTAGTTTGTAAACAGATATTTTTTTACTTCTTTTTTAAACTTTATTATTGTTAGACTCTTCAATGCACTGGGCAAGGAGTTGTATAACATTATAGCATTGTACACATAACTTCTTTTAAAAAGGGCAGTTCGATATTTAGGAATTGATAATAGGTTATCATTTCTTAAACTACGTATACGGTCATTTTGCCGTGTTATAAACTTAGCTTTAAGGGGGGTAGAATGGGTACTTTGTAAAAGCTGGTGGGTAAAATTAACCAAATGAAGTTTCATGCGCTTGTCCATTCTTAACCAGGAAAGCTCCTTTATTTTTTCAGTGACACGATCATACTTTTTAAGGTTGAAAATAAGTCTGCAGCAACTATTTTGGATTTTTTGTATTCGAGTTTTGCACGCTACATCTAGACATGTGCCATAGATAAAATCACAGTAGTTGAAATTCGATAAGACCAAACTTTCACATAAATCGCGTTTTAATGTTTTATTAAGAAAGTGTTTGTTTGAATAAAGAAGTTTAAGACTTAAAAATGATTTTTGTATTAACTTTTTAACATGTTCACGAAATCTCATTTCAGTATCTAAAATAATTCCAAGATTTCTGGCAGAATTAACGACATTTAGAGGACTATTATCAATTTGCAAATTAAGCTGCTGTTTTAAAATAGTTACTTTATCCCTCGTCCCAAAAAAGAGGACATATGACTTACTGGCATTTAATTTTAGGTTATGTTCTAAAGAAAGCTTGTGAATTTTGTTTAAGTCCTTATTAATTAGTTCTTCAGCGTTCCTCGCACCATTCACATCAAAATGACCATATAGCTGGCCATCATCAGCGTAGGCCTGGGCTTTACAGTATTCTATTGCCTTTAAAATACTTGTTGTGTAAATTAAAAAAAAGAGAGGCGCTAGGACGCTACCCTGAGGAACACCAGACAGTATGTCCATTTGTGAAGATGTACGGCCGTTGCAAGTAATGCGTTGAAACCTATCATTTAAGTAAGACTTTGACAAATTCAGGGCAAGATCGTCAAACCCATAAAACTTAAGTTTGGCTAACATTAGTCTATGATCTATGGTGTCGAACGCTTTGGAAAAATCCAACAAGATTAATGCCGTAACTTCACCCTTATCGTAAGCCTCTATCACGTCACTCAAAACTGTTGCAAGGGCTGTGGCTGTGGAGTATCCCTTTCTGAATCCGCATTGAAAATCGGGAAGAATATTTTTCATAGTTAAGTAATTATAGATTTGTTTATACAGAACTTTTTCAAGAATTTTAGAAATAGCTGGTAGGATACTGATTATGCGCAGATCCGAAAATTCCTCAGGACTATTTTTCTTAGGCAAAGGTTTGCCCACAGCTACTCGCCATTTTTGCGGAAAGTAGCCCTGTTCAATACAAGAATTAAGTATATTAGTGATATAAGGATTAATAAAAGGGGAACAGTATTTGATCATACGAACTGAAATTTCATCCACGCCATAAGCATTTGAACTCAGGCTCTGCAAGATCGAATTTACCTCTTGAACAGTAGTCATGGTGAAACTAAAAGAGTTTGAATTTTCATAGTAATTTGATTGAAAAAAGTTTATTTGACCTTGACAGTTATTTGATACGGTCTGCAAAAAACTAGAAAAGTAGTTATTAATATCATCAGGGTTACATAGATAGTGGGGAATGTCACTTGATTTATTTGTTTTAATATTAAAATCCCTCAATGTAGACCACAGTTTTTTTGGATTTTTTTTGTCAGCCATAAGTGAATCAAGATGAGCTTTTTTTTCTCTGCGTAGACAAGTAAGGGCAAAGTTACGGAGGTCTTTATAAGTACTGTAGTCATCGGGATTTTTAGTTTGTTTAAATTTCTGCAAAGCTCTATCGCGTTCTTTCATTATTAATTTTAGGTTATGTGTTAGCCAAGGCGCTTTGGGTTTACTAACTTTAATTTCTTTAATTGGGGCGTGACGATCAAATAATGATATGATAAAATTATTAAAGATATCAACTTTTTTGTCAATGTTATTTTCTCTCAAAATTAAATGCCAAGGAAGTTGTTTCAAGTCACAGTCAAATTCCTCTTGACTAAAGCTATGAAAAGATCTTACTTTGATAAATTTTTGAGATATTTTTGGTTTTATTATTGAAAGATCACAGTAAGTAAGACTATGATCTGATATGTGATCAGTATTTATTACTCCACTAGAAATCACCAGTTCTTTTTTTGACACAAAGATGGGATCCAACAATTTACTGGTAGTTCTGGTAACTCTAGTAGGTTCCTCAATAATTTGACATAAATTATATGATTCCAAACAAAAATGCACTGGGTTATTAGGATCTAAAAAATCTGTATTAAAGTCCCCCAAGCATATGACCTCATCAAAGTTGGGACACAAAAAAGAAAAAATATTTTCACAGTCTTCTAAAAAGTTTTTCAGATTTTTATCTTTAGGTCTATATAATGTTCCAACAGAAATATTTTGTAATTTAGTGTTAATTTTTAAAAATAAAAACTCCAGGTTAGTATTAACGGCGAATTCAAATTGGATTGTTTGACAAGAGTAATTACTTTTGACATAAGCACCCACTCCCCCTCCCCTACCCAACCTATCATGTCTATAAAATGTGTATCCAGGTATATTTAAGACATTAGTGCTAATATTTGCGTTTAACCAAGTCTCACTAAGCATAAAAACATCGAAATTGTGTTTTTGTACTAAAAGTTTGAAGTCACTAAAACCCGTGAATACTGATCTAATGTTCAAATGGCCAATTTTCATAATAAGTTTTAAAAGTTTTGAAAAAATAAAAACTAAAATTAGAATAGAAATAAGGTATGCTCAAAGTTATGATCTCTAATATTATTGAATTTATTACTAAGGTACTATGATACTATACTAGAAAAAAAAACAAGTTAAATAGAAAAAATAAGGTTGATAAATAAGCAGTAAAGTTGTTTACTTGGTGTAAACCAGAAAAAAAAAACTAAATTGGTATATCAAATTTTTAAAGAATTATAGTGACCAAATTAAAATAAATATTTTTATTTAGCATAATGTGCAATTTTTATTATACATATTTCAAAAGGCGTAACAATATTGTAGGTAGGTAGTTGAAAAATAAAAGTTGCAAAGAATAAAAAAGATTAACTTACATTATTTGATCCTACAATACAAATATTTACTGATTATTATATGCAACATTCCCAGTATCGGCACTATTCAAATTGGTATCACTGTTATCACTAAGCATTGGATTTTTAAATTTGATTAAATCACTCTCGGAACTAATAAGGATTTTTTTATTTTGCACACTCGCGTAAATACGACCATTTAAGGTCCACGATGATTTTCCCATAACATCCCGCACTTTTTTGAAAAGGTTTAAACTGTCTTGAGTTAACATTTCCGTAATTAAAATTTTCGAACCTTTCAGATATTTTTTACTAAAAAATACCTGATCGCGAATCCACTTCGTGCAAAACTGAACGGCAAGCGGCCTTGGTTTATTTTTTTGCGTGTCCTTTAAACCAATGCGATAACAATAATTGATGTCCCGTTTGTTTATATCCGTAATTTTCAATTTATTTTTAAAAATATCTATCAGACATTCATAGAGATTGTTTACATTTTCATCGATTCCGCGCACAACGATCACGTTTGACAGTTGTCTGGCCTGACTGCGTTTGCTTTCTTTCTCAATTTGCTCAACAGACTCTTTTAAGGATTTCATTTCACCCTGCAGATCAGCAAGGGATGAATTGATCATGGATTCGAACATCTGGAATTTCAGCATAAAATCCCCAGGAACCGCTGATGCAACAGGAGTAGGAGAAATTGACGATAATTCGCTTTTAAAACTCTCAAGGCCATTTTTGAATTCAATTGACAATTGATCAACACGTGCACTTACTTCTTTTAGGGTTGGATTCTTCGACATTTTGGCACTTTTTGACAATATCCTCACGTAGGAATATGTACACACTACTAAACTATTAGTTATGCCAAAGAAATGATTTTATTTGGCACTATAAATATCGTATTTTCACTGTTTTTCTGGAGCCACCACAACAACAACCTACTCGCTCAACAGCGCCATCTAAAATATCAATAATATTTGATGAATATGCCTCGCTAGAGACTTGTTTTTATTAACAAAAAATATAAAAAAAAAACATTGCGTTTAATATGACAATTATAAAAGTTTATACCAAAAAAATGGTTTTTTCTAAAATTGACCGACTAATTTTTTTTAAATAATTTTTATTTCAGTTTATTGCTCTTGTTCTAGTACACGACTTTACCCAATTTCATATTTGTACTGCATTTTAAAAAAAAGTTATTATCAAAAAAGTTAAACAAATTGCCAACTTTGATGCTCTGTATCTCGACAATGAAAGAGTTTTGACCCATGCCTTAGGAACTTTTTTATCAGACATGACCTCCTCTATCACCTGTTTGCCTATCGCCCCTAAGTTATGGGGCACCCTGTATAGGGTTTATACAGGGTTTCGCGTAAAAGGAGGACGTCAGTTTTACACTTTTCAGATAAAATTGCGCTAAAATAGCCAAGTTTAGAAAAACAATTCCAAACTAGTAAGAACCTTTCATTTTGAAATTTTTATTAAAGAACTTTTATCTCAAATCTTTTTACGACATACTATTTTCACGTACTTGGCTTTTTTATTTATGATTACACTGTTTTAAAGGATTTGGATAATATTTAAGTTTTGAAGTAATAAAATATGCGGAATATTGTTCAAAACTTTTGTAATGCCCTATTAAAAATTTTGAGGTTTTTTAATTTTTTCCTATAGTTTTATCATAGTTCCTATCAGCCTTGCGAAGCTCAGCTCTCTAGCGTTCCTGGAAGTGAACAATGTTACTTTTACATAACTTTTCCAAGGGTTTGGTGATAATTTCTATCAGTCTGCTTTGTAGCATGTCTGGAAGTACAGTAGAATTTTGATGATCTATACAAGAGTGAGTGGCAATTTCGACGTTTTTTGAAATTTTTTTAACTAATTTACTATTTTATGGAAGTCCATGAAACGCGGAGGGTTTGTAAACTCTATGAAGGTCCACGACTGATCAAAGTTTTGAGTTTTGTAGCTCACTCCGAAGTAAAGTTTTAGATTGGTCAAGTATGGGCTGAAATGTTTCAAGAAAAGATGGTGCAGCAGTTTCTGCCGCGAACTTTGCTGGGCACTGCCGTGCCCTCAGATCTACGTTTTTATGCGTTTTATTCTGAGGGCGTGTAGTATTGGTAAATAATACTAAGTAAATATTAACATTGTTAAAAGAGATTTGTTTCGATTCGAATATATCGTCGGTTTCATGACTTGAGATAGCTCTGGAACGAAATAGCGATGTACAAAATAGCGAGTATTAAAATAGCGGTATCGAAATAGCGACTATCAAAATAGCCATGTAACAAAATAGCGACTATCAAAATAGCGATGTAGTAAAATAGCGACTATCAAAATAGCTTCTTTCCCGGAATCTTAGAGGGTGTAAATCCGAACCGAACCCAACCAGCATATTTAAAAAAAAACTCTCCAGACTTCTTTTCCGGAATCAGATCGGTTCGGTTCGGATTCAAACCCTCTAGGATCCCGGAAAAGAATCAGGGAAGTTTTTTTTTTAAATAAGCTGCTATACTCAAAATACCGCAGGATCGAGCGCAGGATATAATAGCGCATTTCGGTTCGTTTCAGTGTGGATTGGTTTGATTCGATTTGGTTTGGTTTGATTCGGTATTTTAATACATAGCTATTTTGATACATCGCTATTATGATACATTGGTATTTTGATACATCGCTATTTTGATTGTCGTTATTTTGATATATCGCTATTCTAATGGTCGCTATTTTAATATGTCGCTGTTTTGTTACAAACGCTATTTTGATACATCGCTATTTTGATAGTCGCTCTTTCATTACATCGCCATTTTGATAGTCGCTATTCTAATACTCGCTACTTCGTACGTCGCCATTCCAGAGCCACTTGAGATAGGACCAAAATATGCGAAGGTCTGCGTTAGTTTCTATCTAGTGTATACTTGGTTTTAGCCAAGGGTCCTATCTCAAAATTCATTTATTTCCTTAAAAAACATTGGCCTATCTAAAATTTTGATGTTTACTCTTACAACATAAAGGCCAATCTTAAGATAATATAGATTTGAAAAATCGAGATAGGGCCTTATGTCAGGAGACCGACGATATGTTCGATGTAAACGTAGTTTTTCTCTTACACAAGCAAAATTCACTATTAGATAGCACGAGCCCACACGACATCCATTTATTCACAAGACAACAAGACATCATAAAATGTCAAGAATTTCAAAATATTGTAGAGAATGCCTGCGAAATAGAGGTTTGTATGAATGTAGGGTGCGGTTGCCCATATTGAACCAATTTTCGAAAAATTGTCCATATATTTGTCGCATTAAAAAAAATTTTTTTTTTGATTAGACAAAGCAAATCTCTCAACTTTGAAAAACATTTCAAGTGGAATAAATTATTTTTATATTTGGAACCAACAATACAGAAGCAAAATTAAGATGAAGTTGCAAATGGTTCAATTTAGGCAACGTGGTGCTCAAATTGAACTTGTGATCTCCTAAATTGAACCCGCTGTCAAATTCGATAAAGTAGGCATAATTGACAGTTGCATCTTCATTATTTACAAAGTTTACTGTTCCCAAGCCTATCTGGATATAGCAGGGAGTGAGGCGGCTCTCTGACAGTAAACTATTCCAGAAACGTCCCGCTGCTCAACCAAGTCGAGTTGAGCAAGCGTAATATTCGAGTACACATCGAACATAGGTATATGAAAACAATTTAAATTAAATGGATTTATCATTTATTTAAAAAACTTGGTAAAAAACGAAACACAAACTTTTACTAATAATAAGTTTTAAGAAAAAATAAGGCATTATTCTAAGAAACTTAGCAAATAACGAAATACAAACTTTTACTAATAATAAGATTTAAAAAAAATAATGCATTATTCTAAGAAAACTTGGTACGTAAATAACGAAACACAAACTTCTACTGATTATAAGTTTTAAGAGGAATTATTCTATGTTTTTGTGTTGCAGGATACACACTTAAACATGGCCGGGACTCGAACCCGGGATCTCTTGCTCTGTACGCAAACATTCTAAACATTGAACTACCGAAGCCATACATAAATTTTCGGAGAACTTTCATCTATGCAGGCTACGATGTCTCAATACAAGCACGAGAGACTCTCAGGGTATTAACTCGACCAAGTCATCAAACTGATTTCTATAATTCTTCCTTCCCACTGTCACAGGTATGATAACTCAAATTAGACGTAAAGAATCAACGTCTGAAAGCATGAGATCACCTTTTCGTATGTTAAAATTTCTGATCGCAAATGGGCGATTGCCAATATAATTATCAAATACCAAATTGCAAATAATGCAAGGACCTAAAACTATAAACAACAAATTAAATTAAAGAAAGAAAAATCAGAAAAAAGTTTTTGCTTCGGCCCGGACTCGAACTCGGGATCTCTTGCTCTGTAGATACGCAAACATTCTAAACATTGAACTACCGAAGCCATACACACATTTTCGGAAAACTTTCATCTATGCAGGCTGCGGTGTCTCAATACAAGAACGAGAAACTCTCCGAGTATTAACTCGACCAAGTCATCCAACTGATCTCTTTAATTCTTCTTTCCCACTGTCAAAGGTATGATAACTCAAATTAGACGTAAAAATCCACGTCTGAAAGCATGAGATCACCTTTTCATGTGTTAAAATTTCTGATCGCATTATTATTATATCTTCGGGCCTACCTTCCATATTTTCCACGTTTAGCCATATTTTGAAAAAAAAAACAAAAGAAAATTTCGATCCCCCAAATTGAACCAGCAGGGTCTCAAAGTGAACCGGGGTTCAATTAGAGGTTTCTTAAGTGGTTCAAAATGAGTACCTATCAGCAAAATTAAGATTAACCCTATATTTAAATAAGTTTTTGACAATGCCAATGTTAGGTAGCGCTATAAAATACTGTTATCTAATAGGCAATTTATAAAATTGATAGGTTAGTTTCTACCTTGTATTAGTTTGACTTAAAGCCTTAGGCAAGTTCACAAAATATTACTTTGCACGTGGTCGAAAACTGCATGCAATCACACACTCGTCTTACGCTGTCCTAATCAAAACATCAACTGAGCGGTAAAAAGTGTTTAAGGTCTGATGTCGAATACCGGGGGCCAACTTTGCCAAGCTTTACGGGAAGTAAGGAAAAATGCAGAGGTTCAATTTAGGAGACAGTTCAATATGGGCAACCGCACCCTATTACGTTCTTGACTCCCTAAGTTATTTTGGATTTGGGTCGAAATGTGAATTCAGACGACATAAATTCGGGAGGTTGATGTTCCAGATCTTTGTGATAGGTGAGTAAGTATTGTTAGCTCCCGCTAAATTTCGCGGTTGTTTATATATATTTTTAAAACCACACAATTGTATGAAGGGCAAAGCGCATTTCACGTATTTGGACATGCGCACCAACAACCAGTGAGATCCTTGTCGACCGCCTCGAGAAAATGGCGTGTTAATTTCGTTCTCCAACTATTTCAAATATCTACACCTGAAAGTGCTCGATTTTTGTGTACTGAAGCATAGAACTAGAAACTTCAGCCCTTCAGCTACGTGGTGACATCATTAGATCCATTGAGGGGCCCCTTGGAACGTGGAGAATCAGTAGAGCTATCAAGTATATTATTAAAAACAGTTTTGCATATGTTACAAAGTACAAAGCACAAAATAGTTATATAAGTGTAGGCATCGAAAAAATTACTCGAATTTTATAAGAACTTGAGTTTTAAAAATGTGGTTTTCACTTCCTTCAACTTCCGTCAATCAGAATGATACGAATTATCCTTGTTTGGATTTGGAACACCTTCTGACAAGCTGCAGGGACGTGCTTCTGCCAATCCACGAACAGTGTTTGCCTTCCTTGACTCTTCTTAATAGAGGTGGGTTGCGATTTCGTTAACTGTGACGTTGTCACTGTGACTCGTCTGTCGCAGTCACGATCTAGTCCGAACGAAATAGCAGTGACATTTTGTCACAGTCTGGCACTGAGCGCCCCGACCGAACCCCCACGTCACCTTCGGCGTCGCGATTGCGAGTACCCCATTTACAGTAGGGAACAATTGTCTGGATTGCGATTTTGCTATAGGCAGCATTTACATGTATTGGTTAAACTGCTCCAAAAAAGCACTGCTATTTGCCACCGTGACGCGACTGGAGCAGTCACGTCTTGTCACTGCTCCACTAAAATCGCAGGTTGGCCCATCTCTACTTCTTAGGTGGACGCAGACCCTAGCTCCGTGGAGAGCATAAGCTGTGTGAAATCAACAGAAACAACTACTCCGAGGCAAAATACACCTACCGGTATTGATTTACATGCACGATAAAAAAAGTTGTCTTGAATGAAAGCAAATTGCTTTGAAGTAAAATAATTTGTGCTTTCCTATTAACCAAGAGAATATTTCCTTGATATAGGACAAAAAATTTCTTGTCTCTTTATTTTAATGTGAAACAGAAATTGTTTTAATATAAATTGGAACTGAATTAATCTAAGGCACCGTTTTCTCTGAAGGCAAAATATTACTTATATGAAGACAATTTGCTTTGTTACAAAACTGAGTATACTGAAACAAAACAATTAAAGAAGAAAAATAAAGTCTCATTTCAAGATTAAACGCTGCGTTGAACTAAAAAGAAATATTTTAATTCAAAACAAATTGTTTTAAGGTAAAACAATTTATTCAAGAAAAGGACGTGTTTTCATTGTAGACAAAAATTTTTACCGTGTGGATGGTTTAATACTTTCGTCTTTCGTTGGGCCCTTAAGAAAACTAAGTAAATTTTAACTTTCTTTAACGTAGACCACAAAGATGTTTGAAAAAAGTCGGGATTTGTGATTTCAAACTAGAGAGAAAAGCCTGTGGCCCCAGGATTTAAAAGAGTTATTTTCCCTGCTATAGTTTAAAGTTATTCTCTCCTTTTCTATCACACTTAATTAATATGTTATGTTGCAAAATTAGAGTATATGGAGCTTATGGAAGTTCTTAAGCAAAGCCATGTACGACCAAAAAAATAACTATAGGCCTCGTTTCTGAAAAAAGCTGCTTTCTTGCGAACAGTTTTACATAGGCTTTTCCGGTAGGATTTTGGCGATATTTTTGAAATACTACCTATGGATTTTCATGAAATTTCAGAGAAATTTTCTCAGACACTATCCCAATGTTCCACCGATATTTTTCAAGGATAAATTATATTACAAAGGAGTTGAAATAACATTCGCGTATACAGGGGGGACTTGGAAATTTAAGCTCCACCTCCAGAACCTGTAAAAAGATAACATACAAAATATATATTTTTCTACTTTTGAATGTATGTAAAATAAATGGAAAAAACTTATCCAAGCCCCCTTAGGCGATTTTTTTGGATACGTCACTGAATAAGGCATTTTTTTGAATTGATGGCGGCATGTTAGAAGAAACAACTAGTGATAAAAACCAGAACCTTTTTCTGTGCGTTTCTAAATAGTATAAACAAAGTTTTATGTAGGTCACACCAAAGCACATAACATCACACTTTTAATCTTAGCGTTTTATTTTTCCACAAAAACTAGGACGCTTTAACCACGTACATACCTAAATAACTGACAAATACAGGGTGTCTCTAAAAGGTCTGTACAAAATCTTAGCACATATTCCTGGGGTACAAATAAATCGATTTAAAGCAACTTACGTTGGTCCGAAATTGCTCTGTTTCAGAGATACAGGGTGTTTTTTATTTTAATTGAACCAAGTGAAACGATTTTCCCAGAAATTGACTGAATACCTACCGAAAATGATTAAACGACAAAAAAAAATTAATAACTCATTTACTGACAAAATTTAATCCTTAAAGGTAGCAGCAAAATCTTTTCAATATTCCATTGCAGCATCGAACACTAAAAACGAAACTATCTCGAAAACGGCTCACCCTAGCAGATTTTATCAAAAGTACCTTTTTTGCTTAAAAAAGTTCAGGAAATTATTTTATCAACAAAAAAAGTGGAAAAATACACTGAGAAAAAAGTTTTGGTCATTTTAAACCATAAGATGAGCATTGTGAAGCGCCCTCTAACGACCACAGTGAAAAAATGTCCATATTTAGGTTTCGCATCCTAAAGACCCCCGAGTACCAATTTTTAAAGTAATGCGTTGAGAAATGTTCATAAATTTTAATAAAATCGATTTTTAATTTTTTAATTCACGAAGCAATTTTGGACTAAAGTAATTTGCATTAAATCGACTTATTTTGACCTCAGGAATATGTACTATGATTTTGTACAGACCTTTTAGAGACACCCGTATAGACACATGCACTCGATATGCAAAAGGGTCTTTTTAATCAATAAAAAAACTAAAAACGACTGGGCGAATTGTTTGCGATGAGAAATTGTGCTGGCATTTTGCGCACATTTGCCTTATCGTCTCCTTAATGCAGAACTATTCTATATCCAGTTTTCCCATTTTTTGTTTTTTTGCGGAAGAGGGCTTTGTTGAATGCAGAACTATTGGATGTCTACCTAAGTGATGGAACTTCCCCACCATCCGCCCAACCAACTTAAGCGATGAGAGCTCTACTCACGCTAAGTCAAACTAAAAAAATGTTCTCCTGTAAAAACTTAATTTTGTTAATAGTTCTGCATTAAGGCAACATTATATTCCCATAACTTTCCACCATTTACGCAATATTACCCTGTTTATTGGGAGGATATAAGGTTGTTTTTAAGCCAAGTTTAATTATGAAATGATAGGTGGATCATTTATTCATCATCATTTTTTTTCGACGGAGACTTCTTGGGAAGTTTCGATTTTGGAAAAGGAATTAGGCTCTGTAATTTGTTTAAATAAGAAGTTTTTTTTGCTTTAAATTGTTTTTGGCCTTGACGCTAAAACTGAACCGTTTAGGTTAAATAAACATTTAGCTAGTTAAAAAACTAATTTTCATTCGTTAATTTTTCATTTAAATTCTAAATAAATGGATCCCTGACGGATATGATAACTTCCTAGCTAGCCTTGAAAACAGTTTTATGTAAATATCTCAGAAACTAAAGCTCTTACGAAGTTTTTGCTTATAACATATATTATTAAGCAAAATGTAGTCTACCATATTCCCAAAACCGAATATTGATGCTCCGTTAAAATGTTAGCATTTTTTAAAAATTTTAATTGTCAAAAAACTCACTCATTAGCATTAATGGATTTTGACCAAAATCTAAGTTTTTTTTGTAATGGAATTGTTTTAATTTGTTGTAATTAGTTTTAATATTTTGACAATGTCCATATTTACACTGTAAATCGTTGACTAATAAATGAATTGAATTGAATTGAATTGAATTTAATCAGCTCGTTAGAGTGCCAAACAGTATTTTACTAAAACATTATATGAAAATCGGTTCAGCGGATAAAAGCTATCGTGTTACGGACAGAAATAATATACAGACAGACATCACTAACACACATTTTCGGCATTATCTCTCATAAAAAATACCTTCTTCTAGCCATTGCTGCGCGAGCTAGGAAGGTAAAAATGATTGGAAAATAGACATTTGAATATACAACTTATTCATTTGATAAGAAATTTCATGCTCATTTTAACCCTTTATAGGGCGGATAATGATTGAAGGAAATTGACCGATTTTTTTTATAAATTAGCTATTTGAACATTTTTAAAGAAAATGGGTGGACAAACTTTGCCCCCCCCCCCCTTTTTTTTTCATCAGGTGGTAAAATCGACCAGTATCCATTGCAGACAAATGGCACGTGTTTTTCTCAACTTGTCTAAATGCTCACTGGTTGAATTTTGAACCACTTTTTCTGAATCGTAAAAGCTAAAAACATCCGGTCAAATTGTCGACCAGTGTGCGTTGGTAGAAGCAAATATGAAGTATGTGGGTGAATATTGAACCTGTATCTTTTTGGCAAAATTTTTTTTTTCGTTGGTTAAAATATCGACCGGTATCCTATAAAGGGTTAAAAACTTAGTAGTTTCACTAAAAATACTTGGGGGTTATTATAAGTTAATAATTTTAACGGATTCTATTTATAAACCTTTTTATTAGTTAGTTGGTGCTACATATTTAATTTTCCCTACTAAGTGATATAAAATGTACGTGGTTAAGCAGATTTTATTCAAATACCACATAAAGCGCTGGGACATGTTTTATCAGCATATTTGATAAAAATAAAATTGTTTAAATAAGCATAAAAACGGAAAACGCAGATGGTTGGATAAATATGTAAGTATATCGAACATGTGGGATATCTAGTTTTGAATATTATCACGAAGAAAAAAATTCAAAAAAAAATATAAAGTAACTGTAACCTAGTAGAGCAAAAAATTAAATCAAATGATTCTTAGACATACAAAAACCACAATATAACTTTTGCATACATTTTTAAAACTATTATAATAACGATATAACCGCTAAATAAAATTTTATTGTTTTACGGCGATTGGTTTAGCTGGTGGGTCGACCGGGGTAAAGGCGTAAATGTAAACGGTCCTAATAAAAAATTTAAATTCTCGAAATTCGATATTGGCGCCAATTCTAATACCACGCTTGCTTGATAGTTAGCAGCAATGACAATTAGCTTCCAGATCAGTTTGGTTTAGTGTGGTGATAAGTTCAGATGCACCTCTGCACATTAACTGTATTTCATTTTTTCAGACTGACTGAAAACTGTCAGTATTTTTTTGCCAACTTGCCTTAAGTTTTAAATTTAAGTATTTATTAGTAACACACATTTTGTTTAAATACATTTAATTGCATAATATAAACAAAATAAATTATTATTATAGTGTTTACATGCCCTGTCAATATTTGCCTAGGGCTAAATGTAAACACACTTTTGAAGTAAATGTAAACATAGCTAAAATAATTAATAATTTAGTTTAGTTTAGAAATGGGCCATCATACAGTAAGAAGAATTTGTTAAACGCTATAACTGATATGCAAAACAGGAATAAAACATATCGTGAAGCTCAAAGTTTCTGCAATGTTCCGATATCTGTAATATTCCATCGGCTCAATGGTTGAAGGACTTCCTCAGATTCTACTGGTCCCGGTTGTAAAATGGCGTTTAATGCAGATGTAGAATCCACAATCGTAGATTGCCTACTGGCCAGGGCGGTTTGTTGGGGTAAGTGTAAACATATGACAGTTTTTTAAACATTTTTTTTTCTTAAAAGTGCTTTTGTTTTTTTGTTAATTTTGTTCTTAGAACAAAGGATAATGTCCATATATGATCACAACATTCTATTCTATCTATTTGTTGTTTTATATTTTGCTTCGACTTAAAATTATTTACATTTTAATAATAGTGTTTAATCGTGTCGGAGGATTTTAGATTATTTAAATTTTAAGATTGTTTTTCTGTTTTGACTTTTTAAAGTTTTTGACCTTTTATCTGTTTTTTATTCGATAATTTAGTTATTTGACTTGCTTGAATTATTTTATTTCTTACTAATAATAATTTTAAAACTGTTTAAATTTTATTTATTATTACTTTTCCTAATTTTGGATTTATTGCTAGTTTCGATATTTTAATTTTATAAAACCTTTAAATATGTAATTTTTGGGGGTTTTTGTAGAAAATTCGGACAATAAAGCTTAGTTGAATTGAATTAAAAAAAAACATTTTTGTATATTTTTTTTAATAAACACATCGAAGAAATAATGTTATTTATTCCATAATAAATAGGAGTGTCTATTTATTGACTTCAAATCTGGAATTTCTCAAAATGGCCAAAATCGTTTACAGTTACCCCGGTGGACCCTACGTGGCTTGAAAAATTACCCTGTCGGTAAAATTTCAGTTTTTGAAAAACATTGCCCATATTTGACTAGACCTATATCTCCTCTTTTAATAAACTTGAATACGGGTTACGCTCACACTTTGGAAAATTCGGCTTTTACTTTTGATTTCTTAGTGGAAAAATTTAGGCGTCTCTGAAAAATTAAGCTACAGTCAACTCCGGATATAGTGAACTCGAAGATTGCACGGAAACTGGCTCGCTATATCGGAGGTTTACTATAAGAACATACCGGGTGGGCCAAAAAAAACCGGACAATTTTTTTTTCATTATAACTTTTGAATTATACAATTCATTTTAATGGGACAAACTTCACTTGGCAGAAAATTAATCAGAGTTTTGACTGAATGTATTTTTTTGTCCACCATCTCAAAATTCTAGATGGCGGACGAAATTAAAATGTACCCTTCAAAGATGCTTGTTTATTCTCGTGTTGCGAACATGTCTTAATTATTTTTTTAAATTAGTAAAAAAGCTGCATTCTTGCCACGAACAACAAGGTACAAATTAGCAAAATTGGTTCAGTGGGTCTAAAAAAATATTTTTATTTCAACCATTGTTTTGCATATTATACAATTGCCTTGCCAATCATGTTTGCATTTATTTCCTTATAAATTCATTACTACTGAACCGATGTTAATAAAATAAAAAACATCCTCAATTCTCAACACGATTTTTTCTACCTCACTAAAATTGGTTTAGTAATAACGAATTTATAAGGAAATTAATGCAGACAGGATTGGCAATGCAATCGTATAATCTGTAAAACATGATCTTTAAAAAGCAATCAATTATCACCAGGATATTTTTTATTTTATCAAAATCAATTCAGTAGTAATGAATTTATAAGGAAATAAATGCAGACATGATTGGCAAGGCAATCGTATAATATTCAAAACAATGATTAAAAAAATATATATTTTTTTTAGAACCACCAAACCGATTTTGCTGATTTGTACCTTGTTTTACGTGGCAAGATTGCTGCTTTTTTAGTGATTTAAAACAATTATTAAAACATGTTCGCAACATAAGAATAAACGAGCATCTTTTAAGGGTACAATTTTATTTCGTCCGTCATCTTGGATTTTGAAATGGCGGACAAAAAAATTTATTTGTTCAAAACTCTGATTAATTCTCTACCAAATGCAGTTTGTCCCATTAAAATCGATGGTATAGTTCAAAAGTTATAATAAAAAAGAAATTGTCCGGTTTTTTTGGCCCACCCGCTATAAGCGAGTGTTCATTATAAACGGGTTCGCTATATGCGGACTTCACAGTATTTACGAAAATTCAGTCTATCGGTATTAATTAAAACCTAGGCATCATAAATTAGGTCATACACTAGTTAATATGTAAATAAAAAACCAATATACAGACAATTAAGAAAAAATAGATTAAACAAAGAAAGTATTAAATTTGGTAAAATTTAAAAAAAAAACAGATAAGGAATGTTAAAAGCTATTAACGGCCAATTTGACTGATTCTTGGTTCTTTTTGAGATTGAAAAGTTTTCCAAAAAAACCCCTGCTTACACTCTGTATAAAAAAATATATTGTCCGGCCAGAATAAAATAAGGCCAGCGGGGTGCTATAATTTTTTAATTCATCATATTTAGGTACGGGTAGACCTCGTCAGATGTCTATCAGGGGAAATGAATCGACCCCTGCCGTCCGTAGATTCCAGGTACTCTCCGACCCGGAGAGTTAGCACCTGTATAGGGTCCCTTTCCCAGGGTTACGGGAGAAGACCACATCGATATGAAAGGCGGAGAGAATGGACCTCGGTACGGTGATTATAGCGTAGGTGGCAACCCTTTCTTTTAGGGATAGTATAAAAGACCACAGCTGTTGCCTTACAGTATGGCGTTGGCTCGTCAAAGGCTAGAGGAGAAAAACCTTGATTAAAAATCCTGGCCCTCCAAGTAGGGGGTTGAGGCATTAGACTGGTTCTCTAATACTTGTAAAACAAAGCAATTACCAAAAAGCCTAAACAAAGCCTCGGAACAATGGATGGAAACTCTCGAAGACGAAAAAAGCAAAGACAAAGGACTATGAATATAGCTACATGGAACGTACAGGGAGTGAATCAAAAGTTGGACATTATTGCAACTGAAGTGCAGAATTGTAAGATCGATATTATTGCACTCACAGAGACAAAAAAGAAAGGAACAGGTACGAATAGTGTCGGCAATTTTGTCCATATATTCACTGGAGTCCCAAAAGAAAGCAGAGCAGCCAGAGGGGTATCCTTGTTAATAAAGAAAAATCTAAAGAATAAAATTACAGACTACGATTGCATTAGTGAAAACATACTTCGAGTGAACATGAAGATGCTTGGACATAATATAAGCATAATAGCAGTCTACGCACCATCAGATGACGAAAGAGTAGCTACAAAACAAATGTTCTTTGACCAACTGGATGAGACTATCACCAAAATCGGTAATACCAGAGAAATAATTATGCTTGGCGATTTTAATAGCCGAACTGGTAGACAAACCCAGAGCAAAGTATTAGGACCATTTGGAGAGGAAGTAACAAATGATAATGGCTTAAGACTGATGCAATTGTGTGAAACCCACAACCTAAAAATAAATAATGGTTTTTTTAAACATAAGGATATTCATCGATATACCTGGATTCAGCCAACAAGAAATCTTAAATCAATCATTGATTATGCTATAGGTGGACAACACTCGCAATTAAAGTGGTATGATGTGCGAGCATTTCGTGGTGTTACCTGTGGATCTGACCACCATCTGGTAAAAGCAAAAATATTATTCCCTTTAAAAAAAACAAATAAGGACGAAAGTATTAGAGAAAATGAAAACCTAGAGTGCATCGAAGACAATCAAAAATACAACTTTAGAAGTCTAGAAATCGAAAGTACTCAAAGATTGTATTAGAACCGATTAGATCAAAAATTAATTAACACAAATCACTCATTTGAAGAGATATATACAAACATAATAAAAAGCTTGAAGGAAGCAAGCAACGAAGCTGTTGGATACCAAGATAATTGAAATAACAGGAGGATGTGGTGGACGGAGAAAATACAGGAAATGGTCAAAGAGAAAAAACGCACATACTTGAAATGGCTCAGTACTAAAGAACAAAGAGACCTAGAAATATACAGGGAAACCAGAAGACAGCTAAGAAGGTTGATACGCACAGAAAAAAATGATATATTTGAGCGCAAATGCCACGATATAAATACACACGTAGGAGGTAGGCAGAGCTCTGAAGTATGGAAATTCATTTCTACAGTAAAAAACCCAACAAAAGAAAAAGTAAACATCCAGATCATCAAACCAGAACAATGGACAGAACACTACAAGGGACTGCTGCAGGAGACGAGACTCGAATATCTAACAGCCTCTCCGAGGAGAGACATAGAAGTACATGGAGAGGAAGTAATCATCGAAAAATAAATGATAAAGAATAGTATAAAAAAGCTTAAATCCGGAAAAGCTAGCGGACCTGAGGGAATATATGCTGAAATGCTCAAATATGGATCAGAGAAACTACTCGAAAATCTCACTTATATTATCAATCAATGCATAAACGGACATCCAGTACCTAATGATTGGAAAATTGCATTTATATGCTCAATACATAAAAAAGGAAACAAGCTGGATTGTAACAATTACAGAGGAATTTCAGTCACCAGCACTCTAAGTAGATTGTACAGTAGGATTCTTAGTGATCTAATAGAGAATTATTTTCGTGAACAAGAAGAAGAAGAGCAAAGTGGGTTTCATGCAGGCAGATCTTGTAGTGATAATGTTTTTTGTCTTAAACAAGTAATTGAGAAAAGAAGCGCCAGAAATATAGAGACTCGTTACCTTTGTGGACCTACAAAAAGCATATGATACCGTTCCAGTAAAAAAATTATGGACGGTGTTGGAACAAACTAATATCAATCGTACTTACATAAAAGCGATAAGAGAACTATACAAAGGGTCAAAATCTAAAATTAAAATTGGAAATCGACTTTCAAAAGAATTCCTGGTAACAAAAGGCTTAAGACAGAGATGATGTATCACTCCAACTCTTTTTAAAATATATATCGCAGTGGCTCTAAAAAACTGGAAACGTAAAGTGCACGGCATGGGAATACAACTTAACGACCGATTTACTATATACACACTACAGTTTGCTGACGACCAAGTAATTGTAGCTAATGATAAAGAAGACATGGAGTATATGATGAGAAAGTTAACGGAAGAATACCAAAAGTGGGGACTAACAGTGAACGTGGACAAGACACAGTACTTATGTATTGGAAACGAATCAAGTGAGTTAGAACTAGACAATGGACAAACAATATCTCCATGCAATGAGTATGTATACTTGGGTGTCACATTTGATAAGACAGGAACAGACTGTAAAGAATTGGAAAAAAGAATAGTAAAAGCAAAAAAGGTTATTGGATGTCTTAACAGTATTTTATGGAGCAGAGAGATGAGAAAGAATGTACAATTTAACATATATGAAACAATGGTAAAAAGCACGCTGTTGTATGGAATAGAGACTTGTCGCGTAACAGAAAAATACAAAACAAAAATGGAAAGTGTCGAAATGGATGCAATAAGAAGATCAATGAGAATATCTAGATTAGATCACATAAGAAATGAGATCATAAAAGAAAGAATGGGAATCGAGGGAAGCATAACGGATGACATCACTAAAAGGCAATTGATATGGTACGGCCATGTACAACGGATGAACGACGAAAGATTACCAAAACAGGTCCTTGGGTGGCAACCAGTAGGGCGCAGAAAAAGAGGACGTCCTAAATTAGAATGGCAACAGTCAATCCAAAGATCAATCAAGATGAGTCAAAATCTGACAGAAGATGATGTCAGGATCGAAGGAGGTGGAGAATAGGCGTCGGACAACGTAGAAAAACGTTCTAAACCGACATAGTAGTAGTATTACTAGGTATTAATTTTATATTTTACTCCTTCTTAGCCGTTTTTTGCTGGAAAACTCCATACCTTATTTTTCCTAAAAAGAAATATAATTTTTTAAACTTTTATACTTATTATATTATATAGGTACCTACTTATTTTATTAGGTAGGTGCGTACGAATCTAGAAACCTAAAAAAAATACCAATTGACTATGTAAAAATTGCAAAAATCCAAAACCGTACGTTATATCTTCAAAATTGGAACTCCACACAGTTTTTATAAAAAATTAAAAAAGATGATACGTCATTGTTGCTTTTTGAATATTAGAATGTGTATGAAACGTGCCTAGTCATCCTGTTTAAGCCCAGCGATAAACGTGCCGGAGTCTATTGGAGTCAGCGGTAACAATAAAAGGGAATGGGACAATTCGCCGCGGCCGATTCGTCGTGGCCGATTCGCTGCGGATGATTCGCCGCGGGACAATTCGCCGCCGGCCGATTTGCCGCGAGGACAAGTCGCCGCGAGATTTTTTGTTTTATGATATAACCATTGACATTTTTATTTAGCTTGACTTTATATAATATATTTGTTTATTAGTTTGGTTATAACTTTGTTCAAACTTTTCCAACTAGGTATTTGGTGGTTAGTATACAAGTCAACATTTTTTTTATTAAAAAACTAAATAAAATGGTGGATCCAAAATGGCGGATTTTCCCATTTATGAACCGATTTGCATCAAACTCGAAACTTGAAGATATTTCAGGTCGCTGATAATTATTTTTAGCTTAAATTTATATGGCGGAATTTCCCATTTATGAACCAATTTGGATCAAAATCGGAAATTTGGGATGTTTCAGGTTGCTTATTATTATTTCTAACTTAAACTTTAAAAAAATCAAAATGGCGGTTCCAAGATGACGGATTTTCTCATTTATTAACCGATTTGCATCAAACTCGGAATTTTGAGATCTTTCAGGTCGCTAGATATTATTATTTTAAAGTTCTGTATTTGATGCATATTGGTTCATAAATGGGAAAATCCGCCATTTTGAATTTGCCATTTTCAGGTTATTTAATTTGAGTCAAAAATTGTATTGTGTTACCTTAAGCGCGACGGTGTTTCAAGTTTGAGGCAAATCGGTTTATAAATAAGAAAGTGCGCCATTGTGGAACCGCCATTTTGATTTGTTTGAAGTTTAAGTTAAAAATTATAATCAGCGACCTGAAACACCCCAAAGTTCCCAATTTGGTGCATATTGGTTCATAAATGGAGGAGTCCGCCATTTGGATCCGCCATTTTGATTTTTTTAAAGTTTGAGTTAGAAATCATAATTTTATTTATTTAAAAAAAATGTTCAATTGAATACTAACCAGCAAATATCTATTTGGAAAAGTTTGAAAAAAGTTATAACCAAACAAATAAACAAATATATTATATAAAGTAAAGCTAAATAAAAATGTTTAAACAATTGCCAATGATAACATCGTAAAACAAAAAATCTCGCGGCGAATTATCCCCGCGGCGAATCGGCCGCAGCGAATTGTCCCCTACCCACAATAGAAACCCAATTAACGGGCTGAAGTCGATACGGTTAAACATACCAGACGAGTACCGTTTTTTCTTGTAATATTAAAATTTTGTTCATGGTAAATTTGCTAAAAATGAGTACCACCCAGTAAGACAAAAGTGCTGTAAACAGAGGAAGATAGATTGAGTTCAGCCATCTCTTTGCTTGTTTTTCAGTTGGTTAGAAACATATATTATCTATAATCTTCCTGATCCATTTCTCCTGCTGTTGTACTGCCTGTCTTTGATTAGTGGTAAACTTACTGATATAAGAAATCTCAAACTGGTAAATATAATCAGATACTGGACGATTAAAATAATAAGGAAGAATTGGAAAAAAAAACTTGTTGCCTAGAGATTTATCTCCTTCTAGTAACTTTAATAATTATAATTCTACAACCCAGTAAATTAACGGCGGAGATGTGGTTTTTGCGGAGTTATTTAATGGATATGATAAACCCAATTTCTCATTAAAATTATGCTGTAAATAATGTTTAATAGCGTTTATTAATGGTCAAGGTAACCAGTTTGGTGTTTGTTCAAGTTTAAATTCATTAAGGAATTATGCAAAAATGTTGTCGCACTGGAGAATCTCATATTACTGTTAGAGCGATATAAGTTGAGCATAAGACTTAAGCTATATAACTCCAGAAAAAATTAGCATTAGACATTAGCACTTCGCTAAATTGTATCCAGTCACATAATACAATTTTTTAAAACGAGAGAAATACCTATCAATAAAAGAAGCAATAATATTGTACTTATTTAGATATCTGGATTAATAATAAATATTTCGATTCCGGAGAATTATTACAATATGTATTTTTAAATTTTTTGCGTTACATTGACGCGCATGCTGTGTATGGACAGCATTGGATTCTAGTAAATAGGGTGACCATACGTCCGGATATAGCCGGACAAGTCCGGCTTTTTGGGCAAAATGAAAATGTCCGGCCGGCTTTTTTCTTCGTCCGGCTTTTTGGCGATCCACGAGACCTTAGGAGGAGGAGCCTAAAATTAGTTCCCTCAAACGATGATCACAATTTATCAGGAACCTCAGGAAGGAACTATTTAAGTAATTTAAAAATTTCCGGGGCCGCGCTTATACTTTTGAAACTAACCAAAACTTTTGTATTTTGGTAACATTTTCCCCCCAAATTCTTGTAACCATTAATTTTTTTAATTATTAATTTTATTTTTAAATTGTCGCCTGCTGCATCATTTTTTTTTGTTTTAGCCAAATATTTTCTTCTGCGGTGTAATTTTTTTCGACCACATCGCATTTTTTTAAAATTTTCTAGTAGTTTTCAAATTGCAATTTTTTTCCTAAAAATTGCTTTTAAGCGCGATTTACTCTGAAGTGTAAAATTTTTCCGAAATTTTTACCTGCAACTGTGGCGTAATTTTTTTCACTTCTTCGATATTTTTTTTTAATTTTGCAAAAAAAGTCTTCTTCAGCGGCACACACACACTTGGTGGTTTTAGTGTAGACTGCTGAGGGCCTGAAGGGGAGAAAACTAGAGATATCATAAAAAATTACCCCAGGGAGGCGCTTCAAAACTCCCAGCGTGTGCAAAGCGCGCATGGTTTTTGCCAAAATGATGAGGTGTTTAAAGAGAAAATAACTTTCAACAAAGAGAAAAATTATCACCTGATCGTAATTTTTTCAAACATGGAGTTTGTTTTTTAAAGGTTTGGCTAAAGAGTCCAAAAATATCAAAATAAAATTTAAGGTTAGGTTTTCCCAAAAATTCAAATAAAAACAAAAACAAAAAATAACTGGCAGCATTAAACATAGTGCTTAATTTTTTTTAATTTTCGCCTGTGGCGACATTTTTTTTTAAACTCGGTCTAGCGCAATTTTTCTCGAAAGGTACATACCGTTATTTTTATTCGATTGCAACTTTTTATTTATCTTGTGTGTTGAGCCATTTTTTTCAGGCCTTTCGGTCCCAAGAGAATTTTTTTTTGGTAAAAATTTTTTTTAAGGTCGGTTTTTTAAAATACGGGTCATTTTAAAAAACCGTCCTTAAAAAATTTGATGTCCAAAAAAAGTCACTTGGGACCGAAAGGCCTCAAAAAATTTGTCCGGCTTTTTTATCGAAAATCCGGATTTTTTCGCTCTGACGTCCTCCATTTACACGAAACCATATGGTCACCCTATGTAAATCGGATAGGATTTTGAAAAAAAAGTTGTTATAATTTATTTAACAAAGTGTTATTTTTTATTGTTTTCATGATAATGACGCGTATGCTCACACTGTTTAATAACTCAAATTCTCAAAAAACAAAACAAAAATTGTCTTTCGTAAAAGAAATTTTCATAACAAAAACATTTCATGTAAAAAAAGCCAAGTACGTCAAAATTGTATTCCATAAAAAGAATTATTGAGGTAAAAGTAAAGTCAAGTTCTCCAATAAAAGTTTTTAAAATAAAAGATTCTTACTAGTTTGGCAATGTTTTTGTAAACTTTACTTTTATCTCAATTCTTTTTATGGAATACAATTTTCGCGTACTTGGCTTTTTTTACATGAAATGTTTTTGTTATGATTTCACTACTTTCTTAAAGGATTTGTATAATATTTTAAATTTTAAAGTAGTAAAATGAGGTTTTTTAATTTTTTCCTATGAGTTCCTATCAGCCTTTCAAAGCGTTTCTAGAAGTGGGCAATGTTACTATTAAAATTTTTTAAAACACATCTGATGCTGTGTGATCGGTTATAAACTTTCACTCCTTAAAATTAATTTTTGCTGATAGGTTTATTAACTTCAAATAAAAGTCTACCATTTTAGCTTCCTTTGTCAAATGTGACATTTGTAGCGTCCAAGTTATGAGAAAATTATGTTAATTTTTAACTGGAACACCCTGTATGTAGTGCAAAAATTGAATAAGGGTTGATATCCCGAACGTTCAACGTCTTCGAAATCTTTAGTGGTTTTGACAAAAGATCAAAAAAACTTTGCCATAAGACTAATGTGACTAACGTGCTACACAAGTTATGGATTTTTTTTTAAACCACTGAAGAGAAAGGTATTTCTGAAATCAGGATATTTAAAAAAATATTATTAGATTTTTCTTTCTTATTTCAAAAATATTTTCATGTGTCACCTTTACGTTGAGAGAGCAATGTGTTGAACAAAGAACTAGCCAAACTAGTTTCTTTGGATAACACATTGCCCTTATGGCAAATTATTTTTACTTTACCCAAGAACCGCTTAAGAATCCAGATATAATCTATTTCAAAATTGTAGAGTGTAACTAAGGAAAAAACTGAAAATGTGACAAAAATCTATGTAGTTTCATGAGTACATAATTTGCAAATTATCTTTATGTGAAAAATAATAAAAAAGTTTACCAGACTAAATAAATTTACTAAATACATAGTAATAAGTAGGCGAAAAGAAATTGCCAGATTCCTTAAGGGGGGGGGGAGGAACAAAAATTATAGTACGCCTATGGCATGACACAAAGGAGGGCGGAAGTAGTTTCTTTGTAAAAACAATCATCAATCAAACTATCAACAATGGTTACTAAGTTACTAACCATTTCAAGTAATATTGGGTAACTCTTTACCTTCTTATTTTTATTATACAATTTGCACCCTACATCCTGCAACAGAGAGGTGGGGGGGATTCATTTTCAATTTCAAGTTTATCTGATAAATACTCTTAAAGATACAGTCGAACCTCTATAACTCGAACTGAAGGGACAACCAAAACAGTTCGAGTTATAGAAACTCGAGTTACATAGATTAAAATACATGTGAAAAGTGCAGGGACCACTTAAAAGGTTCGAGTTATAGAGAGGTTCGAGTTATAGAGATTCGACTGTATTAACTTTTTTTCGAAATTTACCCGTTTTAAAACCACTGCGCCGACCGTGCTCCCAGTGTCGTTATTCTTGAAATCTCTCTGAGCGAGTACTCCTCGACATTTGAGCGAGCACCAATAGAGATGCGCAAATCAAGTGAAATCGCATGCGCAGTTTGACTTTCACCCGATTTTGAGGGAGTACTCCTACTTAGTTGTTCAAGAATTCATACACAGATATCATATTCAATTTTTAAAAACTAAGCTGGCACTTTTTTTTATATCGATAACAAACAGCTAGACGTTAAAAAAACATTACCCTTTCATCACGCTGCAGGAAGAAAAGCCCATTGCAAAGGTCAAACAGACGGTCATTATCATTTTTTATTTTAAATAGCCTTCTGGTAGTTATTAATCATAATTTTAATGACTGTCATGTATTGGAGGTACGAGTCATACGTCATTTAGATGTTTGTTTGCCCGTTTAACCAGCGGCTTTTTTGCATTGCATATTTCCAGCCTTCGTAATAATCATAATTATTGTATTGTGATGTGGTGTGTGTGTGTGTGTGTGGTCATATTATTATTCTCTTGTAACAGGTGTCTTGTTTTTGATTTACTTTTATCTGGAGAATAACTAGCATACAAAGTTGCCAAATCAACCATATTTAAATGGATGGGGAACAGCTTCCAATAATACTGGATTCATCTACCAGAACTGGCACACGCTAGAAATTTCGCTAAAGGACTGGGTAGAAAACGAGCCGGGAACATCATTGGAGGTATCAGACAGGAGATCCGTATAGTGACTGGACTTTCTACAGATCATTGCCGACTTAGAGTACCCATACACGGAACTGTCAGACATTTACTGTGCGATTGTCCGGCTATTGCACGTTTGCGTCAGAACACTTTTCGGTAAGATCAGAAGATCTAAATAGTTTCTTACGCAAACTGATAGCTAGCCCGTTTTGTGGACTAGATATACAGTGCTGCAAAACCACTTAAAAGTGAGCCACAATAGACCCACTGATGGTTGCACCGAAAGGGCTGCAAGGCCCACTCATATAGGAATAATCATCTTTATCATCATATTTTATCGTTTGTAAATTCATATTAATATATATTGGGATTCAAAAATTATAAAATGGTGAAGGTTAGTTACAGTGTTATAGAGGATATTACTACCTCTCTAAGTTTTGTCTCCAAGTCCCATTATCTATCTATCTATCTATCTAGCCTTCTTCGATCCATTTTTGGACATAGGCCTTCCCCAATACCTTCCATTATTTTCTGCAAATCGTCCGCTCTTCTCATTTGGGGTCTTCCCCTACTTTTTTTATTTTCCCAAGGTCTCCAGGTTTACACTTGTTCCATCGATCGTCTTTCGGTCTGATATTATGACTGGCAAATTTTTTTTAATTTTGCTACTTCTCCTCTGACATCCTTTACTTTTGTTTTATTTCTTATCCATTAATTTATTTTTCTATCTGTTAGCTTTACATATAACATTTGTCTTTCCATTGTTCTTTGGGCTTTATTCTCCATGTTTGATTTTGTAAGTGCCCTGGTCTGGGATCTTTATGTAAGTACAGGAAGGATACATTGGTTATACACTTTAGTTTTGAGGTACTGAGGATATTTTTTAATATGTAGCTTAATTTACCGAATGCTGCCCAGGCCAATGTCACTCGTCTCTTGATTTCAGCCGTTTGGTTTTCCTTGTTTAGTTTAATACTTTTTCCCAGGTTCATTCATATATTTCTCTACTTTTTAAGCATTTCTGCCGTTACTACGTCTTTTCCAGGTGATGGTTATTTTCCATCCGATTATATTATCAAGAAATAAAACGAAGCCAGGGCATTTTTATTTACTCCAACTGTAGACTTGCGTAAGTGATACCGTAGGCGTTAAGAGAGTAGAAAACCGATGTTAAATTGACGTTTTCTATCAATTACGGTATGCTAATCCGCATAGTCAATTTAGGTCTCTAAATTGTATATAAATGAAGAGAGTTCATGTCTATTACAATATTATTTGGTTATAAATTTGACTTCCAATTTAGGAATTCGGTTGAATCATTTTAAAAGTATGGCGCCAATCAGCAAATAAATATGTAATAAAGTTAAATTGATTTTGGCAGGGTTATATGTCCTTTTAAGGATGTAAAAATACTAATTTAGGTACCTTCTTGTTTTTATAGTTGGACAATTTTACTTTTTCTATAGTCCGTACCTAAGTGCTTGAATAAAAAAGGGCTGTAGAATATACAAAATAGTTGCTTATACGACACAAGTGGACACTGCTTCAGCCATTTTGTGATGAGAGAGAGACAAAGAAGAGAGGGAGGAAAGAAAGTATTTTTTTAGCAATACAGTTTGTCAAATTTTTTTCATTTAAAACAGGGCTATCAAAACGGACGGGCCACGATGCTCCACTTTGTTGACGTCACATCGGATGCTGATTTTTTTAGAAAGGTCACGTCATGACACAGCTGATTGTCTTTAAAATATTGAAGTTGGAATAAAGGTTCATGAATATTTGATTTTTTGAGATTGTTTTTACTATATTCTTGCAGAACAATTTTTTTTTAATGTATAGTAATCCTTGATTTTTCAGAGCCGCTTCATTAACTCACACAAAAATTAAATTTAAAGCAGAAGCAAATGTGTTCGTTTCTGCGTGGAAAGTAATCGGATTATTACCTACATCTAGTTGTTTATATTCGGCACTCGGCATCAAAAAATATATTTTTTTTGTAGTGTAACTTTAGTTTAAAAAGATTAACGATGGTATTTTTGGATTTTAAATGAACTTTATTTATAACATCATATAATATTATATAACAAATTATATGCTAAATCTTGAAGATTTTAACTTTTTAATTATCTGGCATTCTTACAAAAGTTTGCTGGAATATCGAGATGGTGTCTGAGAATATTTCACGGAAATTTCGCGGAAATCTGTAGTGCCATTTTGAAAATATCATAAAAAAACGTCTGACCTCCCATAAGACCCAATATAAAAGTCAGCCTCTCGAGAACAGCAACAACAGATTTTTTCAGGGTCGTGGCTTGTAGTTTTTTGTTTGCCTTGGTCAAACTTGTCAAGAAACGAGGCGCTGCTTTACAGTGATGCAAACAGCGCAAACCAAAGAAAACGGTGCTGCCAACAGAAATAGGATCCAGAACGTCAAGCACATGCTGCAGTAATTTTCAGGCTTTTTACCGATATATCGTCGCTGTACCTACTACTACTATGTCGGTTTAGAACGTTTTTCTACGTTGTCCGACGCCTATTCTCCACCCCCTTCGATCCTGACAATCATCTTCTGTCAGATTCTTTTGACTCATTGATCTTTGGATTGACTGTTGCCATTCTAGTTTAGGACGTCCTCTTTTTCTGCGCCCTACTGGTTGCCACTCTAGGACCTGTTTTGGTACTCTTTCGTCGTTCATCCGTTATACATGGCCGTACCATATCAGTTGCCTTTTAGTAATGTCATCCGTTATGCTTCCCTTGATTCCCATTCTTTCTTTTATGATCTCATTTCTTATGTGATCTAATCTAGATATTCTCATTGATCTTCTTATTGCATCCATTTCGACAATTTCCATTTTTGTTTTGTATTTTTCTGTTACGCGACAAGTCTTTATTCCATACAACAGCGTGCTTTTCACCATTGTTTCATACATGTTAAATTTTACATTCTTTTTTATCTCTCTGCTCCATAAAATACTGTTAAGACATCCAATAACCTTTTTTGCTTTTACTATTCTTTTTTCCAATTCTTTACAGTCTGTTCCTGTCTTATCAAATGTGACACCCAAGTATACATACTCATTGCATGGAGATATTGTTTGTCCATTGTCTAGTTCTAACTCACTTGATTCGTTTCCAATACATAAGTACTGTGTCTTGTCCACGTTCACTGTTAGTCCCCACTTTTGGTATTCTTCCGTTAACTTTCTCATCATATACTCCATGTCTTCTTTATCATTAGCTACAATTACTTGGTCGTCAGCAAACTGTAGTGTGTATATAGTAAATCGGTCGTTAAGTTGTATTCCCATGCGTGCACTTTACGTTTCCAGTTTTTTAGAGCCACTGCGATATATATTTTAAAAAGAGTTGGAGAGATACAACATCCCTGTCTTAAGCCTTTTGTTACCAGGAATTCTTTTGAAAGTCGATTTCCAATTTTAATTTTAGATTTTGACCCTTTGTATAGTTCTTTTATCGCTTTTATGTATGTATGATTGATATTAGTTTGTTCGAACACCGACCATAATTTTTCTACTGGAACGGTATCATATGCTTTTTGTAGGTCCACAAAGGTAACATGAGTCTCTATATTTCTGGCGCTTCTTTTCTCAATTACTTGTTTAAGACAAAAAACATTATCACAACAAGATCTGCCTGCACGAAACCCACTTTGCTCTTCTTCTTCTTGTTCATGAAAATCATTCTCTATTAGATCTCTAAGAATCCTACCGTACAATCTACTTAGAGTGCTGGTGACTGAAATTCCTCTGCAATTGTTATCATTAGGTACTGGATGTCCGTTTATGCATTGATTGATAATATATGTGAGTTTTTCGAGTAGTTCCTCTGATCCATATTTGAGCATTTCAGCATATATTCCCCCAGGTCCGCTAGCTTTTCCGGATTTAAGCTTTTTTATACTATTCTTTATCATTTCTTTTTCGATGATTACTTCCTCTCCATGTACTTCTATGTCTCTCCTCGGAGAGGCTGTTAGATATTCGGGTGTCGTCTCATGCAGCAGTCCCTTGTAGTGTTCTGTCCATTGTTCTGGTTTGATGATCTGGATGTTTACTTTTTCTTTTGTTGGGTTTTTTACTGTAGAAATGAATTTCCATATTTCAGAGCTCTGCCTACCTCCTACGTATGTATTTATATCGTGGCATTTGCGCTCGAACATTTCACTTTTTTCTGTGCGTGTCAAACTTCTTAGCTGTCTTCTGGTTTCCCTGTATATTTCTAGGTCTCTTTGCGCTTTAGTACTGAGCCATTTCAAGTATGTGCGTTTTTTCTCTTTGACCATTTCCTGTATTTTCTCCGTCCACCACATCTTCCTGTTTTTTCTATTATCTTGGTATCCAACAGCTTCGTTGCTTGCTTCCTTCAAGCTTTTTTTTATGTTTGTATATATCTCTTCAAATGAGTGATTTGTGTTTATTAATTTTTGATCTAATCGGTTCTGATACAATCTTTGAGTACTTTCGATTTCTAGACTTCTAAAGTTGTATGTTTGATTGTCTTCGATGCACTCTAGGTTTTCATTTTCTCTAATACTTTCGTCCTTATTTGTTTTTCTTAATGGGAATAATATTTTTGCTCTTACCAGCTGGTGGTCAGATCCACAGGTAACACCAAGAAGTGCTCGCACATCATACCACTTTAATTGCGAGTGTTATCCACCTATAGCATAATCAATGATTGATTTAAGATTTCTTGTTGGCTAAATCCAGGTATATCGATGAATATCCTAATGTTTAAAAAAACCATTATTTATTTTTAGGTTGTGGGTTTCACACAATTGCATCAGTCTTAAGCCATTATCATTTGTTACTTCCTCTCCAAATGGTCCTATCACTTTGCTCTGGGTTTGTCTACCAGTTCGGCTATTAAAATCGCCAAGCATAATTATTTCTCTGGTATTACCGATTTTGGTGATAGTCTCATCCAGTTGGTCAAAGAACATTTGTTTTGTAGCAACTCTTTCGTCATCTGATGGTGCGTAGACTGCTATTATGCTTATATTATGTCCAAGCATCTTCATGTTCACTCGAAGTATGTTTTCACTAATGCAATCGTAGTCTGTAATTTTATTCTTTAGATTTTTCTTTATTAACAAGGATACCCCTCTGGCTGCTCTGCTTTCTTTTGGGACTCCAGTGAATATATGGATAAAATTGCCGACACTATTCGTACCTGTTCCTTTCTTTTTTGTCTCTGTAAGTGCAATAATATCGATCTTACAATTCTGCACTTCAGTTGCAATAATGTCCAACTTTTGATTCACTCACTGTACGTTCCATGTAGCTATATTCATAGTCCTTTGTCTTTGCTTTTTTCGTCTTCGAGAGTTTCCATCCATTGCTCCGAGGCTTTGTTTAGGCTTTTTGGTAATTGCTTTGTTTTACAAGTATTAGAGAACCAGTCTAATGCCTCAACCCCCTACTTGGAGGGCCAGGATTTTTAATCAAGGTTTTTCTCCTCTAGCCTTTGACAAGCCAACGCCTTACTGTAAGGCAACAGCTGTGGTCTTTTATACTATCCCTAAAAGAAAGGGTTGCCACCTACGCTATGATCACCGTACCGAGGTCCATTCTCTCCGCCTTTCATATCGATGTGGTCTTCTCCCGTAACCCTGGGAAAGGAACCCTATACAGGTGCTAACTCTCCGGGTCGGAGAGTACCTGGAATCTACGGAGGGCAGGGGTCGATTTATTTCCCCTGATAGACATCTGACGAGGTCTACCCGTTACCCCCGCTGTACCTGCCAAACGTTAAATGTGAAAAAATCTCGATTTTATATTATTTTTTGCTAAAATATCCAGAAATAGTCCTATAATCCAGTCCTAAAGTATTATTCAAAGGGTTACAAGTCGTTCACACAATCGGAAGAGGTCGCTTGAATTGAATTGTAATATGACTAATGTGAAACGCCTACTAACATACTGTCTAGCACCTGTCTAGCAAAAAGTTTTTTGTTGATTCTGTAAAATTTTTTGATATTCGACGGTATGTATGTACAGCGAAGATATCGATTTTAGGTCTAAGAATTCCGTGGACTAAAGGTAATTAATGCCACCAAAATTTTCCCTAACCGAACTGAACCAACCATGCACTGTTTAAAGTCGGTTGAAATTGGTTAAAATTAAAAATCATTAAAATCAAGCAAATTTTCGGTTCATGACTTAAAAGAGCTAAAAGCTTTAATTCAATAGTCAAAAGTCAAAATAAACATAGAGAACTCCCGGTGTTGGCATTCTTTTTCTCTAGTCAAGCATTAAAGGCCCCATGCACTGGCTGGCAGCCGACATTCCGCGGCCTTCGCAGACATTCAATAATGACTCTACTCTTTTTTTTTGCCTAAGGGAACTCAATCCTTGGAGTGACGACCAAAGCCACTTTTATTCCATACTTCACCTAACTCATTTTAATCCAACTTTTAAGAATTTTTTATATAAGGCGAGTTCGTAAACTCACCCGATGAGCTCATCGATGACAACACTTAAGTTCCATTCGATTTGTAAATTCTCTGATAAAGTCACCAATTGATGGCATCGATGAAATAGAAATAGAAATCTTTATTTGTACGTTGGCCATTTACAAAAACGGATGTACATTGTCAATGTGCACATACACCTAAAGTGCTGCAGTAGTAATTAATAAAAAATAGTTGTTGTAAAAAATACTAAAATACTAAAAATTAATGTCAATACAATACACATTAAAAAATTAAAAATTGAAATAGGATAAAAGACAAAACAAAACAACACAAATAATTAAAATTTAAAATTTGTAGTTTAAGAATACCTGAACAGAATAAAAACAGTTTTTTAAAAGAAAATTTTTAATCTCTTTTTTAAAATTTACATCTGATAAAGTTTTCATTTGTTCGGGCAAATTATTGTAAAGTTTTTTGCCAATATAAGAAGGACAGTTTTCGTATTTGGACAAATTATGTAAATCCAAAACAAAACAATTCGCAGAGCTGGTATTGTACGTATGAAAATGAGCATTAGTAGAATAAGTTTACGCATTTCTTTTTGTGTGTAATAAAAGTCTATAAATATAAATGAATGGAAAAGATAAAATGCCTTTCGCAATAAAAATCGGCCTACAAGTCTCTCTGTGATTTAAATTAAAAATTAATCTTATCACCCTTTTTTGTGATGCTCACCGACTCTGGGCGTCGCCGTCGGGTAATTTTCGATAAATGTCAACAATGTCAAAATTAGCTACGTTTTGTTTCTTTTTTTTTTGGTCAGCTGGAATTTTTTTTTTGTATTTGTTTTTTTGATTATATTTTTTACGGTGTAGTTCATGTACAGGGTGTTTCCGTATATCTCAACCAAGATCTTCTGCGCCTAATATAAGAGATAGATAAAAACTGCATGTAAATACAAAGTAGGGTTTATTCTAAACCGACAGGAAATGTTGATAAAACAAAACAAATGAATGTCGCAAATTAATTGAGAAATATTAGCACACTGTATATTATATTAAAAATAAATAGGTCTTTATTTTCTGAATCGAAAAATATATAATATTGTTACAAATTTAAGTTATTTAAATTTTATAGTTAGAATTTATTTAGGTTTAGTGTAGTATTAGGTTGACGTATTTCATGGTTGTATTCTTAATCTAGGTTTTAGTTGCGTTATCTGTGACGAACTGGTATGTGAACGGTCCGGCTCCAGAAAAGGGCGGAATGATTCGGAATCGAACAAAGATGGAAAATTCTCGAATTGTAGGCAGCCCCTCATATATAAAGCAGGACGTCGTGCATCAGTCAGTCAGTCACAGATAACGCAACTAAAACCTAGATTAAGAATACAACCATGAAATACGTCAACCTAATACTACACTAAACCTAAATAAATTCTAACTATAAAATTTAAATAACTTAAATTTGTAACAATATGATGACATTTGGTCCATCCGTTTTTCAAATATTTCGATTTCTAAAACGTGAATAAACATTAAGACATTCACATTATTGTGAAGGTTTATTTATGAATGCTACTTTGTTAATCAATAAAATTAGATTGTTAAATTGCAAATATTTTAAAAATGACTGAACCTAATGTCAACATATTATATATTTTTGAATTCAGAAAAAAAAGATAAAACAATTTTAAGTTTAATATACAGGGTGCTCCGTAAGAGATTCACCAAGTCTGAATTTTTTATACCTCTGCGATATTCATATGTTTTGTTGCGTGACCCTTTAGTTGTGCTTTTTGACAGTTTTTTGCTGATAACTAGAACACTGTCACTTCTTTTCAATCTTATTTAGATTAGACAGGATTTGCTTTCCAGAAAGCTACAGTCGTGCCAAGGGCGGATCCAGAGGTGCTTCTCTGTTGGTAAAAAACGGTATATATTTTTTTTAAGCAGCATTTTATTGAATTAGTCAGTGGTTGTAATTTCGATGATAATAACAATAGACACTTTCATGCGCCGCAAGTAAAAATTTTGAATTTTTATTAGCAAAAACATTACTTTTTACTCATTTTTTGTATATTCAAAAAATTCTCGGGGGGGGGGGGGCAAGTGCCCCTAGTGCCCCCCCCCTGGATCCGCCACTGAGTCGTGCCCATAAAAATCCCGTACATTGAAACTTGTATATAAGTTTATAGCGTTACTACCAAATGACATTTTAACAAATTGACTCGATTGGATATCACAAAAAATTAAAACTGCATCATCTTAGCTGGATTTTCAGTAACTTTCACTAAAAATTATCTATTCAATTTTCTGTGTTCGGGAGTTTTATAAGCAGGGATATTAGTCCCCACTAAAATCAATAATGCACGTTCCATAGGCATACGAGGCGGATTTTTTTCAAATATTATTTAATTTTTTTTATGGTATTTTTAATTCTTAATATATGATTTTTCCCAAAAAAATATTTTTGGTCAAAAACTTATTGTATACAGTTACATCGGTATTTAATAAGTTGGACATATCATTCTAAAACAAAATAATTTTACGAGGCTTTTGTTGCGATTTAAAACCTACGATAAAATTTCACGTTTGATACACAGGTAGACAAAAATTTAGGATGTTGACATACCACTTATACCAATCAATTTTTAAGGCAAGTGTATAATAAAAACAAGTGGATATGAAACACTGAATGCATGTTTTGTTTTCCTCGTTTGATATTTTATACTGATAAACTAATAACGTTCACGAGTTTTGTAAAATTTGATATGTCTTTAGTGTCTTTTAAAAGTAGCCGCCGGCGCGGGCGCCGGCGCCTTATAAACTTGGCCACGAACCACCACTGATTGCAGCGTTCCATTTCCTAGTACATGAATATTTGAATGAAGGAAATAGAGGTTTGCCCAAAATAGAATATTAAAGGCCTCAGTTGAGTTAGGACCCACTTAACAGACATAGGACCAGTGTTGCCAGACTTTTTTGATGACTTTTCTTCAACTAAGTGACAAAAACCAAATAAATAAAAAATTTATACCTTAGAAAAACCAAAATTAAAAACAATGTATTTGAATTTACCTACAAAAGTTAGGTTTGATAAACTATAGGAATATTTACGAATCATATTTTTTGCCTCAAAATCCTTTAAATTCGATAATAACCTTCAATCCTTCAATAGTTCAAATTTTTGTTCAAACCTCTTCATATTAAAGAACATCGTTCAAATCTGGCAACACAGCATAGGACCACCAACTTCGCACTACTACTACCAAGATTCTGAATAACTAGAATAGCTAGCCTTTACTCCTTAACCGAAGTATTTATATTTTTTCTATGCACACACATCGTTTCGAATATTTTTTCTTTTGTTTGGTATGTCTGGTTGGGATAATATTGGCTTTATTTGCATACGGAGACCAGATTTTACCATTAAATTAGTTGCATGCATGGAACTGGAGATAATGAACCGAACAAGAGAATGCGGTAGCTCAGGGCAATGCTAAACTTTACATTTTTAAGGCCGATTCTCACCTAATAGACCAGTGCAAACACCTTTTGAAAGGGAAAAGTTATTAACAGCATGAACACTCTCCTGATCCGAGTTTTTGGGTTAAAAAGACTAGACTAGACCTCCTATTAAAAAATTGAAATAAAAAAGTTATAGGCAATAAAAAGGCCTACATTTTTTGTACAAACTATTTTTGCATAACCTAAAGTTTTCCAAAAAATCTAAAAACACGGTTTTTTGGTTTTAAATTTTTTCTTTCGCATTGTTTTCACTTAGACGTGAAAACTAATCTTAGTATGTCGTTAATACATTGTAAATTTTTTATATCAAATAGGTAATTGATTTTTACATTTTATTATAATTTTAAACCTAAAATGAGGCCGCGATTGCCCCTAAAATGCCCCCGTTCTGGCTTAAAATGAAGTGAAGGACGCTTCCATTGCATAGCAATATCAGAACCGCTCTTTTTAGTTAAACGGCCCGGTTTTTTGTTTTTAATTTTTATTTTTCACAGTTTTTTTTCACTCAGACGTGAAATGTTATTTTAGTATGTCATTAATACATTGAAATTTTTTTATATCAAATAGGTAAGTATTAGATTTTTACATTTTATTTTGATTTAAAAACTAAACTGAGGCCGCGTTTGCCCCTGAAATGAAGCAGTGCATGCATGCAGTGAAGCTTCCATTGCATAGCAACACCAGAACCGCTCTTCTTTAGTTAAACGGCCCCTTTTTAAGATTGTGTCCGGTTTTGATTAAAAAAAAACTTTATACAAAACTTCGACTGTATTTTTGTTCGACTATAACCAATTCTTTTTTTATCGCGGCCTAGGACTTTATGATAAACTTCGATTTTGGTCATGTCTTGTTTTAATAAAGGAGGTTTTTGATAATGTCCGGTTATCATGATATTCGTTTTAGAAATTGGATTGTTCTATTTATTAATTAGGAGTTCATACTCAGTAATCGCATTTAAGCATATAAAATTTTTTAAAAATACAAAATATATAAAAATATAATGTATAAGTCAAAAATTTAATTAAAAAAAAGTATCAACTAAATATTACTGTAAAAAGAAATTTTCATAATAAAATTTCTCGGGCCATCTCGAAAATGCAAACTTTTAAAGCCCCCGTCCGTAGGTCAAAAATGGGGTAATGTCACAAAATTGTAACGTGTTAAGATCAGAGATATGGAAAGAAAATGGATAGCTTTTAGAAAAGTGTGCAACCGAATTTCATGGGGATACCATCGGGCTTTGGCAGTCGTCCATTTTGTGGTTATCTTTCCTAAAGTCTTCTACGATACCAGCTTAATAAATAGATTAGTCACAATGAAAAAGAAAAAACTATTTACTTTTTTGCATTCTATAAGATTACAAAGGGATAAATACCTAAATTTTTATTATTAAAAGTATTAGAATAATCTTAACACAATCGTTTTTATTTACTCTAAAATAAAGAAGTATTCCATTGACACGAATTACTTCTGTGTAATCACACTACATGGCCTAATCTATTAAAACCGATCGATAGAACGTCTGGTGATACTTTAGGCAGCCACCCATGCATGGCTTGAAATAGTTGTTTTATTTTGTCGGGCACATTGTTTTATATGTTTTGGTAGTGAAGTTTTTAATAGGTAGGTGCATTATTTTCTTAAAATACTATTCACTAAAACTGCAAAACAGAGGGCTTTGCCTAAGCATATCAGTGATTCATCGTTTCTGAGTTATAAATTAATGGACAGGCTGCCAGAAGTGACGCCTGTTAATGTAAAAGTGGACGCCCAAGAAATCTCAACGTTAGCGCAAGAAGGAATGGTAATCTATGTTTCTTCCATGTCTCTGGTTAAGATGTAGGGTTTTCATTTTTAAAACTGATTTTTTTGTACTTTCCCCTCTAAAAACACACAGTATCATCATTGTTTTCTTCAACTGTTTCAACCAGATTTGTACCACTTCAAAAAAATCACGCGTAGTATTCATTATGCGCATATATTATTCCAAGAATTATGGTTCGGGTCAATTAGATTGAACGTTTTATGCTAATCTGGTGATATTTTGTTTTTATATCGTTTGCATCTATTGCGACAACCTGTCCAAAAGGTTGCTATGATGGCATGCATACGATTTTCTTGAAAGATTCTTCGGGTTCTTAAACGTAGATTTGATTTTCTTTTAAAGAATTTTTAAGGAGGTATCAATGACTATCGAGAAAGGGTATATGCACTGATCTATATGCAAAATGTTACCATTAATTATATTGTAGGGTAATGGGAAACATACTTGCGGGTAATCAGGAACAAGTGTTCCTCATTACCGGATTACTCAACTAAGCATATGACTACGAAAACTTACCTTATTCATATAAATTAAGGATTAAAATATAATTTAAAGAATTTTATCTTAAGTTTTATTTGCCTTTGCAAAAACGAACAAAAAATGCTTGCAATCTATTCCACTTCATTAGTTTCGCCAATATCTTTAATTATCAACCAATTATCGGCGATTATTATTAATACCGGGTTGTAATGTTAATATTTCACGATTTAAATAGCTCCTTTTAGAGATTCAGGCTCTCTAATTAAGTGGTCGCTAAAGGTTGTTAAAGCTGCCTGATCGTTATGCAAAAAAATGCATTTTTTATCAGAAAAAAAAGTTTGATTTTTTGTTATTTCATTTTACTACCCATTAAAAAATAAGGCAAGCAATTTTAATTGAAGTTCAAGGCATAAAGAAGATTTGGTGATCAGTCTATTCCACCGGCGCCTCTCGGTTTTACTGGGGGGGGGGGGGATTTACTCAGTGGAAATATTCAGTATAGTTTTCCTGAGCTCATTCACAACAAAGTTTAGCTCTGTCTATTACAAGCTGAACTAACAACGCTAGCTTTCCACTCTATATCTCGTGGCCATAAGAGACATTACGGACTTCTTGGAATAAAGCCATGCAATAATAGTGTCAGGCAGTATTTTGACAGATTTACATTGCAGGCTGACAGTTGATCTTTCAAAATTGTCAAACCAAAGTCGAATTTAAAACTCGTCGTCGTAAATTTATCTATAACTAAAGTCGACCGTATTTATTTCGGTTCACATAGTAAACAAAATCATTGTTGGGAGATTAGATGTCAGATTTTAATGAAAAATTGCCAAAATAAGGCTTGACACTATTATTGCATGGCTTTATTGAAATAAGTCCCTAAGATGTTTTTCTTGGCAAATTTACCCAGTTTACGCACTTTTTAAATGAATTTGACATATTTTATTAAAAAACAAACAAAAACTCAAAATAGTTTTTCCTACTTGCGAGCGTAAAACGCGTTTTTCCGCAACAATTTTAATGTGGAAAGTTCAAGTTCCCGCATGCCGTGCGTAGAAAAACAATTTAACGCACAGGTTTGGCGTGCGTGAAAATTTTTTTTACGCACGCTGTTTTTTTGTAAAAAATGATACTATTTGAACCAAATAGAAATTATAATAACAATAAAAAATTACATTTTTATAATCGATATAAATTTGAGCCAAATTTTTTGGTTTTATAACAATATAAAATTTTCAGCAGTTCTCGAGAAATCCCGGCTGGAAATTTTTAAATGGGACATAGTGTATCGGTTCGGATCTCAATCCCCCAAAATGGTTAGTTGCTGAGCACATAAAATGCAAATCTTTTTTCCTATTGCCTGTGTGTTCGAAATCGAGTTCTTCGGCACAGATTAAGAAGCGAATTTGCTGCCTTCTTGTCGCCTTTTTTTTTGGGGGGGAAGTGGGGCAAGGAGTGAATTATGAGGCGCAAAGTTTCTTGTTTGCCTACACATTTAACCCTAGCTCCGGCGCTGCCAGATTATTGGAAAATGAGAATCATACAGCAATATTTTAATAAATAATATTCTGTGAAGTTTTTTAGAGCTGCCCCGTTAATTTTATCATATGGCTCTCAGCATGCCAGACAACAATGAAACTATTATAAATCACTTAGTGGATATTGAGCTCAAACAACGATAATTAAATTATGTTCATTATAAATTACTAATATGCAATATTTATGTGAAGAATGCTCAGGCGCGTTACGATAATAGGGAGATTTTCCAGGAGATTTTAAATCCTTAGTTTTAAAAAATGACTGTTTATTTGTTCGAAACGACGGGATCAAACGTCTTTATTTATCATAAAGTCTTAATAACAGGACATTATCAAAAACGTCATTCTTCAAAACAAGACAAGAGCAAAATCAAAGTCCTTTTTTATTTTGTCCGGTTTTGATAAAAGACGTGATACTAAACTTCGATTGGGCTCTGGTCTTGTTTTGACAAATGACGTTTTTGTATAACGTCCGGTTATTAATAATTCCGTTTTTGCTATTGGCCAGTTATACCATTTTTATTTATGATCTTGGACGATTTTGTTTTTGCATTTATAACGATGGATAGGAATTCGTTGGAGGCAATTAATTGTGATCTCTTGAGTTTGGATTTAAAAATAAACCTTAGCTTATATTACACCTTCCATATTTTATAATAAATTTTATTGGGGACTCCCACAAATAACTCCCAGTCATTTTTAGCGCTGTTTTGCATGAAAATGGATACGTTACACGCCTTTTTAGCACGCATATGGCTGGAATGTCTCTTTATCAGCGAAAAATAATATCACCCTTTCGGGATTCATACTGTGTGTAAATGATATTCATGACCTGGCCTGGCGGGTTTTTTATTTACTTAGCGTGTTTATTTATGCATAAAATCGTGTTGTGCAATTGAGCCTTAACTTTAACTTAAACAACAGATATTTTTTTATTAAAGTTTTTTCTAGTTAGGAGGTTACGTCAATAGTATAAACCAAATACGTTAGAGCATAAATATGGGGCATACCCATGCATTCTCACACGCGATGCTTGAAGCCAGGACCCCTATTTAATTCTTAATGTTCCTTTTTCGGGTGGACAGGATTTCCGGTATTGCGCATGCGTCCGTTTTGTTGGTTTTGGAACATACTCCGTTACGTCACAACATTATTTGACAATTGTCAAATGTTTAAGGATATGTCTATTTTTTTCTCTAAAAACTAGTTGATTGGGTGAGGATTTATCAAATTGTGGATTAAAATTGTAGTTTTTCTAAAACTAATTGTGCAGATTTATTGTGAACATCATTGTGTTTATTGGTATCTATAAACCACTCTTAACTTTATTAACAAATTATAAAGAAAAATACAAGTAGTGTCCCTTACTTCTCCCGGACATTTTTCCACAAACCGCAAATGTTTTACATGAATTATTTCCCATTTTTCACAGAAAAAAATATAATTCTACACGACAAACGCAAAACACCGCAAAATGTCAATATATCCTCCACATACACAACAGTTGTGTGTCTACATGACAAAACACGCATGCGCACTTCAAAATTCGCGTCCGCGAATAGGGAACTTCCCCAAAAAATCGAATTCTTTAAAAACAATTAAAATCGTAAGGTATTATCATAAGAAACTTCCTAGAAAAAGAAAAATTCCAATAACAATTAAATTAGCTGAGAAATAAAGGTTTGAAATTTGAATAACTTGACCTGTTCTTAAAACGCGCTGCCATTGATTGTGACGTCATGCCTTTGGATCCGACATTGAAACAACACGTAAATAATTGATATTGTACTTATTGGAGCTTTGAACGTGGTGTTCAGTTATTTCCGGACGTAGTTTTGTCAAAATTTTCCTAATTTAGAGTTTTGTGATTCTGTTAAAGACTGAAAATGGTTGATGCGGGGTTTATAAAAGGACAATCAGACAATTTACCTAGAGTTGATATGTTTATGACTGCATTATACATTAAAAATTCAGAGGATTTTTCTCAAGCTGAAGTTCGTGGTGTAAAAGCTCGCAAGTAAGTATAAATACCTAAGTACGGTAAGTACTATAATATAATAATTCTATAGATATATATATATATATATATATAATGTGTCTGGCCGGTGGAGGGGTCACAAGCCAGTGACACTCTCTGCTGCTACAGGTAACGACGTAAGACCTGTACAGCCAGCTTCGCCTGCAGGGGGGGCCGTAGGCCCTCGGGACTCGCATCCCCGCAGACCCCAGCAAACCAACTGGCGGGTTAGCACCCCGCGGGTTGAGAATTACCTGCTCTCGTTGAACCAAACGAAGCCTCGGAACCCGCCCCAGACGTCGGGAGTGCGTCTGTGGGAAGATCGTTACAGTCCCTAGCACAAGACGGCGGAGCGAGTGGCGCCTCTGTGCGAAACGGAACCACAAGGCCAAGCACCCCCAATCACGACACCCGGAGAAACAGCTTGGATCTGCAGGACGCAAGTCCACCGCAGGATCCCGCTGTAGCTCAAAGACGGGGAAGGCAGCATTGGACCAGGGAAATGAATCTCACACTGATGAATGCTTACTTCAAAGTCACTGAAGGGGAGACAAAGAAAACCAAGTACCGGGCAAGAATGGTTGAACTATGGAATGAAGCTTTTCCCGAAAAACAGTTCACATCGCAACACCTAGCGGCACAAATTACTAATATCAAAAAGCGTAAGTTGATATCTCCGGATGAATTAGCTGCAATGATGGCTGAAGCAACTGAAAACCGGAACAGGAGGCCGCAACTGCTTAGGCAGTCACTAGCAAGGAGAAGCTTTATACCAGCGGCCCCAGATGAAAGGACTGAACCAAACGATGAGCCACAACAAGAAGATGATCGACCAGAATCAGCCGAGATCAAACTGCTCTTTCAAGAATTCCATCATAAATATGAAGGAGTAGAAATGCAAGTAAGGCCAAAGCTACCACGCATTAAAATCACCTTAGAGGTCAAAAACACAATAGAAGCAATTAACACAACACTCAAAGGAGAGTTTACAAGATCTAATGACCTAGAAAACCTATGTCATAACGTATACTGCGCTGCTAGCGTTGCCACTAGCATACACTCGCAAACAAAAACCGCGCCTTCTACAACAACAAACGAAACCCAAAAACAACCTCCATGGGAGAAAAGGCTTGAAGAAAAAATCTCTGCCTTCCGGCGGGAGATTGGTGTAATACACTCGTATCTTACGACCGATCAACCCAAAAAGAAGCTAGAGAAGAAAGTTTTAAGCTATGCAAAGAGCGCAAAAATAAAGAAAAACGATGCGCAGTATCGGGAAAAACTACTCCTTAGGGTCGAGGTGTTAAAGCAAAAGATAGCAGCACTGGGAAACAGGATAAAAAGGTATCATAAGAGAACGCTTAGGCGGAAACAAAATGACCTTTTTATCAATAACCAGAAACTGTTCTTCAGAAATCTTAACGAGGAGAACCAAGGCCAAAATACAAACACAATACCCTCTAAGGAAGAAATGACTGAATTCTGGTCGAGCATCTGGTCACAGAGGGTTGAGCATGACTTCCAGGCACAATGGATCGCTGCGGAAAAAGAAAGCGCGGCAAATTACACAGAGATGCCAGAGGTTACTGTCTCTGAAACAGACGTTAAGGAGACAGTAAAGCGACTCAAAAACTGGACAGCGCCTGGACTTGACGGAATACACAATTATTGGTGGAAGGGATTCTCACACACACACAAGATCTTAGCGAGCCTGAATCAAAACGCATTAAGGAATCCACTCGAAATCCCCACATATCTCACGCAAGGGCAGACACACATGCTGCCTAAGAAAGGAAATTTACAACAGGCCAAAAACTATAGACCAATAACGTGTCTTCCGTCGGCTTACAAGATACTGACTTCCATCTTAGGGCACAAGCTTAATGGTCACCTTAAAGTGAACAAAATCCTAGCATGGGAACAGAACGGATGTAAGCAAAAAGCTAGAGGATGCAAGGAACTCTTGGTGATCGACAACGTCATAACCAAACAGGCAAAAAGACGCCAAAAAAATGTTTCCATGGCATGGATCGATTACCAAAAGGCGTATGACTCGGTACCACACTCATGGCTGATAGAAGTCCTTAAAATTTACAAGGTTGACCAAAATCTGATAGGTTTACTACAGCATTTAATGTCGACATGGTGGACGACTCTGACAGTCAGGGGGGGGACCAACTCATACAGCACGGAAGAGATATCTATTCGCCGAGGAATATTCCAAGGCGACAGCTTTAGCCCACTGTGGTTTTGCCTAGCCCTTAACCCACTAAGCAACATGCTTAACAGAAGTTCATACGCATACACAATTGATGACCATGCAAAAATATCGCACGTCTTTTATATGGACGACCTCAAACTGTACGGAAGAGGACAACAACAGTTAGAGGGAGAGCTGGAACTTGTTAGAAGCTTCAGTGAAGGCATACAAATGAAATTTGGACTTGACAAGTGTGCGGTCGTCCATGTAAGGAGAGGTAAACTGGTGGAGCAAGGCGATATCACACTGAGGGATGGAGGTCGGATCAAGGAACTAGGGACAGAAGCCACTTACAGGTATTTGGGTATCCAACAAACCTACGAGATACGACAAAAGGAAAACAAGGAAGGGGCAGAGCGCGAACTGATCCGGAGGGTACAGAAGATACTAAAAACGGAATTAAATGCTAAAAACAAGATAGCAGCAATAAATACCTGGGCAGTACCAGCTTTTACATACACCGCCGGGGTACTTTCATGGTCAAAGACTGACCTGGAAAGATTAGATCAGAGGATCAGAAAACTCCTCACTAAGAACGGATTACTGCACCCTAACTCAGCAATCGAACGACTGTACGTATCTCGTAGGGAAGGAGGGCGTGGACTGAGCAGTCTGCAAGCCTCAAATATCAAAGAAAGAAAAATACTCAGAAAATACTTTAATAAACACAATCAGCCAGTACACAGAAGTATACGAAACTGGGATAAAAAGATCACTCCACTGAACCTGGCAAATCCGGAGGAGCCAGAGGAAGATAATCTTTCTGAGCAGCTTAAAATCAACTGGCAAAGAAAAGTGTTGCACGGGAGGTTCTACACAAGTCTGCATCAACCTGAAGTAGATATTGCCGCATCTAACTCCTACCTAACAACAGGGTACCTTTTCCCAGAGACCGAAGGAGCTCTCCTCGCGATCCAAGATCAGGTCGTTAAAACGAGAACATATACCCGACATATCCTCAAGCAGGAGGTAGAAACAACCAAGTGCAGACTTTGTAATATAGCTGAGGAAACCGTACAACACTTGGCATCGGGTTGCTCTGCCATTGCTAACACCAAATATCTGGAAAGACACAATAACATGGGTAAAGTGGTTCATCAGATGGTCAGTCTAAGTAAGGGTTTGCTGGAGAAATTCACTCCTCACCATATGTACAGTCCACAGCCACTGCTTGAAAATAATACCACGAAGATCTACTGGGACGTTACCGTAGAAACAGATAGAGCAGTGGAGCACAACCGACCGGATATGGTTGTGTGGAACAAAGCGGGAAAAACGGCAATTATAATTGATTTTACTGTTCCGCAAGATTATAACTTGGCTAAAGCCTATGGAGAAAAAATAACGAAATATCAAGCATTGGCTCAGGAAGTAAAAATCATCTGGAACCTACAAAAGGTGACAATAATGCCAATAGTCATCAGCGCCAACGGCTTGGTACACAGAAAAACCATGCAACATATAACAGAGCTTAGCATGCCAAATAGTGCTATCACATGGATGCAGAAAGCCGTTGTACTTGGGACCGTTGGAATTATTCGACGGACTGTCTCGCCGTATTGACACTAGCAGTGTCCTTGGCGACAATGAGCGCCCGGACACTGTTAGCCAAAACCACGTATGTGTGAATTATAAAAAAAAAAAAAAAAAAAAAAAAAAAAAAAAAAATATATATATATATATATATATATATATATATATATATATATATATATATTTATATTTATATAACCATACTAATACGTCTTATTAAAAATAAGTATATTAATTAAGTGAACTTATATCAAACACTGTTTAGAATGAGCTCTATAAACACTAGTGCTGATTTATTTTCATTTATACCTACCTACATAGGTACAGAGTGGTCCAAATTGGACACTTTTGATAGGAAACGCCCATTTCTAGAGGAGATAGAAAAAAACTAACCTACATGTTACGAGCTCGATTTTTGTTAAAACATTAATGCCGAAAACCGCACATCGATATCTTAAACTACTATCAAGATATATGATCTCAATTTGGTGCATTTTCGACCCACCCCCGTAACTTTTTTATTTATGAATATTTTTTACTACTGTAAAAAGATTCCTGAGGCACTTTTTTAAGAGCAATTCAACTGTCAAATTAAATTTTATCTGTCACTTTTAGTTTTTGAGATATTACATATGGTTTGTATTTTTCTTATGGAATGATCTTTTTTATTCGATTTTTGAAATCAGCGTAATTTAAAAAAAAAATAACACATTTAACATTTTATGTTTTATTTTTTTTATTGTTTTTTATATTTTTAATTTTTAGTTACCTCTTACCTTTTTTTTTAGTTTGCTGAATAAGAATTGGTTTAAATTATTTTAAAAAAATAAAATAATAAGAAGTAATAAAAAAATAAAAGTATAAAAAAATATAAAAAAATAAAAAAATTATATATTAAGTGTGAAACATCATTTTAAAGGAAATTTTACGCTAATTTTAAAAATCGAATAAAATAAGGATCAATCCATAAGTAAAATATAAACTTTATGTAATATCTCAAAAACTAAAAGTGACAAATAAACTTTAATTTGACAGTTGAATTGCCCTTAAAAAAGTGCCTAAAGAATGTTTTTACAGAAATAAAAAATATTCATAAATAAAAAAGTTATGAACCGAATGGCCGTTATACTCATAAGGGGCCCGGGATTTTTCAAAGGAGTGACGTCACAGCGGCTGCCGCGCATTTTGCTGTGTTTGAATATACCAGTCAGCGATTCCAACTTTAATTATTTATTGTAAAATAAGTATTGCGATTTAGGGGCTGATATTTGGTATAATGGGTTTTCATACAGAAACACACATTTTAGTAAAATAAAAAAAAATGGGCAAGTTCCCTATTTAATGGGCCATTGTTTCAAAAGCCAGCTATGAGTGTTTAACTTTTTGATTCTTTGAACATGTATTTATGCTGCAAGGTATTTGGTATAAGCGAATCAACCTAAATGACATTTTAACATCTACAAATAGCAGGGGCGAAACTAGACTTTAAAAACTGGAGGGGCATATTAGATTTTTTGAACCGTATGGTGAAAACAAAAAACATTTTATTTTATATACCAAACTGTGCCTCTTTCATTTAGAGTCCTCTGGAAATACGGGGAGGACATTGGCAACTGTATCTCGTAACAGGAAGCCACTTTTAAGCGAAGAAGGGTTTTTGAAAAGTCTGCATTTTTGGCAAACATTTTTATTTATGGAAATTTCATTTTTTATAGTTTTTTCAATAATAATTTAACTGTTAAAAATAATTTTAACTGTCGTTTGTAGTATATATATTAAAATAATAAAAATTTTAATATTTATGTATAAAAATTTTAAATAGTGCCTTTTTGTTTTCGAATATTATCAAATTAATTATCAAACCTATAATGCAATGGAAAATATTAGATTCCCGATCCAAAAGTTCCTAATACCACCTGCCAAACATATCATAATACAAACAAAAATTATTTTAGTATTTTATCGTAGATGATTTATCACCCCAATAAAATCATTTTTCCGTTTTTATCAAAAAAGCATAGGCGCAGCTATAAGAAGCCAAAATGATCAAAGTATACCTACCTACCTAGGAAGTAAGAATTAAAGTAACTTTCAAATAAATAAAGCAATAAAACTTTAACTAGATCCCAACTAACCATAAAATAAACGGTGCTTGATGGATAAAATATTTTTTATAAATATCTCATAAATAAGAGCTTTCGCAACAATTTTATTATTCTATTGTATGTTCAAAATGGTCTAGTACTATTCAGCGCGGGCCAACTCATCAAAATCGGTTCTTTTCAAAACCACAATCTTTCTTAAGAAAAAATTCGTAAACTCCAAATTTATAATAATGTGCTACTGTCTGCGAGGAAGCAAGTAATGGTGTCATCCTAACATATATCCTAGATAATAGATAGTTTAAGTTGTGCTACGTATTTTTACGTAAAACTGCACGTTAAGCGCTCTACGTTTTGTTCCAAATTTGAGTTTAAGTTGAATGTTTTTACGTTAGCATAACAAGTCTACTAATAGCAGAGAATATGGAATGTGGCACTGTGTTTTTTTGATGTTTCAATTTTGTTTTTTGTCTTTTCAACTACAGTAGGAATATTAGCAAAGAATCGTTTGTTCTGGCATCTGGAAGCGGAAATTATCGTCTAGGCCTCATTTTTCGTTCGGTCAATCAACCAATTCTATTCTTTGGTAACGTTAAGGTGCCCGCAGACTGCCGTAAGCTAACGTAAATACGTAAGCTCCTAACGTGACCTTGACGACGGTGTGACAAAGTGCGCTTGCGTATCTATCAAATCTCATGCTTACGTAAAAATACGTAGCACAACTTAAACTATCTAATATGAAACCTAACCGTTGTCAATTGATCGTTAACGTATCCTAGCCTTGTCAGTGAAGAATAAGGGTCTCCACTGACACGGTTGGATTAGTTGGCAATCAGCTAACAACGGTTAAGTTTCACACTCTTTAGGAGCCCGGTTTTTAAAACTAAGTCGTCTAACAAAATATACCTACTAACATAATATAAATCAAATAACTAAGCTTACATTAAAAATTTCTGAACACCATATGAAAACAAACTTATTATCAACGTAAACCTGCGCTAGGTATTTCGCGCCGAATCGCTTGCGCCGAGTTGTACCCTTAAACCGAGTCGGCCGCGCCGAAGAATACATTTCCCGTTCAAAGCCGCATTTCATTTCGAAATCTTTTGTCACAAAGTAAGTAAGGATATTTTTGTAGTTCTTAATAACGGGAGATTATACGAAACCGTCATTCATTAAAATAAGAAAAGAGCAAAATCGAAATTTAGTATAAAGTTTTATCAAAACCGGACAAAATCAAAAAAGACAAAATTTTAAAAAGGGGCCGGGCCTAGCATGAGCAGCTAGCTCTCTCCTTTCTTTTCATGTATACTTTCTTATACAAATCGGTCTCATGAAAGTTTGGCGGAAAAATACCGGGAACAAATAATATTGTTGTTTTTGGACCCAGAAATACATAAAAAATAAAAATGTCTATTTTTTGCTTTAACTAGCTCCACTGTCCTTCTTTTGAGAGGTCGAAATCGGTGTTAACCAAACCGAACCGAACCCAAACGAACGGAACCGAACCTCTTGGTCAATTAATTGCAAATGTATCCTAACTAGGGTCCAACACCTGACCTTTTTTAAGGATAGGCCTTAATGAAAATGTCGAATGTGCTATAGCAAACCCTATGTAGATACGGCGTTTTCTTTAGGCATGACAGTAAAGAAATTGCAGAGAAGGACGCTTCAATTTCATAGCAATATCAAGATCGCTCTTCTTTAGGTGAACGTCACAAGCTAGGCCTGACCCCTCTTTATCATCTGCACTTCGATTCTGCTCTTTTCTTGTTTTAAAAAATAATGTTTTTGATAATGTCCGGTTACTAATAATTCCGTTTTTAATATAGGACTGTTGAAAAGTCAACCACTAATTTCTGAAAATTTTATCACCATTTTTTTGCCGATTTTAGTACGACTCTTCTTTCGCTAGTTGCGGGTGTTGAAAAGGTAGAAGAAATTTTAACTTCCTCTCATGCTCCCCCAAAAAAAATCTGAAGAGTGCGCCACTGATAGAAATACACATGTGTCTTATTTTCCTAGATAAATATTAACAATAGCTTTCACACGTCGAAAATTATTTGGATACCGGAAATAAACAACACGCTGAAGATCACTAAATTAATAAAAACGTATTGCATCTGTTTTCAGGGTTTCCCTTTTCCGTTTAGTGAATAATGTGTAAAAATAAACTCAATTAATGAGCTGTGTAATTATTTTCTGGAGTAATTCATTAGGATTAAACAATTTTATTTTTAGTCGACTGCGCAAAAAAATGTTATCATAACAAAAACATTTTATGTCAAAAAAGGCAAGTACGCGAAAATGTTATTCTGTAAAAAAATTGAGAAAAAAGTAAAGCCAAGATCTCCAATACAAATTCCAAAATGAAGGGTTCCTACTAGTTTGGAAATGTTTTTTGAAACTTTGCTATTACAGCCAAAAGCCAAACTTCTTTATGTTCAATTTAGCACTGTGCCTAAGAGTTATTTGCAGCCGTAATAGCCAAATTTAGAAAACATTTCCAAACTAGTAGGAACCCTTCATTTTGAAATTTGTATTGGAGAACTTGGCTTTACTTTTATCTCAATTCTTTTTATGGAATACCATTTTGGATTACTTAGCTCTTTTTTTACATAAAATGTTTTTGTTATGATTTCACAAATTTTTTAAAATATTTGTATAATATATAACTTTGAAAGTAGTGAAATATGCGGAATATTGTTCAAACCTTTTGCAATGTCTTATTTAAAAATTTTAGGTTTTAATTTTTTCTCATGGTTTTATCATGTATCGTATCAGCGTTCCAAAGCTCAGCTCTCTAGCGTTTCTGGAAGTGGGCAATGTTAATTTTTTACATCACTTTACGTTTATAGGGGGGGGGGGAGGAATAAATTAAAATTTTGGGATTTAAAATTTTTTTTCTATAGTTTCAACATAGTTCCTATTAGTCAGCGAAAGCTCAGCTCTCTAGCGTTTCTGGAAGTGGGCAGCATTACTTTTACATAACTTTACATGTATAGGGAAGGGGGGTAAATTAGAATTTTGCGTTTCTTTGATTTTTCCCAAGGGTTGGGTCATAATTTCTATAGGTCTGCCAATTATCAGCTTTGTAGCATGTCTGGAAGTACAGTAGAATTTTGATGATCTTTACATGAGTGAGTGGCAATTTCGACGTTTCTTGAAGTTTCGTAACTACTTTACTACTTTATGGAAATCCATGAAACTTGGAGGGGTTGTTAACTGTATGAAGATCTATGACTGTGCAAAGTTTGTAGCTCAAATAAATCTTTTCTTGGACACTTAACTAGTGTAAATAGTCTAATATAATATTTTTAGAAAAACATTTTGTTCGAAAATTAACCTAACCTAATCTAACCTGCTACTACTAACAACTGAGAGATCCTAAACTTAGTTGTTTTTACCTTAACTTTCAAAGGTTTCTTTAACAAAATTGATCAACGTTAGGTTAAAACTGATTTTGACCCAAAAGGAGGATAGGAGAGCTAATACTATTAGTCAGAGGCAACCTTTGCTGTGGTGTGGGATATAATAATGTTTTTATTTGAAGAGCTGTGCCCTCGGCTCTACTTATAAGATGTAGCCCATTGAGAAAAATTCTGTCAAGAGCAGTACTCGAGAGTATTTCTTTTAAATGGACATCTATCTCGGCTCTATTACACACTTTATTGCAATACTTCGTTTCTTAACGTTTTTGTATCGTGATATGGGAGTACTGACTGAGCAAGAGCCTCGCTAAACAAACTGTTTGTTTTCTTCACGCCATGAAAAAAAGACGATAAAAATAGAAATTTTTATATGAAAAGTAAACACAGAAACTGTCACCTCACCAGTAAGTCAACAAGTTTGAGCAAACAAATGGCGGGTTACCGGCCAAAAGAGTGCTGTGTAGTGTTCTCAGAAAATTTCTGATTAAGAGGCAATATGGCAGCGGTAAAACAGATATCAGAGGTGTAAGATTTGGGGTGCGTTTGAAAATTGTCATCCCAGGTTAATAGTTCTACCTCATATACGTAATATTCCAATACTCCCTGTTACCTATTTACACAATGGTTGGCGTACCAAATTTACATAGATAGAGTTTTTGTCAACTGTACGCCGATGATTTGACGTAACGAATACAAGAATAAAATAATATTCATGCGTAAAAGTATAACCAATCAGGACATTTTATCTTACGGACCGCAAAAAGGATAGACTTATACCCATTGATATTGCTACATATTTCAAATATGTTTGCATTCTTCATCGTAAGGTACCGTAGGTATTGCAATAATACGTACTATATGGAAATAATATGCATGTCTTTGAAAGCAACCAATCAGGTCTTTTTGTATCTTAAAGACCCCAAAGCCCTCATGTTTGCATCATGAATGGGCAGTTACCGTGGGTATTGGAATATTATGTATATGTTTCTACCTGGGCTAGCACAAAATCGTTCGAAATTACCACGTTCAAAACGATGACGTAATCCAGCCGCATTAAAAAAATCAAAAAGGTGATGACACTGCGTGCTCCTAATTCGTCGGTCAGAAGAGCGGCGAAAATAACCAGCGATTACGCATGCACTAGCGTTTATCTTATAATATTATTATTAAACATAATTAAAATTAATATTTATTATTCAAATCTAGAAAGAGCGGTTCTTAAAGGAAGTACTGTCTCGGCGTCAAGCAAAAATTTAGTTTTTTACGCCTTTTACACAAATAAATATTTTAATCCTGGCCTTTACACGCCTCTAAATCCCTAACAATATATCTTGCGACCTATGTTTATAAGAACTTATTTTACCAACTTAGTAATATCATTCCCCAGAATATTTTCCCCATTTCGATGACGTCCTTTATAATTTTAGTGGCTCAAAGACAGGACATAAATACTATAAAAACTAATGAGTAGCAAAAACGTTATTATTTTGCGAAATCCTGCGTTATGTCACATAGGATTTAAGGGTTGTCCATCAGGGGTGCATACTTTTCCCACTTATTTTTACAAGCTTTTTTACAAGCTGTATGTAATCAAATCTTGCAACTCATTTTTAAAGAACTTTTGGCTTTTATTATTATGATATCAGAACACTCAAAAAATTATTTTATGCTTTTTAGTCCATTTTATAAAAGCTTGTTTTCAAAAAGTTTTTTTTTCAAAATTTATTGATATCTGTAATTTGTTTGGTTAAATCATTTTTTATTTCATACTTTTTAACGCTAGATAACGTAAAACAAAGGTTACGACTATTATTGTACCAACAATAAAAAAGTAGGTTGTAAACTTTACAGTCACCCAATCGCTGAACTTTAAATCGTCCTCTCTGACATTTCGGGTATAAAAAACTCTCGTAAAACAAAAGCCATAATAATCCCAAAACAAAAGAAGCAAAACATAAACCAAACGAAATGTGGCCGCCCTATACGAACAGTATGAGAAAGGTAATAAGATATCCCTTTCTTGAAAATGACGTAGGAAGCTAAGAAATATTGCGCTATAGTAGAGCTATACAATATACAGAGTGGTTTGTAGAAATTCCTCAAAAAAAATATCTAAAAGATTATTACGATTATAATTCCTTTTTTATAGTTTCTCTATTACCTAAAACCCAACTGTCAAACTAAATTTTATTAGCCACTTTTAGTTTTTGAGATGTTACCTAAAGTTAGTGTATTTTATGGATCAGAGTCAAACTTATTTTAAAATTTTACAGCGCAACGACATTCTGTGTTTTGTTTATCAGTGGTTCAGCGTTTTTATTTTCGATTCCCTTGCCCGTAAGTGACTAGGAAATAATTTCTTAAGGAAAATCGTTTTAAGCTTGCCAAAGCTTTTAGAAAAATAATTAAAAGATAGGTACCTAAAATATAAATTTGGAAAACGATTCAAGTTTTGGTTAGTTACAAATGTCAATGTCAAATAACAATAACAGCTCATACTAGGCGCTAAACCTCCGTAGATAACCACGTCTGTTATGGTTATTAAACACAAGGACGGGACAGACCGCTACTGTCTGCATCTCACTCTAGCATCTTTTCACTTGCTTGGACAGAAATGGAAAAGAGGTGACAATATACTCACCTTCACCCGTTTTCTTGAATCCCGTGACCCACTTGCTTTAACCCAGGTAAAGCCGATCACACACAAAAATGCATAGCGCATAGCATGGCGCATAGAAGTTCAACCTTTTGGACTTTTCTTATGCAAAACCAATATGGCCGCTGCTATTCGATCGTTGATTGGTTGAAAGCCCCATGCACGCGTTATGCACCATGCTACGGAGGTGTGTCCCAAGGAACACAAATTGCTAAAAACAGCTACCAAAACACTTTAACAGCAAAACTGAAAGTAAAATAGCTATTACAGCTGTATGCCGTTTCACTGCTAAGCAGCTTCTAAAGTGTTGTCGTTGCTGATTAGGCAATCTTTATTTAGCTCTCACAGTGTCCATGACAGCTCCAAAATATAGCACGTTAACATTAAAGTAATTTTGTCTAGAAATAAATAAGAAACAATGGCAACTATTACAAAATAGCTATTTCCTGTAATGGACAGAGACTTTTACTCAAATGGCTGACGAAAAACTTGTTATGTTCTACACTACTGTGATATAATCGCGTAAAAAAGGCGGTTCTCATCGTCAAAATGTTTGGCAGGTTAACGTTTCTGATAAAACAGGTTAAGATAGCTTGTCAAAACGCAAGCGCCTCGAAAATTCAGAATAATAAACGTTTTTTTTTCGGTGTTTGTTTTTAGGTTAGAAATTATTTTATTACCATTATCCTCGAAATACCCTATAAATCAATTCTTAGTCTTTAGGCCCGGGATCACCTGGAAATTAATATTTTTTAGTCCATAAATTTAAAGAAAAATAAATTGGAAAACTATCATGGCCGTCTCATTGGTTTCAGCAATTTTCTTGTAAACAAGCTATTTTTTAATACTTTAGCCGAAATAACGTTGATTTCTAGCTAACTTGCGTTCTAACAATTGGCCCATTATGTAATACGAACAAGAAAAGAAGAGTCACAGATGCTACCTGTCATCTTGGGCGCTGTCACAACAACAAAATAAACAAATATCTCAATTAAAAATTGTGCGAACGTTAGAAGATAAAGTTATTACGTGCCCTACCACAGTACCCCACCAGTGGGATGCAAAAAACATATTATTTTGGCCACCGCCTTCAGAAACACTTAAGTTGGGTTATACAGAAACATAGCATAACATAAGACATAGCATGACATAAGATATCATTACAGAAGGAAACCGTAAGGCTGTGTATTCAAAAAATATAATCACATGACATAACATACAAGCTTGGTCCAAGAACTTTAAATGAGGCCCCACACACTCGAAGTAATTGGTAATTGCAAGGGGAGAATTCCCAAAGTGGTCGGTGCTGGCAATTGACTCTGGTGCACTTTGATTGGAATCAGGTGAGTCTAAATAAACTGACTACTAAAGCCTCTTGACTTGAAGTAAAAAAAACAGAAACCGAGTGTCATTCAAACCAATGAGATTAAAAAAATATTTTTTGATCTGATGGATTTAAACATTGTGTCCCTGAATGACAGGTTTTCATAATTTGTCATTAAGAAACACAATTTTTTTTTGAACATTCTAATTTGACTGTTTTTTACTAAACACACTCTTGACTACCAATTTTCACTTGTGCCAAGTAAGAAAAAATTAAAAAAGCATGATTGCATTGGTTTTTTTTAATTTTTAGTTAAAAAAGTTTTATTTACATTTTTTAATTTTAGAAAGCAGTTAAAAGAAATGAAGTACAAAGACCAGAAAGCATCCCAGAATGGGGCCCATTTGCTCACCCCTTGGAAATGTGAGCAAGGAAGCCAAAAAGGGGGTCTGCTTGCAATTGACTCCAACTCATTTTACACAAGTTTTTTTATAATTATTAAAATTAAATTATATAATGTACAGGAAATTAAACATCTTTGCTTTAATACCACGAATGTATGGTAGTGGCGATTAGCACCCTTAAAGGATCTAACCTGGCACGTAGACATGCGTTTCTGGGTATGTTGTGCACAAATGTACGTATTGTGTATGACTCGGATAACAATTTAAATTCTATCTAGTAAATAGAACACAGTAGACTTCAAATTATATTTAAGGCCAGAAACTTAGTCATCATGATATACCACATAATGTTATAGTTATAGCCATAGACCACTGGTGGGTCATATACCTTTTGACATAATCAACAGGGTACGGAGAGCCACAATGTGCCTGCACTAGCTGTTAGTTCCAAATAGGCACTCCACATACCCTGTATGTGGTGATTTCCTGAATGGCCAGGTCACAAAATCCATTCAGAGAATCACCAGATCAACCCACCCCCCTCATATCTATATTTTTTTACATACTTGTCAAAGCTTGTCCATTACTAGACTACCCATGGGTCAAGGCTTCTTTAGTTAGCTCTTACGACAGGCCTGGGGGTTACCTTGGTGCTATTATGCATATTCATAATCTAAAAAAATCTGATAAGAAAGGGGCCCCTCTTGCCTCTCCAACCCCCATGAATACACCATTGTATCAAATGTGTATTACATTGGTGAGTTTTCCAACAGAGGGGTTCCAGAGATACAACAAAAAGGAGGACAATTGAGATTTTTTGAACATACATTGTATAGACTTAAAAAATTAATTAGGTAGTATATGATTTTCTTTTATAAAGAAATGTTTTTTTTTAACATGCCAAAAGTTTTTTGTACCTCTAAAATTTTCTAAATACCTACTTTAAAATAAATGGAAATTCTTGAGAAACCATATTTATTACACAATAAGTATTACCAAATAGTTTTTTTACTCCGTTACATAGGTAATACACCAGAATGTGCCTTTGTATTTAAAGTTCTCTAGAAACAGGTGGGGGGAGGTGATAGCCTCCATCCTCTCTGGGATCACCACTGGTAAGGCAGACCTTAGTAGGAATAGGTAGAGGAAATTTTTGTTTTTAAGGTAGCTAGGTAAATAAAAAACAAGAAATTTATTTATTTAGTTATTCAACTGATAAATTGGGTTCTTAATGCTCAGGGGCAACACCTTAGAGGGCCTAATACAATGGGTTAAACAAGTGGGTCCATACCTTATTTGTGAGCCTGGCCTGATTATGTGCTAAGGTAAACCAAGTCTACAGTACTCTACTAGTATTTGTACACTTGCTGTCGGCAGCTCACATAGTGCACAATGGTGACAAAGTTAGTGCTTAATTATATATCATCTTTTAATGCTAAGCAGGCAAAATCAAGCATTATGTTTGGCCATGGTGCATTCTGGTGTTATATAAACCAACCCTTGAGTTACACCAAAAAACAGACAGACTGATGAAAAAATTTTGACAGCACTTTGAAGGTTCACTCAGGACTGATAAGTACCAGGCAGGGACCCCTTGATTGGCCCCATTGTGCGCTTCCTGACAAGGCATCGCACCAGGGTTTCAAGGAACCAGTCACTGTTTACCCAACTTTAGTTCCCTCTCAAAGATAAAGGGATACTCTAAAAGATGGGCAAATAAACTATCCTTTATGGCTGTGAGTGGACATTTGTTTAAACAAACACCAAATTGCTTGTTTAAAAAAAAACACAACCACAGATTAGGTTAGAAAAGAAAACAACAAACAGAAGGCACGGTCCGTAAAGAAACCGGTTGCGTAACTCGGTGTTTAGGCGGCTGGGCCGTGACGTCAGGGCTACGTCACAGTTTTCCTAGAAATCAGCAGTCAAACGCTGTTTATATCGAAATTTCATCTTTTGCGAGGAAATTTTGAAATTTTTGGGTGTTTTCGTCTTGTAAGTGTTTAAATACCTGTTACGTGCTTACTATAAATGTATTAAAAACTAAGTAAAAGAACTGGTGAGGTTTTAATTATAATAAACACAAATTTATCTGTGTCGGTTGTTTCCTACCCATACAATGTGGGTCATACAAGGTTACGAGGGGAGCTGGAAAATAGACCTTTCTCTCTATACTGCATCTGATATCTGCAACCAACACATAATGTTTAAGATAACTTTTTGATAGTTAACATCACAATCAGTATAGGCCAGGACAAAGAATATGAAATGAACTTTACATACACATAGAAAATTACTAATAGTTTAAAAAATACTCAATGTTGTTGGCTGCTTTTAAGGCGCCTACTAAAAATAGTTCTTAAATGATGTACCTATTACACAGCATACCAACCTTTTCTTGAAAAAAAATTAAACTTAAAAAATAGTAATTTTAATATTTCTTAAAAATTGAGGAAAATAATATTGCTGTTAATTTATCTTAAATATTTGATTTATTTTCCTAAAGTTAAAAATAACGAAAATATTCCAAATTCAAAATTAGGCTTAGACTACTTTCTACCATCTAAAATTAAAATACTTACGTAATTTTGAATTTAAAATGTCTTCGTTATTATTTTAAACTTTTAAATTTTTTTGAAAAAAATTGTTTACAGTTAAATGGCCTATTAAAAAAAAAATAAAATACAGGGTATATAAATTTTTTAAAATGTTTTTTGAAAAACTCAAAAACTCCAAAAAGCGATGCTCTATTTTTTTTAAATTTGAGTATCTTAAACAGCATTAAAAATTCTACTAATTTGCCAATTTAAACTTTTTGCTGTCTTTAATAATAAAAAAGTTAGCAATGATGGACACTTAACTTGGAACACTCTGTATAACGCTCAAGCAGGAGTGAAGTAATATTAGCCTTGCGTTACAGTCGATGTATTTTTTATGATATTTCTTGAAAATGCGTTAAAATCAAAAATCCTGAATCTTTGTCATGTTATTTATGAATGTTCCCTTACTGCCTTATTGACTTTTAGTCATTTTAACATCCTTTTTAAAAAAATGTTTGATTACATTTTACACAAAAAAATCTAATTTTAGTTATTTCCTACCCACCAAAAAAAACCAATAATATGTGGCTAGTTTGCTTTAGAGTTCGGCGTAAAAATTTAATTAAATTGAACAAGAGAGTAGCAAAAGTATTTATAATCGTGTCCTGAATCTGATATTTATAAAACTATTGGAATTTTTATCATAGATTTTTAAACTATTTAATTTTTTAATAAATTTTGGTATTTTTCCTGCTTTTAAATAGACCTATCTTTATTTCTCTCATAATGTAACGTATAGGTCTTTCTTTGTTGACCGTGCAGCAGGCAAAATGCCGCGCCATTGGCTGAGAGTTACCACACAACCGGTTTCTTTACGAACCTTGGATCAGGCCTGACACAATTTGACAATAAATGCTCCTTTTTTCGTCATAACCGCTCTGGTCTTCTGGCCAAGCATTGTTAGGGGCTGTTCAAAAGTTTTGTAATAAACAGCTTAAAATACAAAATTGCTAAATTGCCGCTTTTTTTAGCTAAATAATAGGAATAAGAGCTTAAAATTTATGTTATTTAGCTAGCTAAATTTTAGCATGCTTATTAGCAATTATTTAACTTTAAAAGAGCAAGTCCTGGGTAATATTACATCAATAGCCATTTTATCCATAAACACCTGCTATCAGAGAGGTTCTATAGCTAAAATAATTTCTAAACCACAGCTAGCTGTTTTACAGCAAAAACTAAGCTCTGACAATACTTTCAAAGCAGAGTTTTTGCTTTTAAACTATATTGTCCAGTTTGTGTTACTTGGGGTGTGAAGGCCTTAACGGACCATCAAGAACACGTTCTCTGCAGTCGTCTCACGGATCATAAAGAAGACGGGTCAAGGCAGTGTTGCGAGAGTTGAAGAATTTCCTTCATTATGAAGGGTTTTAAACGAAAATTTTAACTATTGAAGAAGGTTTTTGTATGGATTTAAAGGATTTTGAGGCAAAGTTATATATTTTGCAAATCTTCTAATAATTTTACCAAACCAAGCTTGTGTAGGTAAATTTAAAAACTTTAATTTTGGTAATTATAATTTATGATTTAAGTTTTAAATATTTTATTTTTTTGGTTGTTTTCTACCATTTTTATTAAAAAAATTGTTTGTGGTTAAAGCATAAGTTTTTTTTTGTCAAAATGTTTTGTAGTGTCGACCACACACACGTTACTGTTTTGAAGGTGAAGGGATTTTGTCAAACTCAAACTCAAACTCAAAACATTTATTGCCGACAAAATCAAAACAATGTTTGACAAAGCAACGTCAAAAATTTGTACAACATAGTTGGAACAATATGTTATTTCATTTTTAAACTAGTAAGTAAAACACTTAAATAAATACATATAAACATTTTTGGTAAAGATAGTGTTTTGTAGAGTTTTTAAATTTTATTTCATTCTCAATTGATTTGATCTCTGTTGGTAAACTGTTGTAGGCTTTTATAGCTTTATAAAATGGTCCCTTTTCAAAAAATGTTGATTTATGCATACGAATAGCGAGCTCAGCTCTGGGTCTGGTTTCAACAGTCATATTACTGCCGTATCTGTCACTATTTGTTGGAAAAAGGGCTTTGTGTTTTTTAACAAAAATAACAAGTTGTAGGAAATATATAGATGGCACTGTCAGTATTCTTAGTCTGGTGAAGTGCTGAGCACATGAAGTGCCTGGTTTAAGTTTTAGTAAACACCTTATGATTCTTTTTTGCGTTCGGAAAACATCCATTGCAAAAGAGGAGGACCCCCAAAAAATAATACCATATGACAGTACACTATGTATACTCGCATAATAGTATGTTTTAAGACTGTCAAATGAAACCAGATCTCTAAGGCGTCTTATAACAGCACAAGAGCTATTAAGTTTGTTTTTTAATTTATTTATTTGTTGTTCCCAACGGAGACATGAATCTATTGTGATTCCTAAGAAATCTGTAAATTCTAAAACTGGTATAGACTTTCCATTGAACTGAACATATAAAGATTCATCAGTTTTGATTTGTTTGCGAAAAGTTAGTAAGCCAGTTTTCCCCATGTTAAGCCTAAGAGAATTTTCTGTACACCAGTTTGACATTTCATTGGAAGCTTGAGAGCATTTTTTAGAAAGTTCTTGACTATTACGTCCAGATGCAGTCACTGTTTTATCATCAGAAAACTGGGCTACTTTGCCAACTGTTATTTTTTCTTGAACCTCATCAACATACAACAAGAAGATAAGTGGCCCCAGGATCGATCCCTGAGCCACCCCCTGCTGCATGTCACACCAGTTCGAAAAATACTGTCTGTGTTCTTATGTTAGTGAAACAATTTGCTTTCTTTCTGTGATAAAAGAAAGTAACAGTTTTAAAGGCAGCCCTCTAATGCCAACACGTGGCAGTTTTTTCAAAAGTAAGTTGTGATTTATCGTGTCAAAGGCCTTTGAGAGGTCAAAGTATATACTTGCGGTTTTTTGTCCTTGTTCTAGGTTATTCTGTATTGTTGTTATGACATTGTAAATTGCTTCCTCTGTGGACTTTTTTGGTCTAAAACCATATTGGCCTTCATATAGTAAATTGTTTCTTTCTATGAAATTAATTAATCGATTGTATATAGACCTTTCAAAGACTTTTGACACTGATGGCAGCAGAGATACCGGCCTGTAATTACCAAGAACCTGTCTATCTCCTTTTTTAAAAATTGGTATAACTTTAGCTCTTTTTAGTTGCACAGGAAATTCACCCTTGACAAAACAACAATTAATAATGTGTGTGAGGGGCTCACATATGTATTCATCAACCTGTTTTAAAATACCGAACCGAACCAAACCTGATGAAAATTTATTTGGAAGTTTTTTAATAATTGACAAAATTTCAGGACTGTCTACAGGTGTCAGAAAGAATGAGTTAGGGATTTTACTTTCATATTTAATTTTCTCTATTGTTAGGTATTAGTCAATTAGTTAAAGGAAAGTCGCCAAAAAAGTCTGGCAACACTAGGTCCAGTTATGTTCTCAACAAAGAGTGACAAAGAATCCCGCGCCTGTCGTTTGTCATAATTCAAACACACCCAGCTCAAGTGCGGTTCAGACGCAGCCACTAGTTTAGTCAAGTGGTCGAGTAGTTTAGTGACTTGACCCATTTGAACACATTCGTTATAGTCGAGCCCACTGGAAGTCGAGTACACGGTCGAGTTTTGGAAATAGAACTTCATTCTATTTTTCTGGTCGAGTAGCAGCCCCCACCACACAGAAAAGCCGATTAGCGCCGCGCCGACTGCACAGGCCGGCACGAGTTTAGTGTAGTCGTTTTGGTTTAGTTGAAGAACGGTTGAAGGAAATAATTTAAACTTCATTGAAGATTTGGTTTGTGGTAAATATTTTAATCCATACAATTAATATGACAAGCTTGCCTTTGATATTCTATAAAAATGTTGTAGACTTCGCAAACTATTCCCACTAGCCAGAAAATACAATATTGCCTGTAATTTTGTGGTGGCTGGAATAGCATCCCTCATTATAGTATCATTCTTTTGAATACATAATTCTATTTTATTTAGTAAAATATCAAATGATTCCTTCGATATTCTAAGGCCAGAAAATATTCTTTTGGGTCTTCTAAAGCCAGTTCTTTTAAAAGACAGATAGATGCTCCAAGGTCATTTCTTCTAAGAATCCAGCTTTTTACCCTTACTCGTTTAGGCTTTTGCATTATTTCTAAACATATGTCTTCTGTTTCATGAATCACAAGTTTTAAAACTGAACGTAGAAGGACTTTTTTTCACTTGCACTTTTTGATTCATAGCACTATTTTCAATAGAAAATACACAATGTTTAATTCGAGGTTATTTTCAGCTGCGAACGGCGACACTCGACTTTGACTAATTAACTCGTCTAAAGCACTGGCTTCATGTAGAAGCTGTTTTTACTCGACTTGAATAAATAAACTCTACTGATTTACTTGACTTGTGTGAACAGAAAACATACTTGACTAAATTACTTTACTCTACTAAACTACTGGCTGCGTCTGAACCGGCCTTTAAAACTGCTCCAATTTAAACTTATTATGGTACACCCGGTATAATGCCTGCCTGCACACAATAAAACAGCACTTACAATGACAGGTCATCGTTCAGACCACGCGAATAGATGTAATAATAACCGCGCCCAACGTTTCTGCACGCAAAACCTTCCCGGAAACAATTGAATTTTTGAAAGTTGCATCACCACTATAACTAAAAAAGTTACCACCCTTACACGGATATCTTTTAATAAATTAAAAGCCAGCCCTTCTGAAAATTGTGTCTAAAAATAACTGCGGGATGGAGAATGGAAGTCCGTAGGATTGCCAACCCGTTCTGATTTCTCAGGACTCTCCTGATTTTTAGCAAAATGTCTTGCGTCCTAACAATACCCTTAACAGGAGTGCAATTTTCGAAAATAAAAATACAGTGCTTCTCAAATCTGTAAAGTCTTCAATCAAATCTGATTTCAACAGAAAAAGTTTAAGTTAACTCCGTTGATTTAGTGTAAAAATACTTAAGGTTATGATGTTTTCCATTATTGCCACCCCCAATGGAGATAAATATTTAAATTTTTCTAAAGACATACCGCTTGTCCACTGATGTCATCAAAAAAGTTGTAAAAACATTATTTTTACCATTTTTTAAGTGCTCACCAACGATGTATTACAACATCAATTTATGCTGCATGTGACGCAAATATTTCCATTTTTTTTTAACGTACCTATAATGATGATGTAATTAGGGTGGTGGGGAAAGAAATGATCGAGTGTCTCCCGAAGCTTTTTTGTGTCTTAGTATATGCTTAGCATCGTGAAAATTTCTAACTGGTAACCGGAAATGGAATATTTTTATGGTATTTGTCAACAAATCCAAGGAATATATATTTATATTTTTTATTAGATAGGTAGTTATTTGTAAATAAGTAGCTACCAAATATGTAATGTCTTAGCAAAATTAAAAAGTATTTTTAAAATTAATAATTTAAAATAATTTGTGTTTTAGTTTTTAGTAATAATTTGTGGATGTCCTTTAAAATAAATGTCGTGACAAATCTAAAAGTTGGCAACCCTGGAAGTCCGCCATCGCGTGAGACTTTCTGTTGGCAACGAAATCATTTGTAGGGTGGTAACACTGAATCTATTGAGGTAATTTTTTAGGCTATGAAGAAAATAAACAAAACTCAAAAATATTCTCGAAAAAATTGACCAGCCCTAGAAAATAACACCTGGACCTTTTAATCGAAGTAACACAGAAGGTACAATCTAGTTTTTACAGCTAAATTTTTGCTATACAAACATTGTGGCAAACCGGTTTTGCTGGCAAAATAGCAATAGCTAAAAATATTGGGGCAAACAATTTGCATGGCAAAATAGCAATTTTAACTAAAATGTTATTATATATTATTCATAAACGAATAGAAGTTAAAATCTGATTACTTACTTCTTTTTAGCAAGTTTAAGTGAAATAATGATGACCGAGTTGCTAAAACATAGATTGTACACTGTACACTTGTCTCCCTGCAACAGAATTAAAAGCTAAAATCTAATTGTTTACAAATAGCTGCCTGTTTAGCATGGTTGTATTAAATATGTATAGCTAAAAAAATTGCTAACCAATAAAAACAGCAAAAACTGTCGCTAGTTTGGTCACCCTTTGGAAATAGAACAAAATATTTATGAACGGCCGACCGACAACGCAATTTATCTATAAAACCTTGTACTAGTAATCGCCCCTTGGAAATGAATTTTAGGAATATTCAGTAACCCTTTTTTATTTGCATTTGTTGTAATTTGCCTGTTTTCTAAAAAAAAATATCTTTACTGTTCCCTGTTGTGCTTTGAGGTTCTGAGTGAGTACAGAATGATAAAGATAAGCACAAGAACGAAACACTGTACACTAAACTTCCAGTAGTAGCCCATTCCAAAATGCAGCAAAAAAAAGATCTAAAACGCAATGAACATATTCTTCCTAATTTTGTTTTGGAAAGTAGTTTTTGAAAAAAAAAATGTATGCAAAATATGAAATTTTTCGGTGAAAGGTCTGAGATATAATTTTTATTCCTTTTTAATAACGTCATAATTACGTATACGTTCCTAGAGTATATTTGAAATTCAGTGCAGGGAGATTTTTGCGAATAAAATAAATTACCTAAAAATATTTAAAAAACCGTAAAAAGCACAATTTTTTTTAAAATAGGTTTGGTCATGACTCCACTGACCACACAGTGTTATTTTTTCCTCAACCTTATCTTGCGAATCTTGCCGTGCAATTCTAAGGCTGAAATAGGCCCTAGTTGTCAAGCCAGAAGCACAAACATAAGACTTCGTCGATATATATACTGTCCCAAACCTACATTGCTTTACCTCATCTACTTATTGCATCGGAACATTGAGTTTGTCGTCACCAATAGGGCTGTCTAACAAAACATATGATCAAATCCAAGATGTCTTCTATAGGACAAACAAACCGCTTTCGCATAAGCCGTAATGTTAACAAAAACGTAAATTTTACAAAAACGACAAGAGCTTTAGTCTCAAAAATTAATCAGTTTTAAGAACAGATCCTTTGTGCATATGGGAAAAATGCGTTTTTCTTAAAAATATTAAACTAAAGCGAGAAAATCTGAAATAAAAGGGACCATGTTTTCTTCAAAAAAGTAGGTTATGTTTTTGTTTTTGTTTTTTTTTTACTTTTTTTCTAGTTTTTTTCACTTATTTTGAATTATTACATGGGCGCACCAAGGAGGCGGGGGGCGGTGGGCTAGGGGCCTGGACCCCCCCCCAAACAACATATTTTTTTAGATATTTTCCATATATTTCATGAATAAACAGAAAAAATAGCATAAAGTACAACATCATGAGACCTCTGGGGGCCCCCAAAGGTATCGGGCCCCCAAAGGTTTTTGAAGTTTTTTGACCAATGAATCAATGAACTATCAGCCCAAGGTAGGGGAAAGTAGTTCTATTCAAAGAGCTCACTTCAAGGCTCACTTAACAGAGACGAAATTGAAATAGACTAAACTTTTCTCATCAGATTCAGGTTTTCTATTAGGATCTTTTGTTGTACTTGACTAAACCTTTTGCTAAGTAATAGGCCTTCTATAGCGTTAAACTGTGAAAAATATTTCACTATGATTTTTAGGTTTAGACAAAGTTTAATAGTTTTAACCCTCCAGTAGTGACATGAAAAAGAGGCACAACTTATAGGTAGGTCAGTCCAACAGATCAATATGCACATATGAGTTCCAAACGAGGTTGGTCAAGCAAACTTCTAATAAGTACTTTACAAAATATGTTTATTTAAAAAAATATAAGTAAACATTATATAAAAAAAAACTTGCAAAATTAAAATACAGTTTTTCCTTGTCATTGGCCTCACACACCGTACATCACTATATGATTTTCCAGGAACTATAATACATAGGGCTTAAGTACGGTCAAACCTAAGGTTCATCAGCTTACAACAGTAAGTACTGTTCAAATTTTACAACAGTACAATATTCGCTGTTGTATTACTACTGTTAGTATTACTTTTATTACTGTTTCTTTGTAACAATATTTGCTCAATTATGTATCTAAAAGTTTATGCAAATAAATATATACTCTACTCTACAATTGGGCATAACAGCATATAACCCATTAGGAGTATTAGAACCCAAGTTTTTTTGAGAGAAATTGAAAAAAATATCTGAGAGAACTTATTTGTTTTTCTTGTGGTCATCAAAGTCAACAAAGATTACTTTTTTTTCCATCTATTATTAATGATCCCATAAAAAAATTTTTTGGTAATAAGCTCAGAACATTACCGTAGAAATTTCACAACAGGACTTGTAGTAGGTCGTCAGATACTATACAAATTTTACGGTGGACAAGTTTTAGGTGTCAAAAAGCATGGAAATAAAGGAAAATTTGCACCAAAATAGTTTAAGATAAAAAGAGGTTTGAGTTAGGGAGATTGTCAAATTCACCAGTTTATTCTAAACTGTTTTGAGGTCTGTAAAATAAATATTTATTAAAGAAAAAGAAACTTTGATGATACAGGACTTCACTCGACACTATACAGGACGCTACACTACCAAAAGTTTATTTAAGAGTTCTGTAGGATGGTGTACAAATTTGGTTCAGCTCATTATTCACACTTTAACCTCATATTGTTTTCCTTTTCTTTCTTCTCTGGACCCTTTTTTCAACCATCATTTTTAAAAAAATTTTCAACCGTTTTGAAACAATAATCCATTCAGGAGAGACCCAGTCATGATCATTGCTGTATTCTAGTTTTGAAAGTTGCTTGCCTAGAATAGTAAAAAAATCATAGTGAAATATTTCTTACAGTTTAACACAATTCTATGTTACACTTCTGCAAAAGGTCCACTCAAGCACAAAAAAAGATCCCAATAGAAAATGTTGCCAAAATGGCAGTTACACATTTATCCAAAACAAACCTAACAAAAAACTTTCGAATATTTAAATTTATCCTTTGTTAAGTCAGGTAATAGAGCACTTATCCACTTTCTTTTCCCTTCTTTGAGCTGATACGTAGTTCATTTAAATCAAGATGATTTTTTAAGGTCAAAATACTTGGCATTCCATCAAAACTAACATTATCAAGCTCTCCTCAGCTGTCACAATTCAAAACAGCACAGAAACTAATAATAATGATTCAAACTGAGTAAAAAACTGGAAAAAAAAGTTTAAAAAAAACAAAAGAAAATAAAAACATAACCTGACTTTTGAACAAAACATGGTCCGTTTTATTTCAATACATATAGGTTCAATACTTAAAACAGCATTTTTGTTGTAAATTAAATCGTTTCACTTTTTTTTAAAATTACGTTTTTGTTAACATTGCGGCTTATGGGAAAACGCTTTGTTTGTCCTATGGCGACCATCTTGGATCGAAAAACAGCTGATCGTGACAGTTCGTTAGACAAGCTAATCGTTTTATAGACCACATAACCTTAAAACTTTGAACTTTAGAATTTATGTGCTATACAAGTTAAAACTTTTTTGGAGCGGCTATTAGGGGAAAAGGAGGCAAAATGGGGTACTTAATTATATAGGCTTATTTCCCCTATTAATAATGATCACCATCGCATTTGGAATTAAGTTGGCGGTTATCTTTCTGTCTTAATTTTCAGATTAAGCGATTTAGAACTTCATCATGCTTTTATTTTTGTAAAAAGTTGACTTTTTTGACAATTTTGCCCCGCATACGGGGTAAAATTGGATACCTATATGGGGCAAAACGGTGGTTGTGTAATTTTGAATCAATATTTTTGTAAGACAAGTGTTATTTATTAAAATACTAACCAAGCTTAAATTACTTATTTAAAAAATAAAAAGTTGTAATAAAAAATACATTTATAAGAATTAAATTTAATATTTACAAAATTTATAAAGAGTTACAGCGACCTAGTCATTGTTGTCGACTCTCCTACGCAAATTTTGCGCCCATTTCTTGTAAAGACAACATAACATACAACTTTCAGTGATGGTACCATTTTGCCCCGAACCACCGGTTAAATTCAAACAAACATCATATACAGTAAAAGGCTAATTTTACGGGCAATGCGTTTAATTACAAATAATACATAAACACACTAAATGTTCAATGTAAATAAAATTTTGAAAAGCCTGTTAAAAATGTACTTACCGTCACAAAATGTGCAAGCTATTTTTACAATAAACAGCTCACAACATCACATGTTGAGCAAAAACCAACTTAAACTCAGCCGACCGGCACCAGTCATATTGCAGAGAGTTGAACTGGTCATGGGCAGAGAACATATAACAGTATTTCTTCGATGTCATGGGGATAAAATATCTGATATTAAGGTGTTTTATTCTTGCGCAGTTTAGCTAAAACTGCGGTATCTCGTTTTATCCCCGTCTCCCATTTTGACCCCCTTTTCCCTATATTTTGAGGGCCTAGGTCCCCTGGAACACCCCCCATAACAACGCCTTTAATAATAGCTTTAATAGAATAGACACGCGCAACAGTAAAGGAATCCAACATACTACTTGTTGAGAATTTTTGTCAAGAATGTAAATCATAAATAATTTAAACAATTGTTATTATTATCCTAGGACACCCGGTATATGTCTCAGTACATTTATCTTTGGGTTTATTAAAGGTGTCTATCTATCGGTTTCAAATTTCACGTTATAGGATCTTTTGTCCACGCTACATCTAGCTAGGTTGGAATTTCGTGTTTGCAGTAGAAAGACGCTCCCATTTTCTTAAAGATTTTGCCAATAATTTGGGTGTCTGTTCGGGTTTACGTGTCATTGAACCCCTTGAAAATAGCTTTGAAATGTTCAATGAAAATTGTTTCTGAAAAACCCAAGTTTAATACTACATTACTACAGTTAGTTAGGGACTCCTGCTTTAAAAAATATTTCTATGTAAACTTTTTTTATTTTTACTTAATATCGAAACCTTTTGGTTGCGTGCACTGTAGTTTGAAATGTCCACAAACTAATTCTTAAAACTTTCTATATTTTAACAATTGGCTAGAGAAGAGCCGCCAAGAAACCTATCTTTAATTAATTTTAAGATTTATATAATTTTAGGCTGAGAAACATTAAAACACTGACAATCTCAGGTTTAGACATAATATTTTTATGCAATCTAACACAACCACAAATATGACAAAAAACAAGTAAAAAAGATATACAAAGACAAAGTTCCTGGCTCATGTCAACTGGAAGAAGAATTTATGTTTTGTGTGTGTTTTTACAAACTCTAAAGTAAGTCCCCCTTCTTTATAAAATAAAAAGAAAGAGAAAAAACTTCTGTAATTCTTATAATTTTTTTTATGACACCTCCGTTTTAACTAATATTAAGATTTATGTTTTTTAGGTTTTCAAAAAAACAAACAACAATTTTTTACGTTATAGTGATCTGTCAATTTGTTCAGTCAATTTTATTAATACAAAATAGTAGTAGTGGACGATAGTACTAGAATTTAAACTAGATACGATTTTTCTTGGTGCAAACATATTTTCAAGTAAGTGAGAAAATTATTTAAAAAAGTTCTAATTAATATAGTCGATCATATTTTAATTTTAACTTATTTTAATTTTAGGAGACTAATGATGGCATAATGCCGAAAGCGCTCTGTCAATGAAATCTGAAATATAAAAATTATAGCACTCAGTACAAAAAAAACCCCTACTCATTAATATTTAAAGTTATTTGGATTAAAAAAGTTTTGTGATGGTGTCTATCGGTCAGTCTGTATGCCTGAGACAGAATAACTTAAAAAGTGTTAAACCGATTTTGGCACAAAAAATTTGCGGTACTTGTGGATAAGGCCATTACAGGTTGGTAAGGTGGGGGGTGTTAGCGAAGCAAGTTAGATAAAAAATTAAATTTTCAACAATATTTGTTGTAACGTCAAAGTTTGTCAGAGACGCAGTTTTTGTTCAGTTTTATTCAATTTTCTCAGAAAACTAACCTTTTTATCGAAAATTGTAAAGAACATTTTTTTGTGAAGAACAGAATTCCCTTTCCAGCGGTGGGTGTATGAGTCAACAAAGGTAGGAAAAGCAAGCAGCTCTTTATAGCTATGAACAAATCAAGTTTCGTGTGCAACTCATGCCAACTTTCTGCCGATAAGCTAACTTTGCATATATCGGATTTTGACTTGAAAGATATGGCGGATTCAAAATGGCGGAACAAAGTTTAAAATACTTGCTTTGTAATGTGTTTAAAAATGTATTGGTCAAAAAATATGTATATTTTTGTATTTGTCAAAAAAATTAAAAAATTAAAAAAAAAGGTAAATTTTTTTTATTTATTTATAAAACTATTGGAGCTAGAAAAAAAAAGTTTATATAAAAAAGATAGCTACTTTAATTCTCTATTTAAATCTGCTTCAAATGTTCCAATATATTTATTAGTTCTTAAGTTATTTTCAAATAACTGGAAAAAATAGGGGTCTTTGGGGTATAATTAAAAATTATGCTTTTAATCAAAACCAAAAGAACTTTTTGGAAGTAACTTAAATTTGTTTAATATACCTAGCAGATCAGGTTTTAACTTATTGTACCATTGTGATAATCGCGCTTTTTTTTTAAATATTGCGGATTCAATATGGCGGAAAAGCATATTTAAAAACAAATTGTATCTTTTTTATTTTTTATCCGATTTTAATACAACAATGTTTAAATTACTTGATTTGAAATGTATTAAAAACATACTTTTTAAAAAATGTATTTTCTTAATATTCGAAAAAAAAAATCGGATGAAACATGTGACAAAAATGATTTTATTTTTTAATTGACCCCCATATACGGACATCGCTGAAGGGTTTGTCATTAATTAAACCCTAAAATAAAATATAAAACACATTTTTGTCAATTGAGCTTAGTTTCTGAGAAAATTGGGAAAAACCTGTAACAGAATTAATTTGTTTGGTGATTTTTAAAAATTGATTTAAGTTGCACAGGCATGTGAAGTTTTAATCTGAAGATAAATCTTACATTATAATACACGTTTAAAAGGAAATTTTATTGTCTACAATCGACTATGGGTCACAATTTTTGATAGAGAGCTTTGTTTTTAAGATAATCGGGTAAAACCTATGTTAGTTTGCCATTAGCCTGACCCCACTGACTAATACATTGTTAAAATGGAAATTTTATTTTCTACAGTAAACGGTGAAATAACTTTTTTTCAAAGAGCTTAATTTTTGAGAAAATTGGATAAAATAAATTAAAAGGCAATTTTATTGTCTAAAAGAAACTGTGTATTATATTTTTGGATATAGAGCTCGGTTTTTAAGAAAATCGGGTAAAACCTGTAATAAACATGTTTATTTTTTTAATTTATTTACACTACCTCAATAAACGGACGCCGCTGGAGAGTTTGTCATTAGTCGTACTCCACTGACTTATACATTGTTAAAAAGGAAATTTTATGGTCTACAATAAAGATTAGAACATATTTTTCCCTAAGCTTAGTTTTTAAGAAAATTTGAAAAAAATCTAAAAAATTCAGGATTTGGGGAGTCTGGGGGGTTTTGCAGGATTTTGCAGCTAAAATTTAAAAAACTAATATAATTTTATTTTTAAATTAGATTTTACACATTTTTGATCCATTTCTATGTCATTGTGTCTTTAGGGTGTCAACTTAGTTACATTTTTAGAAATTCGAACAGGACTATATAAGGAGGGGATATAAAAAAAATTAGACCAAAAACTTGCCCGGCAACATCCAAATCGTTAGTCTGTGACCTATTCTCAGCCAGGAGCCACTGTCAAACTGCGGTCCTCATATTTTGCATACTCAACTACCTCTAGCACCTGCACTATATTGTAAAAACTTTTGTCGATTGATATTCACTTTCAAAAATAACAATAACAACGTTGTTTCATAATAGGGACCTATTGCAATAAAGCCAGGCACAAATTCGACAAATTCGTATTGAAAATTGACATACCAAAGTCGAATTTAGAAATCCAGTCGTTTATTTTCCAAATAGTGGCGTCACTATTAATTCCGGCTCTTATAATACACAATGGCCCAATTTTGAAAGAAGACAGCTGTTCTTATAATGCGAACCTCTCAATATAGTGCCTGGCACAAACTATTGCAATAAGTCCCTAATGTCCATCAAACAACGATAACAATAATATTAGAAATCACCTGTTTTACTAGACGCCCCAGCTGCGTTACGCCGCGCGCCGCCTTATAGGTGACCGCGTAGGGTAATACACATTCGGTAGTCGTTTTGGTGACAACAAATTGTTTTTTTATCGAAACAAATATAAAATATACATCTATATAAGACTTATATACACCAAATTAAAGAAAAATGTTCGTTCTATAACTTTTATTTAAACTTTTTTTTTAAATTTTGCATTGGTGATTTATTTTATTTTTTCTAAAAAAACGAAGCAAAATTTTGAAAAATATAATAGAAAGTTATTTTATTGCGGCTGTTTACTGATTCATTTGCCATTTTTTGCGACCCTCTACGACTATTTTTAAGAAGGATACATCGTTTTAAAAAGTATCGTGCAAAAAAAAGTGGTGGGGGCCATATCTTTAAAAAAACGCATTTACCAGAATGACAACAAGTCAAAACCTGATCTATGGAGCGCCCTTAACAAGCTTGGCTTATCGGCAAAACGTTGGCACGACTTGCACACGAAACCCCCTTTTAGGCCGATTTGTCCATAGACTAGTGGCGTCCGTAAATTGGGATTATTTCGAAAAAAATGTTTACTAAGGTTCGGTTAAAATTTTCTAAAAAATTACACTAATTGGGAGAAATATGTAGTTTACTTTATTGTAGAAAATATAGTTTCCATTTAAAAGCTGTAATATAATGTTTTTATATCACAGCGAAGTCTCCAGGGGCGTACTTATAAAATTAAATTTTTAAAAATCACCAAAATAATCATTTTTTGTTACATATCTTTTGTATTTTTAAATAAAAATAAGCTTCTAAGGAAAAAAAAACTTTTTAACTTATTCTATTCTATAGACCTTCGTTTGTAAGAAAACTTGACAAAAATATTTTTTTGGTAATTTTTGAGAGTGACCCTAATATATGGACGTCCCTGAAGAGTTAGCCATATTTTCTATCACATTTTGTGATACACTGTTTAAAAGACAATTTCATTATCCATCGAAAAGTTAAAAAGACATTTTGTCGTAACTTAGTTTTTAAGCAAATTGGATAAAACATAGTAAAAAAATTGATTTGTTTGGTGATTTTAAATAATTACTTTAAATTAAGGACGCCACTGGAGCGGTAACTATGCAAGAAATTTCACTTTGTTATACATCGTTGGAATGGAAATTTTATTGTCTATGACGAAGTATACCCCATTTTTATAAATAGCTTGGTTCTTAAGAAACTTGAATAAAACCTGTGAAAAAAATGTTTTTTTATTGATTTTTTAATTTACCGCCATTTTCGGACGTCGCTGGAGATTTTGTTGTAAGTCAACCCCACCGAGTTTCACATTGTTGAAAAGGGAATTTTACTGTTTATAATAAAGTATATAATATATATTTTTTCATATTAAAAAATTATGCTTAACAAAAATTTTATTTTCCGTTTTTTTTTTAAATTTATTTAATTTACGGATGCCCCTAAAGTTTTAATTGTGAAACCAATCCGATCATGTTATACATAATTTCAAGGGAAATGTTATTTTCTATAAAAGAATATGACACATGTTTTCCTGTAGGCATTAGTTTTTAAAATAATTGAATAAATCTTGAAAAAAACCATGAGTATTTTTTCAACTTTTTTACAATTAGATTTTTGCATGCAATATTTAGGATTTTTATTCCGATGTAACTCTGCACCGCCTCCACAGACTTTTTACCCCTTTATATTAAATACTTTTCCCATAAAAGATTTATTTCAAAACCCTTACGCGCTCATTATATGCCATACACAGAGCTCCCTCTTAAAAATACGCGTAACTTGGGCTGATTTTGTTTTTAACATTTATTTATGTTACTTCTTATATTGATCTTCCACCTACACATTAAAGTATAGATATAAATTATTGTGTACTATTAAGATTGGACTTTGCATATGTGTTTGTCAAATTGCTTCACGATCGTAAAGATAAAACTAGATAAAACTTCCGTTATATTTAACGACAACATTTGGCCTTAAAATAATATGCAATTTTACACTTTTTCAGTCGCATCATTTGCCATGGCAAATAAAAATTAAAACGAAATGTGTAGTAATGATACACTCAACATCTTATGATATATGGTGACTCAAATTTCGATCTTAAATTCCCAGAAAAAAAAACACTCAACAGAAATGAAAAAGAATAAAATAAATGAATCAACACTGATGTTCGATCCTCCCCGGAACTATTTTTTTATTTCGAAAATGAAGTAAGTAATTGTTATATGATAACTCTAAAAAATAAAAAAACAAGCAGCTAAAAGGGGGTAATTACCCTCTCTCCCAAAAGAAAAATGGCTAAAAAAATTATATTTTTGTTTACTTGGTTTCTCAGAAAGGCATTTAAGGAAGAAATCGCCTGTAGAAAAAGGTGCACATGGAAAAAACGCACAGAGGAAAAATATAACATAATAAAACACAAAAAAGTAGTCTGTTTCCTTTGCCCGTACGCCCCCAAAACTTCGAATAAATTGCAAAAAACTTGATCAAGTATTGCAATATACCACGGTTACTTCAGAGAGCTTCTTTATAAAGGAACGTTGAAATCATTTAAAAACTGTTCTATATTTTTTTCAGCGGTTTTAGAATTTTGTTCTATCTGCGTATAAAATTGCAACGTTTTTATATTGTAAGGACTCCGGATAAGTAGGATGACTATTACCTACGACCTTAGGCTAAGAAAAATTATCTTGCTCTAGGCCTACGACCATCCAATAAGACAACTCTAGTCTAATGGCTCATTTATGCTCTAGACTTGAATCATAAGAAGTACTAAACAAAATTTACTAGTTACGAAAATTTTCAAAAATATTACAATAGTTTACAAATAATTAAAAATCATCAAGTTTTAAATAACATATTTAAAATTTTTAGTTTTTATGAATAACAATTAGGAGTCATAGTGCAGCAGGTCATAGAGCCAGTGGCGGATCCAGGATTTCCGGGGGGGGAGGGAGGGGCCAAAGTGGCAGCAAACATAAAAAATACTCTGCCAATATATGGGCCCCTAAGCTCACACTAGGTACTATAGTTATAGTGTACGTGTGAGCTAATATAACTAAAAACTGAAATATATTTTATTCAACTCCAGACTAAATTACCTTTTGTTTGATACCACACAAGCCAAGTTTTGACTTAAACACAAATTTTTGAAATCTACCCCCACCCTTACAAAAAAAACAAAAACTAAAATGTATTTTGTTAAAGTCCGGACTCAATTACCTTTCGTTTGATATCACACACGCCATATTTTCACTTAAACTCTAATTTTTAAAATATACCCCCACCCTTTTTTAAATAAATTAAAATGTATTTTGTTTAACTGCAGACTCAATTACCTTTCGTTTAATATCACACACGCCATATTTTCACATAAACTCTAATTTTTGAAATCAACCCCCACCCTTTTATTTGGTTTGTGTTCGGTGGATTTTGTTCATTTTTAAATGGGACCATCTCGACCCAAGACCCAGCCTAGGTACCAAATTTCATTAAAATCGGCCAAGCGGTTTTTGAGTTATGCGCGTTGGTCGTTACAGACAGACATACAGACACACAGACAGACAGACAGACAGACAGACATACAGACAGACAGACAGACAGACAGACAGACGGCGCAACAAAAAAGTTTCAAAATCATCTGAAACGCAAAGATATATAAAAAATTTTGAAATCGGAGCAACTTTTTTTTTCTCGAAAAAATTAGGATCACCATAGCTCACACTACTATAGTATAGTATATGTGTGAGCTAAAAATTGTGGTTTTGATAGAAATTGAAGTGTGAAATTTAGTAGCTAAAGCAGATTAATAGTGCCGCAGGCGAAATTTAAAAAAAAATTAAGTAGAATTTGTAACAAATTTTAAATAAGTGATGCTGCTAAACTAAAAAATAAGTTATATGTTTGGAATGGGGGGCCGAGACCTCTGGCCCCCCTCTGGATCCGCCACTGCATAGAGCAGGTTATTTCTGATAGAAAAAAGTTTGTATAGCATGCGGGTCGATCGATCAATACTCATCTTTTTTTAAGATATAGGATTTTTAAAGTTAGAGCAGTGGGCAAAAAAAGGTCTTACAAAAAAAAAAGAAAATTTGTCACAGTCAAATGAATACTTAGCTATAATTGTGATCCAAAAATGTATTTTTTTCTTTTTTCATAAAAAGGAGATAATATAGGCTGTCAAAATAACTTCCACAAATGTATAAAAAATAAAAATCTTTTAAAAATACTCTGCCAATATATGAGCCCCTAAGCTCACACTAGGTACTATAGTTATAATGTGCGTGTGAGCTAATATAACTAAAAACTGAAATATATTTTATTCAACTCCAGACTAAATTACCTTTCGTTTGATACCACCCAAGCCATGTTTTGACTTAAACTCAAATAAACACCCTTAAAATACTCTGCCAATCTATGGGCACCTAAGCTCACACTGGATACTATAGTTATAGTGTATCTACGTGAAAGCTAATATAACTAAAAACTGAAGTATATTTTATTGAACTCCAGACTCAATTACCTTTCGTTTGATACCACACAAGCCATGTTTTGACTTAAACTCTAATTTTTCAAATCTACCCCCACCCTTTTTTTAAAAACTAAAATGTATTTTGTTTAACTCCAGACTCAATTACCTTTCGTTTGATATCACACACGCCATATTTCCACTTAAACACTAATTTTTGAAATTTACCCCCACCCTTTTTTTTTAAATAAACTAAAATGTATTTTGTTTAACTTCAGACTCAATTACCTTTCGTTTGATATCACACACGCTATATTTTTACATAAACTCTAATTTTTGAAATCTACCCCCACCCTTTTATTTGGCTTTTGTTCGGTGGATTTTCTTCATTTTTAAACGGGACCATCTCGACCCAAAACCCAGCCTGGGTACCAAATTTCATTAAAATCGAGCAAGCCGTTTTTGAGTTATGCGCGTTGGTCGTTACAGACAGACATACAGACACACAGAAAGACATACAGACAGACAGACAGACAGACAGACAGACAGACAGACGGCGCAACAAAAAACTTTCAAAATCATCTGAAATGCAAAGATATATAAAAATTTTTGAAATCGGAGCAACTTTTTTTTTCTCGAAAAAATTAGGATCACCATAGCTCACACTACTATAGTATAGTAGTAGTGTGAGCTAAAAAACAAAAATTAAAATCTATTTTGTTTAACTCCGCACTCAATTACCTTTCGTGTGATATCACATACGCCATATTTTTACGTAAACTCTAATTTTTGAAATCTGCTCCCACCCTTTTAAAAAAAAAACTAAAATGTATTTTGTTTAACTCTAGACTCAATTACCTTTCGTTTGATATCACACACGCCATATTTTCACATAAACTCTCATTTTTGAAGTCTACCCCCACCATTTTATTTGGCTTGTGTTCGATGGATTTTGTTCATTTTTAAATGGGACCATCTCGACCCAAGACCCAGCCTAGGTAGCAAATTTAATTGAAATCGAGCAAGCGGTTTTTGAGTTATGCGCGTTGGTCGTTACAGACAGACAGACAGACATACAGACAGACAGAAGGCGGGACAAAAACTTTCAAAATCATCTGAAACGCAAATATATATAAAATACTCTGCCAATCTATGGGCACCTAAGCTCACACTAGGTACTATAGTTATAGTGTGAGCTAATATAATCAAAAACTGAAATATATTTTATTCAACTCCAGACTCAATTACCTTTCGTTTGATACCACACAAGCCATGTTTTGATCGAACCGAACCGAACCGAACCGAACCCTTTAAAAAAAAACTAAAATGTATTTTGTTTAACTCCAGACTCAATTACCTTTCGTTTGATATCACACACGCCATATTTTCACTTAAACTCTAATTTTTGACATCTACCCCCACCCTTTTTTTAAAAATAAACTAAAATTCATTTTTTTTAACTCCAGACTTAATTACCTTTCGTTTGATATCACACACGCCATATTTTCACATAAACTCTAATTTTTGGAATCTACCCCCACCCTTTTATTTGGCTTGTGTTCGGTGGATTTTCTTCATTTTTAAACGGGACCATCTCGACCCAAAACCCAGCCTGGGTACCAAATTTCATTAAAATCGAGCAAGCCGTTTTTGAGTTATGCGCGTTGGTCGTTACAGACAGACATACAGACACACAGAAAGACATACAGACAGACAGACAGACAGACAGACAGACAGACAGACAGACGGCGCAACAAAAAACTTTCAAAATCATCTGAAATGCAAAGATATATAAAAATTTTTGAAATCGGAGCAACTTTTTTTTTCTCGAAAAAATTAGGATCACCATAGCTCACACTACTATAGTATAGTAGTAGTGTGAGCTAAAAAACAAAAACTAAAATCTATTTTGTTTAACTCCGCACTCAATTACCTTTCGTGTGATATCACATACGCCATATTTTTACGTAAACTCTAATTTTTGAAATCTGCTCCCACCCTTTTTAAAAAAAAACTAAAATGTATTTTGTTTAACTCTAGACTCAATTACCTTTCGTTTGATATCACACACGCCATATTTTCACATAAACTCTCATTTTTGAAGTCTACCCCCACCATTTTATTTGGCTTGTGTTCGATGGATTTTGTTCATTTTTAAATGGGACCATCTCGACCCAAGACCCAGCCTAGGTAGCAAATTTAATTGAAATCGAGCAAGCGGTTTTTGAGTTATGCGCGTTGGTCGTTACAGACAGACAGACAGACATACAGACAGACAGACAGACAGAAGGCGGGACAAAAACTTTCAAAATCATCTGAAACGCAAATATATATAAAATACTCTGCCAATCTATGGGCACCTAAGCTCACACTAGGTACTATAGTTATAGTGTGAGCTAATATAATCAAAAACTGAAATATATTTTATTCAACTCCAGACTCAATTACCTTTCGTTTGATACCACACAAGCCATGTTTTGATCGAACCGAACCGAACCGAACCGAACCGAACCGAACCGAACCCTTTTAAAAAAAACTAAAATGTATTTTGTTTAACTCCAGACTCAATTACCTTTCGTTTGATATCACACACGCCATATTTTCACTTAAACTCTAATTTTTGACATCTACCCCCACCCTTTTTTTAAAAATAAACTAAAATTCATTTTTTTTAACTCCAGACTTAATTACCTTTCGTTTGATATCACACACGCCATATTTTCACATAAACTCTAATTTTTGGAATCTACCCCCACCCTTTTATTTGGCTTGCGTTCGGTGGATTTTGTTAATTTTTAAATGGGACCATCACGGCCCAAGACCCAACTTAGGTACCAAATTTCATTAAAATCGGACAAGCGGTTTTTGAGTTATGCGGGTTGGTCGTTACAGACAGACATACAGACAGACATACAGACAGACAGACAGACAGACAGACAGACAGCAAAACAAAAAAGTTTCAAAATCATCTGAAACGCAAAGATATATAAAAAATTTTGAAATCGGAGCAACTTTTTTTTCTTGAAAAAATTAGGATCACTATAGCTCACACTACTATAGTATAGTATACGTGTGAGCTAAAATTTAATTTTGGCCTACATATTTTCTAAAAAAATCTTATTAAATATGTCTCCGTAAAGACTTATTTTTATTAACAAAAAATATCAAAAATTCATTATGATTTTTTCAATACGTTAAAACTTTCCTTTGTTTGATTTCCCTGTGTGCTGTTTTACTATATGGGCTTTTTCCTTTGCGCGCTTTTTTAATGTGTGTTTCAAAAGATAAGAAATTAAGAAATTTAACATTTGCAATGACATTTTAAAACGTTAACGTATAATTTTTGAAAAATCTGAAAACTTAAGAAAACATAGTTAAAACTTTTTTAGCATGTTTATTCAGGCAGAAAATGGACGCTGACATTTTTGGTGAGACACCCTGTGTTACTAAAAACAGAAAACTTATTTAGCTTTGTTCTTTGTTTGATATACGGTATATTATAACTAATGCAACCTTAATTCTTTTGTATGTGGGTAACCGAAATCTCTTAAGGTATTTTTATTACACCCATTTCCACGTATCCTGTGGTACTACCAGTAGGTATCAACTGCGTTTCAAAAGGTTCTGCCCACGCGTGCTTTTTTAACAACAGTGGTACTTGGTGCACAAAGGTTACAACCTATTAACCAAGTACTGCGTTAAATTTTTCTGAGCCCTGATTCTGGGTTTTGTTTGCTGTTTTTAATGAGCCTGAACTCTGAAATTTAGAAACACAGCGGATTTAAGGGGGGGGCGTGATCATTACCCCCCTAGAAAAAAAAATATGCACTTTTTGAAAAGAAAACAGGAGAATTACCTTCCCGCCCCCCCTAAAAAATATATTATAAATAATTTTTTCGTCCACTATTTTTTTACCTAGATTTGCGCTTGCAAAATACCAATACTAGTATTTACTACAGGGTCTAAAGTCCTAGGTTTTAAAATTCTGGATCTAACAGTCTAGATTTTGGTTGAAGGTTAAACTATTTTTTTCCCTTTTATGCAATAGTTTTTTAGTTTCCTTATAAAACATAGGCCATCTTTTTTCATTGTAGCAATGATATTATTTTTTCGTCAAAACTTATACCTTCTTTAGCCATAGCTGCGCAGGCTAGGAAGGTAAAAATATAATATGTTGCTTTAAAAATGGTAGCCATATTTAAACCTCCACAGGTCACCAGGAAATGTCGAATATAAACGGAGTCAGTGTCAACCATCCGCTATATTATGTTAGTTATTTGGACAATTAAGCGATAATTAAACTGATTTTCAGGTTTAATAGAGTTTTACTGAAAAGGGATTCTAATATATCTTGCGCTTTTTACAATATTTTAATACTGAAACGTATTTATTATGATAATGCATCTACAAAGACAGTTTTTTAGTAGTGTTTTGAACTTTAAAGAACCCACCAGAGGTGGTACTAGAATCGGAGATTATTTTTAACGATAATCCTATGAATGCATGGACTAGATTTCCAAAAAATAATATGCCTATCGTAACAAAAATTTTATTTGATTTATTTTTATTTTTAGAGTTATGAACGCAATATTTTTTTTTTATTTAAGCATTGTAAAAAAGTGATGATTTTAGAATACGGTACAGTTATCTCCATAAACGGGGTAGCTAACGCTTTCGGAATCTTAAATAAGAGAAATGTGAAAAACAAAAGAATGAGAAACAAATTGTCGCAAACAAAAATTCCCTAAAGCACATGTCTCAAACGTCAAAAAACCAAAGATGAAAAACAAAAAATCTCGAAGATAAAAAGAAAATAAAAAAAAGGAGACTAAAACTATCCTTCGAAAATACGACCCCTGGTCAGGTAAGGTTTTTTTAGTATACTAACTTAACCAAATCAGGTTAGTTCTTTTAGTTCACTAACCTAACCAAGTCAGCATAATTTATTATTGTTTTAAATTTTTAACTTTTTGTATTTTTTCATATTTTTGTTTTTAAGAGTTTCTCTATGGAGATTTTTTGTTTTCGATCTTCTGCCATTTGATTGTTTGTCGCTCAAGGTTTTGTTCTTCAAGATTATTTTTTCGGTCTTTTGATTTTCCTCAGGGTTACTTAAAAAAGTTGTCAATTTTTAATACAATACTGAGGCTAAATTTGATGTATATCGCTTCCTCCATATAACATACAGGGCGTATCACTACAAAGAAAACAATAAATTTTTGATTGTCATTTTCACAGTGAGGTGTCTTTACCTGGGACAAAGCAGTCTGAAGAATGGGGTTGGGTACGCTCAATAAAAACTGTTTTATTTTATTTGTGACGCCGGCCACTCGTATTTTTTATGTGAAGTGGATTTTTTTAAAGGAACTCCTCAGTGGTGTAGATGGGCCAAGAAAAATTTAATATCAAACTCTAAATGGACAAATAATACATAGTATAATGGGAGATAATAAATTGCATCCCAAGTACCTATATATTTTTATGGACATATTGCATCCCGGGTATAGGCAAATTGCAGGCAAAAACCAACTTAAACAGCAAGATAAAATTGAATCTATTATCACAGTGTTGCCGCCCTCATTTTCTGTATTTAGGTAAAACTACGCCCATCTGTGTATGGGGTTCGGTTTGGTGTGATTGGGTTTAGTTAGGTTTGGTTTGATTGGGTTTAGTTAGGTTTGGTTTGATTAGGTTAGGTTAGGTGTGGTTTGATTTGGTTTGCTTCGCGTTAGATGGTTGGTTAGAACAAGGGAGATATCAAATTACTCACTTTTCGTAGAATCACCCATTTAGGTAAAATAACGCACGTCAGCGTATGTGGAGAGGTACGCATGCCTTTGTCATTGATAATAAATTATTTTACTAAAATAAAATTGAGAAACTTAGCAACATTTCTTCAATTTTGATAACCGACTATCGGAAATATCAGAGTCCCCTTTTTTCTACTTGGGATACAATGACTTTGTTTGGTTCCGGTATGATACCTTTTTCGGGATGCAATTCGCCGTGGGCCAATATAATACTCTTTTTCATGTTTTTTGCTTGCTAACGTAAATTTGACACTGAAGTTCTTATCTGTGGGATCAAAGTATTAAGTTCTTGGGAATCTGTTAAACTCGGCCCTAGGTTGATAGCGTGCAGGTTATTTGCGCGCGGACAATTGCGGGCAATCATTAGCGCGCAACCAATTGGGCGCGGACGATTGCGCGCAAACATTAGCGCGCAACCAATAGCGCGCAAAAACCGCGCATTGCGTGCATGTATTTGTATTAGAGTCCTAACCAACCCATAATCAAGTCGAATTGCCCTGCCCAGCCGAGGTGGAACAGGGGCCGAAGATAGTATTCGAACCTGTTATAAAAATGTTGGGTTTCGCGAAAATTAAAAAAATTAAGCACTACAGGCACCAAAAAGTGCCGCTGTAGAAGACTGTAAAGTAAAAAGAAGAATACTGAAAAAGTGGAAAAAATAGCGCCACAGGTTCAGGCAAAAATTTCGGAAAAATTTTACACTTTTCAGAATAAACCGCCCTTAAAGGAATAAAAATTACAAACAAAATTGAAAAATTGCGCCGGCTGCGAATCTTTCGCAAAAAATGCTGCCTTAAAAGAAAATTTTTGGTTATAACAAAAAAAAATGATGCAGCAAGCGAAAATTTAAAAAAAGTTAAATAATTAAAAAAAAAATGTTACCGAAATGCAATAGTTTCGGTTAGTTTCAAAAGTATAAGCCCCGCGTCGGAAATTTTTAAATGACTTGAATAGTTCGTTCCTGAGGTTCCTGATTAATTATGCTCATTTCGTTTGGGGGAATTAATTTTAGGCTTGGAGCTCTAACCCCCCTAGATTTCGACTCGTGCCAAATCAAACTAAAAACATGTTCTCTTGTAAACACTTAATTTTGTAACTTACAATAGTTCTGCAGTAAGGCGACGATTTTTCCGCGCGATAGTGTTTGAACGCAATTATCAACGCGTAATTGCTTGCGCGCATTTGTCAGCGCGAAAATGTCCCGCGCGCAAATTACCTGCGTGCTATTGACCCAGCGCCGTTAAATTTCTAATAAATAGAAGAACAGGAAACTATTGGCGAATTAAATTTTTTATTTCTGGACCTATTTTTTGGGATTTTCCAATCTAAAGATCTCTCAGCTCTCGCAAAGAAATATCACTTACAAAAATTGTTACTAAATTTAATAACTTATGTCACCATTTTAAATGGCACTAGAAATGCTACTAATTTTCTGATTGGAGCTAAGTATTCCATTGGTAGCTTCAATAATAACAAAGTTACACTTAATTTCAAACAGCCTCTTTGTTTGAAACTCTTAGCCAATCATTGAGTAGAAATAAAATTTCGGACTTCCATTGTCTTTATTTATTTAAAACACGACGTTCCGGTTAGTAAAGATTTTCAAGTGTAAACAGATTACACTTGAAAACGGTTAGGGATACTTATTAACCGAAACGTCGTGTTTAAAATAAATAAAGAAAATGAAAGTCCGAAATTTCATTTCTATTGAAACAGCCTGTTAATAAGACGAGGCAGCCACTGTGGCAATAATATAAAGGCAAATAAATACACATTTGAAGAGATAAATTAGATAAATTTCTTAAATCTCGGTCCAAATCTAAAAACCTAAAAAACCACAGAATACCAGTGAGATTCTTTTGACTCGATACATGGTTTTCAATAGGGGTGCGTGCGACAGCGACTTTCTAAAGCACCCTTGATTAATTGTGTGAACCGTAAAAACTACTCCGATAATCTTGATCTTTGATCATTTTCAGAGAACATATAACATCTATTTCTTCGATGTCATTTTGTATTTGGGAATAGGACTAAGGGCACAATGTATCAATTTGTTAGTGGGAGAATAACAGGGCAAAATGATTTATCAAATGACAAATGGAAAATATTGGTAAGGAATTATTTTTAAATTATGTAACGCTCAAGGGGGGAAGGGAGGGTTTTGTACCGAATGAAACAAGGTTGGGTCTTTGAAACAAGGTTGGGTCTTTTGATGTACTAATACTAATAGGGTTCCAAAAAATTTTAGTTTTTAGTTTTTATTATTTAAACAAAAAATTCTTAGACTTACATGCAGTATTTGCACATTTCGGCAATTTATACTCGTAGTTTTGTAGTTTATGTATGGTAAAAGTGTATTTCTATATATATATTTATCGGTTTCACAACGTTCTACGTCTTCCGATATCCAATCTCCACCCGTTTCTGTTTGCCCATAATTCATCATCTAGGCCTCTTATTTTTATTTCATTGTCTATTCCTTCTCTCCAGCTTCTCCTCGGCCGTCCTCGTTTTCTTTGGCCAGTTGGTTTCCATTGTAGTATTTGTTTAGGTAGTCTTTCATTATTCATTCTTTGTACAGCTGGTTTCAATAAATTTAGTTACGACTCTTAAAACAATTTTTTCCGAAATTTGAGCAGTGTATTTATATTATTATTGTTTTTAAATCAATTAAATTCAAAATGACACGGTCACTTTACTTCCAAATAATTTTAAAACTAATTTCAGTGGCTACATACAACATTAGAAATGAAAGCTAGAATGGTTACTAAACTGGAAAATGGTTGGTCCCTTACCGCTGTTGCTGAAGAGTTTCATGTCTCAGGAATTACGGTGTTCCTAATTAACAAAAGGTGGCAGGAAGAACAAGTTTTAGAGAGAAAAAGAGGTTCAGCAAGACCCACTATGTCCATAGCCGAACAAGACAAGGCCCTGGTTGCGAGAGCTGCGAGAATTCTGTCGGAGTTTCCTGAAAGTAAAACCACTGTATGGAGGAGAATTAGAAAATCAAATATTAGACATCGAATTGCGGCAAACAAAACTGGTTTAACGCCCCAACAAAAGCAATCCCGTTTAATATTTGCACTAAATCATATCAATAACAACCAAAATTTTTGGAGGAGAGTGAGGTTCTACTACGTTATACCTCGCTCGTCAAAACGCCCTATATAACGATTTTTTTGTATGGAAATGATTCTTTGGACTATTTTTAGTCGATTTAGATACGGGAAATTTTAAAAAAAAGTATGGTTTTTTTGAAAAATAATTTAAAAAAAAACGTTACATAGTGATTTTCTTTGACTTGTTTTGGTTGAAAAAAATCAATTTCTATCACTGCATCGTCAAATTTTCGACATAAATTTGTAAATTAGCTTAGGATTAATAATTTAACAATTTTAAATTAATTACATACCTAGTTTTTCGTGTTTTTTCGCGGTTTTTTCACAAAATTTTGAAAATTTGTACAGTTGACCTTCCTACAGATGTTTTGACACATTGAGAGAAATTTTTTGCTGGGCCGACTGTTTCCAGGTCATTCGGCCATATCAAACTTCCCAATTCGATTTGCTTACGCTGACTTACCCTCAGATGCACCGTAAGCACTTAAGCGCGATCATGGGTTTAATCGCGATTAAGTCCTTGTTGCTCACATACAAAACAACAAAGATTGAGAATGGATTAGCAAAGCCTTGTTACGGGGCATCTGAGGGTTAAAGGCCCAAATTATAGGAAATTATTTATTTAGAACTACTCACCAAGAATCGGCGCAGCCGATTCTTGCTTATTGCTTGTGCAGTACGGTTCGGTTCGGTTCCGTTCAGTTCGGTTCAGTTCGGTACGGTTTGGTTCGGTTCGGTTCGGTTCGGTTCGGTTCGGTTCGGTTTGGTTCGGTTGGGTTCGGTTTGCCTCAGTTAAATTCGGTTTGACTTGTTCTTAGGTAAGGTTTGTTGTGTCTTAAAGTAATTCAGCAGGAGTCGGCGCAGCCGACTCCTGCTGAATTACTTTAAGACGCAACAAACCTTACCTAAGCCCGACCCGAACCAAACCAAACCGAACTGCTGAATTACCGTTTTTGTGGTTTACTTTATGTAAGGTCAGGTTAGGCTGATTAGAATGTTCGGTTGTGCTGATTTTTACATAATTTTTATGATAAATAACAAACTATATAGCTTTCTGCATCATTTTTTCCATTATAAATACTCAATAGACGATTTTGGACGAAAATGCGTGACCAATTAAATGGTTGAAGCCAGATGTCAGGTAGAACGTTAGATTTAAAAAATATGGTGTACCCATATTTCTATGCGTAAATACATTTCTAAAAACACAATTACCTTTTTTCGTCCCTTGCCAGACAGTTGGTCACCTTATTTTGGCTAATTGACCATTTAGATCAAGTTCAGTGGATTGTGAGCCGCCCGTTTTTATCTCGACATCACAAACGTCAAATAACCTCTTTCTATAGCATTTTGTGTAATTTTTTACTAATTTTTTAATTTTTAAATTTCTAAAAAAAATGTGAAAAATCCGCATTTTTTTTTCTTGAAAACGGTATAAAAAGACCTAAACTTATTATTTAAAAAAAAAAACACGCATTTTCCAGCATCGAGGTATATCGTAGTAGACCCGAGAGTGATATTTACAGACGAAAAGATTTTTCGAAAAAAGGAAAAATCAGCGTGTATAGGCCAAATAATACCAGATACGAGCCCCAGTATGTTAATCGCTAACGTGCTGCTGGACACTTTAGCGTTAATGTGTGGGGCTGGATCTCAGCCAGAGAATCGGCGTAGTTTGGAGAATTGATAAAAGGTTGGTTGAAGAACTATAGCAAAAAAATTTTTACCACTTTATTAAATAAATTTTTTGTTTGTCGGCCAGACTTATATTAATATATTACAAAATGTTATGGCACCAAGCGTTACAGAATTTTTTCCAGAAAACGATTACATCTTCCAACATGATAATTGTCCGGTGCACACAGCAAATATTGTGACACGATGGATGCAGGACAGAAATATTGAGTCCCTTCCTTGGGCCAGTTAAAGCCCAGACATGAACCCAATTAAAAATGTTTGGGGTGTCATAGTTAAACAATTATATCAGCGAAACTTTTTGCCACAAAATGTTGAGCATCTTTGGGAAGATATTTTAAATATTTGGGAAAGTCTTGCTGAACGGGAAGATTTTACAATCCCCTTTTATGAATCTATGCCTCATAGACTCCAAAAGGTTATCGATGCAAATGGTGACATGACCAAATATTAGTTTTAGTTGTGTAAATGGTGTAAATAGATAGGTATATTTTTTTACTTTTAATAGCATTCTCATATTAGGTATTTTAATTTTACTTCTAACGTGTTTGCATTAAGTTCGTTTGCATGTTGTTTAATATTGTTATCAATAAAATATTTAATAATCCGATTCTTTTCTAACTTTTGACCATAAAAGTGGAAACCTTAGTGTAAGACGGTGTAGTAAAATTAGTTACCTTAATCGCCCTGTCGTTAAAGATAACCTATTAAAATTTTTCTGTCAAGTCAATAATATACACTGCTCAAAATAATTAAATACTTTTTAAAGTCGTAACTAAATTTATTGAAACCAGCTGTACATGTCCGTACCACACCAGTTGTTTTGTTCTTATATCATCCACTAAAGTACGTTCACCCACTGTCATAATTTCTCTTATTCTTTGATTTGTAACTCTTTCTCTTTTTGATTTCCCTGCTGCTCTTCTCCAATAGTCCATCTCCGTAGCGGAAAGCATTTTTTCTGTTCTATCTTTGATTGGCCATACTTCTGAGCCGTATGTAATAATATTTTTTACAATGGTGTTATATATAAGCTTTTTGTTATGTTTTGATATACTTTGGTCCCAAATTATTCCATTTAATAAAGTTATTGCTTTTCTTCCTTGTACGTTTCGATCTTTTATAGCTTTGTCTAGTGTTCCGGCAGCTGTAATTTTTAGATTTAGTATTTATACTCATCACAGGACTGAATTCGCTGCCCGGTATTTAAGACTAGATCCTGTTTCATTCCACCGATACACATATACTCTGTCTTATTGAGATTAACTTCTAGTCCCCACTTATTGTACCCTTCTATTAGTTTTCGTGTCATATATTCGAGGTCGTCATAATCCTGAGCCACTACTATCTGATCATCGGCGAAACATAAAGTATACAAGGTGGTTTCGTCCAACGAAATTCCCATGTTTTGGCATTTTCTCTTCCATAATTTAAGGACTTGTTTCAAGTATATCTTGAAGAGCGTAGGCGAGATACAGCAACCTTGTTTAAGACCTTTATTTACTTGAAAGCCTTTGGTTAGTTTTGCTTTTATTTTAACTTTTGCCTTACTATTGCGGTATAACTCTTTGATGGCCTTAATTAGTTGTACGCTTATGTTTGTGTTATCCAACGCTTTCCAAAGTAGATTTAGTGGTATACTATCATATGCCTTCTGCAAATCGACGTAAAGCAGATGCAGCTCTTGTCCGTATGCCATTTTCTTTTCAATAACTTGGGTTATACAAAGAGACGATCAGAAGTCGATCTACCCGCCCTGAAACCGGCTTGTTCTTCTGTCTCCATGTCTTTATATTCGCTTGCCACTTTATTTCTTATTATTTTACCGTATATTCTGCTTAGCGTACTAGTCACAGATATACCTCTATAATTCTCACATATATATTTCCGTCTTTTTTGTGTATTGTGGATATATATGACTTTTTCCACTCAGTTGGTACTACAGTTCCATTTAAATATTTTTGGAAAAGATTCCGTAATCTCGAAAACAGTTCTTCAGTGCCATATTTAATAAGTTCAGCTGGGATATTTCCGGATCCGGCAGATTTACCGCTTTTTAAGGCTGTGCACACGTTTTTGACCTCAGAGATTGTGAGGGGTACTGGAGATCCCATCGTTCTAATTATATTGTCTTTCTTCTTCCTTGAATTCTGCTTCAGTTAAAAGATTTTTAAAATTTTCATATCATTCTTTGTGTGGTATTGGTGAAATGATATCTCTGCATGTTTCTTTTTTAATCGATCTTATAGTTTTCCAGCTTTCGGTACTTCTCCTACCTCCTAAGTAAGAATCTATTTTCTGGCACTTACGTCCCAGAAGATTTTTCTTATCACTGATCATTCTTCTCACCTTTAATTGCGCGATTTTGTATTCTTCTCTGCTTCTATCTGTCTTTTGGGATAAGTAGGTGTGATATAATTTCCTTTTTTTCTCTATTTCTTTTTCAATATCGGCATCCCACCAGTATGGTTTTCTTCTTTTAGAAGGTTCTTCCACTAATCCTAGTGTATTTCTTGAAAGCAATTAAATAGTAAAAAGGAAACCGAATGATTTACAGCCACTTACTTAACTTGATCTATTTATTTATAAATCTTTCTTGTAAGTATACATTGATTTTATGCACAGTTTAGTGCCTTAAGGCTAAGACACTCTTGATTGGAAATTCAATATGAAATAGATCTGTATCGCTCTTTGGAACACTGATCCTCAACACCGCCAATGCTGCACAAAAGAATTAATATTACCTTATAGCAAGACAGAACAAATGCGTTTGCTTGTTGTTCGTGCAGTGGCGCACCCAGAAATATGTCTGGGGGGGGGGGGGCGAGACCTCATCTTATCGTATTTTATGCTATTTTATCTTTTTATTCATGAAGTATGTGGAAAATATCTAAAAAAACCTTAGGCTTGGGAGGGCCCTGGGTGCCCCCATGGTTTGTGCATTGAAGCAAACATCACTCAAAACATTTGCATCCTTGATGTTCGTTGTAGATTCTCGAGCATGTCGGACAAAGAAGACCAATAGTTGTGCGTCGCTCGGTTCGGTTTGAATCGCAATTAGGAAAAGAATAAAAAAATTGTGGATGCAGATGAATCCGTTTGCTTGTGCATTCCTAATACTTTTTCGTGCCTTTTTTCTGAACGAACGAAGGTGATGTACTAAAGCGAATATCTACTGGGAATCAGGAACAGGTTGCAGACCAAAAGTAACCATCAGACTTAGATGGTTGCTGGGACAGACACGAAAATAATAGCCAAGTTTAGAAAAACATTTCCAATCTAGTAAGAAATTTAAAAATTCGTATTGGAGAACTCGGCTTTACTTTTATCTCAATTCTTTTTACGGAATATCATTTTCGCGTACTTCGCTTTTTTTTACATGAAATGTTTTTGTTATGATTTTACTCCTTTTTTAAAGGCTTTGGATAATATTTAAGTTTTAAAGTAGTAAAATATGCGAAATATTGTTGAAAACTTTTGCAATGCCTTATTTAAAATGTTGAGGTTTTTTATTTTTTTCACACGGTTCCATCATTATTCCTATCAGCCTTCCAAAGCTCAGCTCTCTAGCGTTTCTGGAAGTGGGCAATGTTACTTTTACATAACTTTACATTTATGGGGGAGGGAAGTAAATTAAAATTTTGGGGTTTTTAAATTTTTTCCTATAGTTTTATCATAGTTCTTAGCAGTCTGCCAAAGCTCAGCTCTCTAGCGTTTCTGGAAGTGGGCACATAAACTTACATGTATAGGGGAGGGAAGTAAATTAGGATTTCGGGGTTTTTTGATTTTTTCTAAGGGTTTGGTCATAATTTCTATTAGTCTGCCAAATTTCAGCTTTGTAATATGTCTGGAAGTACAGTAGAATTTTGATGATCTATAGATGAGTGAGTGACAATTTCGACGTTTTTTGAAATTTCGTAACTTCTTTACTACCTTATGAGTAGGTAAGTCCATGAAACTTGGAGAGGTTGGTAACTCTACGAAGATCTACGACTGTGCAAAGTTTGAGTTTCGTAGCTCATTCCGAAGTAAATTTTCCGATAGGTCAAATTATGGGCTGAAATGTTTCAAGAAAAGATGGTACGGCAGTTGCGCGAACTTGGCTGGGCACTGCCATCCCCTCCGATATCTTTATTGCTTAAGCTTCATTTTATTTTTAATTTTTGAGACTTTTTTATAATTTATTCTACTTTACACCCTTTCAAGCCACCCATCCTAATAAAAACCTAATGGTCTGATTCACAGGTGCCAAATAATTTTTGTGACAAATTTGGCTGAAATTAGTTAAACGGTTTTTCAGACAGACCATTACAAAATTTGATAATTAGTCTTTTTTGGTAATTAGTCTTTTTTGACCTAAATACCTAAATAATTGAGGGCTAAAAAGTTTGGAGGTGTTCGGAGACACTGTGTCGAGCTTTTTGTTTATTTACTTTAACTTAAACTGGTCTTTACTGAACGGCTTAAAAGCTTCTTAAAAAGGAGTTAATTAGCTGATTATTCTTGCAGTCATTAAGAGGAATTCGGTGTACATTTATTTTCTTATTTTCATTACCTAAATTAAATACATACATTAAAAGTATGCCAAAGAGCAATTCGCTTGAGGCTAATACAAATAAATTAAAAATCCAGACAGCACAAAAACGTCAATTGAACCTCCACGCACAGAGGTGTAAATGTAAAAATTCCGGGGACAGTAAGGGATAAACTTGTCCTCAGGGATAATTAATAATATATATGTTTTTATACGTAGAATAGAATTCTGGATGGATAGAATTCTTAATCTTAATCGAAATTGTTCTTGATTGTTTTGGAGTTCGCTTCGGTAGTAGTGTAAAGATAAAAATCCCTTGTTTTTTTTTTGAATATTCAGGCATATCTGCTCAGTTTTTAGGTGAGTTTAGTTAATTATTTCGTTGCACCAATTTCCATTTATTTAATTTTTAAAGAAGTAGTTTTAATTAAAATGACAAGATTAAAGGACCCGTAAAAAACGGCCCTTTTCTCCAAAGTGAAAAGGAATCTATTTTCAAGCTAGTAGTTCTGCCTATCTTAAAACAATACACTCAGCTGAAGGAAGATGCATATTTGTACGATTTTTACTTTTTAATTAAACGCATTAAACTAAAAAACAAGCACTTTTTGGACATTCTGTACGAATATATCAGCTGACCAAAAATATTTGCTGAAAAAATCCTCTCGTTTACCCTTTTAAGTGTACAAAACTTTAAATAAATGAAAATTTCTGGAAAGCCTGTACCTCGAAAATGGCTTGATAGAAGTGGTTAGCTCTAGATCACATCTCAATTCCAGCTAATTTAACTGAGACATTTTTTCTTATGTTATTGGTGCCCCATCCTTTAAAACTGTGCTACTTATGTATTAAGTATAAACGTTGTTTGATGGCCATCAAACAACGGTAGGTATCAAGGTAAAAATCTAAATAGTCTTTACGATCACTGTAATTTTTCCTAAAATCATTATAAATAACAATAATTTCTTTATATTTAAAAAAAAAGTTGAATGTCCCCGTAAATCTTACATTTACACCTCCGTGTCACGTCTGAATATTTGGGACGTCCATTGTACGTCCATAGCTGTACATTGGACATATAATGGACATCCAGAGGACGATACAAATTGCACACTTATGTACTTTTAATGGACATTCTTTGGCATTTTTATGGACGTCTATTCAAAGAATCGAAAAGTGAAGCACGAATTTTTAAGTGCGCATGCGTGTTTTTTGTCATGTAAACACATAGCTGCTATGTGGATGAAGGCCATATTGACTTTTTGCAGTGTTTTGCGTTTGTCGTGTAAAATAATGTTTTTTTCAGTGAAAAATGGGAAATAACTCAAAAAGACATGTACGCTTTGTTGAAAAATGTCCGGAAGAAGTAAGTGAGTGCCATTCCATAGGTAACTAATTGTATTTCTTTGTGATTTGTTAATAAAGTTAAGAGTGGTTTATAGATGCCATTAAACACTGTTCATGGTGGCCACAATGAATCTGCACAATTAGTTTTAGAAAAACTATAATTTTAATCTACAATTTGTCAAATAATGTGGTGACGTAACGGAGTATGTTCCAAAACCACCAAAACTGACGCATGTGCAGTAACCGAAATTCTGTCTACCCGAAACAGGAACATTAAGAATTAAATAGGGGTCCTGGCTTCAACCATCGCGTGTGAGAATGCATGGGTATGGTATGCCCCATATTTATGCTTTAACGTATTTGATTTCAGGACATCAAGTGACATCCAATTGACATATTTAATATTGTAGTTTTATATTGGCATTTGGACGTCTACTGGACATCCATTTTAATTCTACTTTTTTTAGGACTCCCAGTGGAGCACCTGTGCTGTCCAGGGTTGCCAGGTATACAGCGTTTTAAGTTGATCCATTGATTTTAGGTTCCGTCTACTAATCTGCCGATCTTGTTATAAAATCTACTGATTATTAACATAGGTATCTCATGTGAAAATAAAAAATAAAAGATTGAAACAAACTTAGTTTAGTTCTTTTTTAAGGCACAGCAAACTGTACAGTATCTTAAAACAATATTTTATTGCGCCAGCTACAGCGTTGAATTTAAAATCACCACCCTTTATATCAGTAGCGGTCTCGGATGGGCATGCCTCTCCCCTCTCCAAAGAACTAAAAATAAAAGAGGCACATTCTGGTGTTTTACACCTGAGCACAAAATAGTTTTTTACTTTAACCAAAAAGAATATAGCCTACTATATACTATATTCTTTGATACGATACGAGTATGTTTGAAAAATCTAAACGGCCCCTCCGTTGAAATTCGGGAAGCGCCCCTGCTATATATGCAGGATTTCCTATTAACTCTTATCAAGAGCAAGTTTATATTTATACTAACCTGAAAACCGAAAAATAAATTATATTTTTGTTTGACTTTTACGATAGCGAAAAACAAATATTAGCGTTGCCGTATAACCGTCCATAAAATTTATCAAAAATAAATATATCCATATTTCATATTTATTTTATAGTTTCGAATGTTTACTGCTTGGAAAGCTTGTGATATTCAAAAATTTATATGAAATTTTATATATATTCTTTTCTTCTGCTGATAGGTGTGAGAAACGTTTCCTTAGACAATTAGTCGGAATATATGAATTAAAATCAATATCGAAAACACCAGATTATTCCGTAGCAGGGGTGGATGGGAAAATAAAAAAAATTCTGATGGGCCGGTACCTCATGGGCCGATGCCTCATGGGCCGATTTGTCAAGGGCTCCGCTGCGTCATGGGCCGGTACCTCATGGGCCGGGTTCGGTGCCTTATGGTCTGATGTCTTATGGTCCGGTGCCCTATGGTCCGGTGCCTTATGGTCCGGTGCCTTATGTTCCGGTGCCTTATGGGCCTATGCCTTATGAGCCGGTACCGGTCACAGGGCAAAATAATATGCTTTGAACTACTTTTTTTTAAATTAAAATAAATTAGCAACCAACGATAAGTGTTACGTATAACCAAAGAGATAATTCTCTGGGATTTGAGTATATGTGACTACATAACTAATTTCGTATAATCGTAATGGTGTTAATATTTCTTAAAAATATTTTCCAGTGGTGTGCTAAAAAATAGGACAAAGTTGCATAAGTAATTTTAAAGAAAACTTTTTTTGTTACTGGCTGATGAAAGACTAACTAGAACACGAAGATTTATTTCCCAGTCAAAATAAAAAATACTAAGAAAAATCTATATACAAACAGTCCTTCTGAGTAGTGGCGGATCAAGGGGGACCTAAGGAACATGAAACCCAGGCGTTAGTATTAAAAGGACGGTGGGCTCTGAGAGAGAGAGAGAGATACACGTTATAGAAATAATTCTGATAATCTTCTTGTGCGTAAAAAATACATAAAAATCTTAATGTGCTGGTTATTTATAGGTTGTAATGCATATTAGCAGTGACCCTTTGGAAGAGTTAAATTTTGGTTTAGTAAGTTTAGCCTAATCCAAAAGAATATATCGTCGCCTTTCCCACGAAGGGACCTGATAAGTTTGTCAGGAGAGCTAAAAAACAAAAAAGGTGTAGGTATGTTTCTGCAGTTAGAACAAAAGTGATTTTATTAACCAAAGCTGAGTTTGTAATGTAGATATGCCACTTAGTGAGACCAAAGAGTTGAATAAGAACAGTTAAACCGCAAAATATTTCAATTTTCGTAATTTTGTTAGTTAGGTTCCTTCCTCAGACTTTTTTAAATTCTGGGTAAAAACAAGAAATGTATGAACTGCAGATTCTTACAAAATGTTATCTGAAGTTACCTTATTTTAATTTACCTTATTTTTCAAAAATTTTTGGTGCATTGTATCTTCCTATGGTAATAGATTACAAAGTTCTATTAAAAAAGGAAATAAGAAATAATTTCCTTTTTGCTGCGCTTTTTCCCCGAAATCCTGGATCCGTCTCTGATCTTGGCTACAACACCAAGGCTGGTAATGTATATTTAATAGGAATTTAAGCCGTTAAAATAAAAAATTATTTTCCTTTATGTGCCGGTCGCCGTTTTTTGCCGGGTCGGTTTACTTCCCATCCACCCCTGTTCCATAGTAACAGTCAAACTAATGTAAACCAGATTGTGCTATATGAATAAGATAGTAAGCAGAAGTATAGTTTTTGCAAAGTCACTTGAATAACTCCTAATACGGGGTGTATCGATTTCATGAAATTTTGCTTCATTCTACCCTTCAAAAGTTATCCAAATTCATATAAAATCTTCCTGGTATAATTTCAACCCTACCGACAGAGAAAAGGCGCGGCTCTTTGCGGTCCGACTACAAAGTATTTGTTTATCGACCGACCGAGCCCAGGTGGATGCGCGGCAGCTGATTGGCAGATTTTTTTGAGATGTGCTTTTAATTGCTTTCAGGTGTTCTTTTCGGGACCCCTTTAGTCGGCAGTATGCAGAAAATAAATCAGTGTCGTTTCTGTAGGTGTAGGAATAGAAAGTTTTATTATCTATTTTTATTTCTTTAGTTTACGCCATAATTAAATGAAATAATTCTCATGAGTATATCTACCGCCGGCCATGTCACTTTCTTTATTATCTCTTTTTATTTCTTTAGTTTACGCCATAATTAAATGAAATAATTTTCATGAGTATATCTACCGCCTATGTCACTTTCTTTAAAGGATATACCGATGGTCGGCTTTTATCTTTGTTCATCTGACTTTGCAAAAACTATACCGATCGAGGGTGTTCACAGGCTCGAGTGTTTGATTTGACGCCCCGACTAGGCCGGGCCCCCCAGCCCCCCCATATATACGCCACTGACTTCCACGTATTTTCTAGTGTTTCCTGTATTTCCTCTGGTCTGTCTGTACACCAAAAGGAAATCCGGATATTGCCGTATTTGCGGTGGAAACAAAAACTTTATAAAATTATTTCTGAAAGTTTCATTACGACAATAAGAAAAAACAGAGTGTTTTAAAAAGTTGCTTAATGTTGCTTGAATAATAGGAAGCATGAATAAACAACTAATTTTGGTTATTTCAATTTATATCAAAAGGTTCTAATTATTTCTGAATTTTCCATGTTTATTAAAGAATTGCTAAATGTTGCTTAAATAAGAGAAATTATTAGAAATAAAATTTCGGACTTCCATTGTCTTTATTTATTTTAAAACACGACGTTTCGGTTAGTAAGTATCTCTAACCGTTATCAAGGGTAAACTAAACAATCTAGTCTTTAGGCTACTACTTATACTACTTGGTGTGGAGTCAGGTGTGACGGCCCGCCCCTTTTTTAATCCTAAGACGCCTGTTTTTCTTAAGGAGTGGTTTCCATATGTTTAGTATGTCCGTGCTTGGTTGACTGAAAACTTCTTTATTCTGCATTATAAATGCAGCTTCAATGCAAAACTTTAGCTTCTGACCACTGAAGCCTGTGATTATTTGACCATGCATGATCTGCTAAACCGGATTTTTCAATATCCCCTAATTGGGTACTTTTTAGATGTTCATTTACTCTAACCTGAAGAGGGCGTTTCGTTTCACCTACATATGATTTACCACACTCACACGGGATTGGTAAATCATATGTAGGTGAAACGAAACGCCCTCTTCAGGTTAGAGTAAATGAACATCTAAAAAGTACCCAATTAGGGGATATTGAAAAATCCGGTTTAGCAGATCATGCATGGTCAAATAATCACAGGATTCAGTGGTCAGAAGCTAAAGTTTTACATAAGGAGTCGCATTGGCGAAAACGAAAGTTTATTGAAGCTGCATTTATAATGCAGAATAAAGAAGTTTTCAGTCAACCAAGCACGGACATACCAAACATATGGAAACCACTCCTTAAGGAAAACAGGCGTCTTAGGATTAAAAAAGGGGGCGGGCCGTCACACCTGACTGCACACCAAGTAGTATAAGTAGTAGCCTAAAGACTAGATTGTTTAGTTTACACTTGATAACGGTTAGAGATACTTACTAACCGAAACGTCGTGTTTTAAAATAAATAAAGACAATGGAAGTCCGAAATTTTATTTCTACACAATCATTGTCTACGGGGTTTCAAACAAAGAGAGAAATTATTACTAATTATCTAACAATTCCTCAATGGAAATAAAAAACTTTTAAATTTTTATAAAAGTTTTATGTTTACGGCAACAACTACTTTTGGTTGATTCAATGGATACCAACAGTTTCTAATTGTTTCTGTATGCTTCATGTTTACAGCAATAAGAAGGAACAATTCGTCACAGAAAATTGCTAAATGTTGCTTGAATAACAGGAATTATTAGTAAACATCTAACTATTTTGTTTTCTTTAATGCATAATAAAGCTTATAATTTATTGTTTCTAAAAGTTTCATGTTGCGGCAGCAAGAAGCAACAAATCAAAGATCAAACATAACGTTGCTTAATGTTGCTAAAATAACAGAAAACATGTTGTATACAACTAATTTTGGTTAAAGAAAATATAATTATTTTTTCGATGTTTTGGTTGATTCAGTAGAGACAAAAAGATTCTAATTATTTCTTTATGCTTCATATTTACGACAGTAAGAGGAAAAAAATTGCTTCAATGGACACAAAAAGTTTATAATTCTTTGTGGAATTTTATGTTTAGAGCAACAATAAGACAAAAATTGTGTAACATAACGATGCTTAATGTTGCTGAAATAACAGAAAACATGTTGTATACAACGAATTTTGGTCAGAGTTATTTTTTCGATGTCTTAATTCAATGGAAACAAAATTTTCCAATTGTTTCTCTTCTCTCTCTCATGTTTACGGCAATAAGAGAAAAAAATTCGTAACAAAAAATTGCTAAATGTTACTTGATAAAAGAAATTGTTAGTAAACATCTAACAATTTTGTTTGCTTCAATGAAAACCTAAAGTTTATAATTTGTTTGTGGAAGTTTTATGTTTACTTAGGGAACGTCCTTAAATTACGTAACGAAAAATTCCGGATTTTTGACCCCCCCCCCTTCCCCGCCTCATAACGCATTTTCAAGAAAAAACACATTAAAAAAACATTGAGTTTAACGAAAGACCAAACCACCCCCCTCCCTCCCTAGAGCGTTACGTAATTTAAGGATAAGAGGTTGTTTCATGTTGCTATAATAACATAAAACATGTTGTATACAACTAATTTTGGTTGATTCAATGGACCCAAAATGTTTCTAATTGTTTCTGTATGCTTTATGTTGACGGCATTAAGAAGAAACAATTCGTAACACAAAATTGCTAAATGTTGCTTGAGTAACAGGAAAGCAACAAATCGTATAACATAACGTTGCTTAGTGGTGCTGAAATAACAGAAATATAATTATTTTTTTGATGTTTTGGTTGATCCAATGAATACAAAAAGTTTCTAATTGTTTATCTATGCTTCATGTTAACGGCAATAAGAAGAAGAAATTCACAGCAAAGAGTTGCTAAATATTGCTTGCATAAGAGGAATTATTTTTTTATTTTGTTTGCTTCAAAGGAAACAAAAAGTTTATAATAGTTTTTTGTGGAACTTTTATGTGTACAGCAACAAGAAGAAACAAATCGCAATAAATAGCTGTTCCTTCAGTAGAAACGTAGCTTTAGGTTTATGGTCAACTGAGGCAAAACTTAAAGGAGTTTCTTTGGAGAAAGAACAAATTTATTAATATTGCAAACTTTTAAAAAATGAAAAATCTCTGCGTCCTCGTCGCAGCAGCTCTAGTTACAGCAACGAAAAATGGTATCTCAATGGATGAAAAAACTAATTTCACAATTTTGAATCGTTACTTAGAGTTAGAAAGAGAATCTCTAATATTTTCCCTCACTTTACACGCAACACGCTCAAAAGTTGTGTTTATAACTGTTTTTCTTTAGAACACAACTACTGCATTATTTTCTTTAAGTTTAAAAATTGTTTTTAAATCTTTTATATTATAACAATTTTTAACAATTTTATTGCTCTCATCTAATCCCCCTAATGTTGTTTTTTTGGAGAACTCAATCTCTTTTAAAGTCAGATTCTCAAAGTTACTTACCCCTTTTTAAAAACATGGCTGAATTATGCGCATATAAAGTATCTTGAAGAGCTTACCTAAAAATAAAAAGAAAAACACGTTATTAATAAAATAATGCGACAAAAAAGATGGATGATCTGAATATTTTTCTAAGACAAGGAATTTATTATATAAGAAGAATAATTTGGATAAAAATTTATCCTTCCCACGTGTAAAGATTTTTATAATAACTGGTATGAATTGCGTGAAAATTTCAGATTCTTTTGGTTGTTTTGGAATATTTTAAAGGATTGTTGAACTCACATGCTCTTGTATGGATATTTTAAACTTTGAAAGTGTTGTTAAAACATATTTTTGGTCTAATTTGTTTTCGAATAGCATCACGTTTTTAAAATGAAAAAATGGCGCAATATCTTTTACAATGCTGTACCGGTAATAATAATCTTGGTTTACAACAAGCAATTTAAAATTTTGCAAGGTATCTATATAGACGGGATAAAAAAAATAACAAAACCAAGGGATAAAATCCTAGTGTTTGGCCCTAAATTTAAAATAAGGAAATAATGTTAACTTTTAAAAAGACACCCCTGACAAAATTGATTATAAAGCCCTGTTAAAAGACAAATAAGGGAACGTTCTTAAATTACGTTACGCAAAAATTCGGGATTTTTAAACCCCCTCCCCACCTCGTAACGCATTTTCAAGAAAATATACATTAAAAAAACAAACAACAGCGTAACGCAAGGCCAAACCCCTCCTCCCCCCCTTAAGCGTTACGTAATTTAAGGATAGGCCCAAACGAATAAAATTGAAGCAGCCAAAACAAAATGAAAATAAAAATATGAACCTCATGGACATGGAATGTAAAACGTATTTAAAAAAAAGATGGAAAACGAGAGAAGCAGGGATGTGTTAAGTTAAAAAGAAATGAATTGAAACCAAATCCAATAAGGAATTATGGCAGGTAACAGATAAATGGAGCTGAAGAGAGGTGACAGATAAGGATTCCAGAATAAGAAGAGTAAACGTGGAGACCAATAAAGACTGGAAATTAGAAAGCTGCGAGAAACGTTTTGAGCGTTAAATGGAAATTCCAGAAAACGGATTGAATGATCAAAAAACGGCAATGCTGAAATCCTAAACCTTTATATTTTTTTAAGTAAACAATAGGGACATTTTGGTTCGCGTATTTTACACTTTGTTACCGTTATTGTTATTACTGAGTCTGCGCATTAGCAGCTTCTCGCTCTTTTTTTGTTATTTACGGTTAAGGCGCCCGGTACTTACGGTGGCCGTCCTTTAATGTTACCGTTATTTTTTAAGGTTAGTTTTGTAATGTTTTTTTTAATGCAGTCGAATGTTTTACTAAAATTTGTTAGTTCGGTTTGTAAAAAGCCATAAATCAAATCAAAATGTTGAAGGAGTGTATAACTACTAAATTAACATTTGTGTTATGCTTATCTTTAGTGTTCCAAAATCTATACAGCTGTCAAATTTTCTGTTATTTTAACTGACCCAAAATGTCCCTAATAAATAACCTAAAATGTTCAAAATTTATTTTACACACAAAATTTATAATGACGTTAAGCTTTCTCCATAAAAGCCAAGTTTAAATAGAATATTTTATCGCAACCTAATCTTATTGAAAATGTTGATTTCTAGGCAAAATTTGTTTAAGCAAAAGCTGCTTATCAAATTCAATTTATCTTTTAAAAACAACCTGTGAAAGGTCAAATTTGGCATTAAGCCTCTTCTACAGTAAATATTGTATAAATTTTCCTGCCTTGCGGACGCAATAATAACCATCGATAATAGTAATTGGCACGAAGAGAAACGTATTGAAATTACCACTATTTTCAATAAGGAAGCGCACTTTATCTTCCTCAAGCCTAATTGTTTAAATAATCGATGGGATAATGACCCAGAGACTTCCGAAAATAACACAAAAGAAACAAAGAAAATAAAAAAATACTTTAAAAGTAACGTCGCGACAGAAAGACTGAAAATAGTAGAACAATATCAAATTATTTACGTCGTTTTCATTAAAAAAAAATCTACCACCACGAAAACAACTACGACAACCATAATCAATTAAAGTAGTAGTTAGTTTTTGGTGATAGAGACCAAGCGAAGTTGGTTTTTTTGGTGACAGGATATAGGAGAAGGTATTTTAGTAGTAGTTGGTTTTTTTTTCTTAGAAGCAAGGAAAAGATGGTAGTTGGCTTTTCGGTAGTAGAAACTAGGGAAGAGTGGTAGTAATTGGTGGTAGAAGCTAGGGGAAGGTGGTAGTAGTTGGTTTTTTGATGGTAGAAACTAAGCGAAGGTGGCTTTTGGGATAAAACTTGGTCTTAGCTGAGCGATAGGTCACTGTAGCTTTAGTAACAGCTTAGACTTTTAAGTTAGTACCTAATTGTTTTTACCTCAAACAAAGCGGCCTTACAGCAAAAAATACGAAAATTCGATGGTCAGTAAAATCTTAGTCAGTAAAATAGGCTTTTGACAGATAAATAAAGGATAACAAAAATAACGCAAATAAAAGTTGTGTCTGCAAAAGATCAAAATTGGATTTCTAAATATCACGTGACGTAATCTGTCATTTAATATCGCATTTATAAAGGATAAAATTAGCCTAAGGAGACCGTGCCAGTGGCGGATCCAGGGGGGGGAGCACTAGGGGCACCTGCCCCCCCCCCGGAGAATTTTTTAAATATACAAAAAATGAGTAACAAGTAATGTTTTTGCTAATAAAAATTCAAAATTTTTGCCTGCGGCGCATGAAAGTGTCTATTGTTTTTATCATCGAAATAACAACCACTGACTAATTCAATAAAATATATACCGTTTTTTACCAACAGAGAATGTCACCTAAAGTGCCCACCGAACCGAACCGCCCCCGAGAAGCACCTCTGGATCCGCCCTTGGACCGTGCAAAAAGTCTCTAATATCTCGACACAAAAAAAACAATCCTTTATGTGGGGGGTCAAATTTGATTAATTCTGCCATCTGAGATTTCAAAATGCGACAAATTTTGATCTGAAGAGAAGTCAATCCTTACTAAATTGCTTTTTATTTCATTAAAATAATCAAACATCTTTTTATTGGGAAATGGATGCAGACAAAATTGAGAAAGCAATCGTATAGTTGGTAAAACAATGTTTTAAAAGAAACCACTGAATTGATTTCAATTATTTATACCTCATTGTAAACAGGACGTTTGCACGTTTTTACGAATTTAAAAAGCGATATAAGACGTTTCCGGGACATAATGAATGCATGTCTGCCATTTTGGAATTTAAAATGGCGGATTTTTTTTAATAGTTTTTATTTTTTGTTAAAAGCCTGGTTGATTTTCTGTAAAGTGCAGTTCGTGCCATTAAAATCAACGGTATAGTTCAAAAGTTAAAATAAAAAAAAATTGTCCAGTTTTTTCTGGCCCTCACGGATTAGATGTTCTAAATTAATAACAACTTGTAGCTTTTCCTGCCAATCCGTTGAATTTAGAAGCGCAATATTTTGGCAATTCAATCCATCAAAGTAGCTTGATTATTGCTTTACTGGTAAATTATTCACTGCTTAAATATTCGTTACCACTTAGCAAGTTTCTCTAAAAGATAAACATCAATTTGGACCTGGCTATTGATGCAGTCAAAAATCTGACTGAGCGTTTGTCATTAATCAGAAATAATACATAGCAAAAGATCTCAAATTCTCGCAAATATATTAACAGTAGAACAAATTTGCTCACAGTGTAGGTCTACGGTCTCAGTGATCAGATTGATTCTCGGACAAAGCCAGAAAAGAAAGGCGTCTATTGCCACTTCTAAAAAATATTATCATATTCATGCAATTCCCGAAGCAAACTATTGAGTCATCCAAACTAAAATTTTCAAAACACAAAATCATTTAAATAAGAAGCCTTTTTAACTTGACTTTAACTATAAAATTATCAAAATCCAACTAACTAACAAGTTACTTTACTAAAATATCTAAAAGACTATCTCAGAAGTACAACTGCTGATATTTTTGAAATGCTAAAATTTCGCCAATGGAAAATTGATAAAATAAATGTTATTGATTCACTTGAACTTACTCTACGCCAAAGCGTTATTTGATCGTTAAAATAACCAAATCATGAACAATACAAGAGTAATCATCATAAAAGGTTATGTTTTTTTGTTTTATTGTTGATTCCGTTGGCTTAATTTAAACCATATATAGCTGATATCTTAAGTTTAGTTGGTCGAAAATGAAGTGCGGCATTCAACTCGCCTTGAGTTACGATAAGAATTAATTCCATCATACAAGAAATAGTAGAATGAAACATCATATTTCACACAATAATTTGTTCACGTTTTGCCATCAGTTCTACTTTAAATTAGCCATAACTAAGACTTCAATGAGGTAGAACCGTGAAGTTAGAACCTAGATAAAACTCATTCTGAAACCGAAGAACGTGAGTCAGGATTCGATACCAAAACACCAATTTCTACGCCATCCGAGACGTTTTCAATTTCAAAGTTTAATCACCTTATAGCTAGAATAATGACTATAACTAATTGGTTTATAGGCTTAGCGAATAACACCGACAATTTATATAGCGTATTTTATTGGGAAAATTAGTGCAGTACAGGCAGTGCACTGACACTGGTTCGGTGCAGTCAAAAATTTGCACCGGGTGCAATCTCAATGGAACAGGCCTGGAAGATTATAATCTAAGTAACAGCACAATAAGCCCATTCCGAAATATCGCTAAACCCTACTAGAATTGAATAATATTAGGCGAGCGTGCTGGCATCAAAAACAACCCGGGTGCTACTAAATGATTTTTTAAACACTGCATGATGAACTATCTAAAAATAATTTAAAATTTCGATCCGCAAAGCTGCTGCAGAAACCGCTTGCATATGATTATTATCCAGACTCTCCCGAATAATAATTGAAAAACTGTTTGGTACATGCCAACTTATCCAATTAAGTACCTAATATAAAATCAAGTGGGCAGTTGTCAAATGGTTTACACTGACTAGCTCGAACTTTCCCAGCAGACAGACGTTTAGGATTTAAATATGGCTAAAAATTAGAGGCATCGGCTGTCATTTTTTGATCATAGTAGTCAAGGACAAAAATCTAGAAACCATAATATTTTGTTTTCTTATTTATTTTTAAGTTTTATATGGATATATTGTCATTGTAGCAGCCAAAAAATATGGTCGGTCTGACAAAGTATTTATAAAAAAATTATAAGGCAAAAAATTAGTTTAAACCTTCAACTAAAATGTAGAACGATTAGGCTTAGTCTTTAGACTAGGTACCTAACACTTTTTGATAAATACTATAAGTTACCTAGGGTCAGAAGAACTTTGCGAGTGGCGAAATGTTTTAGAAAGTGATAGTGCCAATACTTAAAAGAGAAAGAGAAGAATTCGCTATTGGGGATAACGTTTAACGGAGCTTACTAAATGTTTTAAATCATATATATTTTTATTCAACGCAAAACTTAGTTTTAAGCGTGGGTGATCGACTTCTATTGAAACCAATTCTCTTAAAGAAAAATCACCAGCAGTAAACTTAAATCTTTACGCTTCGTAAACTACAAAACTGGCTTCATGTTATGTGTATCTGAGCCTCTGATCTTGGGTGCTAAGGCGTTATGAACGTCAAAGTGGAGCGTTTTATTGACTTCTATACCTTATTGGTTCGCTGCTTCGATATACTTTCGACTGCATGTGATTGGAAAATATTGGTTTTAAATAACAATAGAAAGAAATGTATGATTTAAATTGGGTATAGGAACATATATTTTTAGGTGCAGATTAGTACCCATAAACTGCTGACATAAAGAGAGTTCCATTCTAAATTTTGAACGGTGCTATTATACCAGCTTTATCACAATCATTAATGAACAAGAAGTTGGCTCGACGCAGTTCTAGAATGTCATGTCATGATAGTGATAGATGTTCAATAAGAAAACTTCTTATCCTAAATATAAGGGCTTTCTGCCACTGGAGTTCAATTTGCATTAACATGAAAAGTGCATGAAGGCCTCTAAGCTCCATGCGACTGAATTATAAAGCAATATTACTACAATGAACAAACCAACAGACAGAAAAATCACCCGACAAGACAGAAATCTTGCTTAGTAATGAAATAACTTGTTATCGAAGGCACATGTGCTCAACCGACTTAAAGTCTCTCATTTGTCCAAGCAAGTTCAACAGAATGAAAATATGCTAATCTCGCTGACACGACGATTATGTGTACACTTTTGATGTAAGTACGGTATTCTGATATGTTACAAAGTTAAATGTCAAAGTATATTAGCATAAAAGTAAAGGAACTACAAAACAAAGGTTGATTGGTAAAAGTTATGTCTAGGAAATCATGATCAAGCTTTATAAACATGACAAAATGGCAACCAATTTCGGCCAGTTTTTTTACATATAACATTTTTCTACACGTGACATTACAACCATTGGTATGATCTTCGACACTTTATGCAAAACTTTAGCTTTTTGCGGACCATTGAATCCTGTGATCATTAGGACATGCTTGATTCGCTAAACCCGCTTTTTCGATATCCCCTAATTGGGTACTTTTTAGATGTTCATTTACTAACCTGAAAAGGGCGTTTCGTTTCACCTAAATATGATTTACTACACTCCCATGGGATTTAGTTAACACATTTCTTATTATTTGAAGGATTTTCTGGTTTTGTTTTAGTTACAAAACTCCTTATTGTATTTCCCGATAAAAATACCGTTTTTATATATAGCGTTTGGCTATTTGTCTTGTGTTTTCTGAAATCCCTTGAACATGGAAGTATTAAGAAATTAATAAGACTCAACGGAATTATTTTAAAAATTTTCTACATTTGGTTTGTTTTTAATTTTAGAGATCGTTGAGCTTACAATTTCTCGGAATAACCATTCTGTTCTAAGTCCTTTTTAGTGTTGTTAATTTCTATGGTTAATTCTTCATTATTACTACAAATATTACGGCTCTTATATACAAACTTCTTATAAGTCCTTGTTTTGTACCAACAGAATGATTAGACTTACAATTTAGGTACTGTCCCGTATGTGTAGGTTTCCTAGATACAGTGGTTTGAATGTTTCTTTCTATTCGTTTGACAAGAACATTCAAAAAGGGTAAGGCCAAATTTCCTGCACGTAAAAATATATTTCCATTTTACATTTGATTGTTGGTGGAATACCGTTCAGATGGTGTAGAAAATTCTGCAGTTCGTCATCACTTTCCGGACCTATAATAAATCTATCATCCATGTATAGTAGCCATAGTTTTGGCTTGACTCTTGCGGTGTTGATCGCATGGTCCTCCTTAATTCCAAAGATCATACAAAGGAATTATTCGCATTTGTAAGTGTCAATAATTCGCATCCATATGTCACTACCGGCCGAGCTACCGGCCTTATTATTTTAGTGAAGATTTTTTGTTTCAGAGATCTTGTTAGAATCCTTGACTTGAGCAGTTTTTGATCAGCGTTAAAAGACTTTATTTACGTGTATTATTCTCTGGTTTATTTCCGCTGTAATAGAGTTTGTGTTTTTTTTCACTTGCTCGAATGTATAACAAATTACTTGAAAATTATGAGCATATCTCTAGTTGTTTTTTGAAAAGTTAATGTATTGTTTTAAGAATATAGCTTTTTGACTCATTTATTTTTAGACTTCCTTTTTTGGCATCTACAGCGTGGCCAGCCTTCTATCTAGGGGTAGGGTTTTTTGTATGGGCCATAAGGATTGCTCGGAAGAACAGAATACCGTAAAACCAACGTTGCCAGATTAGAGAAACTATCAGTATAAGCCGCTACTCGGTTCGCGAACAAAAAATTCGCGTACTTTTACAAACAAGCAGAATTTTAAAGTGTTTGGTTATTGATTTTCCTTTAGTAATAATTGTAGCCACAAATAAATCTTTCAGGTTGTCCGCCTCTTGATGACTGTGACTGTCTGTGCCTGTAGTTATTTATTAAGATTACATTTGGCAACGCTGGAACGCCTCTACGGGAATCGTGCGTATCGCGGTCTCCTATTAATACATGCTATACTCTATCTATTTTGTGTCCTCTTATGGAAGTTAAGTCCCCTAGATGTACACGCTGTATATCAACCAATGTTACAGTTTTGGTCAAAGATCTTTCGTGTCTACTATGAGCACCAATATCATCTATGTACACTATCTGTGTTGACTTGATGTCAATATATCCGCTTGTCTCAACCATCCTAGCAGAAGCTTTAAGAACAATAGGGACTTATTGGAATAAAACCTGACTTTATTATAGAGTCGACTTTATTCTGACGGTTTTACACAGAAAACTAACAGCTGACCTCTCAAAATGGACATACCAAAGCCAAATTTAAAAATAAAGTCGCTAACTTTCATTTAATAAATACCGACACTAATAAAACCGGTTCTTCAATTCACAAAGGTCGAATTTTGAAGAATTGTAAAATAAGGTCATTGTTTTATTCCAATAAGTGTCTAATAATGAAGATAACGCATCCCCTTGCCTTACTCCAGAAGTTACACAAAATAGCTCTGGGAACTGGTTTTTTATTCTGATTACAGCTTTGCTACAGGTAAATGCTGCACCATTCTCTCGTAATCTACACTGTCAAAAGCCTGTTTGATATCTACATATGTAAATATTATAAATATTTAAATTGTGTTCATAGGCTTTTTCTAAAATTTGCCTCATGACAAACAGTTGATATGGGGTAGATGTGTTGGGGCTGAGAATACTCCAATAGTCTGGTGTATAAAGCTACTAAGCTACTGACAATAGGTACCTTATAAACTACATTTTTTAGTGTTATACGTTCACCTGGAACGCAAAGCAACCCTACATCAAAATCTGGTTACCTGTTATTTTCCTAACTTGGGAAAATTCGAAGCTTATAGCTTAAGCCCTAGCATTCGGCTAAAAATAATAAACGTAGGAAGTAGGACTACTTTTATACATTTTTTAACTTTAATTTAAATTTAATGTAACAACAAAGTCTAACGATGTGATGTCTATAATAAATCTTTGGTCACAACAACCAGCTCTAGACTAGGCAACAAGCTTAAAGTCCTCAACTTTAAAATCTAGAAGGTGTAGTACTAGTTATGTAAAGCCTATGTAAGCTAGTATATCTAAACTGAAAGATCTTGATGTTGATGTGAGAAGCTTAAAACATCTAAACAAGTCTGAAATTAAAAAGTCTAGTATCAATCAAGATACTCTAGCTAAAGAATTTCTTATTTATTTCCTGTTTAACTATTAAAGTATAGCCGAAGGCCACTTAAGATTTTTTTCGGTTCTAAAAGTCGTGTGGTAGACATTAAACAAACAACTATAATTAAAATGCTCCTACCAGCTTAGATAAATCAAAACAACTATAAGAAAAAAAATTTACCAGTGTTACGATACGACCTGCCTTAATGTAGTGTAATATTAAAATAAAGACCAAAAAAACTGATAAGCTAAAATAAATTACCGTCTCTAATCAGTTAATTAGTAATCGAAGATAGTCGGTTATTGATTATAAAGGCATTACTTTGGAATTCTAATTAAGATGGGCCTCCATTATAAGAAATAAATCAAATAAGGCTACCCACTAGATAGTCTGAAAAACAATGAGTTTAAGTTAACAGAAAGAAAAAATGGTCTGTATTACAAAACAAAACAAACATTTTTTTATAAAAATAATCAACTTTTGACGAGCATAAAACCTAGACTAAAATTATGGTTTAATTTAGGAAAAAAATATATTAGCAAAGATACCTAGAAAATACGAACGAGCCAACACAAAGTATTAACATTAGTGAACCGTTAATCTCTTAATAAAAAAATCATAAAAAATTGATTAGAATATTCTAATGAGTCATCGTTTGAAAATAAAAGAAACAATCATCTTATAGAATAAGTTTTAAATTAACCAGTCTCTTACTTAGAATATCAATTGGTTGTACCTACTATTTGATCAAGAAATCAAGAAGTTGTAGTTTGGATCTCGAAATTTTGGTGCTGCATTAGTTATAGACAAAGAAAAATCAATTAGCTTATTGGATCTGAAATAAAATAGAGATGGATTTTTTGATAAAGGTAATCAATTTAAGTTGAATTTCTCTGAAAACTGAAATAAATTTGCAATTCGCGCTGGTGAAATTATTTTGTATAAAGCAGTTTTAAAAATGTCATTATCGTAATAAATGAAAAATATAATATAAAAAAAGTTTACACTAATTGTAGTATTTGATCAAGAAATCAAAAATTGTGGATTTTATGTCGAAATTTAATAAAATGTTAACTATTTTTGTTAGTGTTAAAAAAAGATAATCTAGTTAAATTAGTCTACCCTGAATTATTTGCTGTTGCTAGTAAAAGTAAAATTAATAGTTAAAAAAGAAAATGGTAGTAAAGATAAAAATACAACTCGCTCACAAACAGATAACTATCCATTGCAGAACTATAATAAAACTATCATGAAAAGCAATCACAACGGAATAATTAAAGCTCTAGATTCGCCACACACAGAGTGTAGCAAATCAAGGAAACTTATCTTTTTTAATCGTTCACATGCTCAATTAAACAAGAGAAGTACGTCAGAATGTGTTGCCTCTATTAGATATACTCCATTACGTTTTTTTATCTAAAGGAACCATAACGGATAATGTTTTTATTCAGTGAACCGAATAAGTTGTAAGTGGAATTAATTTGTTTGTGTATTAGTTGCTCAGATTCTTAGTTTGCGGTGATCGCTAAAAGATATCTCTTTAATCTGTAAATCTTGTAGCCATAGATGAAAAATAGCCTAATTACTCTACTTCTCGGAAACTTTTAAATTAAGTACCAAATGCAAAATTTGTTATTTGGATGTATTTTGACCTATCCTAGTAATATCGTCGTGATGTCTGTCTGTGTGTGTGTGTATATTATTTCTGTCGGTAGCTCGATAGCTCCTAAACCGCTGAACCGATGTTCATAACATTTTCAGGTAAATTAGTGTAGTAGACTATATTTTGTTCAATAATTCGTGTTATAACCAAAAACTTTGTTGGAGCTTTAGCTAATATATTATCATGGCTTCACTTGAAGTGTGATAATAGGCTAGCTAGGAAGGTGTCAGATCCGTCATGTATCCATTTATTTTTAATGGGTTTCATTCATACTGTTTTTAATGTTTTTTTCATATTTTTTAAGTTATCTGCACTGGCATATTCATCATATTACATCCCATTGTTTAAATAATATAGCTTCATTAAAATTTAGATGTTCATTATCATAACTTTCATTAGCTTTATAGCCTTCATGCAATGGCGTAGTCAGCGGTATTCCGTGTGTTTCATCAACACGGACCCGGACCCTGAAAGGGTCCGGTTTATAGATCAAGTTGGGTACATGGTCGTACGCAGCATAAAACTTAGGGTAGGGCAAATGCAAAAAGTTAAAAATAAAATAGGGATTTATTGAAATAAACAAAAAAAAAGAGAGCGAAAATACGATCATATACATCGTTTTTCTAAATCTTAACCTATTCCAGTAAAGCTCTTCTACTACTTGCACTTTTTTTCTGAAACTAATTTCCTGTGTAAACCTAGCATGTACAAATCGTTTAATCTATCCTTAGTAATTGCAATGTGGATCTTAATGATCTTAACCAAGTTTTGACTGCGTAGAGTGCTTATAGATTATTCTACAATGGTAGCAAAACATGTAGGACAGATTTTGTTGATTAAAAAAAAAATGCCGCTTGCTTTACAACTTCTGCTACTTCCAAACTTTTAAACTCCTCTTTATTAATTTTTTTCTCTCTTCACAAATTCCTCATCGTGAAGCCCGTTTAAATGATAAAATTCTGAAAATCGTTTAATGCGCATCTTAAATGTGCCAATAGTTTAAAAGCTGGCAGGTTTTCATCGGAAAAGAGATGCTTTAAAGACATTATCAGAGACTCCAAATAGGGTAATAATAGAGATTTTTTCGAGTACTCTGGTGGGTTAATTGCTGAAACATTCATACGATTTTGCTTTTCCCAACTATCCTTGGCACCTGTACCGCTATTACAAGGTTTTCGGCATGTGTGCTGACTTCAGCTAAGATAGTGTTCATGACTTCTTCTGCAGATTCGCGATCACGTTTAATTAGATCTAATAATCTTCTAATGTGATTTCCACATTGCAATAAATCTAAACTATTAGAGATTGCAGGATATTGGCCAGAGATTCGAAAAGTGCAGAATACTTTTCTACCAGGCACAGGGAAATAATACCACGGCTTTATTAAAGCGCTGTAAAGCTGAACTGCCATCTTTCCAGTTGCAGGACTGCAGTCTGAGTTTTTCAAGGCATTCATGGATGCCCAAAAAGTTGTCTTTAAATACAGCAATACTTTTATCACAAAGGAGACGAACATTTGGACCATACATTCTTCGCAAAAGTGATTCAGTATATTATATCGTTAGGCGTGCATCTTTTGTATAATATTATGTAGATAGGAATAAGTTTGAAGATCTTACTTGATTGATTTGTTTGGAAATTAGGAAATTGTTTTCAACATTTACTATGGGGGGGGGGCAAATGCCCCTCTCTGTCCCTCGCTGCTTACGCCCATGGTTGGGTCCTATATAAAAAGCGAAAAGTCTCTTAAAACTAGGTATATGTTTTATTAGTTATATTATTTATTAATTAGCGTAATATTGGTAAAAAAAACTTGTAGAAAAAAATCGTTATGTGCTTGTGTGAGTTTGTCCAGTCCACAACAGCTCCGGAACGGCTGGAGCAGTTTTCTTGAGTATTTCATGAAAAATACTGTTCGACACTATTAACTGGCTAATGAGATTTAGGTCAAAATGCATTAATTTAAAATATCTATAAAAACTGTTTTCAAAGCTGATAGCGTCGAGTACAATTTGAGTGTGCTAATGGGCTAGGAAGGTATACAGTGGCGTATATAAGGGGGGGCGAGCTCCCCACGAAGCTAAGATTTTTTTAGATATTGTTCACATATTTCTTGAATACAAATATAAAATAGCATAAAATACGGCCTCAAATGGGCATGCCTCAAGAGTTTTTTCTAAATACGCCACTGAGCATAACGTAACTTGGTATGAGGACGTCTATTCTTCACTGTTTGTGAGGTTAGGTGAGCACTCACCAAATCTCAAGACGCTATTCTTGACGACCGTGAGGTGAACTTAAGTTCATCACCTTTTTCCACGGGGAAATAAATCCACGGGAATTATTGTGGTGCTTATGACCTTACTTTTACCTGTCAGTTTTGTTTTCGCGACCTTTTTCTAGAGTGTGGAGGTCGATGATATTCATTTTTGTGCCATTTTTATCAAAAAATTGGAACCATTAAAACATTTCCCTCGAAAACAAAACTGACCACCAAAAGTAAGGTAAGATAGACTCCCACGCATTCATTTCCCCAGTGGAAAAACATAATGAACCCAGCCTACTTGACTGGTTTCAAACGAAGGATGATTTTAAATAAAACATAAACTAACCAACTTAATCTAATCCCGTGTTTTTTTAAATTTTTGGGTTCTACAAAAAATTCTTAAATGATCCAATTGAGAATTTGATTTCAAAAATAATCTGTGTCGGTTTAGGGTATACTTAAAGGGGCCCGATGGAAAATTTGGAACACAGGCCAAGCGCGGATTTGGGTTAATATCTAGAGGGGGGGGGGGTAATATTCGACGACAACATTAATTGTATCATATTTTATTTTCTAGGGGAGGGTAATTCTCCTCTTTGCTCTTTAATTAATAACAAAAAGTGGATTTTTTTCTAGGGGGTAATTACCACGTTACCCCCCTCAAATCCGCGCTTGATACAGACCCAACCAAGATTGCACTACACGTCACTGCTTTCATGTATATTTTTTACGACACTGTCTAACAAAAAGTGCATTTTTTTTCTCAGGGGTAATTACCATGTTACCCCCCTCAAATCTGCGCTTGACACAGGCCCAGGCAAGATTGCGCTACACGCCACTGCCTTCATGTATATTTTTTTACGACACCGTCTATGAAGTCATCCTGCTATAACACTGCGTGGTCAAATGTTTTCACGAAATCTAAAATTTAAAACCAGTCGTTAGATTTACAATATTGTTAACTTCCCATTTCAAATAAACACGTTTGAATTATTTATATCTTTCATGCGAGTTGCCTTGACACAGAATTTAAAATAAATGACGAAAAGATGATTATAAGCCTATTTTTATTTTTTGAAAACAAACTTTTTAAAAAAAATTATTAAAGAGGAACTAAAGTCTTAAGGCTTGAAAATTTCAACAATTCCTTGAGGGATGCAATATCATTTTTCAAATATTAATTTTGGGAAAATCATAAGGCAATTGGACTTTAGACAAAGAATATAAAATAAAACAATATAAAACAAACGAAATTCACAGACTTAGGTTTGAAATAAGCAGGCAAAATATTAAGAAAGATTATTCCCATGAATTTCATTTAATACCGAAGCTTACATAAACAATTATCAAAGAACTGCTAACATTGCTACTAATAACTACGTGTCGTGATCATTAGCAACATTTACCTTATAATAATTAGCGGTAAATAGTATAATTATTGTGTAATTGCAATTTCTGTTATTTTTTCTTTTAATTATCTACAATTTCTTATTCTGCATCAATTAAATGTATTACCTTTTACAGAATTAACCCCTTCTTTATTAATATTTAAAAAAAGATTACACTGAATTTGCGAGAATTACATAATCCAGTACCTAAATATTTTTGTCTTCTTTCAAGTTAGAAAAGGTCATATTCACATTTTAGAATTTTAGCTTGCAAAAGGTGGTGTACTCGCGAGTTTGACATATGGAGTCCTAAAAATTTTCGAGTTTTGACGTTATTTTGTAAGGCAGTAAAATTTTCTACAAAAGCGGCTTAACACGTTTTTTCGCCAGACAAATAATTTTTGAGTTATAACGAAAATAATCATGTTTCTTTAGGGTTTATTCAGTTTTCAAAAAACCTAAGTATTTTAGAAAAAAATGAACTGGTTTTTAGAGAAAATAAAATTTCCTTTCAGGTAGTATATCACAAAGTGGTGTTGAACCTATTATTGACACTTCAGGGGCGTACTCATATTGAGGTTATTGTTTTTTTAATTACTATATTTTTATTTGTTTTATTCAATTTTCTTAAAAAAAATAAATTCTTAAAATGCCTTTTCTGTGATTTTGTCACCGCCATCTTTAAAAGGTAAATGAATTGTATTTATTTTGTATATTATATTTTAAAACTCGCTTAGAGTAACATAAAATTAAATTTTTTTGGTTAAAAATGTTACCAAACCAAAAAATACTGTTGTTCTTTATACTTTGAACGCCGCCATCTTAAATTATATTAGACATATGTCATTTATTATGGAATTTTTAAAATCAATGACCCTTATTTAGTATAAATTGATATACTACATGGCAACACTAGATCTGTCAAACAAGAATAAAAGAATAACTTTTTTGTGTAAACTTCGGCAGCCATCTTAAATGTTAAATCTTAAATTGTAACTTTTTATAAATACAAAAGTTGGGCTACTTTTGATAAAATTCAGAATTTTCTTTTGTAAAAATCAAATTTTGGCTATAGGTTATCTCTCTTTTATTTTTGACATATTAAGCGCCATCTTTGTATCGGCTGGGCAGCAAAATTAATTTTTTAGTCGGTTTCAATAAACGGTCATTAGCTTTAATATAGGGGAGAGTTGCCATCATCGTACTACTTTTGACATATTTGCCTATAACTCAGCTATTTTTTGTCAAAAAACACTAAATGTTATTTCTTAAAAAACAACGATACTCCCTACAATAAATTACCAGGTACGAGAAATAAAGATTACCTAAAAGTATCTTTTTTAATTAAAAAACAAAAACATTTCAAACGGTACGATGTAGGAGACCCTTCTCCAACATCGTACCCCACTTCTCCTACATTGTACCGCTTTCTCTTAGATCGTATACTACAGTGGCGGATCCAGGCGGGGGGCACTAGGAGAACTTGCCCCCCCCCCGAGAATTTTTTGAATATACAAAAAATGAGTAAAAAGTAACGTTTCTGCTAATAAAAATTCGAAATTTTTGCCTGCGGCGCATGAAAGTGTCTATTATTATTATCATCGAAATTACACCCACTGACTAATTCAATAAAATGCGGCTTAAAAAAATATATACCGTTTTTACCAACAGAGAATGTCACCTAAAGTCCCCCCCCCCCGAGAAGCACCTCTGGATCCGCCCTTGGTATACTAACACAAGTGACTGGAGAAAACATTTTTTTTTTTTTCTAATAATCAGAAATTATAAAATACATCTTAGTGTGTTTAACATCTGTCACAAACATAAATTTGTTTTTTGCCTTTTTCAGCTGAATAACAAGATACATAAACCCATGTTTTACATTGGCAACACTGAATCATTTCTTCAACCATTTTTTCGTCACAAATAAAACAGTACCATTCATCCAAATTTATTCCTGCTTTAGACGTCGAAGCTTTAGAGTCGAGGCAATCGCTTTTTCTTAATTTATTTTTGTGTCCTTCATGTTTCTTTTCCGTAAAGACCTTTCTTTTCACTTCAACAACTTTCTTTGGCTTTATCTTTTCCTTCTTAGCTTTGAGTTCCTCTTTGTAGGCGGTGGAGGTGAGCTCAAATGCTTTTTGTGCTGGTTTCGTTTTCTTTTGCCGAAGCGATATTTTTGGCAGTGGCTTTAATATTTCTGGCGAAAAATATAAATTTTCTTCTTCTGGAGCTTCGTTGCTTTTCTTGGTAATTCTATAATTTTCATTTTGTTGTTTTGTATAATTTATGAGTGGTATTTCATCATCAGTATCAGATGACTGCGAACTGTTAATATTTTCTTGAGAAGTTTCTTTTTCTATGTTTCTGTTAAACTCATTATTGTCTACATCATTTTCTTTTTCTTCTGTAACATCCGGAGGATTTAGGGCGTCTGCAGCTACGAATTCTGAATCTTTAAATACATATCTATTGATAGGCCATATACCTGCTCCTCTAAAAGATCCCATTACATTTGAAATGTTTGCTACTCTTGTATAGGCTTGACACAGTAAATCTGATACATTAAACTGTGTAATCACTGAGGAAGGGTGCATTTTAAGCCAGGTCTCCGCAGCTTGTTGGTAGTAAACCTCCATTGGCGCAAAAAACCCAACGTCTACGGTTTGCAGGCGGTGCGTAGTGTGTCCTGGGAGCTGCAATATTATTACACCATTTGATTTGGCCAAATCTATGGCTTCATAATTTTTCGAATGGGTCGTATGACCGTCAAGTAACAGCACTTTGTTTTGTAGACTAGGCTTAACATGATTAATGAAGTGCTGCAACCATTCTACAAACAGTTCAGATGTGATGTAGCCACTCTCAGATGTTCTAATTATGCTCCCAGGTGGTGCCCCTTTTTTTAATCCATCGTGCATTCTGACCCTTTTGAAAATTGTCATTGGCGGTACAAATAAACCAGCAGCACTTGTACAACATAAAATAGTAGTATTTGTTCCTCGTTCACCACTAACAACGCAGCCAACTTGTCGTTGCCCTTTTTTTGCAACTACTTTTTGATTTTTTTTCTGCACAGTTGCAAATCCCGACTCATCGCAATTGAAAATTTTAGTTTCATCTAACTTGTTTTTTTCGACGAGATTCTCATAAAGGTCAAAAAAATTAAATACATATTTTCTGTTGAAGCCTTTAATTCTGGCCATGGATGTCGCTTCTGGTTTACGCAAAGATAGGTCAGGATTGCGTTTAATAAATCCGTAATACCATTTTTTGCCAGCCATTTTTTTTCGCGATTTTATTTATTTTTTTCTGCAAGTTGGTACGCTAACTCTCGGACCTCTCTTGCTCTTAATCCAAACATATGCTCCTGAATTTCAATTATATGTGTCTTTAAAATCAGCCTCCACCTTTACATCAAAAACAATTGGGGAACCTTTAATTTGTTTAGCATCGTTAGATTTTTTGTTAAGATTCAAAAGGTGCCTGCGGAATGTTGGTTTTGGAATTTTGTATCTACGGCAACATTCATACAATCCATTTGAAAAGCAGTAATAGCAGCCTGCATATCCTGCTCTGACCATTTGTAATATTCTCTTTTCCGTTTTATTTCTCTGTCTGCCATCTGAAAACAAAATATTTTGCTCAGTTTTTTGAAGTTGCCTTCATCGTACCGGAACGATATAGGGAACATGATAGAGGTACGATGTAAGAAACTGACTTATTATTGTTTCTAACCTATAAATTCGACACAAAGCTTTTAAGAAAAATTACAAAAACTACAATTTAAAAAGGCCAAAACAATGTTCTATTTGACAAAATATAATAATTTTTAATTGTGGCAATAGTACAATGATAGGATACTTACGTTTGAGGTAAAAAAATTACATCGAAAAAGGTTAAAATCTTTCTTTCACATTTTCACCGCCTACACGTGCTTGCACAGAACAATTGCTACTGCGTTGAAAGTTGTCTGCGCGGTAGTTTTATCTACAATTTTCGAGGTGGCGCTACTGGTCACAGTTTAGCAGAAAATACAGAGGTACGATGTAGGAGCCGGTACGATGATGGCAACTCTCCCTAGGTATCAAAAATAAATATCACACAAAAATTAAAGAAAAAATCGAAAATTTGTTGAAATAAAACCACCATTTTGTTTTGACGTGACAGGTGTCAATTTTTTTTACAGTTTTAAATTGAGTAGGTCTCGCTCAAAGTGAATCCGTTAAAATTAATTTTATTTCTCCTAAATTAATTTTTTTCTTAAATTTGGCAGCCGCCATCTTGGATTTTGAAGCCGGAAAATCTGCGATCCTCGAATTAAAATGTAGCTTTAAATGTTAGGTATATAAAAAAATATACTCTTTTTGCAGCTTTTTCTTAACATTCCCTACAAATTTACTCAACTAATGTGGAAGATTTACAATTTCTCTTTAGTTTTAATCGGTCGTTTCAATTTATTGAATATTCAAAATGCTTTAAACACAAAATTAGCTACGGTGTAATTCTACTGTCCCAAATAAATATCCTAACAGAACCTCATTTCCTTTTAACTATTTTGAATTAATCACATGCAAATTAAATGCGCGACACGACATTTGCTTAGTAAACACATCACACTTAAAACACATTTCGTAACCCTAATTAGACAATTGCACCATTTGGCTGTCCATTTTTTGCATTTAAAAGTCGCGTGTTTTAGAATATTGAATACTATTAATTATTAATTACAATTGATACATGTCTTCTTTTATTGTCACTGTAACTTAAAATAAGTGGAACTGCGTTTATGTGTTTGGAGTTATGGTGTATTTAACCTAATTTTTTTGAGATTTTTTGATGTCCCTTAGGATTAGAGACCTTTTGCACACCCTCCTTAATCTAACTTTATTCTTTATAAATGCGACATTAAATAACAGATGTGACATGATATTTAGAAGCACAATTTTGACCAATTTTGGCAGACACAATTCTTTATCCTTTATCCTTTATTTATCTGTCGAAAGCCTGTTTTGTGTTCAGTAGGCAAAATTAATAAAAAAGTTCCGAAAACAACTAGGGAAAACTGAAAGAGCAATACCAGTCAAAAACCCCCAGGAAAATGATTGGGTCTTTGTTTACTTGTGCATTTCTTATTTTTTTATGCATTTCACAGAACATTGATGACTTTTGGTTGGTGAACACTGTTGTCAAACAACACATACCTACCAGTTTTTATAAAAAATAAGTTTCAATAATTGGCATAAAATTAAATTTGCGGATTACCCCGCATTGGTAACTCTTGAAATAATTGTCTGGTATCAAAAATATTTTAAATTTACATTATATTTTGTCAAAACGTTATATGCGCGACAACACTCTCTTTAAATAAAGAAACTAGTAGCCTGCGTAAGTCCAACACAAGTAAGGTCAAACACTATCCTTAAGCAAAGGATAATGTTCAAACCAGGTAACTGCGCATGCCTCAAATAAAAGATATGAGAAAAATGGGACATGCAAAAGGTTTTGCTATTTTTGTTTTTTTTGTTTTTTATCTTTGATATAAAGAGAGGATTTACGCTGGTAAGCAAGCAGCACGTTAAGCCTCGTACAGACCTGAACAAACGTGCTGAGCGGTGAATCGAATACTAGTTTGGACGAGCGCGCTGGCAAACAATTCCGCGAATCCTAGCAATTTGGCGAACCGTTTGCCGAATTCCCATCGCTTGTCGGTGTTTTCCCAGCGATCAAAGATAGTGCGCTCGAATGGGTTCGTTGGTTTGGACGGGACAAAATAAAATCGCGAACAGACAATTGAATTTTAAAGGAAGGAAAACTGAGAGCGTTTGTGAGAACAGCAGATATCAAAAAAGTATATTCCCGGTTTTTATCGTCGTTCGGCTCGTTCAACGTTTGTCGAAATGTTCAGGTCCGCTTTACGCAAATGTCAACCTTTTGACACTTCCGCGCATGACATATATATGATGTACCTTCCGTACTTGACAATTATATTTGCATAATTTGTATTCTGTCAAAACCTGCTTGCTTCTCTGCCTTAAAACAGTGATAAGAGTCTAAATTTTTAACAGTTGTAATTTCTCAACTGCTCTGATGAGCTAAATAAAAAAAACATTTGGTTGGGTTTGTTTTTATTGTCAGATAAGGAAAATGTTTTCATTAAACAGGGAATAATAAAGAGGAAGGAACATTTGTTTTACAGATTGGAAAAAGAAATTATTTTACACAGCCGGCTGTGGACCTTTTATGGAAATTTTTGCCAGCCTTACATAACTTTTGTTTACTTTCCGAATGAATGATATGACGGCTCAATAAATTTAGTTTAAAAATATACAGTCGAACCTCTATAACTCGAACTTAAAGGGACAGCCAAATCAGTTCGAGTTATGGAGAGTTCGAGTTATAGAAATTCGAGTTTAAAGAGGTTAAAATACATATAAAAAGTGCAGGGACCACTTAAAGCGTTCGAGTTATAGAGAGGTACGACTTATAGAGGTTCGACTGTAGGTATGTGGAATTCAAATCATATAAATTTGATGGCTAATACTGTAGAAAATATTCATTTTATTAATTTTTAGAGAAAAAAACGTAAAATAGTGTCTTGCAAAAATATGTTGAAGATCCCATTGATATTTAACATTTCTAACTTTTAGAAAATAGAAAACTAATTTAGAAAAATTATTATTAGTCACTTAAAATGAGCACTAAAAACTTTTGCCAACGTTTTTAAAAACAGCCAGAAGAAAAAGATCTATTTAATAGATGTTAAATCATTTTAATTCCCTTTTTGTTAAGACTTCCTTTGAAAATTCGTCACTCAGGCATAAGATCTACCTGTTCCTACCATAAACTAAACAGGTGTCAAAAACTTTAAATTTTAATAATCCTACCTGCTTCCTAGGCACAATCATTTTACCTCTATTAAAAGGTCTTCAGGAAGGTCTAAATATAAGCATTCTGCAGACAGTGCTCTAACCAGCTTTAAAATCGAAGTTTAGTTGTACTTCATGCGTAAAAAAAACTTTTTTGATGATCGCACTAGTAGACAATTTTAAAATAATTTCATCAACCAGGTAGAATCCTTGAAGAATGATGATTCGGGGTACTACTATGAAGAACTAAATAAAAATACTTTATAAGCAATAAGAGTGTATGATCATAGAAGTTAAATCACTTGGCTAGAATCCATGGGGGCTTGAAACAGTGCCTTGTAAGACACCTTATTGTTATCGTGGTGAGGAGATGTATTTTAAACTAACGAGATTGGTTTTAAAATAAATGATTTTTTGTTTAAATTCTTCTGTAAAGTTGCAGGGTTACCTACACTATTGTAGAGCGTATCTTAAATAAAAGTATCAAAGATTAGGAATGTGACATTTGATTCCAGGAGAGAAAGGGTAATCCATGATGCTAAAGAAAATATTTAAACTTTTGTGGCACCTGCATCAGGTAGAAAAGTATTTAGAATAAAAAAAAGCTCATCTGTCTCTCCTTGACATTTGGACCATCTGTTCCTTAAGTAAATTTCTAGGCGTGCCATCTCACCTATATGCCTAAATATAAGATGGTACATTTGTTATTTTTTATTCTTAAATAATAATTTTTTATTTCCATTTTCTTTTGTTTAATTAAAAAAGTTGGTTCATTTGGTTGTATTTTATATTTTTACAATGTTTGGCATATTTTTTTCGACACATATAGTAAAAATTTTAATTAAAAAGAAGACAAGGAAGAATTTTCCAAGATGACCTTTTTTTTAGTGAGAGATGTAATGTTGGCAAGTTTGACGTAATTCGTGTCCTATTGACATTTGGGTTACGACAGTATTTCTGAATCGATTTGTAGCTACAATAATACCTAAGTGTACCCTACCTAATTAAGTAAAAAAATTAAATAATAACAATAAATAAATTATCAATAAAATTAGCGAAACATCTAGACAACTTTGTTCAATCACCCAGCAAGAATGCTTTTTTCCTTTAATAAATATACCTAATCATATAACCAAAGCTCTTGTTGGATAGTACACTCGACCACTTTTTTAATGTGTCACTTTGTTTTCCTACATTTTTTATGGAATAACTTCAAATAAGCATCATGAATTATCAAGCGATTTTCTTTAGCAGTTTTTAAACTCACTGAAATTTCGGGCTTTCCAGACGAGTTTAGTCAATTTTAAGGTGTCATTAAAAAAGTGGTCGACCGTACATACCAATTATGGATGCAGTATAACCCCGTGACACAACTAACATAATTTTCTTTGATGAAGCTATAGAAGACTTTTTTTTATTATATAATATTTCCAATATATAAAGAGAAAATTTGACGTAATAACCTATCATACCTACATTTTTATAATGAATTCATAAAAAACTCCTCAAGTATTTTATCAGTCTTCATACCTGATAGAAATATCTCCTAACTCTGAAGTTTATCCTGCACTACACATTCTTTTAGTATTGTTTGTCGTCCGCCTTTTTCAGCAATAGATATACACTTTTCCCGAGTATTTATCAAAGTTTCTTCCACAATGCTATCCAAATAAAAATGAGGTTATATTTTATTCTCGAGATTTTAATAAAGCGTTTCTTCCATATTTTGCAATCTCCGTTGGCTTGTAGGCAATAAATTTATATGACAAACAAACAGGGCCGGATTAACCATTTAGTAAAAGACATCTACAGTGTAGAGACCCTGTATTCATGACATATTTTGAGAAAATAGAGGCTCGACAAACTTATCAGTCAAATTTATTTAAATCAAAATTAAAGAAGGGAGGTATCGGTCTTCTATATTCTAGCCTTGCTTAGAGAGAGACGCACCTTCCGCCCTTGTTAATTTATAAGCGTCGGAAAATAAAAATAAATGATTTTTGACAAATATTTACAGGCGATGAAGGACAAACGTGCTTGTTTATATGTTGCATGATAAATGATGTCACTCACCAATGAACTTTGCAAGAAAAAAACATAAACAAAAAATGTGAGTTTGAGTGACTTTGATGGGTTTGTCGCATCTCTATTTCTTTAAATATGTCATACATACAGGGTCTCTAGTACAGTGAACACATGAAGTTGTGCCCCAGACAGGTGTCCAGTGTGTAATAAAAATCTTGGAACAGCCTAAATTTTTTGACAACTGTCTTTAGGAACAAAGCCCCTGTTAGTCCACGGTTAGAAAAACGTTAAATGCAATGGACTGTAAATATTTTAATTAATGAAAGCGCGAACCAACATAAATATTGATATGAAATTACGAAATAATCAAAACGTCCATAGGTAAAATATTGGTGGCACACAACGGTAATCAGAACAAATGCACTCACCAGTTTTGCAGCCAAATTCTCCGCTTCTAAGGGGCCCCTGAATGTATCTAATGATGTCACCACGTAGCTGAAGGGCTGAAGTTTCTAGTTCTATGCTTCAGTACACAAAAATCGAGCACTTTCAGGTGTAGAAATTTGATATAGTTGGAGAACGAAATTAACACGCCATTTTCTCTAGGCCATTGACAAGGATCTCCCTGGTTGTTGGTGCGCATGTCCAAATACGCGGAATGCGCTTTGTCCTTCATACAGTTGTGTGTTTTTAAAAATATATATAAACAACCGCGAAATTTAGCGGGAGCTAACATAACTGCCCTCCAAAACACACAATTTTAGAATCTCAACCGGACAGATATAGATATAAGAAAAAGAATCGACCGATAAATATAAATGAATGAAAATAGATAAGTATCGTAAGTTTATTTAGAGATAACGAAATCCCGAAAAAAGGCAAAACAAACAAACAAAAAATTCAAAAAAAAATTAAAAATAAAAAAAACCTATTGTAATACCCGGTAAAAGGTAGAAAATTAAAATTACTTTTAATTTGGCAAGAGGCACAGTTTTACAACTGGCCGCTTATAAACACCGGTAACCGTTTGTACCGTCGTAACACGCACCTGACCGTCCCCGCCGGGATGCAGTTCGATGACCCGACCGACCGGCCATTTCAAAGGCGATTGAATGTGATCACTTGTTATGATAACCAAATCATTTAATTTGATATTTGGGGACGAATCAGCCCACTTGTGTCGCTGTTGTAGCGTATGCAAATACTCTATAGAATACCGTTTCCAAAAATCATTATGTAGTTTTTGGATTAGTTGCCATCTCGAGAGCCGATTTAGGGGAACCTCGGACAAATCTGACTCCGGAATTTCTGAATTAAGGGGTTCAAGGGTCAAAAAATGCCCAGGGGTAAGAGGTTGAAGATCGTGTGGGTCCGAAGAGGCAGGAGATAAAGGGCGATTATTAAGTACGGCTTCTATGCGACAGGTAAGGGTGGACATCTCCATGATAGACAACTTCTGGTCGCCGACAACTCGTACAAAGTGAGTTTTAGAACTTTTAACGCCAGCTTCTGCCAGGCCATTGAAATGTGGACTGAGAGGAGGTCCCAGATGCCAACGAATAGAAAGTCTGGTGGCAGCACTTCTTGCGTAATCCAGTAATTGGTTACGAAACCCTATAAAATTACTGCCTTGATCTGACCAGCATTGCGTCACGCTTCCGCGTCTGGAAATGAATCGATGGAATGCACCTACGAACCCTTCGGTGGACAGTTCCATGGTTAATTCCAAATGCACGCAATGTGTGGCCGTACAGACAAACACACAGACATACGATTTGAAAGCTTTACAACCACGGTAACGATGAGGAATCACAAAGAAAGGTCCACAAAAGTCGATAGCTACACTCGAAAAAGGTTTTAGTTGATTGATTCGATGAGCGGGAAGTGAACTCATTATGGGCGGTCTATAGGGTTTAGGGTTGATTCTAAAACATTGCAAGCACTTGGATATGGTTCTTTGAATTGCCCGTCTGGCAGATAATATCCAAAATTGCTGTAAAAGCAGATTATGTAATGTTTTAAACCCAGGATGAAGATATTGTCGATGAGCGGACTCGATAAGAAGAGTAGTTAAACGATGGTCACTCGAAAGTAAGACGGGGTGTTTTGCAGAATAAGACAAAAGGTCAGATTTTTGTAATCTGCCACCGACTCTAATGATATTATTCTCATCAAGAAAAGGTGAAAGTTTTCGCAAAGGTTTCGGTATTGGTTTATCCTTAGATAACGCGGAAAAAAGCTCAGAAAAACAAGAACCTTCAACGCGTTTGATAAGAAGGTGTAACGCACTTTGCATCTCACCGGTGGTAGGAAAAACAATATTCTCAAATATAACTTTTTGGTCCGGCGGCTTAGTGGGTTTATGATAGGAATGGTTTTGAAAAAGGTTAACTATTCGAAGGACATAACAAATGATACGTTGAATTTTGGATATAGATGAATATTTGATAAGAAGCTGATCTAAGAAGTTGACATCAATTATCGCATTGCAACAGACTTTTGGCTTTTCCTCCAGATTAATATCTCCGAAATCAATCGGCATTTTTGATTTATGAAAATCGGGCCATTCGTTTTCGGGAGACCACAAAAACGACGGTGCGTTCCACCACATGTCATGTGACATGAGCTGTGAAGGGGTGGCCCCTCGTGACGCAATATCGGCTGCATTCAAAGCAGAAGGAATGTAGCGCCATGAGTTTGAGGGAATGATTTGGATTCTACTGACTCGATTTCCAACAAAGGTTTGCCAGCGATTAGGAGGGGATGAAAGCCAGTGCAATACGACTTGCGAATCGCAGAAAGTAACGATATTTGTAAAAGTTATTTTTCCTTCATAGCTAGATAAAACGAAGTCAATTAATTCGCTTAAAAGAAATGCGCCTAGGAGTTCTAGCCTAGCCAAAGTTTGTGACTTTATAGGCGCGACCCTAGATTTTGCAGATATGAGAGAAACAGATATATTATTTTCCTCTTCTACACGAAAATATACGACGCCTGCGTAGCCTCGAATTGAAGCGTCACAGAAGCCGATGATTTGACAGGTATTGGTTTTTGACAGTTTGATTTGTCGGGGTAATTGAAAATTGGAAAGAAGCGGGAATTCAGAACGAAGTTTGTTCCAAGAGTCGATGATAGAAGAATCTGGTTCTTCGTCCCAGCCTATTTTCGATATCCACAACTGTTGTAAAATAAATTTTGCTTGTAGCAACAAGGGACAAAGAAAACCTAAGGGATCGAAGATTGTCCCTATGATAGATAAAATAGAACGTTTGGTTGGGGGTTTGTCCTTCATTCGGCATTGATAAGAAAAAATGTCGTTTTTTGGATGCCATTGAAGTCCTAAAACTTTGATAAAGTGGGGTTCCTCCTTGTCGAAAGAGAGAGGCATTTGACGATCGGACTCTGGCAATGTTGCCAATAACTCAGGACAATTGCTTGCCCATTTTTTAAGTTCAAATCCTCTCGACTTCAACAAATCATTGAGTTCTGTTTGAAGGGAGAGAGCTTCAGAAAGCGAAGGGCTAGTTCCCAAGATATCGTCGATATAGAATGACGTTTTTAGAACAGTACTAATCATAGGAAAATGTTCCTTTTCTCTCTCTGCCAGCTCATTTAAGGTACGCATGGCTAGAAAAGGTGAGCATGTCATGCCAAAAGTGACAGTAGAAAGTTCCCACACTGAAAGTGGGTCCTGTGGAGAAAACCTCCACAATATCCTTTGATAAGGACGGTGATAAGGATTGATAAGGACTTGACGGAACATCTGTTTGATGCCAGCAATGTAGGCAATAGGATTAAGACGAAACGTAAGGAGTAAAGAAGCAATATCCTTTTGAAGTTTCGGTCCAGATAACAATGTGTCATTGAGACTAATATTTTTTGGGGTGACTGCCGAACAATCCCAGACTACCCTTAATTTTGTACTTAAGCTTTCCGGCTTTAGTACGCAATGATGTCCTAAAAAACACGACACGTCGACCTTTGGTTGACTAGATAAAACTAAACTCATATGATTAGAATCGATATAGTCTTGCATGAAACTTGAATAGGCAGTGTACAGATCAGGATTTTTGATTAATCTATTTTCTAGAAGTAAAAATCTACGATAAGCTTGCGGATAAGTATTTGCTAGGTCAGGGTTTATTTTGTCTTTAAACGGAAGATCTACCATGAATCTACCGCTCGGTTGCCGTACTACACTAGCAGTAAAAATTGATTCTGCCTGTTTTTCTTCCTTTGATAAGATTTGTTTTTTAGGCAAATGTTCGATTTCCCAAAACCTAGGGAGAATGACCTCTAAAGGAGGTGAATGACTCGTTAAAAAACAACTGGATCGTTCCGTAAGACTACCTACTTCGTCAACCTTTCCCATGACGACCCAGCCAAAGATAGTTTCAAGGGCTGAAGGCTGCCCTACCTGTCCAAGAACCCTGCCCTCCTTGAATATCTGTGCGAATAGCTCGCAACCAATAACCAGGTCCACAGGTCTAGATTTGAAATAAGATGGGTCGGCAAGTTTAAGGTTTTGCAAGTGTTTCCACTGATTATCGTTCAAAGAGAATGTAGGCATATTGGAACATAGTTGTGGAACCACAATTGCTTCGAAATTAAGTAAAGGAGTGACTTGTCCTTGTGGCTTAATGTGACATTGAACGAGCCCTTTGGAAGTAAAAGAAGACATCTGATTTAATCCGAATATTTCAGTGGTGTAACTTCGCCTAGGAAGATTAAGACGCTGAATACACTTTTCACTGATGAATCCTGTCTGTGATCCAGAATCAAGCAGTGCCCTTACGGGTTGAAAATTTTCGCAACCGTTCATAACATCTATTATGGCGGTGCATAAAAGAAAGGTACCTGAATGTCCTGAGGCATTTAATGACACATGAAGATTATTGACAGGTGGTGTGTGAATGACAGGACTAGTATCTTGGCTTCCAGACTCTTGATTAGTTTCTAAGATATGAGTTAAAGTGTGGTGCCTTTTACTATTGCAAGTCCTGCATGAATATTTTGATTTGCACGTATCTACATCATGCAAGGGATGAAAACACGCTAGACATAATTTTTTCTGCATTTATAGGTAGGCTTTTGCCCAAACTGATTTCGCATAGAATTTGAATTTTGATAGGTAGGCTTTTGCCCAGACTGATTTTGCATAGAATTTGATTTTTGATATATAGGCACCTTTTTGGGTGCTGTTGATTGAGGAAGTGATTCCAAAACTTTACATCTTTTTTCTAGAAATTGAAAAAGTGACTGAAAAGTATTAATTTCGGTATTAGTATTGGCGTGACTCATTTCGAAATTTGAACGCGTTGGAATATCCAATTTTTCTAATAAAATGAAAAAAATAATAAAGTCCCAACTGTCAACGTCAAAGCTAAGTGATTTTAAAATTTCTAGGGATTCAGAAAAGGTGTCAATTAAATTACGGAATTCTTTAGCTGACTCGTTTTTTAAGGTGGAGTTCATAATTGAGCTTAAAGCATCATTTGCGAGGTCTCGCTTGTTTTGATATCTATTGACTAATTTGTCATAAGCAATTTTATAATTTTGATCAGATAAGCTAATCCCTGATATCAATTTTAAAGGCTCATCCTCGAGATATGAAAATAAATATTGAAGTTTTCGAACGTTACTTAGACTTTGATTTTGATCTATAATGTTATTAAAAAGATCGAAAAAGCTTGGCCATAATTTTATATCACCTCGGAATATGGGAATACCTAACTCTTTGAGTTTTGGAGTTTCAGATTCGTTTTGTCGAACATATGATCCCGAAAAGGATGGGGCCTCAACCGGAAATATTTTAGAGTAAACCCCCTTACACGCATAAAAATATTTACGAGCTTCTGAAAGGATCGCATCCTGCGTTTTAAACTCCTCATCGTCCGAGTCGTCTATCAACATAATGACGTCATTATGCGCCAGCATGAATTTATCGAAGGTTTCATCCAAATCGGAATACCTCACTTGAAACTCGTTTCTCGCTCTTTTATCCTTTTCCGCGGTCTGTGACAACACATAACACTCGGTGATCGCAGATAAAAAACCCTTGCGTTTTTGCGCGGCTTTTTTGACAGACATGATTTTACCTTTGAAATGACGAAATTGTCGGTAAATATACAATTAACGCTAAATTAATGCTTCTGAAAAAGAAAAATGACGAATTGTCGAAAATATGCACTAATTTATCGCAATTGATGAAAATTGTTTTAAATATCGAAATGATATGGTACACACCTATCACACTGAACGTTTCTTTTGTTTGTTTTGATTCCTACTCGCTTTGTTTACTGAATCGACCACGCGCTAGACACGTGCCCTGCACGCACCACACCGACGACTTTCTCGACTCGACGTTTCAAATACGATGCGGCCTTGAACCGCCCTGTTATTATTCGGCTTGCAAATAATTATTAATACCGTCGTATAGATTTATTATTTAAAATAATTCGGTCGAAGGAGCACTTTATGTTAGTCCACGGTTAGAAAAACGTTAAATGCAATGACCTGTAAATATTTTAATTAATGAAAGCGCGAACCAACATAAATATTGATATGAAATTACAAAATAATCAAAACGTCCATAGGTAAAATATTGGTGGCACACAACGGTAATCAGAACAAATGCACTCACCAGTTTTGCAGCCAAATTCTCCGCTTCTAAGGGGCCCCTGAATGTATCTAATGATGTCACCACGTAGCTGAAGGGCTGAAGTTTCTAGTTCTATGCTTCAGTACACAAAAATCGAGCACTTTCAGGTGTAGAAATTTGATATAGTTGGAGAACGAAATTAACACGCCATTTTCTCTAGGCGATTGACAAGGATCTCCCTGGTTGTTGGTGCGCATGTCCAAATACGCGGAATGCGCTTTGTCCTTCATACAGTTGTGTGTTTTTAAAAATATATATAAACAACCGCGAAATTTAGCGGGAGCTAACAGCCCCTCCCACCAAAATAAATAGCTAAACGGCAAACGCAGAAGTTGCTATCTTGCAATTCATACAGCAAAAAGCATGTATGTGTGTGTGTTGTGTTGTTAAGTTTCCTTTTCCCTGAATACTAAGGCCGCAGTCCTTTAGATATAGAGGTTGGTTGGAGTAAATATTTTGTGATTTTTGACATGCTCTACAGGATTCCAATCTATTTTTAAGAAAAAATATTGTCCTGACAGCACGTTTTTGGGAATAAAAGTACTTTTTGCCACTATAGAGATACTCCAAAATTCAATTGCATTATGTTGAGTGTGGAAATATACATAGTTAAAAAATTCTTTACTTCGTATAAATGGCACTTTTTAGGATTCTGTTTAAGCATTAAATATGGCACCTTCAGTTTAATGCTTCTCATATGCTCCAACAAACATGACATGTTGAGCTCTCCAACTTTTGTTTGATTCAAATAGTACATTGAAAGTTTTGTCAACATTAGGGATCAACTTGTTTGCAGCGAATCAATATCTAATATTATCCAAAATATCTTTATTTTTAGCTTGTGGATCGTTTAATTTATTTTTGCATAAAGTAATACTGATATCGTAAGCAAATAGTGTGAATAGTACAGATTGAACGTTTGTGTTAAGATCATTTATGTATAGCAGAAAAAAGGGTGGTTCTAGGACTGATCCACATCTAAGAGGCCTCAATGCTAACTTGGTTTTTTCTGAATAATTTAAATATTTCTTTGATAAAAATTTCCCTGTCTTGAAGATAGGAAGAGAAACATTTTTTTATGATTAAAACCATAGTATCTGAGTTTTTCAAGAAGTATGTTATGGTCCACGTAATCAAATGCCTTTGACAGATCGCACACGGTTCGTAATGGATCGTAAATATGAAGGTCTCAAAACAAGGATCTGGGCTCGAGCTGGGCTAGCCCGGCCCTGCATACAAATAAAATGAACTCTTTGTATATTTACTCTCTTTATGCTTAATGACAAAGTGTGAAAAGTGAGAAATTATAAATGGGCCTCTTAGGTGCAATGTGATTTAATAAGACAGGCTTGAAGTTTCAGTATTTTTCATATTATTTCAATGGATAGTGAGGTTGATTTATTTATTAAAGAAGGAGTGCCGCAAGGCACAGATGCGTAACCAAATGTGGAAAGTAGAAGCATCTTTACGGCTTAGGTTGTGATATATGAAATGAGAAAAGTTAGCCGGTTCTTTTATTCGCTGAGGGAGTACAGCTTGTGAAATCGATCGCTGTCGATCAGCTGAACGAACTGAATGAACTACTTGTTATTCCCACCACAGGATCCACAATAAACATGCCTAAATTGTCAAACAGAAATGTTCATAACTAAATAGTTGGGTATTTTTAGAGCTAGTTCATCTAATACAACGTAAAACCCTTAACATAAATATCAATCAATTAATTAATCAGTAACAAAACATTTATAATTCGGTACTTTCAGTTTTTTATTTGCCTAATCTTATATTTAAATTGATTCCATCCAATTTGTGTTTAATCCAATTCTTCTTTGTATTCACCGCCTTGAAGAACCCATTTTGGCCAACGGTCATTATTTTCTTTTAACGAAGATCGACAGTACAAATAAGGCAAAACCCTCGAACCGAGTATCGAGGTTGCACTAATTTGATCTGAAAATCAAAACAAGCAAATCTTATGGACTCAAGATTCGGAGAAAAATCTAAAGAAAATACATTGTGTGAACAGTAAACCAAATCGTGGCAACACATTAAGCAACTAAAAAGCAATTTAAAAAATAAAGAAGTTTGGTAAAATCAGTAACAATTATTGAACAAAAACTAACACTCTAACCAGCCAAGCACACAAACCAGTGTAATTAATGAAACCAATGAAGCACCAGGCCATTAGAGTCCTATTATCCCGTTTAAATAGGCCTTTATTAAAAAAATCGCATATTTTTTGCAAAACTAACAAGAGGCAGCATAGCTCCAGACATTAGTTAATTAGTGTGTGACTATTTATGTATGTGCAAGTAGATTTGGAAAAGATACAGCCTTAGAAAATTGACGAACGATGCAACATAATGGTATGTATATTTAAATCAAAATACTGAACCTATTAGAATTTGAAGAAAATATATACTAAATGTTGATTGTCAAATAATCTGGTACAGTGATTTATTTTTTTAAGGATTTCTTGTTTCCTAAAGACTATTTGTTAAAGATTAACGTTTATGTGTTAGTTAACCATAATCAATATATTCTAAGTTTTTGTAGTTGATTTTTTGTTTTTGATGTTCCTGGTACTTACGTTTGTTTGTTGCTCTTGGTTCTTACGTTTGTTTGTTGACTTTATTTTACTAATAAATAAAGAACTTGACGTTTTAAGTTTATAATGTATGGTAAAATTTGCCACATGGTAAAAACTTTGTTTTTAAATTCCAAGCTCGAAAATCAGGAATTTATTATATTTATTTTAAGTATACTTTCAGTTTTTCCTTTATAATAATTGTCACTCATTAACAGCGTAAAATTGGCGACACTATCACTGAAAAATGCATTAAGGAATTAAAAATCAGACGTGATTAAGATATAGAGTTGTGTATTCATTGTTAAGATCTTGATTTTCATGTTAAGGACTTAAAGCCTTATTACTTTTATTTGCCGCGTCAAGCGAGTTTTTCACTTTTGATTTTCGTATAATTTATCTCACTAGTATAAGAAATGTTTGGACACCAGAGCAAGTCACAGCATATTTAACCATGTATTTTACTATATAGCGAGTGTCTCATAACGCACGGAGAAGATTTTTAAGCCTGGAAAGAGGGAAGGAAATATACAATCGCAACTTATTTTGGAGCATTTTTGCACAAGCCTGATATAGTGTTTTGTCATTGGTTGAATTTGAAACGGTGACGATCGGGCGGGCTACTACAGGAGATTTACAATGCCCAGCGACCAACGAATCTGCACTTGGAGTGCTTTTGCGTACTTCGGCAATACATGAGATGTGAAGTTCGTAAGGTACAACCTTGGCCGAAACACGCTATAGGATTCATTGACTGCCTTTTGTGTTTAATGTGTGCAGAAGAGAAGTAAAAGGGACAAAAATATATTTTGGGCGATGTCGTGAAATATTTTTCGCTGTTTTAGGGCCCATCTCACCGACTTTTTTTTCGTTACTTGGCTTAAAGCTTTTCTTAATATAATCATAATATGACGTTATAAGAAAAACTTAAGGCTAAGTAACGAAAAAAAAGTCGGTGCGATAGGCTATTAGACCCGTATTCGGGCTGGTAGTGGAAAAGTAGGATAACAGATCGTGACATCTCGTCTTCTAAGTTTTTCGTCATTACTTCATATGCAGTGAAACAAGTGAGAAGTGGGTATTTGTTTGTCACGCAAATTCTAGCTTGAGCCATGCTGCGTATTATTTTAGCGTTCAGGAGAAGTACAGATGGTTTAATGATATTTCGGGGGAAATAGCTGTTAAGATGTGGCAAATTTATTTGTTGTCGCATTTGAGGGAAGGGATATTCCAAGCCGTAGCAGGGTCCAAAAGATAGTGACCCATTTCCAATAAACAGGATGTGTCAATTTTTGCCACAAATGCAGTGGTGGAGTAAAGGGAACATCGCGAAACTCTGATTTGTGTCGCAGCAGAAGCTTTGCCTCTCTGTTCCAGCGCGGCAATTGCCAATGATTGTGGGTGATTATATTTCACCGTTAACCGTCCGAAACATTTTGAAAGGACATATGTACCGGAGTTTCAAAGGAAAAAAGGCACAAGAAATTCTTCCAGATGACCAGTTTCGAGAAATGAAGTTTTTTGTGAATCCGTAGTTGAAAAACCGAATTAGGATGATAATCATATTAAAAATAATTATTTTACAGACGAAAGTTCGTTTTTAATTCATGGCCATCACAATCTTTCCATTGTTCGTTATTTGCCACGGAAAAATAAACATTTGCATGCTGCAGAACGGATCCAGTATCCTCAAAATCTTAATGTCTGGACAGTCACCAGATTTGGCACCCAATGATTTTTTTATGGGGCTATTTAAATAACCAAATTTATCTGCATGGCCATTTAAGAGCTACCACTTTGGATGAACTTCGGGCAAAAATAATCACCATTCTACAATCAGTGACATCTGAAATGCTAAGTAATGCCGGAACTGAATTTTATAACAGGCTAGGATACTGTTTAGCACAGAGCGGTGGTATTTTTCAGAATTTAATTCGTTAAGTAGTAGTTCAATCAGAAATTGCTTTTAAAACAGACCCCTGGCATTTAAGATTATAAAAAAGAACAAGTTTGAAAAAAAAGGATAATACTGCCCCACTAAGCTAGAAAGTCGTATCTGACAATTTTGCTGAAAATTATTTTTTCCAGTTTAAGTATTTCTGCGTCATTTTACACCTATCGTACTAGAAATATATAATCCTAAGATGAAAATTAGGTGTATACATGAGCTTATAAAATATATCATATCTGAAAAATTGCCACTGGTCCCAACGAAATATATCGTATGTAGCGTATGCTAAGAAAAATGTCGTATATGACAGATCCAACTAATTCTTTTAATGTGATCACTGAAAAAGTTGTGTCTGATTCCAATACAATTTGTCGCATCTCACTTGTGCTAAGAAAAATTATCGTATGTTACAAATTTATTATTTTTGGCAAAATTTTAAAGAAACCGAGCATGAAGTTAATTTAGAAAAATTAGAATTAAGTGAATAACAAAATTTCAAGTTAAGTTTATTTTTACCTCACTTACCATGTTTAAATTGCATTGTATTTTGATACATTACTTTGGCAGATATGACGATTTTTATTAGCATAATAATAAATAAAACTAAAGAGAAATGTCGTATTTGCATTCGGCTAGCTCTGTGACCTTGAAAATACTTAAACACCTAAAAAAAAGAATTTCAAACTCTTTTCGTCATGTTATACACACATGGTGCTAACTGCAGTTTTACAGAAAAAACTCTATTTTTTATAAAAACCTGTTTTTCTCAGATAAACAAAATATGCAGATATGATCTTCTTTCTTAGCACGGCAGTATACACTACGTAGTCATCGACTAGATTTCCGATATTTTATGTACAACTACCGTCGATTGATTTTCTTTACGAGCTGTCGAAAGAAAATATCGCCGCGCTAGGGGAGACAATCAGTGTTATAAACTTCCTCCCTCTAGTTCACCGGGGCGTACAGAGGACAAGTATTGGATGTGGGTCTGTGTGTGTCACGTGTAACCTTCTATCCTTTTTTTTAAGTACCTACTACATATTTTATGAGCGGCTAGTTCACAACTTGCATTCCGTTTGCTATTGGTGGAAATAGTCAGCTGACTTTTTGATTGAACGTTGCCGTTTAAGATTATTATTATATTATATTAAGAGATGGTGCCACCAGTCAAGCATTTAACAAACATTATGTTTTCAGCTTTTGGCGTAAAATACGAATATATACTAGTTGTAAGTGATTAAAAAGTGTGCCGATGAGTTTTTTTTTATTGTTTTTTCAAAACATATTGTATTCTTTTACAGTTCATGTCATTATTTTTGGGAAAACTTTTCACAACTTTTTTTTGTTGGCCTATGCTTTTTGTTATGGTAAACATCTGATAACTGTCAAAAAGTTATCTCAAAAATTATGATATAGTTTAAATTAGCTTCCCTATCCTGTTTTCCTGTCGAAATCGGTGTTAACCAACCCTGATAAATTAATGTCCAGACACGCCCCGGTTAGGATACGTTTCCCATCAATTGACCACGAATAGGTTTTGTTTCAGTTTGGTTTAACACCGATTTCAACCTCCCAAAACGAGGACAGGAGAGTTTTAATTTTAAAAATCCCGCCTGACTATGTCAACCAATAGGAAATGGAATGCAAGTTGTGAACTATCCGCTCGTCATATTTTATGCCTTTATTATGCAGTTGTTCGTATGTTACAGAAAGTAATAATTTCCCATGAATCCTATACCATTTAACCATGTATATTATATTTGTAATTAACCCTTGATGAATAAACAGAAGTTTAACTATTTTTTGTATTATTATGACTGTGACTTTCTTATTTTAAAATAGAAACCAACATTCTTAATTTTTGAGAGACCTCAGACTATAATAGAAAACACTGCTGCGGTCATAAAATGATCTGACAAAATAAACTTAAAAGATAGTTTTATTGCAGCTATAAGTTGGGTGTTGGTATTGGTATTTGATGCATCAAAAAATTAAACTAAAACATAAAAAAAAATCGAAGAAAAACATTTCGACGAAAAGATCATAAAAAGCCCGATTTTAGCATCATTTTAAATCTCATTTCAGTAATCACAGTTCAGCCATTCAGCCACGATTCTTACTTAAAATTTAATCAATCTTGATTAAAAGATGACCAGCTTCAGAGAGGGTATACCCAAAAATGTTTAATGTACATTTACCCATACCTACAAAGGTGTTTAAAACAACTGTTAAATCACGCGATGAAGCAGTAGAGATAACACCTTTTTAAAGCGTTTTTAAGAGGCCGATCTCACGAGAATTAACTACATGGAATATAAAAAATGAATATAAAAAAGCAAACTGACGTTTAGATACGATACTTATAGGGACGAGGTATGGACCACCCACAAGTTTACCGAGATTGTTATTATTGTTTATTTCTTTTTGTTTTTAATTCATGTGGCAGTAGTGACATTTGATACCTGGTTTTACCTTATGTTTTTTAGGAGTAAATATTTTCGTGACTAGCATTCTTCCCTCATTGGTGTTTTTATAGGTAAATAAAACAATAGGTAGAAAATGTTCTAACCGAACCGACTCTACTCGGAACCACAAACGAACTCTGTAGCTGTTTACGATCTCGCATTAACACCAAGCGCAGAAAGTGTTCGAAAACCCTAAAGAACGGCACGTGTAACATGCTAAGTGATGTAGCGAAGTCTATTGAGTTTCGCAAGACTCCCTAATTATCTAAAGCAAAGCAAAAAGTTTAAGTCTCTAATTTTTAACCCTCAAATGGTAATGTTTGTACGGTCTGTGAGACCGAGAACCAAGACAAATCTACTTTAAAATACCACCACTCAGTCTTGTTCTAAGTCTCGCAAACGTAGTATGTGTTAAAGGTATTAGGGTAAATCTTGAAGGCCGATATACGTGCAACATTTTATTTCTCTAGATTTTAAACAATTCAAAGTTGGAAAAATATTGACACCATATTTTCACGCTGGGTGGTAGCTTTCAAGCCTTCAGGGAACTAGTTCCCTGTCGCCTTCCAATCTTACCAGTTTACTAACTACCCTTGACTCGACAACTTTAAACGCCGGATTGTTTCAACAGAGTTGGAAGAGCCATAACGGGTCCCGGTCATTTGGGACCATTCCCTTAAGGGAGGACGATCCAGAGAAGCGTTCCGCTTTTAAGAGAAAACAGAATAATGATTATAGGTTATAAATTACTATAATTAGTTTGGTTTTGACACAAAGATAGATAAGATAAATACAAGCAATTACTTAGGTTTTAAATAATTATCTGACACTGCACTTTCCTTTTGTAAACTCACTCACGCCCCGTTCCCTGAACTGATTTCAACCCCGCTATATTTCTTAAAATCGACTTGGCTTGTCTTGCTTCTTTATCACTTTTTGGTAGACCTCAAGATTTTCAAAAACCCCACAACCAAATGACTCGACTCCTTAAAAAGTCCCCGTTCCGTTACCGTTACACTTCCACGTCCGTCTTTTTACGTGAGCTGATTTCCACGTCCTTGCAAAAGTCCAGCATGAAACCGTTCTATTGGTCAATTATCGTAAATCCCAAAATGACTTCGATTTGTGCCGGGTAGGTACCCGGTGCAACAAACCCATTAAGATGTTTGAGTAATTGTTTAGACTAAATTATGTCAATGCAAAATTCCACATGCAATTTATACACTTTGAAGGAATATTCAATGCCTTGTTGGGATAATCGACACAATATTTTGATATTGTAAATTTTTTATTTGTATAATTTTTACGTATCGCACCCTTAAAACTAAAACGACATAATAATGCACTTTTGAGATAAATGTAAAAATATTTTTCAAGTTCTGTAACTCTGCGAATTTTTTGATTTTTCAAAGTTAATCTAAGTCCAAAATCGATTTTTTTTATATGTGTTTAAAAAAATTATATCAGAAAAATATTCCCATTAGGAACAATTTGTTGAGAAGAATTAAAAAAAAAGCAACAAAAAAAATTGTGTCGTTTTAGTTTTTTTAAAAATATTAATTTCTGAGACTTACACCAGTTTAGTTTAAAGTGATTATGATTTTTTTTATCAGTATTGCGTATTGGGTCAGACTATTTTTTTAAAAATATAACAATTGTCAGTAACATTTAGAAATATATAAAAAAAAACTATTAGAACTGGAATCTGAAGTTGAGTTCGATTTACTGCTTGATAAACTTGAATTATTTGACGACGTCGAACTTGAGATTAAAGATCTTGCTCGTGCTGGAGATGACAAATTAAAAAACTTAAAAAAGGAATTTGTTGCTTCTTTTCCAAACTAAATGCTGAATCCGTTTCCGTATTATCAAAATCACTTTCGTTTAAGTGAATGTGAGAAATGTAGTTTGCTGCAGAGCTACGCCTTTTCCGAATGCAAATCTTGGTTAAACATTGTTGATCTACTTAAACGGTTGGTTCAGAGCAGTCCTAAAAAACAATTAAACATCACAAGAAAGTACGTCTGTACATCAATAGAAACAGAAAAGACTAAGCTTAATTTAACACATAGGACAACTCAACCCAACACCAACCTTTCCTGTATCTATGTTTTTTTTGGTGTAAATGTAAATGGTAATGTTCGTATATTTACCGTAAATTTGTTAAGCGGATTTTCTTTATTTCCATCATGTTGATGTAAAAAGACAGATTCTTTCGTTGGCTTAATGCTTTCTTGAAGCACAGGCAAATAAAAATTTTGTTTATTATTTATATTTTCTTTGTTGAAATCAGTAGTTTCCAGTGAAAACTGCAGTGAAGGCTCCTAGAAGTATCAAAAAATTAAATGGTTACGCCTCGATTTTTTTTTAAAGTGATTTTTAAGTGTGATACAAATCACAATAATTCAATTAAAAGTCAAAGGATATACATCTACATAAAACATTTAAAAAACAGGATATAAATTAAGAAACAAAAAATTAAACACATGTACTGACTACAAGTAAGGTTTTCTTTTATGAGCGGTTTATAGAACACAAGCGAAGCGAGTACTTTGAAAATAGTAGTATAAAAAAACACATGTTTAAATGTTCTTCGCTATTTTATTTAACACGTCAGAATTTAAATATTATGTTAGCTATATAATATATAAAAATGGGTCATTTTGAAGCGAGAGATAAAAGTAAGCTTTTTGTGGTGGTATGAAAAATAATTTTTACCGGTGGCGGCAGCTCTTTAAGTGCCTCACTATTGTTATCCACAATGTTAAATATAGCAGTTAAAGTCGTTGTATGATTGTCGTCATCTTCAATATGAATTTTAGGAGCTACACTGGTAGCTATAATATTTTTATCCAAATTTTTCACCATATTTAGATTTTTTTTTGCTCTGTTCTCTCCAATATTTGTTGCCTTAAAATAAAAAATATTTTTTTTTCTTCATAATATACAGACCAATTTTATAATTATTCATACTTTTTTCAATTTTTTCAGAACTAAATTGCATTAATTACAAAAAATACAAAGGCTGTTCCGGTTTACTCAACGGATTTTAGTACTAAATCGACGTAATAATGAAAATTTATTTAAATTTTTTTAAGTAAAGGGAATCAAATCTAAACAACGTTAAACGGTTGTCAAAAAAAATTAATGTTTTAACAATAAAGTGACCCAACTCTTAATTTTCAGATAATTTTAAATATTAAACCGACGCAACTCGAAATATTACGCTGTATTAGTTAGAATTTTTAGTACTAAACAGTTCTAACTTAAAATATGTCGGTCAATTTATTGAGTTGCTGTATGATTTTTAGTGTTTTAACGATATAAAACTAATCAGGGTCAGTATTTTACAAAAGTTTCGTCGATACTTACCTTGTAATTTCCTACAAAACAGACAGATTTGGACAAGAAACAAAATAATGCACAATATTTCACTGAAAATGTGCAAAACTGAAAGAGACCACTCTAACATAAAAAAAATGCCGCGCCTATTTTAAAACGAGAGTGCCGAAAACTACCTGTCTAAAGAATTCTGTATACATTTGAGATTTTATTGATCGATTAGTCCATAGGGGGCACTGCTTTAGGTCAGTTTAAGGCAAAAACTCCATTTCAAAATTTTTTGAGTAAACTCATAAGGGCATATCGGTCTATCGGCCCGACGTCACCGAAGATGTAATTTTTTTCCACGTCACCATTGGAGGGTTAAATAAGAACAAACTTTTAAAATTGTGTTTTGAGACATCCTGTATTGTTTGCATTACAGTTTTTACAACTCGATTCTTGATGATCTCATTCCATCGGCAGTGTTTTGTCTTAGCGAGTCGCTATAATACATGATCGCAAGTCACCGCCAACTAGGTCTATCATCAGTCATTCATGCCTCAGTTCACACAGAGATTCGCCTCATCCTCTTTCCCGGGACAGAGTCATAATTTTTGATGAGTTGACAGGTGCTTAGCTAATAACAATCGAACACATTATAAAAGATTTTATTTTTCAACGATAGCAGAAAAGATACTCTTTGTTTGTAACGTTTTTAAAACTGTTTTATATTTATTTTATACACACACGGTACGGTACCTTCGTTTAAGGGTTCGATTTTGAACAAAATCGTACCCGACAATATTATGGAATGTTACGAAGACGTTCTAAATTTGCAGTTTAAAAGACCAATTTCTCCGATGCCTTTAGCTCTTTTGTAAATGTTGACTACTGATAACATCGTTTTTTATATACAGCAAGTAGCTCCATCTATTATTCAATTAGCCAAACTTCATTTGGGTTGAACGAGCGCGAGAGATACAACGCTTATGCATGGGGACACCCATAGCATAAAATGCGGCATTATGGGCTCACGGACCCCCTAAGACATATTCCTGGGTGCGCCACTGGTTTATGTATGAGAGAGCTAAAAATACAGGACATTGGTCCATTCAGTTGTGAATGTAGAGCTTATTGTTATCATTTTCTCGTTTACAGATAGAATTTCTTTTGTTTATTACCTTTCCTATTCACGACTTTGAAGATAAAAATTAAGAATATACTAACCTGAAAACCTAACCTAACCTAACACCACGTTAAATTGTATTCAATTCTATGCAACGTCGCAGTATTCAGGGCCGTACCCAGAAAAATATTTGGGGGGGGGGGGGAGGAATAAAATGCAATAACAAATTTGCATATTGTATTTTTTTTTGCTCTAGATTTGTTGCTGAAAAATCTCTTTTAGTAAACTTTATCGACTATTCGGGGGTCCCCCCGTAAATACGGCCTTGGCAGTATTGTATTCAGGCTTACTCAACTAGGTTATTCTGAACCAGGCTGTCAGGCACTCAGAGAATAAACGTTTTTCGTATAAAAGTTTGGGCATTTGTGTGTAAAAATTTTGATTTGGACGAATCTGTTTTGGCTTATTCGCGTTTTATTAGTTATACCAGATTGTTGCTCAAAGGACTCTTTGCCAAATTTTCGATTTGTATGATAATTATAAATAGACAATTTTCAGTTTGCCTAAAATACCTAATGCTTTGCACATTGTACTTTTGGTAAACATTACGGGACCTCCATAATACAACGACAAAATTAAATCACAGATCATCAAAGCATGAAGGAAGTCTGTAGTAAGAACGCCTAGAAAACGTTATTCAAACTTCCTAAATGCTGTGAAATAGCACCTAGCAGAGGATTCTAAATTGTTTTAGACACTAAATGCAGCTTTTCAACGGCTATTTACTGCCAAAGATTGCTACCGCTTTCCGCGGCATGGCTCATTAGCTAATTTTCTGTGTTATTTCGCCGCAAGGAAGGTGGCCTTATATGAAAAAGGCACAAAAATGCCATGAATTATGCAAATTTTTTACATGAAAATTTTGTATGAAAAATATATTTGTACCTAGTTTTTCAGACTAAAACCGCTTATTTATTAAATTATTTAAAGAAAGAAAATACCTAGCAACTATCATGCATCATTTTATTGCAGAAGTCGTTAACCCGTCAACAAAGAGCAGACAGAGAGATCTGCCTAATTACTGTCACGTTGACATAATAAGTGACTTTAAAGTATGTGTGTCTAGATTCTTTAAATGGGTGAGAAGTAGTACTCCCGGAATCGGGTGAGAGCCGAACGGCTCATGCAATCTCACTTGATTTCCGCATCCCTATTGTAACCGGGGAGATGCTCAATCTCACTCTCACCCATTACATATTAAGATTTTATGTACAGAGTTAACAAGAAAATGCGGACATTGATCGTGAGAAAATCAACTGATGAGGATTGGGGTTTTTTTAAATGTTTTCATACTTTTCTCATATTCCGACAAATCATTCTGTGGCTTTAAAAATAAAAACTACAAAAAAAGTACAGAGGATGATCTCCTCGTTTGAAACGGTGCAGCACAAACAAAGTGAATATAGCCGTTCATGACGTAGCGAACGAGGGGTGGCTCGATCGCCGATTTTGGAATAAACCTACGTTATTTCCTGGTATTTCCCAGTATTTCCACAACTTTCAATTGTATTTCCTAGTATTTCCCAAGCACTGGTATTTGCTAGTATTTCTCCCCTAGTATTTCCAATGGTATTTCCTAGTATATTTCCCAGTACTTCCCAAATATTTCCCAAGTACTTCCTGGTATTTTGCCTAACCTGTACACCAAAAGGAAATACCGAGACACCCCTCGGTAGCGAAAGTGTAGAATAGTGGCCAGTTCGTCTTACTAGCTCTGTTTATAATTGTTTAGCGTGTAATATTAGATTAGAAATTTTATCAATTCTATAGTAGCGATGTTTTTTTAGTCATTCGATAAAAACTCATCGTATTTTTCTTTTCAACGTGTTTGACTTTGAAACATACAACAGGCTACCGTTAGATCTACGACGCCGTCACATTTAGTCCCACGAAATCAGTCTGCAACAACTACTGTATTCGATTTTTAACCGTTTCCTTCTATTACCTTTATTGTCACTCGATACTGGTATACCTTTTTTTTTAAAAATGTAGTTTTTCTCCTATATTTTTGGTAAATTTCCTCAGTATGTCGGCGTATAAAGCTTAGTAAAGCTAATATTTTGTAATCAAAATTAAAAATCGGTCGTCAGTATAAATAGCCATTTACAATACCTTCTAATTTTGTGGCTAGATTAATTGACATAAGGGGGTATACAGTAGTAAAACATTTATTCGGACACTTTCTAAATCAAACAAGTTTCATGGCTAATCGGGCAAAAAGGAGTTTTTTGTTTCTCTCATATTTTTCCGTGGGTAGCCCGAAAGCTTAACCTCACGGGGGTCCAAGATCTAATGGACACCTAATAAGTGTTGACAGTTAACTGTTTCGTCAATGTGACTAATCTTGCGAAGTTAATTAGACGGTTTTGTCTCTAATTAAATGTAAATAATAAAAGAACTATAGCAAGAAGCGCCATCTACCGAGATACGAGAGAAACAAAAAACAAAAAACACAAGCAGGCGAAACACTGCTATACAATATCGATCAATGAAAAGATCGAATGCAAATAAAAGAAAACAACTATAGTCCGTGACCTACGACAGCTCTTTGTCTTTTCAGGCCGGATCAACGCATTTTGCATTTTTACCCGTCATCACGATAGTGAGCGTCAATCAACGGAATTTTTAAGCCAAATAATACTAACAAACGTGAAATTTCGTACCCGTGAATTTAAAAATCAAACAAGTTTCATGGCTAATCGGGCAAAAAGAAAAAACTTTCTGTTTCTTTGGTATTGTTCCGTATTAAATATAGGCATATTTAGTGCATAGAAAAACAACAAACAAGATTTTGTTCTAACAAACATGTTAGTTTTAGTCCGTTTAATAGAGATTTCCGCAAGGTCCCTGTAGGATTGTCTTTTAAAATTCGCATATACAGCTGGAATAAAACAGTAGATAACTTTTATAGACTTTATTGTTTCTCGAAGTATTCTCCACGAAAATAAATGCACTTGCTCAAATCAATTGTCAAAGCTCTAATTCCACTTGTTTGTTAGTACTGTCGAAATTGCATTCTTGAAGGCGTCGACTGCATCTTCTTGCAAAATCTTTGACCACGCAGTCCATTCTTGATTTTTGGAAAAGTATAGAAATCGTTGGGATTTAGGTCTGGACTGTATGGAGGAGGGTTCAACAAATCGACGTTTTGTTGGGTTAAAAATTCAATGGTTTTTTGTCCTTTATGCGAACTTGTATTGTCTTGGTGGAGGATGATTCGTCGTTCAGGGTTCGTTTTTCGAAGGTCAGCGATGACTTTCCACAAACAAATGGTGATGTACCAATCGGCAGTAACAGTCCTTTGATCTTCCAGAGGAATTGGTGCTGCATGACCTGCTTTTGAGACAAATGTGGCGATCATCTTTTTATATACACTTCGAGAACGGCTCACTTTTGTTTGCTTTTTTTCATCTTGGAACACCAAAACAGACGAATGACATTTATTTTTGGGTTCCTATGAGTAAATCCACGATTCATGACTACTGAAAATGCTGTACACATTTTTCGAGTTTCCTGCCTCAAAGCCGTCTAGAGTTTTCTGACACCAATTGACCCTGGCTTCTTTCTGTTCTTCGTTTAACAGATGCGGTATCCAGCGGGAAACTAATTTTCTTACCCCTAATTCTTCATGCAAAATCGTTTGAATTGAGGTCCTTGAAGTCCCCAATGAAGCCTCAATCTCGGAATATGTCACATGTCGATCTTCCGTGATGAACATGCGCACAGCATCGATGTTCTGCTGGGTGCCAGCCGTTTTTGGTGCACCTTGCCTTGGATCGTCGCTAAGGCTAGTCCGTCTACGCTTCTGTTCTCCATATCAACGAGAATCTGTCGACTGATGTGGTGCTTTATTACCAAAAACAGAAATGAACTTGGAAAAGCGTGATTGTTGAGATAATTTTTTTCGAAAGTTGTAAAAATTATAGCTATAAAATCTAACTTTGTAAAGTTTACCTTTTGCCACAAAAGCACACCTATTATAAACAAGTAGGAGAGATTTCCCGATCCGTAGCTCTAGTTTCAAATAATTGAAACAATATTTTAAATCAACGAAAAAATGCGAAACTAGCTTACCAAGTGGCCTTTACAAGGAACCACATACATATACGAGCACACGGTCAGTATAAAGCCAAAGTAGGCTTAATTGGGTACTTTGTTCTCGACTGTCACTTATTTTTATTGTTTTCGCCCTAGCTGGCTTGATTTATTCTAATTGGTGGATCTGCATGCAAAACAAGTGAATGCCTTATATTGAATACAAGTTATACACCGCGCTGCTTTGCTCAATATGTTCAATTAAAAAAAGAGAAACGAAATTTTAGGACTAAAACTCTGATAACGATAACTACCTATACTATTAGGTAAAGCAGAATACAATAGAATAGAATATCTTTTTATTGCCAACCATCATTACAAAAGTAGAAAATGCACATTTCTATACCAAATCAAGGCGATTTCATGAATAAACCTTTAGAAAGTAAGGTACCTGATGATAAGTGCTGCGATCTTTATCAGTTACCTTAATACAAGGTAGATAATTTTAAGGAAAAAGCATAGACCTAAAGCATTGCCTTGTGGCACATTCATAAAGTTTGTTTTTATTGTCTTGGGCGTTTACGTTTTCAATAAAATGTACACGAATTAATTTAAATAAAATTTAACGACACAGCCCCTAAAATTTTAAAAGTACAGTCTACTTTGTACAGTGTACTTATATAAAAATTGGATAGACTTTTATAAATGTTTAGTAGTAATTTAAAACCAATATATTGCTTACTGAACGATTTTCTAAAGCCTTTTTTTGACATCTTCCTCAATTTTTTCAGTATGTTTATAACCGTTTATTTTCGTAAAGATTACGGAAATAGTCTTGCGCCGTATTTCTTAGGGTTTGCAAGCTTTCCTAACCTAAGCATCTACTTCATATTACGTGTCGCAAACAAGAGAGAAATAGCTACAGTCCCAAATAGTGACGGCTAACATAAGGGAAACTATAGACAACTGTTAGCTCCCGCTAAATTTCGCGGTTGTTTTTAAAATTTTAAAACCACACAATTGGATGACGGACAGAGTACATTTTCCGCGCATTGGACATGCGCACCAAGAATCAGTGAGATCCTTTTCTACCGCCTCGAGAAAATGGCGTGTTAATTTACTTTCTCCAACTATTACAAATTTCTACACTTAAAAGTGCTCGATTTTGGTGTACTGAAGCATAGAACTAGAAACTTCAGCCCTTCAGCTACGTGGTGCCATCATTAGATCAAGACAGGGGCCCCTGAAACGTGGAGAAATTGGCTGCAAACTGGTGAGTGCTTTGTTTCTGATTTCCGTTGTGTGGTACCAGCAATTAACTATGGACCTTTTGATTATTTCGTGATTTCGTATCAATATATTTATGTTTGTTCGCGCTTTTATTAATTAAAATATATACAGTCCACTGCAGTTATCGTTTTTCTAATTGCGGGCATACATAAGTGTTCCTTCGACCCGAATTATTTAAATTTACTCCATACGACGGCCATTTCACATTTTCACACGGCGACCACACGGCCTTGAATTTGCCAATCGTTTGACCTTCGGTTTCGGCGCAGTTCAACTGTTTTCGGTCCGCTGCTATGGTAACGCAGGGTCTACCGCGTGGTCATTTCAGTAAACAAAAATCGAGAATAAATCAAAACAAACAAACAACATTTCTCATTTCTGTGATTAGATGTGTTCCATATCATTTCGATATTTAAAACAATTTTCATCAATTGCGATAAATTAGTGCATATTTTCGACAATTCGTCATTTTTCTATTTCAGAAGCATTAATTTAGCGTTAATTGTATATTTACCGACATTTCTGTGATTAGATGTGTTCCATATCATTTCGATATTTAAAACAATTTTCATCAATTGCGATAAATTAGTGCATATTTTCGACAATTCGTCATTTTTCTATTTCAGAAGCATTAATTTAGCGTTAATTGTATATTTACCGACATTTCTGTGATTAGATGTGTTCCATATCATTTCGATATTTAAAACAATTTTCATCAATTGCGATAAATTAGTGCATATTTTCGACAATTCGTCATTTTTCTATTTCAGAAGCATTAATTTAGCGTTAATTGTATATTTACCGACAATTTCGTCATTTCAAAGGTAAAAATCATGTCTATCAAAAAAGCCGTGCAAAAACGCAAGGGTTTTTTATCTGCGATAACCGAGTGTTATGTGTTTTCACAAACCGCGGCAACGGACGCAAAAGCGAGAAACGAGTTTCAAGTGAGGTATTCCGATTTGGATGAAACCTTCGATAAATGCATGCTGGCACATAATGATGTCATTATGTTGATAGACGACTCGGACGACGAGGAGTTTAAAACGCAGGATGCGATCCTTTCAGAAGCTCGTAAATATTTTTATGCGTGTAAAAGGGTTTACTCTGAAATATTTCCGGTTGAGGCCCCATCCTTTTCGGGATCATATGTTCGACAAAACGAAACTCCAAAACTCAAAGAGTTATTTCGAGGTGATAAAAAATTATGGCCAAGCTTTTTCGATCTTTTTAATAACATTATAGATCAAAGTCTAAGTAACGTCCGAAAACTTATTTATTTTCATATCTCGAGGATGAGCCTTTAAAATTGATATCAGGGATTAGCTTATCTGATCAAAATTATAAAATTGCTTACGACAAATTAGTCAATAGATATCAAAACAAGCGAGACCTCGCAAATGATGCTTTAAGCACAATTATGAACTATACATTAAAAAACGAGTCAGCCAAAGAATTGCGTAATTTAATTGACACCTTTTCAGAATTCCTAGAAATTTTAAAATCACTTAGCTTTGACGTTGACAGTTGGGACTTTATTATTTTTTTCATTTTGTTAGAAAAATTGGATATTCCGACGCGTTCAAATTTCGAAATGAGTCACGCCAATACTAATACCGAAATTCCCACTTTTCAGTCACTTTTTCAATTTCTAGAAAAAAGATGTAAAGTTTTGGAATCACTTCCTAAATCAACAGCACCCAAAAAGGTGCCTACCTATCAAAAATCAAATTCTATGCAAAATCAGTTTGGGCAAAAGCCTACCTATCAAAAATCAAATTCTATGCCAAATCAGTTTCGGCAAAAGCCTACCTATAAATCACCCAATTCGCCTTTTATAGGACTGGCTGGCACCTCAACTAATTCAAGTACGGGAATAAAATGTTTCCGGTGTAATCAAGGTCACGTGCTTTTGAAATGTCAAACATTTCTTGACCTCTCGCCTATCGAGCGCCTATCTTTCGTCAAGCAGAAAAAATTATGTCTAGCGTGTTTTCATCCCTCGCATGGGGTAGACACGTGCAAATCAAAATATTCATGCAGGACTTGCAATAGTAAAAGGCACCACACTTTAACTCATATCTTAGAAACTAATAAAGAGTCTGGAAGCCAAGATACTAGTCCTGTCATTCACACACCACCTGTCAAAAATCTTCATGTGTCATTAAATACCTCAGGACCTTTAGGTACCTTTCTTTTATGCACCGCCATAATAGATGTTATGGACGGTTGCGGAAATTTTCAACCTGTAAGGGCACTGCTTGATTCTGGATCACAGACAGGATTCATTAGTGAAAAGTGTATTCAGCGTCTTAATCTTCCTAGGCGAAGTTACACCACTGAAATATTCGGATTAAATCAAATGTCTTCTCTTACTTCCAAAGGGCTCGTTCAATGTCACATTAAGCCACAAGGACAGGTCACTCCTTTACCTAATTTCGAAGCAATTGCTGTTCCACAACTATGTTCCAATATGCCTACATTCACTTTGAACGATAATCAGTGGAAACACTTGGAAAACCTTAAACTTGCCGACCCATCTTATTTCAAATCTAGACCTGTGGACCTAGTTATTGGTTGCGAGCTATTCGCACAGATATTCAAGTGCCCTCCTTGAATGGGTTCTTGGACAAATAGGGCAACCTTCAGCCCTTGAAACCATCTTTGGCTGGGTCGTCATGGGAAAAGTTGACGAAGTAGGTAATCTTACGGAACGAACCAGTTGTTTTTTAACGAGTCATTCACCTCCTTTAGAGGTCATTATCCCTAGGTTTTGGGAAAACGAACATTTGCCTAAAAAACAAATCTTATCAAAGGGAGAAAAACAAGCGGAATCAATTTTTACTGCAAGTGTCGTACGGCAACCGAGCGGTAGATTCATGGTAGATCTTCCGTTTAAAGATAAAATAAACCCTGACCTAGGAAATACTTATCCGCAAGCCTATCGTAGATTTTTACTTCTAGAAAATAGATTACTCAAAAATCCTGATCTGTACACTGCCTATTCTAGTTTCATCTAGTCAACCAAAAGTCGACGTATCATGTTTTTTGGCACATCATTGCGTACTAAAGCCGGAAAGCTTAAGTACAAAATTAAGGGTAGTCTGGGATTGTTCGGCCGTCACCCCAAACAATATTAGTCTCAATGACACGTTGTTATCTGGACCGAAACTTCAAAAAGATATTGCTTCTTTACTCCTTACGTTTCGTCTTAATCCTATTGCCTACATTGCTGATATCAAACAGATGTTCCGTCAAGTCCTTATCAATCCCTATCACCGTCCTTATCAAAGGATTTCTCATCAGGACCCACTTTCAGTGTGGGAACTTTCTACTGTCACTTTTGGCATGACATGCTCACCTTTTCTAGCCATGCGTACATTAAATGAGCTGTCAGAGAGAGAAAAGGAACGTTTTCCTATGGCCAGTACTGTTCTAAAAACGTCAATTTACATCGACGATATCTTGGGAACTAGCCCTTCGCTTTCTAAAGCCCTTTCCCTACAGATGGAACTCAATGATTTGTTAAAGTCGGGAGGATTTGAACTTAAAAAATGGGCAAGCAATTGTCCTGAGTTATTGGCAACATTGCCAGAATCCGATCGTCAAATGCCTCTTTCTTTTGACAAGGATGTGTGGTTCATCCTTTATCAAAGTTTTAGCCCTTCAATGGCATCCAAAAAACGACATTTTTTCTTATCAATGCCGAATGAAGGACAAACCCCCAACTAAACGTTCTATTTTATCTATCATAGGAACAATCTTCGATCCCTTAGGTTTTCTTTGTCCCTTGTTGCTACAAGCAAAATTTATTTTGCAACAGTTGTGGATATCGAAAATAGGCTGGGACGAAGAACCAGATTCTTCTATCATCGACTCTTGGAACAAACTTCGTTCTGAATTCCCGCTTCTTTCCAATTTTCAATTACCCCGACAAATCAAACTGTCAAAAACCAATACCTGTCAAATCATCAGCTTCTGTGACGCTTCAATTCGAGGCTACGCAGGCGTCGTATATTTTCGTGTAGAAGAGGAAAACAATATATGTGTTTCTCTCATATCTGCAAAATCTAGGGTCGCGCCTATAAAGTCACAAACTTTGGCTATGCTAGAACTCCTAGGCGCATTTCTTTTAAGCGAATTAATTGATTTCGTCTTATCTAGCTATGAAGGAAAAATAACTTTTACAAATACTTTCTTACTTTCTGCGATTCGCAAGTCGTATTGCACTGGCTTTCATCTCCTCCTAATCGCTGGCAAACCTTTGTTGGAAATCGAGTCAGTAGAATCCAAGAAATCATTCCCTCAAACTCATGGCGCTACATTCCTTCTGCTTTAAATGCAGCCGATATTGCGTCACGAGGGGCCACCCCTTCACAGCTCATTTCACATGACATGTGGTGGAACGCACCGTCGTTTTTGTGGTCTCCCGAAAACGAATGGCCCGATTTTCATAAATGAAAAATACCGATTGATTTCGGAGATATTAATCTGGAGGAAAAGCCAAAGGTCTGTTGCAATGCGATAATTGACGTTAACTTCTTAGATCAGCTTCTTATCAAATATTCATCTATATCAAAAATGCAACGTATCATTTGTTATGTCCTTCGAATAGTTAACCTTTTTCAAAACCATTCCTATCAAAAACCCACTAAGCCACCGGACCAAAAAATTATTTTTGAAAATATTGTTTTTCCTACCACCGGTGAGATGCAAAGTGTTTTTACCTTACCGTTATACCTTCTTATCAAACGCGTTCAAGGTTCTTGCTTTTCTGAGCTTTTTTCCGCGTTATCTAAGGATAAACCAATACCGAAACCTTTTCGAAAACTTTCACCTTTTCTTGATGAAAATAATATCATTAGAGTCGGTGGCAGATTACAAAAATCTGCAAAACACCCCGTCTTACTTTCGAGTATACCTTCATCCTGGGTTTAAAACATTACATAATCTGCTTTTACAGCAATTTTGGATATTATCTGCCAGACGGGCAATTCAAAGAACCATATCCAAGTGCTTGCAATGTTTTAGAATCAACCCTAAACCCTATAGACCGCCCATAATGAGTTCTCTTCCCGCTCATCGAATCAATCAACTTAAACCTTTTTCGAGTGTAGCTATCGACTTTTGTGGACCTTTCTTTGTGATTCCTTATCGTTACCGTGGTTGTAAAGCTTTCAAATCGTATGTCTGTGTGTTTGTCTGTACGGCCACACAATGCGTGCATTTGGAATTAACCATGGAACTGTCCACCGAAGGGTTTGTAGGTGCATTCCATCGATTCATTTCTAGACGTGGAAGCGTGACGCAATGCTGGTCAGATCAGGGCAGTAATTTTATAGGGTTTCGTAACCAATTACTTGATTACGCAAGAAGTGCGTCCACCAGACTTTCTATTCGTTGGCATCTGGGACCCCCTCTCAGTCCACATTTCAATGGCCTGGCAGAAGCTGGCGTCAAAAGTTTTAAAACTCACTTTGTTCGAGTTGTCGGCGACCAGAAGTTGTCCATCGTGGAAATGTCCACCCTTACATGTCGCATAGAAGCCGTACTTAATAGTCGCCCTTTATCTCCTGCCTCTTCAGACCCACACGATCTTCAACCTCTTACACCTGGCCATTTTTTGACCCTTGAACCCCTTAATTCAGAAATTCCGGAGTCAGATTTGTCCGAGGTTCCCCTAAATCGGCTCTGGAGATGGCAACTAATCCAAGAACTACATAATGGTTTTTGGAAACGGTATTCTGTAGAGTATTTGCATACACTACAACAGCGACACAAGTGGGCTGATTCGTCCCCAAATATCAAATTAAATGATTTGGTTATCATAACGAGTGATCACATCCAATCACCTTTGAAATGGCCAGTCGGTCGGGTTCTCGAATTGCATTCCGGCGGAGACGGTCAAGTGCGTGTAGTGACGGTACGAACGGCTACCGGTGTTTACAAGCGGCTAGTTGTAAAACTGTGCCGCTTGCCGAATTAAAAGTAATTTTAATTTTTTCTACCTATTGAAGTCAATTATTACAATAGGTAATTCTTTATTATTATTTTTTTAATTTTGTTTTTTGTTTTGCCTTTTTTGGGTTTTCGTTATCTCTAAATAAACTTACGCTACTTTTCTGTTTTTCATTCATTTATATTTATCTATATCTGTCCGGTTGAAATTCTTAAATTGTGTGTTTTGGAGGGCAGTTATGTTAGCTCTCGCTAAATTTCGCGGTTGTTTTTAAAATTTTAAAACCACACAATTGGATGACGGACAGAGTACATTTTCCGCGCATTGGACATGCGCACCAAGAATCAGTGAGATCCTTTTCTACCGCCTCGAGCGTGTTAATTTACTTTCTCCAACTATTACAAATTTCTACACTTAAAAGTGCTCGATTTTGGTGTACTGAAGCATAGAACTAGAAACTTCAGCCCTTCAGATACGTGGTGCCATCATTAGATCAAGACAGGGGCCCCTGGAACGTGGAGAAATTGGCTGCAAACTAGTGAGTGCTTTGGTTCTGATTTCCGTTGTGTGGTACCAGCAATTAACTATGGACCTTTTGATTATTTCGTGATTTCGTATCAATGTATTTATGTTTGTTCGCGCTTTTATTAATTAAAATATATACAGTCCACTGCAGTTACCGTTTTTCTAATTGCGGGCATACAACAACTAGTAGTTATATTATCTCATAAACTAAGAATATCTTATTAAACTAATTCTTGCACTTAAAAATCGCTTATAAAAAGGACTAAAGTACTAGACCCTGTGTCGACTACAGAAAGTTTAATGACGTGACCAAGAGAGCTATCATCAACCAAAAAACGAGAAAACATTAAAAACATTGATATAATTATGGCTTTTTACCTTTGGGATTTTGCCGGAAGGGGAGTTTACTAGTTTACTGTTATGCCATTTGGACTACTCATTGTTTCAGCTGCATTTATATGGAAACATATGAGGAACACCTAAATAACCCACGAGAATTATTCTTAAGAATCAGAAACGCAAACCTTAAATTTAATCCAAATAAGTTAGAGCATAAATACATGTTTAAAAAATCGAAAAGTGAAGCACTCATATCTTGCTTTGGAATCAATGGCAAATTTGAATTCGCAAACGCGAATTTTTAAGTGCGCTTGCTTGTGTTTTGTAACGTAGACACACAGCTGCCGTGTATGTGAACGTCATATTTGTTGTTTATTTACATTTTGCGGTGTTTTGCGTTTGTCGTGTAAAATTATGTTTTTCTCTGTGAAAATTAGGAAATAATTCACGTAAAACATGTGTGGTTTGTGGAAAAATGTCCGGGAGAAGTAAGGGAGTGCCATTCCATGGGTAAGTACTTGTAGGTATTTTTAATTTGTTAATAAAGTTAAGAGTGATTTATATAGATGCCATTAAACACTCTTCATGGTGCCCACAATAAATCTGCACATTTAATTTTAGGAAAACTACCATTTTAATTCATAATTTGATACATTTTCACCCAATCAACCTAGTTTTTAGAAAAAAAAACTAGACATAACCCAAAATTTTTGAAAATTGTCAAATATTGTAGTGACGTAATGGGTTATGTTCCAAAATCACCAAAACTGACGCATGCGCAGTAACCGAAATCCTATCTACCCGAAAAAGTAACATTAAGAATTAAATGGGGGTCCTGGCTTCAAGCCTTGCGTGTAAGAATGCATGGGTATGCCTAGTGTTGTAAAATTTCCAGAAATATATCTTCGGAAATATTTCCTGAAACATTGGAAATATATGGAAATATTGGAAATACAGTGAAACCTCCTATAAGCGGACACTCACGGTTCCGTGAATTCTGTCCGCTTATTGGAGGTGTCCGCTTATGAGAGGGAACTGCGAAATTTTAATATATATTTATTACCAATTTCCACTGCTTGAGTTTTTCCGATATTAAATTTTTCAGCGATCTCTCTTTCCTTCTCCGAAACGTTAACAACTTCCATTTTTTCACGTAAACTAAGAAGTTTTTTAGTAGGCACCATTTCAAAGAGATTTATTACTACCCAATTGAACAATAAAAATAAAACACAGCAGTCCCGCCCCCGTCGAATAAAATATGTTGTAAATACGACAGAAGTATTTATAGTCTCCGGATTAAAAAGGAAAGGTAATTCCCAGGCTGCAGAGTGCGTTGTGGCCCAAGGACTGTACACAGAGAACAGGACGGTCCACTTCCATAAGCCCCATATATTCCAAATTTCGCTACGTCACAAAATCCTCAAGGTGTCGAGCCATCCTTCTATGAACCTACTCATCCTTCTCAAAAGACCCTTGATCTGTTTGATAGGGTGGTCTTTCCTTTTCTATTCAGATTAAATGAAAAAGGACAACCGAACTTATTGATTTTTTTCGCGAATCCAAAGTGAGGTTAATTTTTCCGTGCATTTCGCATTTTTATTTATTTTAAGGGAAAAAATTTGTGGAATCTTGGTTTTGTATTGTTATTTTCGATATTTTAAACAATTTTCGGAATCGCAAAATCCCAGGAGAGCATCCTGTGCGGTTTCTGGATGTAAATCCAACTATTCGAACTTAGAAGTTCTACGTTTATGAGTTTTTTTAAATTTCCACCTTCCAATGACTGTTCCCAAGACTATTTTGCAAGAGTGGCTAAGGCGTTGTGGAAAAGACAATATGGATCCCACGAAAGCATTTCTACAGAACAGTTTTCGAAATTCCTTTTCAAGATAAATTGCTAGGTAAATATCTTTTTAAATCTATTTAGGGCCACATTCTTTAATTATGTAAGGTTAAAATTCAGGATCTTTTGCCGCCCCTCTCCTGTCGTAACGCATTTTCAAGAAAAATATAAAAAAATCATTCAATGTATAGTCCTTGCCATAGGCAGTTACACTTTTGTGACTTTGACATAAATATACCTATTTCCGAGCCTATTTCCAAGCATATTTCCTAACCACAAATATATTAAAAATTAAATATGTTGTGTAGGTATGAACCTTATGTTGTGTTAAGCCCAAATCATTTAGTTGTAATCTGCCGAGTTTTTTAAGTGCTGGGTGGAAAAAAAAATATGCCACTTTAGTCAAACTCAGTATGTAGGTATGTGGGCACAATAGATCCATATGTGGTCACAGTGCATGGAGGTCCAGAAGGGCCTGCCACCACTTTCGAATACATACATACCTTATGTTGACAAAAAAAATGTTCTCATAAAAACAACTCAACAACATACCATTTTTCAGATTTTTTGATAAAGAAATAGGTTAAAAATGTCACAAAAGTGTAACCACCTATGGCCAAGACTATGACATAAAGGTAACCCTCCCCCCCCCCCAGAGATTACTTAATGTAACACTAAGCCGCATGTGAATTTATTTAGGCCTGTGTGGTTATCTATGAACAAGGCGTGATCAGCTGAACCAAATTTGTTCACCATCCTACAGGACTTTAATTAATTCTTGATCCTGTAGTGTATTGTAGTGTCCTATGGAGTCCTGTAGACCTACTGTGGGCAGCTGATCACCCCTTGTCTATGAAGAAACCTCTACAACCACAAAAATTAGACATTAAACATACTTTTTAATTTTTTTTCTGTAAATGTGCAATTTAATTGTTTTTCTGTTTTGTACTAATTTGACTCCAAGATCCAATAATTTGGGACACCTACTGTAATTTTGACAAAAATGTCATAACAAAATAATAGTTGGACAATTTCTAAAACCTCATGTTTTTTTGTGAATTCCATATGTACTAGAGTACAAAATTTACACTGTAGAAACTACCTTTTTTTAAAAAAGTTCCTTATATATGTTTTTTTATTACAGGCTTATGTACTTCCAAAACAATACTAAGGAATACATCTGTGCCAAGTCAAAACTTATCAGTGAAACCAATAGAAGTTGATCCTGAAGAGCCAACTGCAGGTACAAGCATCGAAATCAAGGAACATTTGCTGGTTGATGTTGGTACAAAAGAAAACTACTTAGTTAAAGTCTGATTTTTTTTTGTTTTGTGCAAATTGATAGAGTTATTGTTGAATTTTTTGTATCGGAGTCTGCTATTGTACGAAAATGAGTATTCAGTTGGTTTGCGACTGTTAGTGTGTGTCTTTAATAGTTTCAGAATCTATTCTAAGTTTAATTTAGTTGTTTTCTCTGCCTCCCCAATAATTTATTTATAATGTTCTAAGTTTTTGTTTTGTCAATTTTATCAATTTTAGTTTTTGCACAATGGAGATTTTGCTTTAGCACAGTTTTTTTAAAGATATATTTATATTTTTTATATATATTATTAAAATGTAATATATTATTATATTTTTTTCAATTCTTTAGAAGCTAATGTCACTTAATAAAAACAAAATGATGCTGAGAAGTAAAAAGGTCTTGCAGTTGGGTAAAAAATACTAGGACATTTCTTAGAAAGGTAAAATACCTACATGTCCTAGATTTTTTGCCCCTATGGTTCATTCTTCTTACATTTCATTTATCAAATTCAGGATTTGTTATCCTGATGTTTATGGTAACAAATTCCTTATTGCTTCTAATCAATAACCCCACTTAATATTGTACACAGGTTTGTTATTTTTTTGCTATTATGAGTGATATAACAAAAAAATTCTAAAAATGTATACAGATGCCTAAAGACTTTATCTACTTAGATAATTTCTAGTATTATAAATCAATAAATATAATAAATTTGGTCGAAATTAAAATAGGAAAATAACTTTTATTTAATCATTTTATTTTTTATCTTTAAATATGTAAACATGTATCCTGAGATGATATCTTTGAGGGCACTAACATATACCTCATAAAATCAAACCTATATGTAACATTTAGATGAAGCAATAGGTTAAAATACTGATAACTACAAATTGCTTCAACAGGAAAAAAAGTGAGATTTTAATTACTAAAATAATAAGGGACAAAAAGCTAGTACTGCTGCTAGTTAGGTGAAGTTGAGCAATATACACACCTCAGTAGGTACACATGTTATTACCTTTTAAACATAGCAATGTTGTAGAACACTCTACATCAGTTGAAAGAAAAAACTGTATAATGTATTGACAAAACATTTAATTTATCATGTCATGTGGAATGAGGTTTCATACTGTACAAATGACATGATAACTGAACATTTTTGCCAACAATATCTCGGTTTTACCAAAGACAGTCAGTTTATGGTCCTTGGTTTTTTCACTTTAGGTGGTACTACTAGGTGATAAGTGGAATGAAATGGATGCATTGTTCTACAGGAATTAGCAACAAATTTTTGGTCCTGTAGTGGATTGCAGGGTGCATGTATACTGCTTAAGCTAGAATGCCGCTATCTACCTATAAAATTTTCCTAGTTTTGATTAAAAAAACCTGAAAAATAATATACAAATGCTACTTTCTGATAATGGTAAGTTATTTGCTTCTTAAAAACCATAAAAGCTTAAGAAGATTTGCTAATAGAAATTGATAAGTAGAATAATGTAGTGATTAAGACAGCAAAAAGTTAGGCAATATAGTGTCCTGCACAGTCCTGTAAATGAATTTTGTACACCTACTATGGGCAGCTGATCACCCCTCATTCTAGGCTTAGGTATTCTAATGGGGAGTAAAATACTATTCACAAAATATTCTAGATGATATTCCAAATATTAACACTTTTTTTTAAGCAAATGCTGATGAATGACAATGAAAAAATTTATTTGATTTTATTGATGATTGAGGGGTTCTGTAAACTATTTTCTGCAGAAGATACACCTAGGATATTTTTACATAAAATTCTATATTATTATTATCTTTCTACATTACAGCGAGACATGGTTTTAAAAAAAACGTTTTAAAATTAGTTTTTGTTTATATTTTACGAAAAAGTGAGGTTATGTCGTTGAGTATTTTGTGACGTATTAAAACTCGTCTGACAGATTTCGCGAAGTGGACCATCCTGTTCTCTGTATACAGTCCTTGGTTGTGGCCAACATACTACATAATATTTATGCTCATGTCGTGCAGCGCTCCGTCCCGTTTTCAGAGGTTCACGTCCGGTTAGGGAAGGTTTCAGAATTTTTTACCCGAAAAAATTTGTCCGCGTCCTGTTATTAGAGTGTCCGGTTATTGGAGTGAATTTTACATGTAAAGAAATAGGGAAAAGCTTGGTTCCAAAAAATTTGTCCGTCTAAAGGGAGTGTCCGCTTAATAGGGGTGTCCGCAAGGAGAGGTTTCACTGTATATGAAATATTAAAAAAATAAGAAAAAAGGGAATATTTATTTATAAAATCCTAACAAAACACCGAAAAACGCAGAAGGCTTATACATGAACACAAATCAGGAGTTATTCGTCAAACAAATATACAGAAATAAAGTTAAATTTGTCAATAAAAATCTCATTCTTGACACACTACACTATTCACTTGTTGACCAAGAAGCATCGCAGTCATTAGCATCACACTCAATAACATCGTCTTGCCAGTCTACTTCCTCAAAATTTTTAATAGTATCAGAAATAAAAATTGCTCTATAAGTTTAATGCCTTAGAATTACATAACGCTCGGTAGGGGGGTTTCGGCCTTGCTTACACTCAATGTTATTTAAATGTGTTTTTTCTTTAAAAATGCGTGAAGAGGGGGGATAGGGGTCAAAAATCCTGAATTTTTGCGTTGAGTAATTAAGGAACGCTCCCTAAGGTTACAAAATATGAAAGATAATATTGTTTTAAATATTTCCAATATTTCCGAAACACCTTCGGAAATTTCCAATATTTCCATTTCCATCACTAGGTATGCCCCATATTTATGCTCTAACGTATTTGATTTAACCCAAAGAAGTATTTTCTATACAGTAACTATCTGTGCAAGATGAATTTCTTTACATGTATTGCCATACAGACAAGTAAAGTGATATATTTTCTATCAATAAACACAAGGAATGAACAGATTGCATTAAATATGGAGAAAATGGTAGAGCAAAATAAATCTTTAATACTTCTTGCCGGTCTAAATGAGATTAGCGCGGGGACATTCTTTGAAGTTTTCTAAGATATTAATGGCATGCTTCACATGTCTTAGATTCTGATTGATGCAATAATTTTTGCATTATTGGTGTCATGGGTAAATGGTCACAATAATATAGAAGTAAGTGGTTTTAGAAATTATCAACAAAAGTTCAAAGCTGAAGATTATTAAAATTTAAGTTCAAACGCTGATTTTTTTTCACTTTGGTTTTTAAGTAATTCAGCAATTTTCTTATTGAGAGGTTCGTTATTTCTAAAGTAAAATTAGTGGTTAAAATATATATAAATAGAAGTTGATCACAATAATATAGAAGTAAGTGGTTTTAGAAATCATCAACAAAAGTTTAAAGCTAAAGATGAGAAAGATTTAAGATTAAACGCGATTTTTTTTTACTTTCGTTTTATAACTAATTGAGCAATTGACTAATTGAGAGGTTCGTTTTTTCTAAAGCAAAATAAGTGGTTGAAATAAATATAAAGAGAAGTAGTAGTATCGAATGATAATGCTCTAGTAATTTTAGAAGCAGAATGTAAAATAAGAAATAACAACAATAAATGACTCTTCATCAAAAGATTTTCAACATTTTTGCATGCTTGTAAAGAGATTCAGAAGACTTTCAAACAAAGGTATTACTCAACTCACTATTTCTATACAAAATATAGGGGTGAAGTGTCCCTCTCGATGAGGGTGAGTGCTACAAAAATTCCAAGGTAGCCAAAAAGTGTTCCCCTAGCAAACAAAATCCGTCCGTGGGTTTTTCCAAATTTCATCAAGAAATACCCGAAAATAAAGCCTCTGTTAAGTTTTCGTCGAAACACACTGTATATCCAAAATAAAAATAAACCAAGGATTTTCATGAAATTTGAGCCAAATATGTATTAACTCCTCAATGTTATTTATAAGCTTTTCACGAAAATATTAACAGATAGACTATAACAACAAAATTTGGCGGATATTAATCAATAGAACAAGCAGGTTTAGAAAAGGTTTCAGTACAGTTGACCACCTATTAACCATAAAAATCCTAATAGATCGAGCCAACGAATACAACGTTTTTCTATATTGCGTTTATGGACTTTCAAAAAGCTTTCGATAGCATTGACCACAGGGTAGTAATAGCATTTTTAATTAATAGCCAAATAGATCACAGATACACAGATTTAATAGTCAATATATATAGCGAGGCAACAACTTCATTGAAAATCTACGAAGGAACCAAGCCAATCCCCATAAGAAGATAACTATTTAACCAGGCCCTGGAAGATGTTTTCAAAAACTTAGATGGAAAAGAAATAGGCATCAAAGTAAACGGACAATACTTGAACCACCTAAGCGTGATGAAATCGCCTTAATAACAGATAAGAAAGAAGAACAAATAAAAATGCTGGAAGAACTGGATACAGCAGTTAAAAATATAGGCTTAAGTATGAACTACACTAAAACAAGAATTATAACAAACAAAGATAAAAATGTCACGATCAGAATAAACCTAGAGAAAATAGAACATGTAGAGATATATGGGACAAATTCTTAAACTAAAAAAAGAAAACCAAACAGCTGAAATCAGGAGACAAGTAAGATTTGGCTGGGTAGCAGTAAATTAAGCTACATAGTAAAAATTAAAAAATATTCACAGTACCTCAAAATCAATTTGTATATCCAATGATCCCAGACCTGGACACTTACAAAATCAAACATGGATAAGGTAACTGGGTGGAGTCCCGAAAGAGTGGTCCCTGGTATTTTCCCCAAAAAACGAAAAAATACCCTGAAAAACACCCCTTTGGGATTTCTATAAAAAAGGTTAATTTTGTGATGTTTTAAATTAGTTTCGCCCACGTTAAGACTTACCAGTTTGTTTTCTGCAGCTTCGCTCGTCTTTATCAGTGATGGTAGGGCCGATCCGGGTTTTCACTCCCGAAAATAGTTTTAAGGTTTTTTGTTGCGATGCGTTCTCGGCAAAAGTTTCGACGGAAGTGGTTTTCTTTCTCTTTCTGGCGCAGGTCGGCGCTTTCCAAAAAGTCAAAACGTGGTTTTATCGCGATTTTAACAAAAGCTGACAAAAGTCATATGACCAAAAAAGGTCCCAAAAAGGTGCTAAAAATCGCTTTTCCCAAAATAGGATTTTACAACCCAGGTGATTATTAAAAATCTTAACCCCGCATTTTTAATAAACAAAAACAATTTTAAATTAAAAATAAAAACAAACGGTTTCTAGCCATTCCCCCCACCATAAAAATCTTAAATTTTTATACGAAAAAGGTTCAGGCCGAAAAGAGAAAAAAAATAAAAATAAAAATTAAACATTGTTTGCCACACTATTTCTTGCAGCAAACTCAATGTTATCCCAAAAAATTCTAATTGGTATTTATTTGATTTAATGCAATCAAATAACTAAAATAGACATCACACACATGATTTCGGAAATTGGCAAATTGATATCTAACGAGATGGCAAAGGGCAAACTTTGACCAACGGTCTGTCAAGGAAACCTTTCGCGGTTTTTACTTGAACTATCCTTGGTATTTTGTCGGGACTCGAGTAAATTTGAACAATACGACCGAGCGACCACCTCAAGGGAGGCAGATTCTCGTCCTTCAACGCAACGAGTGCACCAACCTTAGGAAGATTGTCAGGAGTATTCCACTTTTCTCGCTGCTGCAACGAGTGCAGGTATTCAATATGCCACCGTCGCCAAAAATGCTGGTGCATTTGCTGCACAAGTTGCCAGCGAGTCAATCGATTTTGTTTAAAATCTACCAATTTCTCATCAGGTGGGGAGGTCAAAGGTTCGAGGGTCAGGAAGTGACCAGGTGTTAACGACTGTAAATCGTTAGGATCAGGGCTGAGGCTGCAAAGAGGTCTCGAATTGAGAGTGGCCTCTATTTGGATTAAAACTGTCATCAACTCCTCAAAAGTCATGATCTGGTTGCCAACAATACGACGCAGGTGTGTCTTTGTGGATTTCACTCCAGACTCGTGCAGACCACCAAAGTGTGGACCAGCTGGAGGATTAAAATGCCACTTGATGGACAACGATTCGGCGGCTGGACGACAGTACCCAATTAAGAGGTTATTAGCCCCTCTCAGGTTAGTTCCTTGGTCGCTGTACAACGCGGAGCAACGCCCTCTTCGCCCTACGAATCTACGAAGAGCTGCTAAGAAAGCTTCAGCGGACAAGTCGGAGACTGCTTCAAGGTGGATGGCCTTAGTGGAAAAACAAACAAAAATGCATCAATAAGCCTTCTGGCTCTTGGCACCTCGACGCTTAGCTAAGGTAATTTGGAATGGTCCCATAAAATCCACACTAACATGGGAGAAGGGTTTCAGTTGAGACACTCTGGTTTTTGGTAAGTCACCCATGTAGGGATTATATGGTTTTGGGTTGGTTCGAACACAGGTGAAACAATCAGCAATCACCTTGTGTATCGCTCGTTTAACAGATAGGATCCAGAACTGTTGAGCAAGGAGGTATTCCAACAGGCGAGGTCCTGGATGCCCATGGTCAGTATGGCATTTCTCAATCACTAACATGGTTAGTCTATGGTCACGTGGTAACAACATTGGATGCTTAACTTCATAAGCCAAATCGGTGTGACGTAAGCGTCCCCCCACCCTAAGGACACCCTGGGAGTCCAAAAAGGGAGCTAGCTTGCGAAGAGGTTTGGAACATGGTTCGCCTTTTTTAAGCCTCTTCAAATCATCAGAAAAAGTCTCCTGTTGCACAATCCTAACCATGATGCAAAGTACAAAGTACAATTCCTCATAACAGAGTGCCCGAGAGGTAGCTAGGAAAGTCGGATCCTTTTTTAATCGATAGGGCCTCAAACAATAAGCAAATATTCCCTGGATTTTTCGCAAGGAGGAAAATTTATCCAACAATGTAGGAAGCACACCTGGGACTTGTGCAGTAGTAACAAGAACTATACGATTCTCTTCAATAGGTACATCCATTTCCTCAACTTTCATGCTATTGGAAATGGGCCAAAATTCAGTACTAGACGACAACCATGGAGGTCCGGTGAGCCACAAAGGGTGGGGAACAAACTGACTAGGAAGCAAACTCCTTGACAGGCAGTCAGCTGGATTCTCAACACCACTTATATGGTACCATCAATCAGGAGAGATTTTCTCTTGAATGGTTGTCACACGGTTTGCAACAAAAATCTTCCTTTTCGAAGGGCTGGTTTTTATCCATGCTAGGGCAACTTGAGAGTCAGACCAGGCATAGATTTTATCTGTAGGTACAACTTCAAAATTGGTAACAACAAACTTCATCAGGTCTGCCAACAACAAGGCAGCACACAATTCTAAACGAGGAATTGATATAGTCTTCAGTGGGCAAACCAAGGAAATTCAAGGAACCCTAGAAGACGCATCCCCATTATTTAATACGCAAATTCATTCATCATGCATGAAATCTCAGAAAATTTCGCCGAATCCTCGCAGGCAACACTGTAAGAGGTATAAAAGAGAAATCAATGAAAAACCATGGGCGTGCAGATTTTGTTGAATATAAAATAAATATATTATAGACATTTTCCTATAAAATTTTTGCACCCAACATTATAAAATTTAAATAAGTGTAAAATATTACCGGTACAGCTTTGACAGCCATTCTATTTAAATGACTCTTTTTACAGAATTAATTTTTTTATCGATTTATAATATTAGAAACCAATAACTTATTTACAGCTGGTAATATCCGTAGTTTTGATTTTTATTATTTTTCCCTAAAGCTAGGAAATCTACTTTATATTATTTTTTCTGGATATAGAAAAGTGTTACTTTAATCCCTAAAATTTAAAACACAGGTAAAAGTGTTTCTTTTTATTTCAAATTGTCAATGTCAAAATATGTTTTTTTTTAGCTTTTTACTCTTTCACCTTGGTGTAGTAAATTTGTTCTGATAAAAAAAGTCAAAAACTTCGAATTATATACTCAGACCTTGAGATATTTATCAAAATTTTTGCATCAGGATATTTGATCCCCTAGTGTACAGAGTGCATTTTCGACACTTTTGGGTGTTTTCGGTTTCTATGTTTATAATATTGATATGCGATGTTTACTATCATTATTCTCTTCAAATTAAAGCACACTAAGGTGTAGTCGTTTTTTCTTCAATCTTCTCTAGAAGTTTCCGAAACCACCCAAATGATAAAAATGGGACAGCCTATACTTATAATATAGATTTTTTGTTATATTTTATCACCAAAACTCTTGCCTCGAAATAAAAAGCACTGGATTGGTTTATTTTACCAAAATCCATTCTTAGTTTATTAAACTCTAGAAATTAGTTTTTTTATAAAATATTTGGTATGAGTCTGTGTTTTTTTATATTTGCAAATGTTAAAAAATATGACTTATTCAGTTTTATCAACAAAATACTTTTGATTTCCATAAAAAAATCTATTTAATTTTTATTTACCAAATAAAATAAAAATGAAAAAATATTATTTATATTTAAGTGATTATTATACAGGGTGTCCCATAACTTAGGCGCCATAGTACAGCACGTGATAAAGGAGGTTATTTCCAAGAAAAAAGTTTATATAACATGGGGTCAACATTCATCTGTTTTTAAGATATAGGATTTTTAAAGAGGAGTGGGTGAAAACGGGTTATACAAAATCTGTCACAGCCAGCTGAATACTCAGCTAATTGTGATTAAAAAATGTGGTACTCCTTTTTTGATAATATTACAAGTGGAGGAGGTACGGGCTGTCAAAATAACCTCGAAAATGTATAAAAAATAATAATTTTTTTTTAAATTAATTTTTGCTTTCTCTTTTAAAATATATCAATAATCTTTCATTATTATGTCTCGCTAGAGACTTGTTTTTATTAACAAAAAATATTTAAAAAACATTGCATTTAATATGGCATTCATAAAAGTTCATACCAGAAAAATAGTATTTTCTAAAAAAATTGACTGACTAACTTTTTTCAAATTAATTTTTTTAAATTAATTTCAATTTACTGCTTTTGTTCTAATACAAGACTACGTAATTTCATAATTTTACTGCGTTTTTTTAAAAAGGTATTATCACAAAAGTTAAAAAAACAACAAGTTTTTGATCAGACATGACCTCCTCTATCACTTGTTGGCCTATGGCCCCTAAGTTATGGGACACCCTGTATATACAAACATTAATAAATTTGGCAAATATAAGAATTAAGAACAATATTTTAATCCATTTGACTCAAGGCTCTCTTTTAATTAATCACCAGGGACTATGCAGTAAGTAAGTGAAAAGGAAGTTAAAACTCTTTTTTTTCTGTGTAAAAGTAGGTACTACCTTTTTTCTTCTTATAGTTATATTTGTTAATTCTAACTAATTTTTTACATCATTGCATGATGATCGAACATCAAAAACAACCAGTGATAATATATTATGTATACTTTATAATAAAAAGAGATAGTTGAATATTTAACTACTAACCACTAGTAGTAAGTAGTTTTCTTAATTTGAACTAGTCTTTAACACCTGACCTTGGGCAAGGCATTTGGTACAAGATAGTGCCTACTAGGTGCTAAACGAACATACTGAGGATCAAAGTGGTCAGAACAAAGACATGCCCAGTTTGACAGAATTTGTTCCTTATTAAGGCCAATAATCTCCCTCCAAAGCTCTCTCTTGTTTGGGTCAGTGGGGAACCTAGTAAACTCATAAATTTGAATATTTTTAAAATGTTTAATAACTGTACAGTAGCATGACAACCGAACATAACATCACAGAGTGAAAATGGTTGTTTACATAAGAAATATATTTTTTAGAGTTATATATTATTGCCAGAATAAATTAAGAAACTTCTCCAAAAAAACCCAAACACTAGAGGTGGGAAAATAAGGGAATTTGCAACAATAAATAATGTTTCTTGAAACTTCTTTGTAAAGTAAATCACTAATATTTTGTAAAAAAAGTTATAAACCACACCACTGTCTTACCAAATCGTAAACAATATGACGGTTTCTGGAAGAGATTCAAACTTACCGGTGAAATGATAAATCCAGCCACTTCTCGTCACTTTTATCACACAGAATGCACTTCTTAGGCATTTTTAAAGTTATTTAATACAAAAAAATCTTTATTTTGTGATAAATATCCCAAAAAAACAACTAAAACACACGTTTATTCGGATAACCTCTCAAAGGCAACGATAAATGATGCAAGGGTGACGTTTGGTCTACATGGTTGCCGCTATTAATTTTTTTTCTGAAAAATAGCGAACAAAAATCAGTTTTTTGCATTTTACGCGGGAACGATAAGTCATAGGGCAAAATTTAATGTATGAGAAATATTACCCATAGGATTCCCTACAATCGGTCTTCATAGTCTATAGGTCTACAACCACACGTTTAGGAGAAAATTTCAAAACATTATGTTTTTTGCAATTTATGCAAAAACGGTAAGTCATAAAAAAAAACTTTATTGACATAAAATGATCAAGACACAATTCTCTACAATGCGACAATGACAATTTACAGCTCTACAACCACATGTGTTGAAGACAGAGGGTGCCAAAAATGCCCATTATATACTTTTTTGCGTTTTACGCAAAAACCATAAGTCATAGAGCTGTGACTCACATAGGTGAATTGTAGAGAATGGCGTCCTGGAGATTTCTTGTCTATAGTGTGTTTTTCTAGGACCTACCGTTTTTGCATAAAATAAAATAATAATTTTTGCAAATTTGGCGCCCCATATGTTCTACACGTAGTTGTAAACCTGTGGCCCAAAAGGAAAGAATGTAGAAAATTGTGTCCTTTAACATTTTATGTTTATAAAGTTTCTTTCTACGACTAAAAAAAAAACACATTTTTTGACAACTTAGCTGCCATCTACCTTCTAAACATGTTGTTGTAGACCTATAGACTATGGAGATTGATTGTAAAGACTCGTATGGGTAATATTTCTCTAAAATAAAATTCTTCCCTACGACTTACCGTTTTTGCGTAAAATGCAAAAAACTGATTTTTGTCAATTTTGGTGCCCTCTATCTTCTATACATGTAAGTCTAGAGCTATAACCTTTAAGAAAAATTGTAAAGGAATTTTTGAAGTGTAAACTTCTTTAGGCGAGTTTAGTAGTTTTTGTGGGTACTGAATTGAACTGAGCCGTCAGACTCGGCTATGTAACGCTCATTCGGGTGAAGTCGGCTCGAGTCGACTAACTGTGAGAGGAACATTCAGCGAGCAATATGATGATGCAGATGAAGGCCAGTATTATTAATTTCGCCTTGTTAAAGTTTACACTTCACACAATTTTTTTTTGTCAACAAAGGTTTTCTCTGCGACGTTCCATTTTCGCGTTAAATCAAATCAAAAAGCTTTTTGAGTTTTCCAGAGTTGCCCAGGGGAGTTTTGTAGACTATATTTTTTAAGCTATATATATATATATATATACATATTATATAAAGAAAAGGTTTTTTTAACTTTCGTGATCAAAACATTTAAATTAAATTTATTTGGACTAAAAGCAAGAGTTATTTTTATACCGAAAACATTTGTAGTGAGAACAATAATTAATAGTTAAAAGTGCAGGTTAGTAATCTCGTTTTAATAACTTTTGAAATACCACCTAGGAATACAAAACTAATAAACTATTTATGAACTCTAACCTCACACCAAAGAAATTTAATTAAACTTACTTTCAGTTGAACGTTTTTCACACTTAAATGGAGTCCCGTTTTTTTCAGAAAACCGAAAACCAAATCAATATTTTAAACTGCGCATTCGCTACCGTACTTTTCCTTCTCACATAAAATATCTCCCTCTCAGCTGTGGTCGAGCATATGTGAAGTTAGTAAGAGGAAGATAATTTTATGTGATCAGAAAGAGAGAGGTGCGCATGTGCAGTAAAAAAAATGGTTTGCATTACAGGATATCGCCGCTAGTTATTTTGTGTTCCTGCAAAAAACAAGCTCAAGTTGGTTGACTGCACAAAAATTGCAATTTGGTGCTAATCGTTGTACGTTCTATAAAAATCGACAATCAACAATCTTCGAAAAAAACCAACTTTAGCTGATTATTTCTAATTTATACTTTCCTTTTAATTCAAAATAGATAAGGATTTAAACGGCCACATAGATCTATAAAAACAGGGACTTAAAAGCAAATGTTTTATGATTTTTGTTAAGTTTAGGTACCTATGTAAACAAAAATTTACCGATTGATTATTGGATAACATATTCTAACTTAAAAAAAAAACTTTTTTTCAAACATTTATATATATATATACGTGCATATAGGCACACAGACAGACATGCATACATACATATCTAGAGGTTATACTTACAACCTAGAATTAAATTGTATAGAAAAACATTATTAATGATAAGATCTCAAAAAAAAAATCAATGAAAACAATGCTTTTCTCACATAGGATGGTAAACATATTCTATTACAGGTACATGTATAGCAATCCAAAACGTAAGCCGAATTCAAAAACAAAATATTCTTTTGATTTTTATTAGTTACCATTTTACTTATGTACCTACATCAAAATTACAAGTTATAAAAGTACTGGCAACATTGTTGCGAATTTGAAAGAAATCCCCAGTATAATACTTTTTGTGTCTGATGAAGTTTAGGATTTCTATACGGGGTCTACCTTTAGTTGAATGTTTTTGGGGCAAACTCTACTTTTTGCACATAATAGAGCCACTGAAATTCTACCATCTGGGTGGATTTGGCGAACATATATCACACCACCATAAGCTACACTAGAAGCATCACAGAAACCATGGATTTCTGTGGTAACAGCTGTGTGTCTTACCACATAGCGAGGTATAGAAATGGTAGACAACAAAGGTAATTGTGTGACATATTGCTGCCACTGAGTAACAACATCAATACATGGTTTTTCATCCCAAGAAAGACCTTCAAGCCACAGACGCTGGATAAGAACCTTGGCAACCAATACCACAGGAGCCAAAAAACCTAAAGGATCATAGATCCGAGCAATCTCTGAGAGTATAACTCTCTTGGTACAATCTCTGCTAATTGGCTTGACCGAATTTGAAAAGGCATCAATAGCAGGGTTCCACTGTAAGCCCAAAATTTTCAAAACAGTGTTGTCTTTTTCTTCAAAGGAGATATTCTGTTGATGGCTTTCTGGAATGGCAGCTAGGAGTTCTGGGCAGTTTGAGGTCCATTTTCGGAGTTCAAAGCCCCCACAGCTTAACAATCCAATAAGCTGTTTTTGAAGCTTCAAGCCATGGTCTATTGACAAGCTCTTTCCTATAACATCATCAACATATGAGGAATCCAATAATATGGGAGAGACAAGAGGGTAATTCTTTCCATGGTCAGCTACTAACTGATGTAGAGTTCTAATAGCTAAGTATGGGCTACAATTCAAACCATATGTCACTGTGTGGAGGTTCCAATCTTGGATAGGTTTAGAGGGGTCAAATCTCCACAGGATTTTTTGGTATCTGACATCTTTGTTATTCACAACAATATTTCTGAACATCTGTCGTATGTCTGTACTAAAAACAAATGGGTAAAATCTAAAAACCTAACAAGATTTTGGTTATATCATTTTGTAGCTTTTGCCCTGGCAGCAAGACATCATTGAGGCTCAATTCATTAGAGCTACTAGCTCCACCATCAAAAACAACTCTGATGCGTGAGGTCCCATGCTCCTCCTTAACTACACAATGGTGTGGAAAATAATAAGAAGGATTTTCAAATGACGAGCTAGGTGTCATGTGACCCTGGTCTACATAGTCTTGCATAAAATCATTATACAACTGACGAAGAGGTGGGTTTTTAGAAAGTCTCATTTCCAAAAGATTAAATCTCCGAAGGGCTTGGTTTCTAGAGTCACCCAAATCTGGAGGCGAGTCTCTAAAAGGTAATCTCACAATACATTTCTCGGAAGGATCTCTCGAGAAGGTTGATTGGTAAATATCCTCACACTTTTCCTCCTCCTCATTGAGGGGGATCTTTTGAGGAACACACTCAATTTCCCAAAATTTTCTCATAGTATCACTGAGAGCACAACTATTTGGGTAATCTATGGTAGTCAACAAATTAACAAATTTTGAGGGGGTAGATTTATTAAAGCCTCCAAACAATACCCGACCAAATATGGTCTTCATGGCCATCCATTTTGTCCCTTCACAAAACCTGGAACAAGCATCTGGCCAAATAAATCAACTCCAAGCAAAATATCAACATCGCTGGGCTTTCCAAAATCTGGATCAGCAATTTCTAATCCTTCTAAATAAGGCCACTGTGACAAATTATTTTTTACACAAGTACAAGGGGTAGGTCCACAAATTTTAGGGGTAATGATGGCTTCACATCTAAAAAAACTATCTGGGAAGTTCTTAGACCAAATCTCAAGGTTCATGGTTCCATGAGACACATTACAACTCATATTATTTAAACCATGGACTGGTGTACTATTAGGAATAATAGGCAATTTCAATTTGTTAGCACAAGACAAGGATATGAAACTCGCTTCACTTGCTGTATCAAAGAGGGCTCGGCAAGGAACAAGTTCATGTTGGTTATTTAAAATCAGAACCTGAGCGGTAGCAAAAAGAACTGATTTCACTTCAATTGGTTCACTATGGTTTACAATGGTGGATGTACACATGGTGCTTCTAGGGGTAGTACTATGGGAGGTGGTACCAACAGGGTCATTTGGACTCTTTTTCTTTCTAAAACACAAAAGAGTATTATGACGTCCTGCGCAAAATGAACATGACTCAGTATGAAGACACTGGTTCACGGGGTGGTTTCTAAAACAATTGAAACAAAGGTGTTCCCTTTTTATAAGGGCATGTCGCTGTGAGACTTTCATTTCCAAAAATTTATCACACTTAATAAATGGGTGAAAGCCTTTCTGTTTACAACAGCTGCAATGGTCAATTTGGGTGGTTAAACTATAGGGTGGTTTACTTGTCCTTCTCCCTCCACCCTGGCGATGAGAGGGGGAAACAGACACAGCATCAAAAGAATTGTCCAAAAGACAACAATTTTCAAGAGCACGACAACTCTACTCTAGAAAGGTAAACAAACTTTTATAGGTTGGGATCTCTTTGGTGCTATTCTCAACTTCAAATTTCTGCTTAAGAGTGGGATCAATTTTCTGTAGAAGAAGGTTCATTTTAATAAAATCAAGAAGGTCTAAATCATTAAAATTTAAAAGGGCTTTTCACGAAATGTGGACAAAAGTTTTCTTAAATCCCGAGACCTATTACTCTTAGCAGTAGGTGCAGAATAAACCGAAGACCAATAGTGGGTTACAATGCGTCTCTTATTATTGGAAAGACGAACAACTGCATCATAAGCGAGCCTATAATTAGATGCTACCAATAGAATATTACGAATAACTGATTGTGCTTCACCTACAAAGGCTGTAGAAAGAGCTTGAAATTTAGCTATATCTGAAAGTTCAACCTTATCATGAACTAAACTATTAAATAAATCAAGAAAGGTAGGCCACGCCCGTAAATCTGTGCCATTAAAGGCAGGCAAACTTATTTTTTGAATGAAACCGAGACAGGTGATGGCAGGCTTTGTTGGCTTGAATCCGGAAGAAGGTCCCTAGCTATAGACCTTATTGAATACTTTACATCATCAAATGATTCTACTAACTCACCCTGATTATTTTCTTGTTCCTCTGTAAGGTCTAGCTTAACAATGTCGAAGTGAAATTGATCAAATTGACTACACTGAGTCTCAAAGTCAACTAAACGCATTTTAAAAGCTCGAATTTTGGTAGCGTTGGTAGGATCAGATTGTGCATCTAAGGCTTTTGCAAGTGTTGTTTTCACCCGCGTCAATATGGAGGCTTGCTGTTTCTTAAGAGATTTTAACTCACTCATCCTTAAGCCACAACAAAACAAAAAGGTTAAATGCTCTAAAAATTGGGTAAACGCACTAAAACACAGGTACGATGTTTCGCGGTCGTTCAAAAAACTCAAGACCGACAAAAAACAAGGTTCAAAATCAAAAAATTAATAAACAAAACGGTCGTTTTGTCATCAAAAATTATAGGTTAGGTAGGCGTCATATGTCATAGAACATATGATTTCAATGGTGCCAACCGTCGAAAACAATCAAATTTTCTTTTTCTATGGTCGAAAACCAAAACAAGGCCAACAAAAAAAGAACTACAATGAACCAATTTTTACCAGTTTCCTATTCAAAGGTGTGATGTTGCGCGCGCACATACAGCAGCGCACATCAAGGACGCAAAAAACGGTTTCACTGAAATAAAAACGTGTTTTCTGCAAGAAAAACCCACTTGGTAAGAGGCAAATTTAGACAAACTGCATCCCCAAACTGCTTTTTCAAAAAATTAGGCTACCGAAGGACCAAATGGGTGGAGTCCCGAAAGAGTGGTCCCTGGTATTTTCCCCAAAAAACGAAAAAATACCCTGAAAAACACCCCTTTGGGATTTCTATAAAAAAGGTTAATTTTGTGATGTTTTAAATTAGTTTCGGCCACGTTAAGACTTACCAGTTTGTTTTCTGCAGCTTCGCTCGTCTTTATCAGTGATGGTAGGGCCGATCCGGGTTTTCACTCCCGAAAATAGTTTTAAGGTTTTTTGTTGCGATGCGTTCTCGGCAAAAGTTTCGACGGAAGTGGTTTTCTTTCTCTTTCTGGCGCAGGTCGGCGCTTTCCAAAGTCAAAACGTGGTTTTATCGCGATTTTAACAAAAGCTGACAAAAGTCATATGACCAAAAAAGGTCCCAAAAAGGTGCTAAAAATCGCTTTTCCCAAAATAGGATTTTACAACCCAGATGATTATTAAAAATCTTAACCCCGCATTTTTAATAAACAAAAACAATTTTAAATTAAAAATAAAAACAAACGGTTTCTAGCCAGTAACAAAAGGCCAAAGATCAATGGAAAAACAAATGTTACATGTAACAGATAGAAAAAGGAATGAATGGATAAAAAATAAAACAAAAGTAAGGGATGTAAAAGATTTAGCAAAATTAAAATGGAAATTTGCCGGTCATAATATCAGGCAGAAAGACGATCGATGAAACAAACGTATTGTAAACTGGAGACGTTGGGAAAATAAAAGAAGTAGAAGACCCCAAATGAGATGGGCGGACGATTTGAAGAACCATGCGGAAACTAGATGGATGAACATGTCGACAGACAGGGAAGAGTTGAAGATATTGAGGGAGGCCTATGTCCAAAGATGCTTCGAAAAAGGCTAAATAGATAAGAGAAGTAGAAGACCCCAAATGAGACGGGCGGACGATTTGAAGAACCATGCGGGAACTAGATGCATGAACATGGCGACAGACAGGGAAGAGTGGAAGATATTGGGGGAGGCCTATGTCCAAAGATGGTTCGAAAAAGGCTAAATAGATAGATAGATAGATTGGTTACTTTCACAAATCGATTTTAAGAAAAAATATTAAGAAAAAATAAAAAACTGAACTGAACAATAAAAAGTATGGAAATCATTTTCTACAGGTGGGATGGTATTTGTAACTTGTAATAGCCTGTTGGTTTTGTTTTATTTTATCTCGATTGTTTTATTGGTCCTGTTATATAGTTTTACTTATTTCTGAATTCCATTAATAGAAATCCACCACCATATACAGAATCCTGCTTGTTCCTGCTTTATTGAAAAGGCTCGTTTTCTAAATATAGCCGTAATTATAATCTTCCTACTCTCTGTTCTTTGTGTAGCTCCCTGAAACGTCAAACTCAAGTGGGAGCGTGTATAGAGCTTGATTACACACAGTCCTGAGTTAATATTCATTTACCTCGATTTAAGAAGTCTGAAGTATCTGGATTTTCTTCCTATTTTTCACATTCGAGTGGTTTTGAGAATTATTCACGGGTTATTCGCCAAAGAACTTTAATGTACGGATTATTAATCATAAACAGATTGGATTTGACTTTGGGATTTGACCATAGTTAAAGTGGCAATTTGTTTGGTTTGCCATTTAGTTTACTGGTTAAGAAATGACAAGTGCTTGTCAACCGCTGTTTTTAGTTTATTTGTGTATTTGCCAGTTTTTTTATTATATTTGGGATAATTATATCTGTTAAAAACTGTTTAGGGTCTTAAGACAATACTTGTTCCATTGCAGTAGGAGAATTTTCTTATTTTTCAACAAAAGAAGTAGCGCACTCAGGAATTTGTCTTGGGGGGGCCGAGACCCCATGATGTCGTATGCTATTCTTTGCTTTTGTTCATAAAATATGTAGAAATATCTAACCCCCCCCTGGGTGCGCCCTTGACAAAAACATAATAGCAACAACTGATGGTCTTCTTCATTGACAAAGCTGCGATAAAATCAAAGTTTATTTATGTTTGGTTAGGCTGCCTAACTCGTTGCCCACAGTGCCCGTCTATTTCAGCCAAATTTTCAGCTTCTTCAATGGTAATGTCAAAAGGATCGTCTACACACTTTTTTTTTGGTTTGTTGTGAAATTCAATCTCTAGCTGTTCTATGATTTTTAGAATTTGGACGTTCAAAATGTTTAAAGTTTAATATCCAAATATATTAAATACGGTTTCAGATTTACGCTAAAAACCGTTCCTGTTCTATCTGTGTTGTTCTTTCTCTCAGGGGGACCCAGGGATTTCAATCAAAACAATCAACATAATCCTATTATTTGCTGAGTATTGTGACGTCATATTTCTTTTTTCTATTCAAGGTGGTTAAAACACTCCATATTCTCCTGAATAAAATACTAAAAGAAAAAATAATAACCAAACCGAATAAAACAACTGGAAAGAATCCATAACCATTATTCTACGCAAGAAAGGTGATAAAGCAGACCTAAAAAACTATCGACCTGTAACACTCCTCAATGTAATTTATAAGCTTCTCACGAAAATATTAAGAGATAGAAATATTTCAGTACAGTTGACCACTTATTAACCATGAAAATCCTAATAGGACGAGCCAACGAATACAAAATTCCACTATATATTGCGTTTATAGACTTCGAAAAAGCTTTCGATAGCATTAAGCACTGGGCAGTAAAAGCATCTTTAATTAATAGCCGAATAGATCAAAAATATACAGACTTGATAGGCAATATATACAGGGTAACTTAGGGGCCATAGGTCAACAGGTGATAGAGGAGGTCATGTCTGATAAAAAAGTTCCTATAATGCATGGGCGAAAACTCTTTCTTTGTCGAGATACAGAGCATCAAATTTGGCGATTTTTTAAACTTTTTTGATAATAACTAGTAAAATATGAAATTGGGTAAAATCATGTATTAGAACAAGAGCAATAAATTGAAATAAAAAATATTTTAAAAAAAATTAGTCGGTTAATTTTTTTTAGAAAAAACTATTTTTTTTGGTATAAACTTTTCTGAATGCCATATTAAACTCAATGTTTTTTTTAGTATTTTTTCTTAATAAAAACAAGTCTCTAGCGAGACATAATAATAAAATATTATTGATATTTTGAAAAGAATAAGTAAGCAAAAATTAATTTTTTAAACAAAATATTATTTTTGGAGATTATTTTGACAGCCTGTATCTCTACAACTTGTAATTTTATCAAAAAAAAGAAATACCATATTTTTGAGTCACAATTAGCTGAGGATTTAGGTGGCCGTGACAGATTTTTTTTTGTAAAACACTGTTTCCCGTCATTCCTCTAACTTTAAAAATCCCATATCTTAAAAACAGATGTGTGTTGACCCCCATGTTATACAAACTTTTTTCTCGGAAATAACCTCCTCTATCACCTGCTGCACTATGGCCCCTAAGTTATGGGACACCCTGTATAGCGAAGTAACAACATCAATCAAAATCCACGAAGGAACCAAGCCAATCCGTATAAGAAGAGGTAATAGACAGGGAGACACAATATTCCCTAAACTATTTAACCAGGCCCTAGAAAATGTGTTTTAAAGTTTAGAAATAGGCATCAAAGTAAACGGACAATACTTGAACCACCTAAGGTATGCTGATGATATCGCCTTAATAAAAGACAAGAAAGAAGAACTAATAAAAATGCTAGAGGAACTGGATACAGCAGCTAAAAATTAAGGCTTAAGTTTGAACTACACTAAAACTAAAATCATAACAAACACAGATGAAGATATTACGATCAGAATAGACCAAAAGAAAATAAACCTAGTAGAGGAATAGATAACCTGGGACAAATTATTAAACTAAAAAAAGAAAATCAAACAGCTCAAATTAAGAGACGAGTAAGAGTGGCCTGCCCAGCATTCGGTAAATTAAGCTACATATTAAAAAATAAAAAATATCCTCAGTACCTCAAAACAAAAGTGTATAACTTATGTATCCTTACTGTTACCTGGGACAAATTATTAAACTAGAAAAAGAAAACCAAACAGCTGAAATCATGAGAGGAGTAAGATTGGCCTGGGCAGCATTCGGTAAATTAGTCTACACATTAAAAAATAAAAAATATCCTCAGTACCTTAAAACCACAGTGTATACAGAACTGGAGACTCTTGATAAGAAATAAAACAAAATTAAGGGATGTCAGAGGAGAACTAGCAAAATTAAAATGGAAATTTGCCGGTCATAATATCACAGAAAGACGATCAATGGACCAAATGTATTGGAAACTGGAGACCTGGGGAAAATAAAAGAAGTAGAGGAAGACCCAAAATGAGATGAGCGGACGATTTGAAGAAACACGTGGAAATAGATTGATGAACACGGCGACAGACAGAGGGGGAGACCTAGGTCTAAAGATGGATTAGAGAAGGCTAAATAAAGTTTTTATCCTTCAGCTCATTTTCTAAAGATTAAATTTCTCCACGATTATTTTTTGTTAAATGTCCCGTCCCGTGGGTTTATCAAGAATTTAAGTAATTTGCTGCAAAAATGTTGAGAATAAGCTACAAAAGTGTGCTTAATTGGATATCCTGCATGGGGCGCTTTATTTAGGATTTGGATTTATCAGGGACTAATGTGCTGTTGCACATCTGCTTCAGCAAAATCCATTTCTGAAAAAATGGCAACGGTCTAGATCAAAAAACAGATTAAAACATCTTTTTATTCCAACTGTTTTATAGATAAAAAAAGCCGACCTACAATAAAATACAACACAATTTTACACAAAAATCTATTTATTGCAAAAATAAAATTCGCAATCAAAAACTAAAACAACATTCAGCCAAATAAATACTTTCATTCATGAATTCCAAAACATTTTGTACAATAATATAATTGCAAATACGCTGGGTTTTGAATGGACTTGCCCCATTCATTCGCGGACCGCTTTGTAGAAAGCGTTTTTTACAAAGCAAGTTCAAGGCAGAACTGTCAACCCATGCAATGTATATTTCAGTCAAAAAAGAACTTGAAGTTGAAAACAGTTTGATTTTAAACGTAGATAGTGCTATGGGAGAGTTGCATGTAGGGTCACTGCATCCTGAATCCTATCACGAGGGATCAGGATACAGTGGCCCTAGTTACATGTCAGAAATTAGAAGGTGTCGTGTGCCCTTTTTACATTTACAGTGAAACAATTTTTAATGAAGACTGAAGTAAATGCAAAGAAGACATAACTTATTAATGTTTTGAAGAACCTAGTTATGCTACTCCGTGTCAAGGACATTAATTTTGAAGTGAAAACGAGAATGCTGCAATAGTATCCGAGAAGAGCAAACACAACTATTTTGTCAACCTTTCTTGGATATGACGCATAGATAATTAAAACGAAATTAACGTACTTAAAGCTTTTGGTAAGTGGTGCTATCTTCAAAAGCTAAAAATTTCATGCATTCTTATGCAGCTAAATCAAAAGGGAGAAGATATTCAGAATCGGGAAAATCTAATACTTATATCACGTAACAGGATGCCCCAAATATAAGCTTTTCTAATTTATAATGAAGGAACAAATTAAACTCAAAGAAAGTCAGGGAAGAAGATGAACATATTGGCTTAGCAAATAGAGAGAATGACGTCAAATTAATTTTTAAGAGCCACACAAAACAAGTTTCAAATCAGCATGATTGATTAGTTGCAACCTCTAGCAAATAAAATTTCCAAAAAATACTCAGGAACCTTATGTGCGAAAGATGATCGATAATAAAACTTAGCCGGTTGAGTTTTTTCGCTGAAAGAATAATATATTCATAGCTATATCGAAAAATATTATGTGTCTTCTCAGAATATTTTAAGTTATTCACCGTGTATAAATACAAAACCGCTGCATGTCATAAAGTCGCCTCTGCAAGTCGTCAATCCGATAACGCCCAATGTATTCCTGCATACAAGAAGAGGGAAAGGCTGAAAAACTTAAGAGATAAAATAATGCATTTAGGATCTGCAGAGGCGGTTGATGAATGAACTTGATTGGCCGAAGTAGTAATTAATGAAAATGAGATACGCGCGAGACACACGCCAGATGGTGTTTGACTCTAAGTGGAACAGATTTAGTTTGCTATGATGGGGTTCCGAAAGTACTCGAAGCTTTTACTTTGAGTTGAATACAGAACACTTTTTAACTTCCTGAAGATAGACGTGCAATTTAATGCTTGTACTTTTAGATAAGACTTTAAACCGTTTGATATACTTATAAATAAAAATATATATTATTATTTTGCTTGTTTGTACTCAAAGAGATGGAGTATTTTTTTGTGTGTTTTAGGCAAAATTTAATTAAATCAATGTTTTGCTTCTATTCAGGGTAAACGGAGAAGAGATGGACTACAAGGAGAAACAGACCACCATATATTTTTTAGTAATTATAGCAACGTCGATATTCTCCACGAAAATGCATTTCAGTCAGCCCATGCTTTTGCTTTAGTAGAGGAACACATGCGTTTCCTATTTTGTAAACATTTGTTAGAAAGTTTTTAACGAACCAGATAAAAATATTTCAATATTTAATGATAATATGGCTAATATACCCGTACGTTAAATTCCTAACCTAAAATTTCCACGCTAAGAAAATTTAGCTAGAAAAAATATTGTGGTCCATCTCTCCTCCCAAGAAAGGTGGGACTGGTACATGTCTCGGAAAGGAGAAATGAACCAGTCCAAGTGTATCAGACAATGCACTATCAAGTTCACGACCAGGTCCATCTGGATTACCAAAATTAAAAATAGAACTCCAGAAAAACAAGTGTATACCAAGGACATGACCCAAATCATTGCAACCAACTCTTGCTAGTTCAAAAAATCGACGTAAAATAACTGGAGTTGAATGATGCAATGATCTGGGCAGAACAAAAAACATTTTGGAGCCAAACCCAAAACAGCCAGCTAAGAAAAAGAAAAAATACTGAATCGGAAGATGAACTTTAGCAATAAAATGCGGTGGTCCATCTATCATATAGTGTGTAGTCCACCTATCAACTACCATGGAAGAGAGTTGGTCCAATATATTAATTTATTAATCTATTGACTATTTTGTTAAAATTATTTTTTTAGGATATTTTAGTTGGAATTTAAAGGTAAAACATTAGTTTAATTTTTGTCAATATTATACGTTTGTATATTCATCATTAAAGTTTTGGTCACAAAAATTCTAGAATGTGGTCCATCACTTCTCTTATTACCCTATATCTCGGCCGATCTTTAAGCCATGTCAATCTTATTATATGCAGTAGGCTTCTGATTTAATGGGTTCACAAAATCTTCTAAGTGCATAAATCATCATCAGCGTGATTACGAAACTGATAAACACAGAAATCTTAATCTTTTTAAACGATTGTACTCAATCTTTCATATCCAACCTCTATTGCTCTAACCAATTCATTTCAGCAACCATTTCGTTATAATTCTTGTATGACGTCACGTTTAGCTGTCAAAGTTCCCAATTGAAAAAACAACCGAAGTAATTACCGAACCTGAAAATCGTCTATATACACCTACAATAAATTCCAATTATAATATAGACATCATTGTAATAATCTATTATTTAAAAAAAAACGACATTCCTTGCTGAGCGAGCTTCTTTGGCTTCTGCGCCTCGAGACAAAACAACACCTACTTTTTGCTTGTCATTTTCTTGTTTTATTATTTTCATTTTTGCTTTTGGTCACGTACTAGGGCTCGGTACGCGACACAACACGCCGCCTTTGATACAACTTTTAAATCGCGCTATCTGCGAATTGTTATCTGAATGTATCTTGAGAATCGCAAGTAGAAAACTTGCAAATGGGTTAATAAACAAAAAAAAAGATGATTTGAATGCACCAGAACTTAAAACTGCACACAACTCATTTATCGCGAATTCTTTTGAGAAAGCTAGTGCGAAACTCGTGGTCCACGGACACTGTTTTGATGCTGTAAAAAAATTGTCCCAGTGCAGTTTCAGAAGAATACAAGATAGAACACAAGTTTGGAAAGCCCGTGGTGAAAAATATGCACTGAGTGCAACAGTGAGCTTGTCAGTTGGTCAAAAAAATACAGATAATTGCTCTTCTTTTACCAAAAGAATACGAAAATTGCACCAGTGGTGCAGTTTTTTCCCAAAATAATTCTCCATAAGTAATATTCCCAGAATTCTTATTAAGTGAATTGTGTACTCACTTTTCTTATCAGAAACATCGAGAGCCTTCCATATATACAAGTTGTGTTTAGGTAACAACTTATTTGAGGTAAACTTTTTTGAGTTTTGGTTAAATATTATAAACTTTTTTTTGAGTCTGTTAAGTTTTATTAGCTTTTAGGATATTGCTAGTAGTTTCATCATTTAAAAGATTATGCTTCAACTCGATTTTATTATTATTTAAATAAAAAACTCTATTTCTATGAGGGACCTTTGTCACGTTTCGACTTAACCTGTTAAATTATGTCTAAAGCCTCCTACTTTCCATACAATCACTCACTTCCACTCTGCATACGTGCCTATGTGTATGGTGGGCAACCACACATTTTATCAAGAAATGCATTCAAACATCGACAGACCACCGTTTTTTAACTATTTCCTATGCCTACTGGTTGATATCTATGGAGCGGATCAAGAAGTTTATGAAATGCAACAGAATATAAATATTCGAGAAGTTAGCGTGTGCCCACTGAATCGATGAATGCCTTTTGGAACTTAAAACTTTTTACAACTTTGGGGCCTTAACCTATAAAAACAAAACTTGATATTGTATTAAAGTGACACCGCGTCATCAAAACCTTGATGGGCGGGAAGGGAGTAGAGGGGTACATACAGTGGCACGCACTTCCTTTAATTTTTTATTGATATTGATTCCCAAAATGAGGCACTGCACTAATTAGTCATTAGCTTACAATTTTACTTGCTTTTTATTGATGTCTTCTTCTAAATGATGTCATTAGAAAGGAACATATATATATATATATATATATATATATATATATATATATATATATATATATATATATATATATATACTCTTATCTGGTTGCTACGAATATTTTATTGATTTAGCCGGGCTTTGACGTTTTCTATTCGTTGTTGTTTTGACTGTTTCTGTCAAACAAATTATGACGGAGCTTTTTACAAACAAATAACCGTTTTTGCAACTAAATCAATATTTGCGCACATTTTAATATAATTTTGGATCCTCTTTTATGTTTCGGATCTTTATTTATTAGGTAAGTACCTATTTGATCTCTCCTTTAAAAGGTCTTAGTGTTTTATCATTCGAACATTAAACCCCAAGCGGCACACTGCATGTACAAAGTGAAACACTAATTTTTTAAGGCTTCTTTACTTACATTTTGCCGCAAAATTTGGTTTACCATAGCTCTGACACGTTGCCATTTTAATACACCATCAACTATAGTATGTATTAACTGAGGAAAACAGTCAGTTCTATGTCTTCATTTTACTCACCTAAGACTAAGGTATTGTTACAACTCTTTCAGTTTAAGTACTCTAATGAATCGACTATCGACCTATAACACTCCTCAATGTAATTTATAAGCTTTTCACGAAAATATTAAGGGATAGACTAACAAAACAATTTGACAAATATTAATCAAAGGAACAACCAGGCTTCAGGAAACATTTCAGCACAGTTGACCACTTAATAACCATGAAAATTTTAATAGAATAAGCCAACGAATATAACATTCCACTATATATTGCGTTTATAGACTTGGAAAAACCTTTCGATAGCATTGAGCACTGGGCAGTAAAAGCCACATTAATTAATAGCCGAATAGATCACAGATATACAGACTTAATAGCCAATATATATAGCGAAGCAACATCAATCAAAATTCACGAAGGAACCAAGCCCGTCCATATAAAACAGGTGCCAGACAGGGTGACACAATATACACTACACCTACACACCCCAAAGCTTAGATTGGGAAGAAATAGGCATCAAAGTAAGCAGTAAAGTATGCTAATGATACTGAATACGGCAGCAAAAAATTTAGTCTTAACTAAAACTAAAATTATAACAAACACAGATGAAGATATTACGATCAGAATAAACCAAAAAAAAAAATAGAACAAGTAGAGGAATATATACACCTAGGAAAAATTATTAAACCAAAAAAAGAAAACCAAACAGCTGAAATAAAAAGACGAGTAAGATTGGAATTAAGCTACATATTCAAAATAAAAAATATCCTCAGTACCTCAAAACAAAAGTTTATAACCAATGTACTGGTACGGGTAGGCCTCGTCAGATGTCTATCAGGGCAAATGAATCGACCCCTGCCCTCCGTAGATTCCGGGTACTCTCCGACCCGGAGAGTTAGCACCTGTATAGGGTCCCTTTCCCAGGGTTACGGGAGAAGAATGGACCTCGGTACGGTGATCATAGCATAGGTGGCAACCCTTTCTTTTAGGGATAGTATAAAAGACTGCAGCTGTTGCCTTACAGTATGGCGTTGGCTCGTCAAAGGCTAGAGGAGTAAAACCTTGATTAAAAATCCTGGCCCTCCAAGTAGGGGGTTGAGGCATTAGACTAGTTCTCTAATACTTGTAAAACAAAGCAGTTACCAAAAAGCCTAAACAAAGCCTCGGAGCAATGGATGGAAACTCTCGAAGACGAAAAAAGCAAAGACAAAGGAGTATGAATATAGCTACATGGAACGTACAGGGACTGAATCAAAAGTTGGACATTATTGCAACCGAAGTGCAGAATTGTAAGATTGATATTATTGCACTCACTGAGACAAAAAAGAAAGGAACAGGTACGAATAGTGTCGGTAATTTTGTCCATATATTCACTGGAGTCCCAAAAGAAAGAGAAGCAGCCAGAGGGGTATCCTTGTTGATAAAGAAAAATCTAAAGAAAAAAATTACAGACTACGATTGCATTAGTGAAAACATACTTCGAGTGAACATGAAGATGCTTGGACATAATATAAGCATAATAGCAGTCTACGCACCATCAGATGACGAAAGAGTAGCTACAAAACAAATGTTCTTTGATCAACTTGATGAGACACAAAAAGATCACAAAAATCGGTAATACCAGAGAAATAATTATGCTTGGCGATTTTAATAGCCGAACTGGTAGGCAAACCCAGAGCAAAGTGATAGGACCATTTGGAGAGGAAGTAACAAATGATAATGGCTTAAGACTGATGCAATTGTGTGAAACCCACAACCTAAAAATAAATAATGGTTTTTTTAAACATAAGGATATTCATCGATATACCTGGATTCAGCCAACAAGAAATCTTAAATCAATTATTGATTATGCTATAGGTGGACAACACTCGCAATTAAAGTGGTATAATGTGCGAGCACTTCGTGGTGTTACCTGTGGATCTGACCACCATCTGGTAAAAGCAAAAATATTATTCCCTTTAAGAAAAACAAATAAGCACGAAAGTATTAGAGAAAATGAAAACCTAGAATGCATCGAAGACAATCAAAAATACAACTTTAGAAGTCTAGAAATCGAAAGTACTCAAAGATTGTATCAGAACCGATTAGATGAAAAATTAATAAAGACAAATCACTCATTTGAAGAGATATATACAAACATAATAAAAAGCTTGAAGGAAGCAAGCAACGAAGCTGTTGGGTACCAAGATAATAGAAATAACAGGGAGATGTGGTGGACGGATAAAATACAGGAAATGGTCAAAGAGAAAAAACGCACATACTTGAAATGGCTCAGTACTAAGGAGCAAAGAGACCTAGAAATCTACAGGGAAACCAGAAGACAGCTAAGAAATTTGATACGCACAGAAAAAAATGAAATGTTCGAGCGCAAGTGCCACGACATAAACACACACGTAGGAGGTAGGCAGAGTTCTGAAGTATGGAAATTCATTTCTACAGTAAAAAACCCAACAAGAGAAAAAGTAAACATCCAGATAATCAAACCAGAACAATGGACAGAACACTACAAGGGACTGCTGCAGGAGACGAGACCCGAATATCTGGCAGCCTCTCCGAGAAGAGACATAGAAGTACATGGAGAGGAAGTAATCATCGAAAAAGAAATGATAAAGAATAATATTAAAAAACTTAAATCCGGAAAAGCTAGCGGACCTTGGGGAATATATGCTGAAATGCTCAAATATGGATCAGAGAAAGTACTCGAAAATCTCACATATATTATAACGGACATCCAGTACCTAATGATTGGAAAATTGCATTCATATCCTCAATACATAAAAAAGGAAACAAGCTGGATTGCAACAATTACAGAGGAATTTCAGTAACCAGTACTCTAAGTAGATTGTACGGTAGGATTCTTAGAGATCTAATAGAGAATGATTTTCGTGAACAAGAAGAAGAAGAGCAAAGTGGGTTTCGCGCAGGCAGATCTTGTAGTGATAATGTTTTTTGTCTTAAACAAGTAATTGAGAAAAGGAGCGCCAGAAATAAAGAGATGTTACCTTTGTGGACCTACAAAAAGCATATGATACCGTTCCAGTAGAAAAATTATGGACAGTTTTAGAGCAAACTAATATCAATCATACATACATAAAAGCGATAAAAGAACTATACAAAGGGTCAAAATCTAAAATTAAAATTGGAAATCGACTTTCAAAAGAATTCCTGGTAACAAAAGGCTTAAGACAGGGATGTTGTATCTCTCCAACTCTTTTTAAAATATATATCGCAGTAGCTCTAAAAAAACTGGAAACGTAAACCATATACACACTACAGTTTGCTGACGACCAAGTAATTGTAACTAATGATAAAGAAGACATGGAGTATAGGATGAGAAAGTTAACAGAAGAATACCAAAAGTGGGGATTAACAGTGAACGTGGACAAGACACAGTACTTATGTATTGGAAACGAATCCAGTGAGTTAGTACTAGAAAATGGACAAACAATATCTCCATGCAATGAGTATGTATACTTGGGTGTCACATTTGATAAGACAGGAACAGACTGTAAAGAATTGGAAAAAAGAATAGTAAAAGCACAAAAAGTTATTGGATGTCTTAACAGTATGTAAAATTTAACATATATGAAACAATGGTCAAAAGCACGCTGTTGTATGGAATAGAGACTTGTCGCGTAACAGAAAAATATAAAACAAAAATGGAAAGTGTCGAAATGGATGCAATAAGAAGATCAATGAGAATATCTAGAATAGATCACATAAGAAATGAGATCATAAAAGAAAGAATGGGAATCGAGGGAAGCATAACGGATGACGTCACTAAAAGGCAACTGATATGGTATGGTAAAAAATCAAAAATAGACAAGGTAACAAAAGTCCAAGAATCAATGGAAAGACAAATGTTACATGTAAAGATAACAGATAGAAAAACGAATGAATGGATAAGAAATAAAACAAAAGTAAGGGATGTCAGAGAAGTGGCAAAATTTGCCAGTTGTAATAACAGACAGAAAAACGATCGATGGAACAAATGTATTGTAAACTGGAGACCTTGGGAAAATAAAAGGAGTAGAGGAAGACCCCAAATGAGATGAGCGGGCGATTTGAAGAAGCACGCGGGAACTAGATGGATAAACACGGCGACAGACAGCAAAGAGTGGAAGATATTGGGGGAGGCCTATGTCCAAAGATGGTTTGAAGAAGTCTAAATAGATAGACAGGATGAATAGACATAGATGTAGTAATGAGTTTGATAAAAAAAAGTGTGACAAGTCCTTATGTGAATTAAACCTACTTAAAAAATAAGAGTGAATAATGAAACGGGGAGTCTGTTACATTGATTTGTTAAGTGGTATTTAAATAATTACTTAAGTACCATACATTTCTTTCGTGATGGTGCACTCTTGTTTGGCCCTTTAGGGTAACAATTAGCAAATTATGGTGTCCAGTCTTTAAATCGAGGTCCAGTTTTGGTAGTAAATTGCCCGATCTCGTAAATTGCGCGAGATTATCGGGACTGGTTCCACGCCTAGTGAATAAAAAAGTGCAGCTTGCGAGAGTCTGAACTTTTTTTGATAATTCTTGACCGATTTAATATTCTTCTTTTTGACATTTATGCTCGAGATTAAAAACTTGTCCAAGGGCACAACTTCTCTCTCAATTTTAAGGCAAATAATAATTTAAAAAAGTCGTCGTTGAATTTCTATATCTTAATAAGTAAACCCTACAAAAGGTTTGTTTACTACTGGCACCTTAGATAATTAAAATAAATCGTACGGGCAACAATGTGTAAAACATTGGCTCAATAAAGACAAGAAAATAAATCTAAAAGTTGCAACAAGTTCCGCTAGGATGAAGATTTCGCCACAGATTACAAGAACTGTACTGTTCGAGATGCCTATTCTATAATTACTAAGACATCCGATACTTCTAAGAAATAGCATACATACGTGCTATACAGATCATCCAACTTTAGAGATACGGCACTCTAGTCAAGATTTATTTGGTCGTCTGTAAGAAAATATATTAGGGACCTATTGCAATAGTGCCAGGCACAAATTGTGCCGGGCACTATATTGACAGTTTCGCATTACAAACTGACAGTTGATCTTTCAGAATTGACATACCAAAGTAGAATTTATAAATCCTGTCGTTTATTTTCCATTAATAGTGGCGTCACTATTAAATCCGGCTCGTATAATACACAAAGGCCTAATTTTGAAAGGACACAGCTGTTCTTATAATGAGAAACTGTCAATATAGTGCCCGGCACAATTTGTGCCTGGCACTATTGCAATAGGTCCCTATTGGTAAGGTTTGTTATTTTTTTCAATTTAATCCAATTTTTTTGACACTTTTGACAGCTATTGTACTATATTTATAATGAAACGGGTGCCTAGTACTAAGGTCACTCATCGTCAAGCATAAAGCTTGCCTTTACGGATGAGTGTCCTTACCTAGTACCCCCCCCCCTCTTATATATGTAGCAGACTTTCAAGGTTAGTAGTCTACGCAGATGTCAATAAGGTCATTATCAGTAAGGTCATTATCAGTAACCTTAACTCTTAAGGCTAGAAGCCAACCCACTGCAGCAGTCAGTAACTGACTAGGTCAAGGCTTAGGTCATTTTTTAGTTGATTAGACTCACACTTGCTTCCACAAATTTGGTATGGCAATCACGTGTCTTTAATTTTGGATGATTTATAGGATATGATAAGATGGTATAGTGGAATCTTGATTATTTTTGTGTGTGCTGGTTCCGTAAAACAGATATTACTTCAATATAAATTGGTATGTAAAAGCCTTTAGATCCAGGAAAAAGTTCATATACACCTAATAGTTCTGTTGGTTTAATTTTGTAACCTAGTGTTAAATCGGTTGCTGAATTGGTGGTGTTAAATAAAATTTTTGACCTTTTGTCTAATTTTGTAACATTTTCAAGGCGTTTCATTTTAAGGTTTGCCAAGTATGTTAAGTCTTTGGCAACTTCTTTTTTGTAGCTTTGTTCTATTTCCTCACAAAAACCCATGATATTTATGTTCTGCGGTCAACTATGTTGTCATCTTATGAATGTCCTGTTTGTTTGATTTTATATAACCCATTATTAAATGAGTGGCTGAATTTAGTGAATTTTGAGATTAATTAAATCTACCACTTTTTTGTAAAATTATCGGATGCTCATTAATTTGTTTGATTTCGTATAACCCATTATTAAATCATGGCTGAATTTGGTGGATTTTGAAGTTAATTGAAACTACCAATTATTTGTAAAACTCTTTCGTTTAATTTTGTACATATTTTTAAGCAGTTACTTACTAAGGTTTGTTTAGTATGTTAAGTCTTTATCAACTCCTCAATTGTAGTTCTATTCTATTACCTTGTAAAAACCACTGTCAACTTGTTGTCATCCTATTAATGTTTTGTTTGTTTGATTTCGTATAACCCATTGTTAAGTTAGCGGCTTAATTTGGTGGGTTTTGGGGTTAATTAAAACTATCAATTTCTTGTAAAATTCTCCGACGTGTCGTCTAATTTGTAGACATTTTAAAGAAGTTAGTGTTAAGGTTTTAAGTATTCGGAAACTTCTCTTTTTTATGTATTATAATCCAATAAAATATGTTCTGTTGGTTTGATTTCGTATAGCCCGGTGGTAAATTAGTTGCTGAATTTGGTATATTTTGGGGTTAAATAAAACTAACAAGTTTTTGTAAAACTCTCCGACGTTTTATCTAATTTGTAGACATTTTCAAGTAGTTAGTTTTTTGTTAAGGTTTGGCCAGTATTCTAAGTCGTCGGCAACTATTATAGTTTTGGATTGTCATCTAATTGATGTTCTGTTACTAGATTTAAGTTGTAATGTTTAGATCAAATGTGTAGTGTTTTTGAGTGTGGCGACTCTAGTATACAATTGCTTCAGCCTGCTATGGTGCTATCTTTATCATCCGACTTCACAGACGCTGTTGTGTAAGAGAAATGTTGTAAAGTTCCAGGAAGTGCGTAGAATAAACCGACAGTAGTTGACTCGGTACCGCTGATAGTATCTTAGAAACGCATTTAGAGTGCAGTCAGTGGCCATAATAACGCCCATTTAAACTGCGATTTATATAAAGTGAAGGCTTAGTTTTCTCTATGTTTTCCTTTCTTAGATCATTTAACTGTTAAAACAGAGACTGTGTGTCTGTTTTGTATCGTCTCGTATCTAGCCTGGTTTTCACAATCAACTGCGTAAATACTCAAAGAAAACCAAATGTACGGAGCCAATTAGATACCTAAATAAGTTTTTTAAATTAAAATTTTAAAGGAAAATTTTAGGTTTTACAAAAGTTTTAGACCTTTCTATCTATCTTACATGTTTCGAAAGAAGGTCCAATTTCAGTTATTTTTGACGTAATTTTTTTCTTCATAATTTTTCCAGTGGCATTGAAAACTTTTTTGGATTAGTCTACTCCCGGCTCGAGAAATATTTTTTTTTCATACGTCTCCTCCCCCAAAAAAATTAATTTCTCTAATAAAATTAAATAATAAAACCAATTTTAATATGTATGTTATACATAACTTTTAATTTTTTTGATAAACCCATCAACGTTTGTAACAAAAATTTTATTTAAAAATCATAACACAATTTACCTTAGGAATGATGCTTTAAAACTGACAAGTACTATCATCTGTGAAATATTCTCGATTAGGTAAAATTTAAAACATCCTGGATAAAGTTTTAAGGGGGGAGTCCTAGATCTCCCTCAATACTGTTCTGTTTTTTTTTCGTCGTTTTACTAATCCACTAACTTTTTTTAAATAAATTATTCTATTATTCTGCTTTTTTTAATCACAAAATAATCAAAAGTATATTGAATATCAAGAAGAATCGTAATTATTTTTGATCAAGCCTTTTGTACACACCCTAAACTGAAAGACATAAAACATAACTAAAAACTATTTTTAACTTAGCCTCATTTACCTTTTCGTTTAATTCGTTTTGTTATGTACCAAATGGTAAACAATGCCAAACAATTACGTGAATTAACAGTTCAAATTGTATGTTTAACGGACTACCCACGATATACAAACTATATACTGAGCTTAAAAAATTAAGGCCAAAAAGACGGATTATTATTAGCATCTCTCAATATCGTTTAGGTGGAATTTAAAACTTATACCCCTGGCTTATTAAAAAACAATATTTTTATCTAAAAATAATAAATTTAAACGCGTGGAATTTATTTATTTAACAATTAATATTTCGGCATCTAAAGCCTCAATACCTTTAGTACCATAAGAGTATTCCCTGAGTAATCCTAAAAATTCTTAACTGCTCGTAAAGTGAAGCGAGGTGAGCGCTAACCGAACCATGAGGTGAGGTTTGGTCTTTATACTTTTACACAGGCTACCTATGGAATTTGAGAGGTTATTGAACCTGACTGACTGACTGTATCAGATTAAAAAATCTACGTCACCGGGTTGTCCTTAATCATTTGTTATATGGAAATCGATGACTTTTACACAGGCTGTCTACAGAATTTGACTAGTCATGTGAACTTAACTGGACGACTGTAGCTGCGTCATCGGGTTTCCATAAAACAAACGTAACGAAGGCAACCCGGTGACGTAGAGACCTGAATAAATGTACGAAGACCTTGCTATGACCCGACAATTGTTTCCGAAACATTCGGAAACATTGAGTAACATTTTTGAAACAGGCAACAGAAAAACAAAACTGGCTCAATGTCCCTTTAGTGGAAACGTAACTAAACAGGCGACAAGAAGCTACAACTGGATTTTGTTTCGGAAAAGTAGAGGAATACTCAGCAAAAGTATTTTTGAAAACAGGCAACAGAGGTATCTTAGTACTTCCAAAACTGGTTGACATGCAAACAGTGATCAGACCCCTCGTCAGACCCCCAAAATGAATCTTTTTGTAAAACTGGATAGAAGTCTTCTTCTTCCCTTCTTTATTTCTAATTCCAAATCTATGAAGTTTTGCGGTTAGGGCTTTTTATATTGTGGATATTTTTCCTAAACTGTGGTAACTCGATGATCGGATCGCCTCAGCAGTCCGTGAAAGTATACGGTAGTCCGAATTATACTTGTTTCAATAATCGTCACTCGTATTTCGGGTGAGCGCAAGGTTATAGGCCATGGTCGTGTCGAGTTCAATTGCTCCAATCAAAAGAAAATATAAAACTTTTGCCATAACAGAGAAGTCAGAGATTTTTGGTACCTACATTAAGAGTGATAGCGTTACTGGAAAAGCTTTAGCTCTGAGGTATGGAGTGGATACATCAACAATCCGCAATACTCAAAATTCAATTCTTTGGAAAACCATGTAGATATGTTTTTCTACTGGCGTGAGGCAAGGACTAGCTTTCCGCACTTATATAAGTGCGAAGAGTGGTACTACTCTGCACTTGTTTTACTTTTACACTGAAAATGGGTGTGGAAAGTAAACTAGTGTGGAAATAGAAAATTTTAAAAAATTTGATTTGATTCAGACATTTTAGTGACTTTTTGAAGGAGCTACTGTAAATCGATAGTGCACATAATTGTACAAAGAAATATATAATAATAAACAAAATAAACCATTTAGTATATTATTGTTTTCATATTTTAAAAAATTCCAAAATAAGTTTCTTAGGATTATTCAGATGATCAAATTTGGAAGAGGGATCTTATAGGTTGTCAAAAGATGTAGATTCGGATTGCTCGATAATTTGGATTAGCCCGGTTTTAATTGATCCAGATTATCGAATCAACACTGTATTATTCAATGGGAATAATGTATCATTTGTGCATGCCAAATTTTTCCAATGTTTCATTTAGCATGGTGATTCGAGCATTGTGTAAACAATAAATTTCTCAAAGTTGGCTGAGAAAGAAAAGATACCAGTCTGTTAAAAAATAATTTTTGTATTAAGAACAGTGTTCTTAATGCAAGTAAAACCCACGGATAACTGGGCGCGATCTTTATTGTGTTTTCCAGTGCATGTTGCATGATTATTCAATTGCAGTACATTAATGAATGCAGTGTATGTACATTAATACGTTTTGTACATCAGGTTAATGTTACATTGTATTTGGTTTTGACACGTGAGTGGTGTTGTAGTGAATCGTCAATGAGGCCGAACACCTGGCCTTTTTGGTGGTCGCGTCAAATACTTTTTAGTATTTTACATTTTACGCAGATCTGCATTCAATCATTTTTATTCAACCTTTTCAAATATTATCATTCCATCTTTAAACGAATGCAAAATTAAAAAACATGCAAGGTAGGCAAAAATTTCATAAAAATCAAGTACATTACATTTTCATTTTGGAAAAAATCGCTCCGCAAAATAAATTGAAAATACTGGCTATGCCAGCGCAGGCGAAAATTTTTGAAAAATTAAGTACTTTTTCGAAAAACATGGGCCACATCAGAAATGTTTGAAAACAAATGTCGCAACAGAATAAAATGTTTGTATTATAAAAAAAAACTCCCGGAAAATTAAAAAAAAAATTGCAGCCAAGCAAAACTTTTAGAAAAAGTAAGTCCTTTTCGGAAAAAATTGCGTCGTGGAAAAATGTTAATAAAAATCGAAATTAAAATTTAGATCAGTTTAGTGGTTTTTGAGATATCGACGTTTATGAAGCTTTGGATGCCAATATCTCAGAAAGTTATCAATTTTAGTTTTCGGTTACTTGACAGAGTCTGTTTTAGCCGATTGAAAAAACCTAAATCTGTCATCCTTCGTCTCACCCAGATACTGCAAAAGGTCGGCTACCTTGTGTTTTTCAAAAAAGACATTTTTTAAATTTACAGTTTTTTCTTTTTACTTATCTCGAACTAAATACTTGCGATCTCGCTTGCGATCTTGCGATAGCAAATTCTTTAATGCCTAACTTACCTAACTTATTTGGTAAACCTTATCAATCTATCAAATGCAAATGAAAAAATTAAAACCAAATCATTATGTTTTCAGTTTTTGAGAAAAAACGTCGGAAAAAAATCATCAAGATGTGACAAAAACGGAGATAATTTAAAAAGTTACATTTTACGAAGTAGTAATGGTATTAAAGTGCGTGATTTTTATTAGCTTACAAATTCCATCAAAACTTTTAAGGTGGCTTTTAAATTGCGTCTGTACATTGTGAAACACCTACGACATATCAAATACAAAGTTTCAACAAATTTATTGTAAGAGTGTATTTCAATTTATTTTGGCAATGTCAGGCATAATTCGCATGCCTCGCTGCGAGGCCAAACGAGCATACATATATGTACGTAAATTAAAGGCATGTCCAACACCAATCGATTGTGTGACGCATAGACGCGAAGCATGCGACGCCATCCGATTAGAGTGGGAACTTTAAACGAGCATTCAGTTGAATATTGTTGTCAAAAATTAACCAGGTCTATTTTATGTCCTTTATTTCCCTAAATTCGTCAACTCCCTTTCATTAACCTTTTTCTGTCCTGCTATTAATTTAAATAGTACGAAAGAACTCACACAATTCTTTTCATTAGTTTTCGAGATATTACGTCTCAAATCGGCCGCCTGAAGCGGCTACTCCTCTGCTCCACCCATTACGACGACCCTGCATTTTTAAATTGTTTTTACTAGGGCTCAGTCCTGGCCAGCCTCCCTCTAGCGTCGACACTGAGTTACAAACCTCAGCGATTTTCTATATTTAAAGGTATAAATAAAATTTCCCCAAATTTAAAACTAGTCTAGCCGGAAGCCAAACTAATAAGATTTGACACTCTTAATCCCATTTGAAAAAAAAAGCAATTTTCTCAGAACCAACAACGCTTAATTTTTGAGTGACAGCCAAAATAAACCAGATGTTTTTTGATTGTAGTTTTCTTTCTTAAATTACATACTATCCACTTGTATGTCAGTACTAATAAATTAATATTCAAGTAGTCGGAATTTAATTAAGGGATCTCTTAAAAAGCTGCCAATCATGCTTTAATCAGTTTAATTTTTCGGTTTATTTTTTCACGCCTTTTTAGGGCATCCATGGTAGGGAATTAAGTTTTTGATTAAGTACTCTGGAACTAAATTTCTTAAAGCGAATTTAATTTTACCGCATTATATCAAGAGCTATAAACTAATTAAGCAGGCCCTAGAAGATGTTTTTAAGTACTACCACAACGAAATAAAATAGCATAAAATCGGCATCGTGAGGTCTCGGCAGCCCCCCCCCCCCCGGACATATTCCTGCGTACGCCAGTGATATATCTATACACCCGCAAAGATCGTGTTGAAATCATAATTTTTTATCAATAACAATTGGGACTTTTATTGCAATAAAGCTAGGCAGTAATAGTGCCAGAAACCCTGTGTGCCTCCTTCCCAAATGATCCCAATAATGCCGATGCTTCTGCTTCTACGGCCGCAAAAGAATAGCTGAGAAAAGTATTATGTTCGTCGATTTTTTTAAATTAAAAATTTTGGTTAACTCTATAAAAACCAAAAATTTACTTTAAGATTTTTTAGATATTTGCGACACATTTCATGAATTAAAAGCAGCCCCCCCCCCTCCGGACATTTTCCTGCATATGCCACTGATATATGTATACACCAACAACGATCGTGTTGAATTCATAATTTTTTATCAATAACAATGGAGACTTTTGTTGCAATAAAGCTAGGCAGTAATAGTGTCAGAAACAGTATAAAAATAATTTTTTATTTTTAAAAATTTATCCAAAAATAAACTGGACGTGTTTATGAGTGCACTTTGCGAAATACCGTAAAACTGTTAAGCAAGTTATACAAACACTCAAAAATTATATTATGTATTGGTCACCTTGCCAGCTAAATTAAGTCGGTCGTAGGTTTAGCAAATAAAATCGAGGCTAAAGTATAATTTGATAAATTTTTAAAAATCTAGAATTTAAAAAAAAATAAAATATTACAATTAGTTCTGTATTAATCCTATTCTTAATATAGTAAAGAAAATGTTTTGTGCAATAATATTGCAGAAAAACTGCAGTTTTTATGAAGCTCTAAAATTTTTAAGTGTCTTTATTTTAATAATTTTGGTTCCGCAAAAACTACACAAACCTTAAAAACATTATTTCCTATTACATTTCAACATCTTTATTTAAACTAATAGATTTATTATTGGTAGGGGAAAGAGGGGCAATATGGGATACTTAATTTTAAAGGCTTATTTCTCCTATTAAATGATCACCTTTGCGTTTATCATTTGGAATTAAGTTGATTGCATATGTTATCTTTATGTTTGAATTTTCAGTTTAAGCGATTTAGAACCCCATCATACTTTTATTTTTATTTTTGTAAAGAAGGGGTACCAATGTGTTGCAAAACAAGCAGGGCGGTTGTTAAAATAATAACCAAGATTAAATAATTATTTAAAAAATAAAAAGTTGTAGTAAAAAAAATATTTATAATAATTAAATTTAGTATTCACAAAATGTATAAAGAATAACAGCGACCTAGTCATCGCTGTCGACTCTCTTACACGAATTTTGCGCCCATTTTTCCCAAAAACAACAAAAAATACAACTTTCAGTCACGGTACCAAAAAAAAAATTTTAATTTTTTAGGGCAAAATGGGGTATAGGTTACTAGGTATAACAAGGTACCTAGTCTTGCCCCTAACCATCAGTTAAATTCAAACAAAAATCATACATAATAAAAAGCTAATTTTATACGGCCAACGCGTTTAATTATGAATAATACATAAAGCCCACTAAATGATCAATGTAAACAAAATTTTAGAAAGTCTGTCTGCAAAAGATACTTTTTTTTTTATTTGTCAAACACACTGTGTTTTTTTTTATTACAATCTAGTCAGTAAGACTAATTAGCAATTTTGTTTTAACTTAATTTACTAGAAAAGTCAGATTTAAACTTAGGGTTCACTCAACAGTTCTCCCCGCTTTGTTTAGTCTGTAACTCACAATTGTGTTGTGTTTATAGCATTATTTTGTTTTATGTGTAATTCACTTAGTTTACTAGCTCAAACGGCTTCACTCTTTTTAGTCTTCGAACTAGCATAGTATTGTCTAGAAGCTGAATTGCTTCCACATTCACATGCCGATGGAGTCTATCTTCATGGCTTTTTGCGTACTTTTTTATAGTCTCTGCTACAGTTTCGATTTTTAGATCTCGATGAAGGTCACTATTTCGAACGTACCAAGGTGCATTCACAATGTTTCTTAATACTTTATTTTGAAATCTCTGTACAAATAGAATGTTACTCTCTTTAGCACAACCCCATAGTTGAATACCATATGTCCATACTGGTTTCAGTATTTGTCTATAAAGCAGTAACTTATTATGAATTGTTAAATTGGACTTCCTTCCAATTAGCCAGTTCATTTTTCTATACCTTATCTCAAGTTCTTCCTTTTTTTTCTTAACATGTGCTTTCCAGCGCAATTTGGCATCAAGTGTCATACCTAGATATTTTGCCTGATTCGAATATGGTACTGGAATGTTGTTAATTGTTATTTGTATGTGATTTATATTTTTGTTTGTAAAATCAACATGAATTGATTTGGTTTCATTTAATTTTCTTCGCCACTTTGTGGTCCAACTGTGAACTTGGGTGACTGCATCCTGAAGTTTTTCTATGCATTTTTCAATAGATTTTTCTACCGTCAATAAACCAGTATCATCGGCAAATGTTGCTAAGTGACAATTTTCTGGCTTTGGGATATCACAAGTAAATAATAAGTATAGATAAGGGCCTAGTACGCTACCCTGGGGCACGCCTGCTTGAATTTCTCTTAAATTTGAGTATGAGTCTTCCTGTTTTACTCTAAAATGTCTATCAGATATGTATGATTCCAAAATATCCGAATATTGTTTTGGCAGAAACCGTTTTAGTTTAAAATTAAGGCCTTCATGCCACACTTTGTCAAATGCTTGTGCTACATCTAGAAAAACTGCAGAACAAACTTTTCCCTCTTCTAGTGGTTTTTCTATTATATTAGTAATTCTGTGTACTTGATCTATCGTGGAATGCTTGTCTCGAAAACCAAATTGATGAGATGGAATAATTTCTTGTCTTTCTATGATGGGTTTTATTCTTTTAAGCAATAATTTTTCATAGAGCTTGGATATAATTGGCAGCAAAGATATTGGCCTGTAAGATGACACGTCATGGAGTGGTTTTCCCGGTTTTGGAATCATGATAACTTCTGCAACTTTCCACAGTTTAGGTACATACCTAAGCCTAAAAGACGCATTAATTAGGTTGCATAGTTTTACGATAGCCTTTCTGGGGAGTTGTTTTATGACTACCCCGTTAATAAGATCATACCCTGGGGCTTTTTTCGAATTAATATTTTTGATTTCTGTTAATATTTCTTTTGGTGATGTAAGCTTAATATGGTCCTTGATTTGATGGGGTTCATTTAAATGAAAGTGTTCATCTGGTGCTTCGTGGGGCTGAAATGTTTTTTCTAAATGACTTGCAAAAATATCTGCTTTTTCTTCGTTACTCCTTGCCCACTGGTTGTTAGATTTTCGTATGGGTGGAATTTGGATAATTGGTCTTTTAAAATCTTTGGTTGCTTTCCAAAGGGAATAGTCGGTATTTTTATCATCTGTAAGGTCATTAAGAAAATGGTTAATAGATTCATTTTTTATTACTAGAATTTCTCGCCTAATGCGCTGCGTCATGTTGTTGAGATTTGTTTTGTCCCGAGGATCACGGCTTTGCTGCCACTTTCTTCTTAGTTTCCTTTTTTCCAATATAAGGTGTCTAATTTCCTTTGGATAGTTTTTTCCCTTAAAAATTATCTTTGGTTTTGGACTGTTTTACCAAGCTGCTTGTTGAATATTTGTAACAAAATATTCAACTTCTTTATCGATTTGTTCTGGTGTTTGCAATGGTACTGATAGGTTTATTTTTTCTGACAGACTTTGTTTAAAACTAATCCAGTCAGTCAGTTTATTAACTAGTGAGATATTTGCTTCTTTCTTTATTATGTTTTTACTAAGAGTTAGAATAATAGGTGAATGATCTGAGTGTAAATCAAAACTTTCTTCTATATCTAAAAAGCTTAAAGATATATTTTTTACTATAAAAAAATCAATTAGATCTGGAATTTTTCCTGGATCTGTTGGATAGTATGTGGGCTTACCAGTTGATATCGGCTCACATTGATATTCACTAATAGCTTGCAAAAGTTCTTTTCCTTTAGAATTCGTCAGTCTAGATCCCCAGTAGGTATTTTTTGCATTAAAGTCACCTCCAACTATAAAACGGTTTCCTAATTTTCTGAGAAAATTAAGATATTGATTTTTCTTTAGTAAGTGCCCTGGTGGTATATAGACAGCACTTATGACTAATGTACTTACCATCACAAAATGCGCAAGCTGTTTTTACAATAAACAGCGCACAACATCACATGTTAAGCAAAGACAAACTTAAGCTCAGCCGACCGGCACCAATCATTTTTCGGAGAGTTGAACCAGTCACGGGGGATAAAACATGTGATAATAAGAGGTTTTATTCTATCGCAGTTTACCTAAAACTGCGGTATCCCGTTGTACCGCCATACCCCATTTTGCCCACTTTCCCCTTATCTTATTTGGAAAAACAGCACAAAAATTCAGGATTACTGCAGAACGCATTTGATTTTCTTTAGCATTAGATCATAGTTACATCAAAACAATAATGGCCGATTTATACTTATTTTTACAGGCCAAAATTTTTAAGCCATTATTTAAAAATTGTATAACAAATTTTACCCAGTTTTTCAATTTTTTAACAATTTTTTTGATTTTATGGCTATAATAATGCTTTACCTAAAATATGTATGTATATTAGGGAAACTATTTTTGAAACAGAATTTTTTAACACATTTTGATAAAATACAAGACCAAATTAAAGAAGAAAAAAATTAATAAATGCGTTTTTGCCAAACTGCTAGTTTTTGGGGCGATTTTTTTCATTTAATTTTACTATTTTTTAAAAAATTGTACTTATCCTTTTTTGCGGATAAAACGAGGTACAAAGTAACAATTTCTAAGGGAGATTGAAAAACCAAAATCTTATTTCAGGCATTTTTTGACACGCACTGTGACTATACTGAAAAAGTTTTGAAGCATTTCTTAGCAATTTAAATGATTAGAAATAAAATTTCGGACTTCCATTGTCTTTTTTTATTTTAAAACACGACGTTTCGGTTAGTAAGTATCTCTAACCGTTATCAAGTGTAAACTAAACAATCTAGTCTCTAAGCTACTACTTATACTACTTGGTGTGCAGTCAGGTGTGACGGCCCGGCATCTTTTTAATCGTAAGACGCCTGTTTTCCTTAAGGAGTGGTTTCCATATGTTTGGTATGTCCGTGCTTGGTTGACTGAAAACTTCTTTATTCTGCATTATAAAACTTCAATAAACTTTCGTTTTCGCCAATGCGACTTCTTATGTAAAACTTTAGCTTCTGACCACTGAATCCTGTGATCATTTGACCATGCATGATCTGCTAAACCGGATTTTTCAATATCCCCTAATTGGGTACTTTTTAGATGTTCATTTACTCTAACCTGAAGAGGGCGTTTCGTTTCACCTACATATGATTTACCACACTCACACGGGATTTGGTAAATACATTCCTTATTATTTGAGGGATTGTCTGGTTTTGTTTTAGTTACAAAACTTCTTATCGTATTTCCCGAAGAAAATACTGTTTTTATATTATAGTGTTTAGCTATTCGTCTTATGTTTTCTGAAATACCTTGAACATATGGAATGTTAATAATACCTAACGGATTATTATTTTGAGAATTTGGTACATTTAGTTTGTTTTTAATTTTAAATATCGTTGAGTTTATTAATTTCTCGGAATAACCATTCTGTTGTAAGTCCTTTTTAATGTTGTTAATTTCTGTGGTTAATTCTTCATTATTACTACAAATATTTACGGCTCTTAAATACAAACTTCTTATAACTCCTTGTTTTGTTGCAACAGAATGATTAGACTTAAAATTTAGGTACTGTCCCGTGTGTGTAGGTTTCCTATATACAGTGGTTTGAATGTTTCTGTCTAATCGTTTGACAAGAACATCCAAAAAAGGTAAGGCCGAATCTTTTTCAATTTCCATGGTGCACTTGATTGTTGGTCGAATACCGTTTAAATGGTGTAGAAAATTTTGTAATTCGTCATCATTTTCCGGCCATATAATAAATGTGCCATCCATGTATCGTAGCCATAGTTTTGGTTTGACTCTTGCTGTGTTGATCGCATGGTCCTCGAACCACTCCATGTAGATGTTTGCTACCACTGGCGAAAGAGATGAACCCATTGGGAGTCCATCATTTTGCGCGTAAAACTTATCTTTCACTTGAAAGTAAGAGTTACGGAGACAGAGCTCCAAAAGATCAATGGTTATTCCGAGAAATTAATAAATTCAACGATATTTAAAATTAAAAACAAACTAAATGTACCAAATTCTCAAAATAATAATCCGTTAGGTGTTATTAACATTCCATATGTTCAAGGTATTTCAGAAAACATAAGACGAATAGCTAAACACTATAATATAAAACAGTATTCTCTTCGGGAAATACGATAAGAAGTTTTGTAACTAAAACAAAACCAGACAATTCCTCAAATAATAAGGAATGTATTTACCAAATCCCGTGTGATTGTGGTAAATCATATGTAGGTGAAACGAAACGCCCTCTTCAGGTTAGAGTAAATGAACATCTAAAAAGTACCCAATTAGGGGATATTGAAAAATCCGGTTTAGCAGATCATGCATGGTCAAATGATCACAGGATTCAGTGGTCAGAAGCTAAAGTTTTACATAAGGAGTCGCATTGGCGAAAACGAAAGTTTATTGAAGCTGCCTTTATAATGCAGAATAAAGAAGTTTTCAGTCAACCAAGCACGGACATACCAAACATATGGAAACCACTCCTTAAGGAAAACAGGCGTCTTACGATTAAAAAGAGGCCGGGCCGTCACACCTGACTGCACACCAAGTAGTATAAGTAGTAGCTTAGAGACTAGATTGTTTAGTTTACACTTGATAACGGTTAGAGATACTTACTAACCGAAACGTCGTGTTTTAAAATAAATAAAGACAATGGAAGTCCGAAATTTTATTTCTACACAATCATTGTCTACGAGTTTCAAACAAAGAATTTAAATGATGATTGCTAAAAATGAGTATAAATATAAACATACCATAAAATAAATGGATCCATGACAAATCTAATACCTTCCTAGCCAATTACCACACTTCAATTAAAGCTTTGATAATCAGCCTTGAATACAGTTTTTTGTAAATATCTCAGAAACTAAAGCTCCTACGAAGTTCTTGATTATAACACAAATTATCGAGCTAAATACAGTATACTATATTCCGAAAACCGCATATTGTCGCGATGCTCCGTTAAAAAGTTAACATTTTTTAAATTGTTTAATTGTCAAAAACCTGTCATTAACATTAATGGATCCAAAATCTAAACAGCTCGTTAAAGTGTCGAACACTATATTACCTGAAAATGTTATAAAAATCGGTTGAGCGGTTTAGGAGCTATCGTGTTACGGACAGAAAAAAAATTCATACACACAAACACACACACAGACAGACATCACGACAATATTGCTAGGATAGGTCAAAATACACGAAAATAACACATTTTCGGTGTTATCTAAAAAAAAGTTTTTTCGTCGAAAACAATACCTTCTCTAGCCATTGCTGCGCGGGCTAGGAAAGTAAAAATTAAGTTAGATTTATTAACGTTTTGTTAAATCTCTTGGCGGTGTTTTTTAGCTCGTATGCAAATTCTCTGTTTGATGTATGAAAAGGTGAGAGAACTTGGTTTTAAGAAAAATAAACAGAAAACAAGGTAAATATACTTAAACTACAAGTTACAGGTTACTTCCTCAGTTCTCAATGTTTTGAGTCGAAAATAGACAATATTTATTTGAGTTTAGCTATTTTGGGTGACCCAAAAAGTGCTAGTATACTGTATATTAAAAAAAAACTGAGCCACTTTTGGTTGTCTTATAGATAAATAGTGATTGGTGTGAAACTAGCAGCCACCTTACAGCAGCCAAAGTGTGAAGTTAGCAGCCACTTACAGCAGCCAAAATATGAAGTTAGCAGCCACATTTGGTAGCCTAACAAAAAGGTATATTTTTCAAAAATTATTTCATTAAGAAGCTGCAAAAGCCTTGGAAAATAACTTTTTTTATTAAGAAATGGAAAATTTGAGAAATTTGGAAAAAAAAATCAAAAATCACGTTTTGACCATGTTAAACCGGGATCAAGTAGCACCCGCTTAGACACATGACTAGTTGTAGGTTACTTAAACACCCTACCAAGTTTCATTGCGTAACTATGTTTTTAAAGGTGACTTGAATTTTTTTCTGTTTTTCAATTTTTTTTCCATTTGACATGTTAAACCGGTAACAAGGAGCAGCCGCTTGCACAGAGACGAGTTGTAGGCAACTTAAACACTCTACCAAGTTTCATTGCGTAACTATATTTTTAAAGGGTATTTTTGAATTTTTTGGATTTTTTATTTTATTCAAAATTTCTCCAATTCTCAATTTCTTAATAAAAAATTTTATTTTCCAAGGTTTTTGCAGCTTCTCAATGAAACAATTTTTGAAAATATACTTTTTTGTTAGGCTACCAAATGTGGCTGCTAACTTCATATTTTGGCTGCTGTAAGTGGCTGCTAACTTCACACTTTGGCTACTGTAAGGTGGCTGCTAGTTTCACACCGGTTAAGGTTATGAGAAGACATTTATTACAATCTTTTCAAAATTTTGTTACCATTGAACAATAATTGTGTTTATATATTATTCATAATTAAAGGCGTTGCCCGTAAAATTAGCCTTTTACTCTGTATGATTTTTGTTTGCATTTAACTGATGGTTTCGGGCAAAACGGGGTACCTTGTTATATCTAGTAACCTATACAGCTCTTCTGAGCCTATACCCCATTTTGATACCTACTATTTTTAATTTTTTTTGGTACCATCAATGAAAGTTGTATTTTATGTCGTCTTTGCAAAAAATGGGCGGGAAATTCGTATAGGAGAGTCGACAGCGATGACTAGGTCTCTGCAATTCTTTATAAATTTTGTAAATGCTCTATTTTATTATTATAAATGTATTTTCTATCACATCGTTTTATTTTTTAAATAGGTATTTTAATTTTAATAAATAAAACTTGTCTTACAAAAATATTGATTCTAAATTACACAACCGCCCCGCTTGTTTTGCCCAATATAGGTACTCAATTTTACCCCATATTCAGGGCAAAATGGGGCAAAGTCAACTTTTTACAAAAATAATAGTATGATGGAGTTCTAATCCGCTTAAATTGAAAAATAAAACATAATGACATAAAGATAACATATCTAGCCAAGTTAATTCCAAATGACCAACGCAATGGTGATCATTTAATAAAAGAAATAAGCTCATAAAATTAAGTATTTCATATTGCCCCATTTTCCCCTAATACTGTTTGAACAATACATCTCTGGTATTTCTTGTGCTAACTCAGGAAATTACACTCAAAAATTGTACTTAATATAAACAAGACGTTGCATTTTGCAATTATAAAAATCTTGCTGAATATACTTTAGTTGAACCACTGGCGCACCCAAGAAGGAACGGGGGGGATTCGGAGCCTGAATCACCAAGTCTTAGATTTTGTAAGATATTTTCCACATATTTCATGAATACAAAAATAAAATAGCATAAAATATGACATTATGGGGTCTCGCCTCCCCCACCCCTCCAATCTTGTATAAAGCATATTTTTTTATTAGTATCTATCCATCTATCAAGGCTCGATGGCCAAGTTTTGAGCAGAAGTTAAAGCAATAAACAATTTCAAATATTCATGTACAGTCAGGGACTTTTTAATTGGCCGCGCTCGAAAATAAAAAAATATTCTTATTTGAAATTGGAAAACTCAGTTTGAACCAAACCAAAAAAATAGAGAACCTTTCCTCTGTCTTGATAGATACGTATTATAAAAAAATATTTTTTCTAATATATTTACATTATAAATTTTTTACAGAAAAAAATACACCAATTTAAAAAGTTCGAACTGTACCTCCAGGGTTTGAGCCCGGAACGACCCGCCCGAGGTCTAAAAGATATTTTTATCATTTTCTTAATTAAGTTATAATAAGAAGTAGTTTTGGCTTCGATAATGTACCCTTAAAATATGTAATAAAAAAAAACTGCTTCTGCTGTAAACGAGTTCTTTACTCATTAAGAAACAGAGTTAACCCCTTCCTTCCATATTTCTTAAGCTTAAGCTTCATATTTTCATCTTACCAATGGGCGTATCACAATATTTTATACTATGACTATTCCTCATAGATTTTAATGGTGCTTCCTCTCATCGCCATTTTTGAGATGACTAACATAATATAATATGTTATTATCTTACTCAAAAAATTATGTAACATTCATATTTCTAAACCAGGTCTTCTTGGTGATTTATTTTATTATCGTTAATCTCTTGCATTTCAGACGCTTAAAGAGAAATATTTTTATGAAACAACGAAACATTATGTTGAAAAATACGTTAATATTACATTTTAAAAAATCGGAATTTACAACTCTTTTAGAATTTGGTTAAATTACTAATTTTAGGTATGGTTGATTCATTTTATCAAGAAGGCTTTTTATAAGGCAAAACGGTATAAATAATAAAAAAAAAACATTTCTTAACTAAATATACCAACTAACACCATTTTACACACAGATATGTAAAAAATCACGTACATCTACGTATTTAAAAGAAATATTTAGTAATTACTAAGAACAATTTTTCATCAACCTGTTATGCAAAAAAAGAAACTTGAATAAATAAATTAGCAAATAATTGCATGTAGGCGTTTGAAAAGTAAACAATTACAACATACTTAATACGCCTAACTGTCTAATTTAACAGCATAAAAAAGTTGTTAAATAAAATTGAAAAACACACATCGTCGGTCTTCTCACGCAAGGGCGTATCTCATAAAATTTGAAAATTGAGTTAAGACTTAAGCTTAAGCTTCATATTTTCATCTTACCAATGGGCGTATTACAATATTTTATACTATGACTATTCCTCATAGATTTTAATGGTCGTATCTCAAAATAATCATAATGTATGAAACAACGCAAAATATTTAAAATCGCTCTCCTGAGAAATCATCAAAACTAAGAGAGGCCCATACGTGAAAAGACCGACCACAAGAGTGTACCCAACGCCTCGCCCCCCTGTTTTTACTAACAATAAGATAACAAAACGTAGTTCTTTAAAGTGTCGAAATGGATGCAAATAGAAATCATCTAATAAATGAGTTCATAAAAAAAGGAATGGGAGTCGAGGGAAGCATAACGGATGACATCACTAACAAAAACAACTGATAAGGTACGGCCATGTAAATGGGCGCAGAAAAAGAGGGCGTAAAGTGGAATAGCAACAGTCAATCCAAAGATCATTGACTCAAAAAAACCTGACAGAAGATAATTTTCAGGATCGAAGGACGTGGAGAATAGGCGTCGGACATCGTAGAAAAACGTTCTAAACCGACATAGTAGTATTTTCTTATGAAGTCTCAAATTCCTACAAAAAGTTTATTGATTGATTAAAGTAAATTTTTTATTCCTTTTAATTTTTCGAGACTTGTTTTAATTACAGTTTGATTTTTCAAAGCTTATCATGTTTACGACTCAAAACTAAGCTAAAATTTAACTTTATTTTTATAAGAAATAATTCTCATTGTATGTTTTGTTTGTGAGCTTTTTGTTATATCTGTGCGGTTTTTTCCATATAAGCTTTTTTTTTGGGCGGATTTGTTTTTGTGCCTCACATTATTAATTGTCGTGTTCTAATCTATTCTGGGCTTGTCTCTGTAAAATGTGTAGGGATGTGGTAAAAAAAGTGTGGCACTGACCGTAAATTTTGAAATAATTGAACCTTTGATTATAATAAAGAAATCAATGTTAGAACTAAAAAAATAAGATTTTTTGTCAGGGAGACAGGTCCCTCTGGCCCCCTTGAATCCGCAACCGGCATCAAATCAAGTCCCTATGTTTGTCTAATTTTATAATATTTATAGAAACAACAAGGTACTTCACAGTGCGACCCTGTATTTTTTAAGTTTTTTAAGATGTCCGCTAAATTATTTTTGTGGGGTGTAAATGCGGTCTTATTAGTCGTTATAAAACACTATATTTTAAAATCAAGTCAGATCCTTTTTTCTAAAAAATTTGAATTTCATAAGTTTATTATTTTTTCACAATTTTTTTGTATAATTATCCTATAGAATCATATTTAAAGTACTTTAAGTAAATGATTATAGCCGTAATAAATAAAATAACTAAACCAGTAACTACTTTTGTCATAATTTATTAAGATTATTAAATAATTTTAATAGGGCTAAGGCAACAAAGAAATAATTAAGTACCTAAACAATGATAAAATGGTTATGTTAACAAAACTAAATTCTATTTGAACTAAATTTAACAACAGCTTTCAAAAGTTGCTCTGCGTACCGTTCATCAATAATAATTGTGTTTATTTTGTATTTATTCCAAATAGTTAGAAATTCCCTATGAATCGATTCTCCAACTTGTTCTGACCAAATGCTGTTCTGTAAGATGCTGTAGTATGCAGTGAAGTTTAAGGGTTTGTGTCACCCCGGCATGTTCTAAAACGGTTTCTAAGTGCTTTAAATCTGCTTCAAGTCCAACGTATGTTTGAACAGAACCGAAGCATTGTTCAACAATTCGGTTCATTGTGTTAAAAGCAGATAAAAATGGCATTACAAAAATATAATCTGTCTCTCCTAGCACTTCTTTTGATGTTAAATGGTTTGTATTTTTAGGAGCTTTCTGCAGGCATTGCCTTCAAATATTTCGCCGTGGTAGTTTTTTGCAATCACGTTTAGCTTTTTTGGCCATTTAAGCTTCTTCATTCTCTGTCAAGAAGTGGTACCATGCCATTCCAAAATACATGATTAACAAACCCCTGCAACAGATGTAGTGCAGGTACGATGCATTTCTGAAAGACACAAAGATCTTCCTGTTCCTCAAATAGGGGTTTGTTAATAACACTAAAAGATTCTTTGGCTCTTTTGATATTAGAATCCAAATGTGTGTTAAATTTATTAAAGTGTAACTTCAGATCCCCATATGTTCTTGGCTCCTTTTCATAACTTAAGCTATAAGACCTCATCTCTGTAAGGGAAATGTGGCAATAAGGACACGGGTAGCTGGACGTTGCTGTTTGCATTCCATTCACGATAAGCAGTAGTTTAAAGACACAAACTTGAACGATATACTATTTAGGTTTGTTATTTGAAATAGTTTGGTAATATTTTTATAAGTTTCTTTAATATCAGCTTTTTTACACCAGTAAGTCTCCCTTTCTTTGCAGCACTATCGCCTTCACTGTATTTTGTACTACACATTTCACCTGAAAATTTTTGGAAATCTTCAAGGAATATGAAGGCATATTTAAAAAAAGTTTTGACCTCCATCGCTTACAACTTTTTAGTTCATATTTTCTCCCACGGTTTGTCTTTCTTTAATAATTCTTTCAACAAGATGACTTGCATCAGCATAAATAAAGGGTCTGGCAGATTTACTTTCGCTGGTTTCAAATTCAAAATGATCCTTTTGGTAACAGTCTAAAAGCATCTTGGATTTCTCTTGGCGGTGTTATCTATAATTCGATGGCATAGATTGTTTGCCAGCTGAACTTCTTATAAAATTGGTAATTTTTTCCATTTTTCTATTAGAGAATCCCTCATTTGTTTGTAAATTATCAATGTTTTTCTGAGGAAAACAGGGTGCAGGTTTAGTTGTTGCTGGAATTAAAGTTACCTTTGCCGTTTTGCCCCCTGTAGATAAATTAACAGAAATGTTTTTATGCGCGTTGGAAGAACGGAAAGTAGTGTTTTCCTTTTGGTCAATTTTATTTTTAATCATTTTTACAGCAATTTGTTCTTGTTGCTTATTTGAGACTGCTGTTCTATTTAAAATGTTAATAGCATTTTTGCTAATATTATGCCTAGATCCTGCACAACGATGTTCCAAACCTTTTCCGAGGGCTTGTAGACATAATTCACAAATTTCTTTTCTTTTTATGACATTTAGTTGTTGCAGTCTGACAAATTACACAATTGCACTCATAAAAACTTCTAGTTTCCTTCGAAACTATTTTTTGTCAAATTCAGGCATTTTTGTCATTTTACTTTTTAAAGTACCGTTTTTTTCTTTCTTAGGGAAATCGAGTGCAAATAGATAATGGGTATTTACTATCTAAGTCACGAAAGTTTGTATGCAAAAATTCACTTATGAGTTCTTTAATTTTTGTTGTAATTTTAAATGAGTCTTGCATTTTTCTTCCAAAAATAATTGAATAATGAACCGAACCGAACCACAACAAAAACATACCTTTTTTCTGTTGTCTTCGTTAGTGCATTTATAAACAGGATGACTTCCCATAATCAAAACAGCAATCTAAACTAAGTCTTAATAATTTTTGTCTAACGAAAACTACCAAAACATCGAAAAAAAAAATTGTTAAACATAACACGGTGTCTTTTTATTCTTTTGTTTTTAAAATCATGGCATTTTTGATTATGGGCCACTACCCAAAAGTCACCAACTGATTGATTTTGACAAAATGCTGTCTGACATATTTTGACAGTTTTTCAGACAGTGACTTAAATCTAGGGGTTTTTAATTTAATTTTTTATAGGTCGTACGCCCTGAAACGTAAATTGTAATAGTGAAAATGAAAAAAAGCAAAAAATATAAAAAAAGGATCTTTTCCGATTTTAAAATATCGTGATTTTAGACGATCAATTAATATACTTGTATAAACTATAAACAGTTTTTAGCGGACATGTCAAAAAACTTAAAAATCACAGGGTCGCACTGTGACTTCATCAGGAACTAAAAATAACTTCATATCGGTTTCTGTAATATTTTTTGTATCATACCTAATTTTATCAGCATTTAGGTACATATAGATAAGTATATCAACCACTGGCGCTCCCACGGAGGGAAGAGGTTGGTTCGGTTTGGTTGTTGGGAGCATCAGCCAAAAATTAAAGGAAATAATACATTTTACATTTTTTGAAACACCAAATATGCGAACCCACGGGGGGAGGAGGTTGGCTCGGTTTGGTTGTTGCTCAAATATATTTTCTGGGTCCGCTACTGATACTAACTAATGATAAAATTGATTGAATGTTATCAAGAATAGAATCCAACATCCAATCCCCCAAAAAGTGAAACAAAAATTTCACAAATTGAAGTTTAATGCTGAATACTAATACGAACCTAATTAAACCCATAGGTAGCCTGCATATATAACAGTTTTTTCGCACTTTAGCTAAGTACGCAGATCTATGGGAGAGGAATAAGGGTAAATTCCCCCCCCCCCAAATATCAAACTTTATTTAGTTTTGACACAAAGAATAGACCTGGTCACGATGCATGCAGTTTTATGCATTATTTATTATGTTATTTCCCCCTTCCAAATAAAATTCCTAGATCCGCCCCTGAAGACGCTCCTGCAACAACCTTTTGGTCTTGGATGAAAACGTCACTTTTATCTTTTAGGGTTCCTAGGTATAGTACTATATAATATAAAAGTCGTGACATAATAATAGAGCCAGGCCTATTATAACAAGCCCGATCCTACTTTCTAATGCAACATTTTCAAAGGCTAACCATTCCATTCTTTTCTTCTCAGCCATCAGACTTGTTATTGAGGGAGCTATGATTAAAGATAAGAAGTAAAAATTGGGATGAAATGTGGCAGCAGAGAAAAGTAAACATCCAAAAAAAAATTAAAATTAACTTGGAAAAAAGTCAAAATGTGGCCTCGTGATAAAAGATTCATTTTCGACCTCAACAAATTGTCCCTTACCCCCACTTTTCACCTCGTGATAAAAGGTGCCAATTCTATTTCTTGGTGTATAGTATAGGGTGACCATATGGGTTACGCGTAAAAGGAGGACGTCAGAGACAAAAAAGCCGGATTTTCGATAAAAAAGTCGGACAAAACAGTCATTTTAAAAAACCATCCTTAAATATTTTGATGACCAAAAAGAAAGTCTCTTGTAACTGACTGAAAAACATAAAAAGTTGCAATCTAGACAAAAATGCAGGTACTAGAAAATCGAATAATTGCGTGAAAAATTGCGCTAGACTGAAGGTTTTTATAAAAAAAAATGGCACCGCAGGCGAAAATTTGAAAAAAATAAGCCCAAAAGCACCAAAAAGTGTCGCTGTAGAAGACAGTTTCTAGTGAAAAAAATTGCGCCACAGTTGCAGGCCCGTGCAGGCTAAATTGCGCTAAAAAACTAAACCGCTAGAAAATTTAAAAAAATGCGCCGTGGGCGAAATAAATTACACCTCAGAAAAATTAAGTACTTTCGCAAAAAATGATGACGCAGAAGAAAAGTTTTGGATTTATCAAGAAAAAATAATTTAAAAAATAAATGGTGCCAAAAATTTGGGAAAAATAGTTGCCAAAATGCAAAAATAATGGTTAATTTCAAAAGTATAAACGCCGCGCCGAAAATTTTTAAGTGACTTGAACAGTTTGTTCCTGAGGTTCCTCATAAATTGTGCTCTTTACGTTTGGGGGAGCTAATTTTAAGCTCGGAGCTCTAACCCCCCTAGATTCCTTCCTCTTAAGGTCTCTTGGATCGCCAAAAAGCCGGACGAAGAAAAAAGCCGGCCGGACATTTTCATTTTGCCCAAAACGCCGGATATGTCCGGCTTTATCCGGATGTATGGTCACCCTATATAATATAGGCTACTAAAATTAAATCTGTCAATTTTATCCCGTTTTTGTGGCTTTTGCCTGATCAACTTAACTATTAATGGTAACCAATAAGAGGCCTTGCACAAATTACGTACCTTACGGTCATAGGAAGGGTGGAACCGAAGCCTCACAGATTTGGAAAGGGTAACGTATGGTTGGGGAGGAGGAATTTTTACGAAACCTACATATTTGCCGGCCTGTGTGAAAATAGTTTTGGACTTTAACATATTATACACTTTTAATAACCATTATTTTTATTTTGAAATTTCCAAAAACTTACCAATTTTCTTCAGGAGGACTAAACTCTCCACTCTTGTGTAGAGCCACGCTGAACCCAAAATAGGATTCCGCAGGTTGATCTTCCGGAAGTTTCTTCACCCATGGATCCCTGTCTTCAATATTAAAACCGCTTACTTCTGTCCTCAAAAGAAGCACAATATTTATCAAAAAACACACAAAAACATTTAAATATTTTGCAGTCATTTTAGAAGAAATCCTCCTTCGTAGGCTCTGGTCCTAGGTTAATTTTAAAATAAAAAGTACATTTGTAAAACACGTTTCTTAAACATTTAAACTTTATCTTTAAAAACTTTAGATATTATAATTTTAACAAAATTTATTTAAAAGTACTAAAAATAAAATTATGCAAAACTGAAATTTATATGTAAACAAACTTTTTCGAAATTCAAATCTCGCGCGATCGTAATCGTAGCGCGCAACTTTCGTCACGTGACGTATACTCTTGTCGTGTCGGTGTGGTAGCGCAAACTGAGGAAATTCAAAAAAGCCCGGCAAAAGCGAATCGGAAAACGAGCGGGCGGACAGTGTTGCCTCGTGGTTGTAAAAGAATACTGTTTTTATGATTTTATTGCCAATACGGATGATACAGGGTGTTGCACAAAAATGAAAATCGAAGTTGTGGTCCCTCTGGATACTTAAGATTTAGTCCCAACAAAAACGAGACAGAGCTTTTGTTCGGTAAGTGCCATCCGTTTTTTTAGACATGTCGATTTTGTTTGCAACGGCCTCCACTATATTTGGGACTGAAGATTTTTTTAATATGACGTTAAATTTTATACTTTTATTGCGTACTTTTGTCCGATGTGCCACAGATCTTCAAAACCAAACCAAACCGAATTAAACCTTGCCCAATAGGACACGTGCTGCCACAACTGTCCCTTTGTTATTAAAAGTTTGACACGCAGTGGTTTTTCGAAAATTATTGTTTAATTGGTTTTTGAGTTAATTACTGCAAAACAGCATTAGTCAACTAAGAGTTATTATTTACATTTTCTGGGATGTTATACCATTATCCTTAAATGTTAACTTTTTCCTTTGAGAGACTTTTCTGTATCGATAAATTACGAAATAAAAAAACAGGATGTTTGAGCCCTTCCCCCTCGTAACGCATTTTTAGTAATACAAATTAACGCAAGGCTACACTTACTTCGATGGATACACAACTTATGAATCAGGGCCTTCTCTACGTAATTTTCCGCTCTAGAAGAACTGGGCGGCGCCAACTCGGCGCCGCCAACTGGGCGCCGCCAACTCGGTTCCGACAACAGAGCGCCGGGCCTACTCGGCGCCGGAGAAAATTTTTTTTATGATAAAATGTGTAGATGAAAAACAAAATATATTATTTATATAAAAACATCTTTAAAAATCCTTTACGCAATTTTTTTGAAATTTGTTTTTGATAGGTAAGTATCTTGGTAGTTGTAGTGGTTGGTAACCTGGTAACACTACAATTTACGTTTTTTATTACAACAATGGCGGATCCAAAATGGCAGATTTCTTTATTTTTAAACCGATTTGTCTGAAACTTGAAAGTTTGCAGTGCCTGAGTTCACTAAATACAGTTTTATCCTGAAACTTAAAAAATTCAAAATGGCGAATCCAAAATAGCGGATTTTCTTATTTACTAACCGATTTGTCTCAAACTTGAAATATTACATTGCTTGAGGTCATTTAACAAAATTTTTTGCTCAAATTTAAAAAATCAAAATGGCGGATCCAAAATGGTGGAATTTTTTATTTACTAACCGATTTGTCTCAAACTTGAAATATTACATTGCTTGAGGTCATTTACCAAAAATTTTTATCCGCCATTTTGAATCCGCCATTTTGATTTTTTTAAGTTTGAGTAAAAATTTTTGTTAAATGACCTCAAGCAATGTAATATTTCAAGATTGAGATAAATCGGTTAGTAAATAAGAAAATCCGCCATTTTAAAGTCGCCATTTTGATTTTTTCAGTTTGAGGATAAAACTGTATTTAGTTATCTCACGCACTGCAAACTTTCAAGTTTCAGACAAATCGGTTTAAAAATAAAGAAATCCACCATTTTGGATCCGCCATTGTTGTAATAAAAAACGTAAATTGTAGTGTTACCAGGTGACCAAACACTACAACTATAAAGATTCAACAGTCGACTTAATGGATTTAACTTTACTTAACAAAAACAAATTTCAAAAAAATTGCGTAAAGGATTTTTGAAAGATATTTTTTTATAAATAATATATTTTGTTTTGTAACGTGTCATTTTTACGTTTAAGGCAACGTTACATTTTTGTTTGTTTAGGTAAATAATCAAGGCTCTTCGACTCGTCTTTCTGTACACAAATTAAGGGTATTTTATAGAGCTAGGTTTGGAGGTTATATAGTGTCCAAAAAGTTACCTTATAAAGGAGACATTCCATCGAATTACTGTGGACATTACGCACAACGTATTATCTGGACATCGTAATTGGAATTTAGGATCACAGGTTTCGGAAAAATCACATTAAAACTTTTGATTGTTTTGTTTATCTGTGGAATTCCGTGGGTTTTGACGTTCATGAAAATAAACAGCTGTTCTGCTGGGGAATGGCGGCGTTGCCGCATCACAAATGGTTTCAGTAACAGGAAGGAAACATTTAGATGAACATTTCATTCGCTTATGTTTATTTTCGAGGATATTGGGACAATCCGAACCTCATATCCTTCACGGATTAGCTAGTTTTGATAGCACGAAAACATATTTGGGTCCACGGATCGACCAGGAACAGCCGAGGCTTCGCCCACTTTGATATCTTTATTAATTTGATAGGGAAAGGATAAAATAAATACGAGTTATGCACTTTTATAAATGGAAGATAAACGAGGGATAAAAAACAGGACTAAAAGAATAAACATAATCCTATTTTTATATTATATAAATTTATATATAATCATAGTTATATAAAGTTAATAACTAGCTCAGTTAGTCGGATTGAAGGGCTTTGTCAGGCTAGCTAGTGGTGAGCAAACTTAACATCTGAACACTCTTGTAACGAGTTTAAGCAGTAGTTCAATGTGTATTTTTAGGTTCAAGTTCAGAAACAACTTTATTAATGTAGAAATGTTTTACAAGAATGGCGTCAAACCATATGAATCTTAGAGAAAACATATATAAAGGGTAAAGGAAACTTTTGACTAAAACTGTAACTGAAATACAACTAAATTCTACACTTAGTATAGCTTTACCCATATGGGAATTGGTTGAATGTTCGAATATTCCTGGGTTTGCTGCATGCTCTGATCTCCAGTAATTGATTTTACAGTTGATGGTTTCAATGCTGAGCTTCTTATAGTCCTGCTGGTTATTTTCCTCCTACTTGCTATGTTGGCGGGGGTCCGGTAGGCAAATGTTCGGTCTATGTATGGAGGGTGTCTCGACGTCCTTGTTATAGAAATTTCAACCGTGGAAATGGATCCGACAACACCTCAATGCGCGTTTTACATATTTTCAATATCCCCTTGGTCGATGCTGCCCCCTATATACCGGTAAGAAAGTATTGGTGTGTTTCCTCATTGGTTAGTTTGAAAACCGCGGGTTTTTCCTCCAGTTTCGCAAACCGGACTTAGTGATTTTTCGGTGAGAGCGTTTTTTTATAAATAGGTTTGCATTCTTATTTGAATTTAACCGGGAAAATTTGGTTGGTACTGCGTTTTACTGTCCCCACCAGATCTACGAACGGTTTCCGGCCACTTCATTTTTTGTGTTCTCGACAAAGTGCCTTGTCTCTCTTTCCTAAAGAATTTTGGCTGGGCTGGTGGCCGTCTAGTGGTGTCGCCATTGTTTTTGTGGTTATTGGCACTTGTTGGCACAGCAGTTGATGCAGATTATACCAAAGACGGTATAATTGTGAGCCGTCGTGTTTAGGCGAATCTTAAAGTGACGCTCACACCCTTTTGAGAGGGATTAAAAGGCGGCCTACGCCATTTCTACGGGAAATAAGAGCGGTAAGTTCGATTTTTTTTATTATTTCTTTTTGAATTCTTCAAGACAATATTTGCCTCCCAAATTGTAGTTGTTTTTCGTGTGAAATGTACTTGGACGTGGGGAATTTTTGGAGTTTTTTTTATTTTTTTTTAAAACCACGTTTTGGATAAAAACTATATATTGTTTTTCTCCTTTGTCTACAGCCCTGTCCATTCCATCGACGGGACAGTTGTGCTGGACGCTGGTGTGAAGCCGGGTGTAGCACTGTAACCCTGGGAAAGGTACGTTATTAGGATTATTTTAGTTCATCTGTTTAAATCTAGTTTATTTTATTGAGTCGACATGGGGTTCTCGATTTGAGTTACTCGGTGTAGGGGAACTTCGTGCAAAATAGACGAATTCCAGGAAACTGAAACATTTCATTTTCCACAGGGTTTTTACGCTCGGGGCAAGGAACCAACATTTAAGACCCATGTGCTGCCCTAGCGTGATGTGCTAAGCAAGCACGAGGGAAGGCGCGGCAGAACTGAACCCGGAGTAGCAGGAGGAATCTCGGAGAGCAGCACTTCAGGTTTAATATAACACCAACAACTCATAAAATAATCTAGGACCAAGGTAGGAGTTTATTTCAATTTCATACAAGCAAACATTTTTTTTTATATAATTTTTTCCATAAATTTTATAGTATAATTTAACATTTCGTGTAAACGCAAGGTAAAGGTATGACGTCATAACCAAAATTTTGCGGAGTATTTACTAAGTTGACTTGTTTTCCTTCATTTCATTCATTTAAGACAATTTCTCTTGTGAAATTTGGAGTGTCTTGCTATTTTGGCCCGAACTTGTTTCATCCTTTTTTTTTTAAACATATTTCATGTTTCCAGTTTTTTTCAGTAGGTTTACACCTAAAATAAACAAGACGAACTAATTTTTGTGTTATTTGTACAACCCAATGACCAACTTTGCAGAGACAAAAGAGAAATGAGGTTATATTTTTTTAGCGGTTTCCTTACATTGTTTTACCTCCTGGGGTGGATCTCAGACTGGGTTGCTGTCTGTCTCATTCTACCCAACGTAGAATGATGACAGCGGATATTTGGTCCAGATCTCCCCTATGATGGAATGATTTTGGAAGTGTATTTTTTTTTTAACAATCATTTATATAAGTGAGTCTTACACTACTGACTCAAATGTAGGTACACTGTGACCTGTTGGAAATGTGCATCTGCCTATAAAGTACTTTCTATTTGTGTCATTTTGATTCATTTAGGAATCTTTTAAAATCTTATTTTGTTTATTAGTCAGTCAATTTTTTTTTTGGTTTTTTAATTACACTAATACTCTGGAAGCCTCGGAAGTAAGTAGAGTTTCATTGTTTGGCTACAACGTTTGGGTTGAACTGTATTTTAAAAAAGATCTTCTTTGTAAAACATTGATATTAAAACACTCTGGCGCTTAAAATTTTCTTATTTCTGAACCCCCCCTTCTCCACTGTATAAAAGTTACTGGGCATATCAATGTTTTACCTAGCTGAAAAATACAGTTCTGCTTCCAGATATTTGTTTAATTACTCAGTGGTTTTTTTTGTGTCACAAATTGGCAGAGTGTTATTGTTCTATTCACAGTGTCACAAAATGTCACCCAACGCATTTTAATAAGGCGCTGACTGTGACGTGGCACGGCACCCCGACACAAAATATGATTCCGGAACGTACCAACAACTAATCTAATCGTGTCATTGACTGAACTTACACATTATGACCGATTATTTACCATCTCTTTTTAAACTAATGTATTAGTAAGGGCGCTTAATAATATTAAACATACCTGACTTTAATAAATAAACATTGGTCTACTCGTTTTATTTACTAAACTCACACATTGTCATCCAGCTACTTACTCTCTCTTTTTAACTCAAAGTAGTGGGATGGGTGCATCCAATCTAAAACAGTCATGCCATTTTGACAATCAACGTCAATGAATTTTCTGATGCACACAGTGGGCTTGCAGATCTAATTTTTGGCCAAAAAGGGTTAAATTAAAAACATACTGAAACCTCTTAATACCTTTACAAAAAAGAGTAGATAGTCCAGCTGGCCTTGAAAAAACTATGATTTAATTGTCGTAACTTTCATCTATTTTTTAGAAGTGTCATTTTTCCTTTCAAAGGAACGCGTTAAAGTACCATATTTGTGTGGCGGTTTGATCCAGATTTTAAGCCATTTTCCGACAATATTTTATGTTGTATAAAATTCGCATAAAATAAATCTTCTAAAAAAAGGTAGGGGAAAGGGGGCAAAATGGGGTATGCGGGTAAAACGTGATATCGCAGTTTTAAGTAAATAGCGCAAAAATAAAACCTTTTAATACATGGGCGCACCCAGGGGGACCCGGGGCCCGGCCCCCCCAAGCCTTAAATTTTTTTACATATTTTCGACATATTTCAGAAAAAAACACAAAAAATAGCTTAATATTCGACATCATGAGGCTTCGCCCCCCCCCCCCCCCCAAGAGGCCTCGCCCCCCCCCCAAGACATATTCCTGGGTGCGCCACTGTTTAATATCAGATGTTTTATCCCTATAACTGGTTCAACTCTCTGCAATATGATTGGTGCCGGTCGGCTGAGCTTAAGTTGGTTTTTGCTGCGCTGTTTAATGTAAAAATAGCTTGCGCATTTTGTGACAGTAAGTACATTTATTACAGACTTTTTAAAATTTTGGTTTACATTACAGTGGGTTTATATATTATTCATAACTAAACGCATCGCCCGTAAGATTAGTCCTTTACTGTGTATGATTTTTGTTTGAATTTAACTGGTGGTTTGGGCCAATACGGGATTTTTTCATGGGGGCAAAATGGGGTACCTTGTTATACCTAGTAACCTATACCCCCAAAAAATTTTTGTTTTTTGATAGCATCACTAAAACTCGTATTTTATGTTGTCTTTGCAAAATATTGACGCAAAATTCTTGTAGGAGAGTCGACAGCGATGACTTGGTCGCTGTAATTCTTTATAAATTTTGTAATTACTAAATTTAATTATTATAAATGTATGTACAATATATTACAACTTTTTATTTTTTAAATAAGTATTTTTAACTTGTTTAGTATTTTAATAAATAAGGCTGGTCTTACAAAAATATTGATTCTAAATTACACAACCGCCCCGCCCGTTTCGCCACATAGGTACCCCATTTTACCAAAGGCAACTTTTTACAAAAATAAAAATAAAAGTATGATGGAGTTCTAAATCGTTTAAACTGAAAACTAGAACATAAAGATAACGTATCTAGCCAACTTAATTTCAAATGACGAACGCACCATTGTGACCATTTAATAGGAGAAAAGGGCCTATAAAATTAAGTATCCCATTTTGCCCCCCTTTCCCCTAATTAGACTTTCTAGCTGTACATTTTAATTCCAATTTTGATGTGTAGACAGGTCAGACAATGGTTTTTGCTAGACATTTCTGAAATTCTATAAAAATATAGATTTCTTATAAATGTTGGACAAAAATTTTGCTTCCCTCATCAACCATGTTTTTAAAATTTTTATTTTAATAAAAAGTAAGTATACATATTTTTCAAAAATTGTACTTTAAAATCTGCTGCTACAAAAGTTTTTGTCTATTATTTTTAAAGCACTTTAGGCTAAATTAAACAAATATATATTGAAAAATATATATTAATAAAAAATATAAATAATGTATAAAAATACTAACTATATACTAATTTCAAAAATCAAATAAAAATATGGTCAATCCATAATAAAAACCAACTGCAATATCTCAAAAACCAAAAATTACAGATAAAATTAACTTTTACAGGTGGATTGTTTATGAAAGACGAATTAGGTAAAAAAGCTTTTAAGGTTCATTTTAAATCATCAGCAGCTTACCAAACTTGACTTTTAACAAACTAGTATAAAAAAGTGGACGCTTTAAAAATATTTATTTTGTTGCACTTAAAAACAGATTTTTCTAGAAAAATCATTCTTATTTGATTATGCAGTCATTAAACTTGCAGGTTCTTATATATAGTTTTTGGTAGAGCCAAAAAATAATACCGTTTAATTTTTTTAAATATTTTTAATTTTTAGTTTGATTTTTAGCTTATGTTAGTTTAAACTCCTCATCCTTTTCAACGCAGCTTTTTTCCACATTACACGGTGAGCTTTAGCCTTAAATAATCTAAGTACTAGGTTCGACACAAATCGGTTTATAAATATAGGATGTGTCTATAGGATAAAGGTTTTGGGTCCGCCGTGCAAGTTTTTTTTGTTTAAGTAAAAAATAACAATAAGCAACGTTAAACACCGCAGAGTTCCAGATTTAATACATATCGGTTCATAAATGTAAAAGTTCTCCATTTCGGATCCGCCATAATATTTTTTCTAGGTTTGAGTGAGAAATAGAAAACTCTGCCCTTTTGGATTCGTCATGTAATTTTTAAGTTTGATTTCATAATTATACTCAACAACTTTAGACACGCCAAGGTTCCAAATTTGAAACCTACTGGTAAATAAGTTTTTTTTAAATTTAGGTCAAAAATCACATTTAGCGAATATTAGCGCTAAATTTCATACTTACCGGTTCATAAATAGGAAACTTCGCCATTTTGGATTCGCCATTTTGATTGATAATTACTTCTTTCTCATTTCAAAACAAAATATTGTGACAAAACCTATTTTTCTAATTTTGGTCAAAAATCAGATCCGGGAGCCCACTGTGCAGCGCTATGAGTTGGACAGCAATAAAAAATAAGCTGTGTTTTAAAAAGAGATGCAAATGAGTATGTTCCAAAATTACAATTTATGTCGGGGTGCTAATGTCAACCTACGTCACGAGTCAGCGCCTAATTGGCCACAGTTTTTCATCTACACATTTTACCAAAAAAATTTTTAGTCCGGCGCCGAGTTGGCCCGGCGCCCATTAGGCCCCGCGCCCAGTTGGCGGCGCCGTGTTGGCGGCACCCAGTTGGCGCCGCCCAGTTGTCCCATTCCGTAATTTTCCTGAACCTATTAAATTTACAAAAATAATTTGAGTTTTTGTACACATCTAAAAGCCCCGGTTAATAAAAATAGAACATATTAATATTAGCACCTTATTTATTATCAGTTTTTAAATTTTTTTGAGGAAAAAAAACAGATTTTAGTATTAATTATATGGATCTGACTTTTTTTTAAATAATTTATTAATAATAATAATAACTATTTTTATTATGTTGCATAACTCCACAAAATTTCGATTGTTGTTGTAATTTTAAAAAAAGTTATACAAATAAATTGAAAACGAGTTTGACACTCTGTCTCTAAAAACCAAAAGAGGCTTGATGCACAAGTTTATGAGAAAAACATACTTCTTTTTTTCTTTCAAGTGGTATTACAACCTCTAGTGGGTGTTAGCCTGATTAACCAGAGCCCTCCGTTCTGCCTTCTCTGGTAAGATTCTTCACCACCCTCTTATTTCCATATTCTTGATGTCTTCTTTGACATCGTCTATCCATCTTTTTACTGATTTTTTTATACAGGGTGCTCTATATTAAGAATCCGAGTGATGCCACCCTTGACCATTTTGAAAAATCAAAGATGGCAGCCATTTATAAGTGAAATAAATTGATCCATGACAAATCTGATACCTTCGTAGCGTAGCTCATTAGCACACTGCATGCTATATCAGCCTTAAAAACACTTTTTTGTAAATAACTTGGAAAAAAAGCTTCTACGAAGTTTTTGGTTACAACACAAATTATTAAGAAAAGTGCATATTGATGCGATGAGCCGTTAAAAAGTTAACATATTTTCAATTTTTAAACTGTGAAAAAACTCATTAGCATAAATAAATTTCGACCAAAATCTAATGCTCGTTACAGTATTGAATACTTTTTTACATAAAAATCTCATGACACTTGGTTTAGCGGTTTAGGAGCTATCGTGTTACGGAAACCCCAATAACACATTTTCGACATTCTCTGAAAAAAAAATTCGAAGAAAATAATACCTTCACTAGCCATTGCTGCGCGAGCTAGGAAGGTAAAAATTAAAAATGAAAATATTTGAATCAAAAATACGTGTATGGTGTACGTGTACATTATTTCAGTCGGTTTTTGATCGCCGGAATCGAAATACCCCCACCAGATTAACCCCGAATCATTTTATGACAACAGATTTGGATTCAGCGGACTCATCATATGCATATTCTTCTTTGGTAACCGATGCGATGTCCGAAAGTCATTGGTAAATTTTATAATAGGTTTAAGCAAAGCTGTCAAAATCTGCAAAAAAACTTGTTTTAAGTTTGTTCGTTAAGTCTCCACATAAACAGTTTTACTCTAATACCATAAATTCCACCCGCTTTATTAAATTACGCCCAATATTTTTTAACTGTCTCTCAAGCCCCTTCCCCCCCCCTCCGGATTTATTTCTGCGTACGCCACTGTTATACAAACCTTCGATTTTGTTTTTGTCCGATTAATACCAATTCTTTTTGACCGCGAACTGTTTTGCTCATTATTATTAATACCGGTTTTAGGTAAAAAATTCTCACAATAAAAAAATATTGCAACATTAATTTGACTAGACCACTTTAAAATTTTAAAATTAAAAATGTGTAGCTACGCCACTGAATTACAAGCGTTGCCTTTGCGCATCGACAATCCTAACTTTTCCAAATCAATTTTGATTTTACTCTTGAACTTGTCCGAAAATTGAAGTTGCTACTTTTTATCAGTAAAGCAGTGGCGTACGCAGAATTGAATCCCGGGGGGGTGCTTGACCTCGGATCGTTACGCAAAAATGGGTGCTGGGAGCTTAAGCATAGATCGAAACATTTTAATTTTAATTTTTGGGAAAAGTCCTGTTTTACGGGTTAATATTTAGTGACACTGGTCATCAAGCCCGCCCCCCTGCATACGCCCACGAGCAAAGGTTATAATAACGCTAGCGAAATACGTATTTCGTATGGAATAGTCGCTTTAAGTTTCTATTACTTATTAAGTAAAACCATTTATATAAAATTTTATTACCAGATTCAGTCACGAAAATCAAACAACAAAAACACAAAATTGAAAACTTGAAATTCAACATTTTACAATTTTGTATTTGATCTTCGCTAATTATTCCTTGGCTTTGCTTTGCGAGGAATGTAAATGTTCGTCTTTGCCTACTATTCAAATATATCAGGCCAGAATTCAGCAAAATAAATAACAAAGTACCATTATTTTTAAACACCCTGCAAAGTTCAAAGATACGTTGATGTAATTTCTAATCATGTTTGCGGGCCGACACAAACGCCAGCACGGGAGTCGTCACGGACTAGGCCATTTCTAATCGTGTTGCGTGCCAGCGTGCGTGCTGTGGTTAGCGCATGCGTAAATGATGTGTTTATAATTATGGGTTATGTTGTTGTAAACAAAATAAATGTTTTTCCAAATTTTTAAGATATTTTTCTTTGTATTTACTTAGCTCAGTTTTATTTCTACTACTACTACTACTATGTCGGTTTAGAACGTTTTTCTACGTTGTCCGACGCATATTCTCCACCTCCTTCGATCCTGACAATCATCCTCTGTCAGATTCTTTTGACTCATTGATCTTTGGATTGACTGTTGCCATTCTAGTTTAGGACGCCCTCTTTTTCTGCACCCTATTGGTTGCCATTCTAGGACCTGCTTTGGTAATCTTTCGTCGTTCATCCGTTGTACATGGCCGTACCATATCAGTTGCCTATTAGTGATGTCATCCGTTATGCTTCCCTCGATTCCCATCTTTCTTTTATGATCTCATTTCTTATGTGTTCTATTCTAGATATTCTCATTGATCTTCTTATTGCATCCAATTGGACACTCCAATTTTGTTTTGTATTTTTCTATTACGCGACAAGTCTCTATTCCATACGACAGCGTGCTTTTGACCATTGTTTCATATATGTTAAATTTTACATTCTTTTTTATCTCTCTGCTCCATAAAATACTGTTAAGACATCCAATAACTTTTTTTGCTTTTACTATTCTTTTTTCCAATTCTTTACAGTCTGTTCCTGTCTTATCAAATGTGACACCCAAGTATACATACTCATTGCATGGAGATATTGTTTGTCCATTTTCTAGTACTAGCTCACTGGATTCGTTTCCAATACATAAGTACTGTGTCTTGTCCACGTTCCCCACTTTTGGCATTCTTCTGTTAACTTTCTCATCATATACTCCATGTCTTCTTTATCATTAGCCACAATTACTTGGTCGTCAGCAAACTGTAGTGTGTATATGGTAAATCGGTCGTTAAGTTGTATTCCCATGCCGTGCACTTTACGTTTCCAGTTTTTTAGAGCTACTGCGATATATATTTTAAAAAGAGTTGGAGAGATACAACATCCCTGTCTTAAGCCTTTTGTTACCAGGAATTCTTTTGAAAGTACATTTCGAATTTTAATTTTAGATTTTGACCCTTTGTATAGTTCTTTTATCGCTTTTATGTATGTATGATTGATATTAGTATGCTCTAAAACTGTTCATAATTTTTCTACTTTTAACGGTATCATATGCTTTTTGTAGGTCCACAAAGGTAGCATGAGTCTCAATATTTCTGGCGCTCCCTTTCTCAATTACTTGTTTAAGACAAAAAACATTATCACTACAAGATCTGCCTGCGCGAAACCCACTTTGCTCTTCTTCTTCTTGTTCATGAAAATCATTCTCTATTAGATCTCTAAGAATCCTACCGTACAATCTACTTAGAGTACTGGTTACTGAAATTCCTCTGTAATTGTTGCAATCCAGCTTGTTTCCTTTTTTATGTATTGAGGATATGAATGCAATTTTCCCAATCATTAGGTACTGGATGTCCGTTTATGCATTGATTAATAATATATGTGAGATTTTCGAGTAGTTTCTCTGATCCATATTTGAGCATTTCAGCATATATTCCCCCAGGTCCGCTAGCTTTTCCGGATTTAAGTTTTTTAATATTATTCTTTATCATTTCTTTTTCGATGATTACTTCCTCTCCATGTACTTCTATGTCTCTTTTCGGAGAGGCTGCCAGATATTCGGGTCTCGTCTCCTGCAGCAGTCCCTTGTAGTGTTCTGTCCATTGTTCTGGTTTGATTATCTGGATGTTTACTTTTTCTTCTGTTGGGTTTTTTACTGTAGAAATGAATTTCCATATTTCAGAACTCTGCCTACCTCCTACGTGTGTGTTTATGTCGTGGCACTTGCGCTCGAACATTTACTTTTTTTCTGTGCGTATCAAATTTCTTAGCTGTCTTCTGGTTTCCCTGTAGATTTCTATTATCTTGGTACCCAACAGCTTTGTTGCTTGCTTCCTTCAAGCTTATTCAGATCCACAGGTAACACCACGAAGTGCTCGCACATCATACCACTTTAATTGCGAGTGTTGTCCACCTATAGCATAATCAATAGTTGATTTAATATTTCTTGTTGGCTGAATCCAGGTATATCGATGAATTATGTTTAAAAAAACCATTTTTATTTTTAGGTTGTGGGTTTCACACAATTGCATCAGTCTTAAGCCATTATCATTTGTTACTTCCTCTCCAAATGGTCCTATCACTTTGCTCTGAGTTTGCCTACCAGTTCGGCTATTAAAATTGCCAAGCATAATTATTTCTCTGGTATTACCGATTTTTGTGATAGTCTCATCAAGTTGATCAAAGAACATTTGTTTTGTAGCTACTCTTTCGTCATCTATTATGCTTATATTATGTCCAAGCCTCTTCATGTTCACTCGAAGTATGTTTTCACTAATGCAAGCGTAGTCTGTAATTTTATTCTTTAGATTTTTCTTTATCAACAAGGATACCCCTCTGGCTGCTCTTCTTTCTTTTGGGACTGCAGTGAATATATGGACAAAATTACCGACACTATTCGTACCTGTTCCTTTCTTTTTTGTCTCAGTGAGTGCAATAATATCGATCTTACAATTCTGCACTTTGGTTGCAATAATGTCCAACTTTTGATTCAGTCCCTGTACGTTCCATGTAGCTAGTCCTTTGTCTTTGCTTTTTTCGTCTTCGAGAGTTTCCATCCATTGCTCCGAGGCTTTGTTTAGGCTTTTTGGTAACTGCTTTGTTTTACAAGTATTAGAGAACTAGTCTAATGCCTCAACCCCCTACTTGGAGGGCCAGAATTTTGAATCAAGGTTTTACTCCTCTAGCCTTTGACGAGCCAACGCCATACTGTAAGGCAACAGCTGCAGTCTTTTATACTATCCCTAAAAGAAAGGGTTGCCACCTACGCTATGATCACCGTACCGAGGTCCATTCTCTCCGCCTTTCATATTGATGTGGTCTTCTCCCGTAACCCTGGGAAAGGGACTCTATACAGGTGCTAACTCTCCGGGTCGGAGAGTACCTAGAATCTACGGAGGGCAGGGGTCGATTCATTTCCCCTGATAGACATCTTATATATTATTTCTTTATATATCGTAATTGAAACATCGAGAATGTTTATGAAAATTCCAGATCATAAACATTCCAGATATAACCACATTTTTCGGGAATGCGAATGGAATTTCTTTTGGCCGCCCAAGTGCACGTTTAATATATGTTCATCTTTCTTATACTCGTACTAATATAGGAGACAGATATAAGGTACTGTCGGGTAATAAGGCCTGACAGGTTATAAGGCCATACTGTTCAAAATACCATTTGAATAAATATTTCATACACTCAGCGCCACCTAGGTGCACAATGACTTCAACTGACACAAACTAAACGTGTATTGAGTGCAGCCAGCCATTCTGTTAGACCCCAGCACGCCGTAAACAAGTTACGTGAAATTTCAACCGCAGTGTTATAAAATTTTCCAAAAAAGGTAAGTGATATTTTCATTAGTTCAATATATTTGAGTCTATATGTGGGAACATATGTTTATGGTAAACAATACATGTAAACTGTTAATTTTAGTTCTTTGTTTTTTGGTGAATTTCCTTAACCTCAAAGAGTATAAACGTGAGAGACAGGTAATAGGGCTCGGGCCTTATTTCCAGCCTAGATGGATAAGAAGGCCGTGGCTTTATTACCTGTCACTATAATTTACGAATAACATATCGCCTAGAAATGAGGCACACCTCCACATATATTCATACTTATTTACTCTTTTTTTTTATTTATAGACATGGGGAAAAAATCGTGGAATAAGGGCGAACAGTTTACCAGATAATGAAATCGGTAATAAGCTCAATATGGAAGACCAGTGGGATCCAGATTATGAAATTTCATTGGCGCAGTTAATCCAAAGGGAAGCACAGAGCAACAACAGTTTTTCTGAAGTGCTTATTACTCCCGACATGCAACCTGTTAAAAACACGGCACGGAAAAAAGCATTTAATTACCGAGCTCAGGAAGTAAAGAGGGATGTGTTCAAAGACTACCGTTCTAAAAAACTTACAACCACGTCGTTAAAAAAGTCGATTGCACCACCAACCGCTTCGTCAAGAAAGTCAGCTGAAATGCCAACCACCAGCAAAGTTGCAGAAGCTTGGATCTGCTCAATTTGCGATGTTGCAATATGCGGCTGATATGCGATCCTGTGCATCATGTGGAACATAAAGAATGCGTTGGCCTTAGTGAAGATGACACAGAGGCATTTATATGCCCATAATGCATGCCATAACTATTTTTATATTGTTTATTCTTATTTGGCCTTATAACCTGCCTAGGTTGGTAATAAGGCCAAAAAACATTTTTTTTTATTCATTTTCTAAACGTTAGTGATACATGTTTGAGTTCCTCCTTCTCAACATTCTTAAAGAATAAGCTAATAAGTTACTTTTTCGCACCAAATATTGAATTTGCCTATTTGTTTTTGATTAAAAAAAATAAAAACGTTAACCTGGCCTTATTAACCGACAGTACCTTAGCCAAAAAGATCTCGATCGAGATTATTTCCGATACCGATCATTTAGGTGATGGAACTGCGCATGTCTGGACGCCGCACGGACGCCCGCACGGGCCGCAAAGTTTGCAGTTTGCAAGCACGAAGGACCGTGTGGACACGGTGGTCGTCATTAGAAATGGTTACATTGATTCCCATATGCCTAGCACCCGTGTCGGATTGCACCTCTCCAGCGAACACGATTAGAAATGCACCTTAATAGATAACTGCCTACTTTCTCGGCTCCAAACCAGCTCTGGACGTTTATTCTTGACTGCCCGTGAGGTGAGGTGAGCCAAAATGTCACTCTCAGGAGTAGACTTACTGGAATACTTTCACCACCTTTTTGTACGGGAAATGAATCCATCGGTGTGAGCGCTCACCTCACCTGACGTCACGGACCGTCAAGAATAAACGTTCTGGGGTAGCCCGCCATGTTGCTAAATCAACCACATTAAGAGGGAGATCTGCGTAAGGCATATTATGAGCGCGTAAGGGTTTTGAAATAACCCTTATTTGATAAAAGTATTTAATGTAAAGGGGAACTATAAAATAATTAAAATTTCCTGAAGCCGTTAAGTATGTGGAGGCGGTGCAGAGCATATATCTACGTATATGGTGCAGAGTTATAGCAGAATAAAAATGCTAAAAATTGTAGGCAAAAATCTAATTGTAAGGGTTTTGAAGTAATTTTTTTTGGGCACAGTTTTCCAAATTTTAAAAAATCTTTTTTGTACTTTTACGAAGAGACCTAAATACACCGCGCGATTAAAACTCCATTGGGATATTTTAACCGGTTTTAGACAAAATAATGTACTAAAAAATTAATAAAAATTAGGTTAACTAGCCACGTTTTTCAGAGCTGAGGTTTGTTTTAATTTATTGAGGATTTAAATGCACGCTAAGGAATTCTTTTCTTTACTAATTGTCACAAGTTTTATAAAAAACTATTAAATACCTTTCTTTTTCCTCTTAAAATGGTGGAAAAACAGCTTCCAAGTAAACTGGCTCACTATAGAGAGTTCATTAAAGGAGTATGCGGAAAAAGAGCCAGGAATATCACTGAACTTACCAAACAGGAGATCCGTATAGTGACTGGACTTTTATAGGTCACTGTCGAATAAGAGTACCCATGCACAGAATGGGACTGAATGCAGACTGTCTCGAAAATGACGAAACTGTCAGACATGTACTATGCCAACATCAGAACACTTGGTAAATCCCAGATTGATTCTGAAAAATCTGAACAGTGTCTTACGCAAACTGAGGAGATGGAGGACTAAGTGCATACAGTGGTGAGTAACAACTCAAAAGTGAGCCACAATAGACCCACTGGTGGTAGCAGTGCAAGGCCTATTCACATATGAATCGTCATCATTAACCCCCTTTCAATTTAATTATAAGATTCAAATAATGATCTTAATGATATATGTAGGTGAGTTAGTACACACGTGACTAGTTATGATGACTTATTTCAAGGAGAGATAACACAGCTTATTTTTCTGTTTGCCAAACTTTTTTACCACAAGTGTTACTAAAGTATCAGCAGCTATCATGTCAATATGGTCTAGATTTTAGAAGAATAAAGAGGTCTACGTGCCTTAATCATATGTATTTCTATTCTAGAGCTTTAGTAAAGTTTAACTTGGACCCAAATACCTTAGAAAGGTCCTAGAACCCTTTTATCCCAGAAGAGAAGCGAAATCAAAATTGCTTTGGAACAGTCCCATAACTGTGGAAGCGTGGGGTTGGTACTTCTAACATACTGGCGTGATACATTTAATATGTTTTTTATAACAATATTTTTTCGATATTTTTTATTTATAACTTTTTGGTACTTTTTTTTATCTTGAGTATACACATGAATCAATATTCTACATTTAAAATATTAAATCTTAAACAAAAACTGTTTCAACTTTCCTTACATACTAGTACTACGGAGAGATGGAACAGTAAATAGCAGATACAAAAATCTACAACAAAGTTCGATTTGAGTTTACATTAGTAAAACATGTATTTTCTTGTTATCTCTACCCAGTCTCCTGGAAAAACTTTTAAAATATTTGAGTGATTTTGGCGAGTATTCAAGTAGGTACGGTAAAAAATCAAGTTCACCAACAATAAAAAATATTTCTTCGATGCGTAAATGGTACATTATTGGCAAGGATAGTGGTTACTCTGTGTTTCACCAATTTTAAAGAAACTTAGGTGTGCCGACTCTCGTCTTCCGTACCATCTATCTTCAAAATATCCTAACCTGAGGGCTGGGGGCGGGCTTTTCCCTGTCACCGTAAGAAAGTGACACTATATTATCACTTTATAACTATTTAACAAATCGCACCCCAAAAACAACAAAGACCTAACTCAAAAAATACGACTTTTCAGGAAACGCAAATAACTGATGATAGTTTCTCTCCAGCTTTTATGTGTTTTTATAAATAAAATAAAGGGTGTTTTAAAATTCAGTAACATAATTTTAGTGCTGAATTCCTTTAGTTATTTTAAGAAAAAACTTTCATATAAACATAAGGCCCCGAGCCCCTTATTTTTGAGATACAGGGTGTTAAAATTTAATTTTCTTATTTATTCAATTTTTGTTTAAAGCTCATGCAGTTTTTTAGATGTTTAGCTCAAATTTGGCACATATATTAAGCTGTAGACACTACTCTAGTATAATAGTAAAATCTATCAGGGGTCATGTCGCCTTTTCCCCCGGTTTTTTTATTGTAAGCCACTCGTAGATTTTAAAACAAGAAATTTAATTCTTGTTTCATTTGCGAACTTTTTTGTTTCTTGCAATTTTTTTCATCTTTAACCACAAAGTATAGAGCTAATAGATTACATACTTTGTGTTTTAAGCGTTTATAGAAAATTGCTGTTGCACCGCTGCTGTCATAAAATAAACAAATGCTCCTGTATGACATGGCGAGTATATGAAAATTACGGTTAGCCGTAAACAGTGGGTAGAGTCGGTGTAAAATTTGATGAAAACTTGTTAGTTTTTGGTTGTTTATTTGTAGGGAAGTGTATATGTTTTATATATAGGGGAAGACGGGAGAATTCAGCCACCTTAAGTAAATTAGCAAAATTAAAGCTTTTAAAATTAATTTTAATTGCAAAATCTTTTTTATTTAGTTAGCTTATTAACATAACTACAACTTTCAATTAAAAAATGTATATTTTTTTGCATAAATATAAAAGAAATATTTATTTTTTTTTTAAAGTTGCAGTTGGCGGAATTCTCCCATTGAATGGGGTAATGTCGCCGCATTTTTAGGGTAATACAGCCATATTAGTTTTTGTTCATACCTGATACTTTCTACTGGTTTAGAAAGATTGATAAATAAAAAACACATCAACATATTTTATAAAAATATATTGGCTAGTACAAAAATAAACTGTTTTCGAACCTTAATCTAAAATGTAAAAATTAGAAGCAAAACAGCATAATCTACGCAGCCGAAATCAAACCAAGGCGGCGACCCGTTGTAACTGGAATGGTTAAGCTTCTGGCACCATTGCTGCTCCGCAGCTCTGTTTGTCGTTACTGGTAGCTCTCTGGTGTTTCTGGTTCATATACCTGGGGTGGCGGTATCACCCCGCATGGCGGTATCCCCCCGTCTTCCCCTACTATTTTTTTATCCAAATCTGCATGGTATTTTTTTAACAATAAACAATACTGAAACATGAGGTTACATGACTGGGGCAAGTTGTAACATGCTAAATCTTATCTCGGAACTAAGAAGTTAAGTAGGTACCTACTTTAAATTTGTTTACTTAGGCTGTTATGTTATTAGTTAAATGAAATTTGAAAATATTTTTTAAGACAATAATAATTAACTTAATTATTTTTTAGTTATGTATATTTTAGTTCATTAATAGTTAAAAATGTTTTTTACTTTAAAAATAAATGAGAAGAGAGGTTTGACCTTTATTTTCTTAATTGTTACCTACAACTTGCTCTAGGTATTATTACAACTTTCCCCGTTCCCGGGATAAGTTGTTACAAAATAATGTATTAACAAAAAAAAATTCTAGCTCTGATTGATGAAATTTTATAATATATCACTCTATAGCTACAGCCAAAACATACAAGTATAAATCTAAATATTAATTTTAAAGAAAATTGCGCCAAATTGAAAGTAATTTAAAAAAAATTGTTACAGCCTGCCCGCTCTACCCTACTTAGTGTGAGAAGATGCATCAATTTGACAACAAAAGTTGCATGAATTTGATGCATAGTGAGTCTATTGTGGATCACTTTTAAGTGGTTTCTCACCAGTGTATGCCTAATCCTTCAAAAACGCCGGCTATCAGTTTGGGTGAGACTCCGTTCAGATCTCCTAAATCAATGTGAGGTTTACCTAAAGTGTTCTGACGTAAACGTGAAATAGCCGGATATTCGCACAGTACATGACTGACTTTCGTCAAACTCCAAACAGAGTCTGCATTCGGTCTCTTCTGTTAGTCCCATTCTGTGCATGGGTACTCTCAGTCCAAGGACTGCTTAGTTCCATTTAACCTGTGTTAACAAATTGTGAGGGGTGAGGAGAGCGGCCTGACGTCACCACTGGTGCTAAATCCTTTGTTTGCGTTCGTTGTATATGATGCTATTCGTATTTTCCAAAGAGTTTTGTTGATATTTCGTTGAATAGTTTGTGTTTTTTGGATTGTTTCAGTGCAGTGCTACTAAGACAAGACATATAAATAAACATTTTCACGTTTGGTTTGTTAACAGTGTGTAAAAATTCGATTCAGGACAGAGAAGAACGTTTGTTTACAGGGTAAAAAAATGGCCACGATTTTCTCAGCAAATGGGCTTCTTGTTTAATAATATCTATCAAGAAAATTACAAAAGATTGTCAATTGAAAAGGAAAATTTTTCTAAATTAAATAGTATTATTTATATAAATATTTTTTATTTATTGTATGTATCTGTAGTTTTCTGTTTTTTTGTAAAAATGTTATAATAAATACTATCTATATTCCCGTTTTTTAATTATCTAATTAATAATCTCTTAAGATGCTTTAAAAAGCGGTTGTAATAATTAAACTATACATTATGTGCATTTTTTTCTCTTTGTTTTTGTCTATTTGTTAAGAACAATATTTGTGTTTTTCCTTTTTTAAATAAATCAATAAATTTTTCGTCTTCCTATATTTCCGTTTTTAATTATTATCGCAAAATAATTTCTTTACATACTTTTCAAACAATTGGACAAATTATACAGGGTGTCCCATAACTTGGGGGCCATAGTGCAGCAGATGATAGAGGTGAGAGAGATTATTTCCGAAAAAAAAGTTTATATAACATGGGGTCAACACATATCTGTTTTTAAGATATAGGATTTTTAATGTTAGAGGAGTGGGGGAAAAAGGGTTTTGCAAAAAAAAAGAAAATCTATCACAGACAGCTGAATACTCAGCTAATTGTGATTCAAAAATGTGATACTCCTTTTTTTTAATAAAGTTACAAGTTAAGAAGATACAGGCTGTCAAAATTATCTCCAAAAATGTATAAAAAATATATTTTTTTAAAATTAATTCTTGCTTACTTATTCTTTTAAAAAATATCAATAATATTTTATTTTTATGTGTCGCTAAAGGTTTGTTTTTATTAACAAGAAATATAAAAAAATATGGCATTTATAAAAGTTTATACCAAAAAAATTGTTTTTTCTAAAAAAAATTGACCGACTAATTTTTTTCAAAATAAGTTTTATTTCAATTTATTGATCTTGTTCTGATGGACGACTTTACCCAATTTCATGTTTTTACTGCGTTTTTTAAAAAAGTTATTATCAAAAAAGTTAAAAAAATTGCTAACTTTGATGCTCTGTATCCCTACAAAGAAAGAGTTTTGACCCCTGCATTATAGGAACTTTTTTATCAGACATGACCTCCTCTATCACCTGTTGGCCTATGGCCCCTAAGTTATGGGACACCCTGTATTGTAGGTACTACATTATGTGTAGCTTTTTTTTCACTTTAAGTATTTAAATTTAATTTATTCAACAGATATTTCAAATATAAAATGTAAAGACAATATTTTTAAATGTACAATGTCTCAATTTTGCATAAAATTTAATTTACATAAAGAAAATAGCTCTAAAAGCACATAAAATCCAATATAACGATGGGCGCGCTTTCTGCCCAGCACAAGTGGTGACGTAACAGCGAGTTTGACCTTGAACATCGATTGCAGACAGATTCGGCAACTGAGCAATCCTGTCTAGTGTATAATCGTTGCTCTCAGTCGACAGTGACCCGTAAAAAGACTAGTCACAATGCGTGTCTGCTGTCTGGTAAGTCATGTTTCTGGCTCTTTTCTGCGATTTCTAGTACATTTATCGAGTATTGTTGAAAGCTATTCTCCATTCATTTTGATATTATTGATTTAGCAGCATTGTGTGATATATCCAGGGCTGGTTCGGGGCCAAAAAATATGGCAGATGCCGCTTCCCTCGCTGCTTGGTCTGCGGCCTCATTTCCCTCGAGCCCAGAAAGCCCTGGTATCCATACTAATGACACATTGTTAACGCTACCAAGCGTATTCAGCGAATCCCTGCAGCTCCTTACGTACGGTTCTCGATGAGACCGTATAGGAATAAAGCGTTCTTAAGGCTGCTTGACTGTCGGAGAAGATTTTCATTGTCATTTTGGTCCAATCATGGTCAGTAATCCAGCTGGCACACAGTTCAATGACTACGAGTTTGGCTTGGATACTAACAACTCTACATCTAGCGCCTAATGGCATTTTGGATCCAATGGTATACCAGAAGCTATGGTTATTTGAAAAATTGGTCCTGTTGTTTAACCAGTCCTTCCTCTCCGGGAGGATAATGTTGTTTGTTTGTCCTGCCATCCTATAGTAGTTTGCCCGTATTCAGATGGATATAATATAAGAGCAATACCTAAATGTACGAACGATGAGCGTTTAAAGAAATCTGGCCGGTTTCCAGCTTATAGTATATAGCGTGTAAACAAGAAAATAATAATTATACAGCTTAAATCCTAATGAACTTTCAGGGTTTTCAAGCGCACATATACAGATACACAATCAGTCTGTAACTGTCTTAGTGTCTTGTCATCAAGCAATCCGGTCAAATAAATCGTTTTGTTTTCATTACTTAGTTAATTACAGTTAATGATAATTAATCAACAAAAACAGTAGATAACCCAGAACTATCGAGAACACAATACTTTTTGAAAGAAGCCTTGCGTAAATGTGTTAGATGTTAGATGCATTTGCATAAATAACTCTTAGTTGTGTTTTTTTTTTAATTTTGTGATAAAAAATATTTAAATTTTTTATTAAAGTGATTTACCAATAAAGAAAGTGTCTATGAAACCAGTTCAGGTCTGGACATTAAAACGTGTCAAAATTGAAATGAAAACATGAAAAAGTTAGGAACGAGCTTTTTGTTGTTTGGTATTGTTATATGGACGTTTGCTTTTGAGGCTATTGACGGTAATGGTAATGTTTTTTTTTGCAATTAAAAAATCTTGAATTTGGTGCTTTTTTGCGTGTGGTAAGTAGCACTTTACCGCACGCGCACCACATTAACAACCACTAAAAACGTCAATATATTTTTTACAAATGTATGATTTTGCTCACTTTCCGCATTCATTATTATATTGTTATTTAAAACACATTTTTTCGGTTTTTATTAAGTCTGATGTTGAAAACATGAACATAAAATGCATTTTTGAAAATTAAAGTGATTTTTTATGTAAAGAAATTAAAATGTTAATTATTTTTTTACTGGATCTAAAGATTATAAGCTTTGTGTCAAGGAATGGGGGGGGGATGCGACACTGCCTCTCTCTTATCCTATTAATAAGGAAAATAGTTCATTTTGCTAAAACAACCAATTTTTTTTCTGTGGAAATGCTTGAACGTGATTTCTAAGAAATAAATGTCAATTCAGTGGCTGTAAAAAATTCACTGACAATTTTTTTAATCTTTTTATTGCCAAGTGTAAAAATATCTCAAAAATAATAGCCAATAGGTGCAGAATGACCTTCCTTTTTTACGTAAGTGTCCTGCACTTTCCAAAATTAGACCTGAGAGCTCCTGAGCGTTTTATTTTTATTTAAAAAAAAGTTTATGCGACTTTCGGAAAAAAACAGTTGCTGGTCCCATGGGACCAGCCCGTGCTAAGTAGAAACAATTTATTTTTATATTAAATCTAAAGATTGTATTAAACACAGACTTTCAGGTCCACCAACCCAACCAATGTAAATAGCGAGATGAAAAAAGTAACAGTAAATAATTAGCAACCGCCCATTTTTACCTTCCTAGCCGACGTTTTGTTTTCGACGAAAATGTTTTTTTTTTTGAGAGAACGCCGAAAATGTGTTATTTGGGTGTATTTGACCTATCCTAGCAATATCGTCATGATGTCTGTCTGTGTGTGTGTGTATTTTATTTCTGTCCGTAACACGATAGCTTCTAAACCGCTGAACCGATTTTTATAAGATTTTCAGGCACTCTAACGAGCTGATTAGATTTTGGTCAAAATCCATTTATGCTAATGAGTTTTTTGACAATAAAAAAATTTAAAAAATGCTAACTTTATAATGGAGCGGTATTTAGAAATATAGTGGACCACATTTTGCTCAATAATTTGTGTTATAACCAAAAACTTCGTAGGAGTTTTAGTTTCAGAGATATTTACAAAAACCTGTTTTTAAGGCTGATTATTATCATAGCTTCACTTGAAGTGTGCAAATAAGCTCGCTAGGAAGGTATCAGATCCGTCATGGATCCATTTATTTTTTATTTAGCTCAAAAATTGTGTTTAAAAGTAAATTTTAACATCCTACAAACCACATGCTGGTTTAGTCATGCACAAAAGTGTCTGGTTCTAAAGGAATCATTTTTAAGAATTTTCGAGGAGGAAAAAGTTTTACACTATTTTAAAAATAGACAGGTACTAAATCTTTTTGGAAACAAGGCCAGAAAAAAGTAATAATTAATATTAAAATATAAAAATTTAATATTTATTTAAACTGGCCGTAGCCCTGTCAAAAATACTGCGTCAAATCTCGTTAAAAAAAAACTCGTAAAAGATTATGAGATCTCGTAGGTATTTTCTGCGGATAATGAAACACCACTTTCTAGTGAAATCTTATGAACTTTCACTAGTTTAAAAAACATATATTTAAACTGTTGAAAGTTCATAAGGATTACACCAGAGAGTAATGTTTCATTATCCACCAAAAATACTTACGAGATCTCATAAACTTTCAAGAGTTTTTATTAGCAGATCATTACGGGCATATCCGCGTTAAATCTTTTAAAAGTATAGATTTAACCAGATACTTCTTGCATGCATATTCGCATTAAATCTGTCGAAAGTTGACGAGATTTCACAAGAAATTGGTCTTATCCGCGCCAAATCCCTAGCAGATCTCGCGAACTTTCACGGGTCACGTCAAGGGCGGATCCAGTGGTGCTTCTCGGGGGGGGGGGGGCACTTTAGGTGACATTCTCTGTTGGTAAAAAACGGTACTAGTGCCCCCCCCCCTGAATCCGCCCTGTTTCTTTTAATACCTGATTTATGTATTATTTTCTACACCAGGCAAAACATTTTGCAAGTTTAGGCTACAAATTCAGTATAATTTATTACTAAAATTTCGATGATAATAACAATAGACACTTTCATGCGCTGCAAGCAAAAATTTAGAATTTTTATTAGCAAAAACCTTACTTTTTACTCATTTTTTGCATATTTAAAAAATTTTCGGGGGGGCAAGTGCCCCTAGTACCCTCCCCTGGATCCGCCACTGAGTCACGTATGTATATTTAAACTGCTGAAAGTTTAGGACATTACATCAGGAAGAGGGCAAAGCGGACTGAACTGAACTATTCTGTGGGAAGAGGTGTTTCATATTCCGCTGAAGATATTATGAACTTTCACGAGCTTTTGTCAACATATTATTACGGGCATATCCGCACCAAATCTATCGAAAGTTCATGGTCTTATGATTCGCGTCAAATCCGTATCACGTGTCGCAAACTTTCATGAGTTTCTGTCCATAAAATCTCATAAAATTTTATAGCAAACGCAGTAACGCACCCAGGAATATGTCTTGTGGGGGGCCCGAGGCCTCATAATGTCGTATTTCATGCTATTTTTTTGTGTTTATTTATGAAATATGTGGAAAATATATACAAAAATCATAGGCTTGCAATTACCTCCTTGGCCGATATACCCCCACTCACCCTTTAAAAAGAATCGGCCAGTCCTTTTTCGCTACAAATTTAAACGTAATTTGTGTAAATGGATCACAAGCAAAATAATGAAGAAAACTCTCTCAACACAATACCAAAAAAAGGAAATCAATCTACATTAAAATATAAAAATACATCATTTATTTAAACTGCACAAATCATTTTGATATTATTAGTAGTTTGAAAGATCATGTTCGGCCGAAATAACCTCCATGCCCGAGATCTCCTCACTCACCCCTAAATAAGATTAGGCCCGTTCTTTCACGCATCCGATTTAAAGGTAATTTCAGATTTCTTTTAAATGTACTTATTTTTTAGAAGGTCAAAAATGCGAAACTTCGGATCTCCCAGGAGTGTGCACAGAAATTGGGAAATGTCAAATTGCTTTAGCTGCTGTGAAAAAAGGAAAGCCGCATAATTTGACGAGATGTGGTTTTAACGGGTTTGAAGAGGTAATACCTGATGGCCTCAATGCCGAAGCTAGGCGTAGGCAACGTAGGCGCCAAAATAAAGATGTTAAATTAGCCTCCCCAAGGAAATGAACACAATTTATCAGAGGCGAACTGACCAACCAAGGCGGCGTTTATACTTTTAAAACAAATTAAAACTTTTGCATTTGTTCCCATTTTTCATAAACATTCTTGGCTTTCGGTGCTATTTTTCTTTAAATGATTTTATTTTTGTAAAATTCTCGCATTAATTTTTTTTTTGTTTTTGACCATAAATTTTCCATCTTGTTCAAACAATACTTAAATTTTCTAAAATTGTCTCTAGCTCAATTTTATGAAAAAGTTATTATAATTACAGTTTTATTTGAATTTGATTGTTATATTTCCAGATAGTTTGCTGTCCAAATATTAATAGTCGTAACCCAACGTCAGAAGTAACCATACCCACAGACAAAAATATAATATGGGACAACAATAATAATAACAAAAACAATGAAGTTGACAAAAGCAATGAGGAGGTTACTCCCGAGCAAAGGATTAATAAGAAGACAAAAAGCGAAAAAGGTAAGAATAGATCCTACCAAGAGGATAATTTAAAAGGTTTTTATACCCATAAAAAAATTGCCTCCCTTAAACGTGCTTTTTGACAGTATTTTTAATCCTCTTGAAGTCATTTCTTGAGCAGACAAAATTTTCTTTCAACCGATGGACATGAGTCCCCTCTGAAAGCATTGATGCATGTGCCATAGACGAACCAAAAAAGGAAAATTTGTAAAATTAAAATTTTTCTTGTTTCTTGTGCTATGTTTAGTTAAAAATCCATTATATGCAGTTACATATTTTATAAGTTAGACATATCTTTCAAAAACAGATGCCTTGAAATAAAAATAAATCAATTTCTAAGAATCCTCAAATTAATAAAAAATTGAACATTCATTTTTGTAACAATAAATAATTAATTAAGGTGAGTAAAAAATTATTTATAAATTTAAAAAACCCAACTACAGAAATGGCGGGCAAAATCGGAAAAACAAAAGTAGTTAATATTCTCATAACTGGGGCTAAAGTGCCCCCAAAATTATAATCCGAAATAGGCTCTATTAGCTAACTAGATTATTATTTTTATTAAACTGAGATAATAATTGTCGTACAGCGAGTAAATCAAATAAATTCAATTTTATTTCAGCTTGCGAAAAAATTGTAAAGGATCATAAACTGAATCCTTTGATACAGTTCAACATAATTGATGGTGAAGATGCGAAAATTGGAGAATTTCCCCACATGGTAATATATACTAAATAATTTATAGGGACAAGGTTGCGGTTTATCGATAATTGCAAAAATGCGTCTGAGGGCCACTTTCTCACATCAGGTTAAGTCCTAAGTTTGTCTTAGTACTTGCTGGTGCTGTCAAAGTTCCACTTAAGTATCAAATTTCGGACATTAGCGTAACTGGTATTTAAGTTAAACTTCTAACCTCCAAGATTGTTAATTCACGATATTTATCTCTAATTATAATATTTGCAATTTTATGATAAAATACAGATACTGGAATACCCCCGAGGGGTAAACCGATATTAAAATTTTGTATATCTTCTGCAAAACGGTTCCATATTTTAGGTCCTGCCAAGTATTTTTCAGTCAGGACAAGCGCGGATCAACACATAGGGGGGGGGGGGTAATGGTGGATGGAAATCTATTTTTGTACTTATTTTTTTCCTAGGGGGTTACCACCTCAAATCCGTGCGTGGGAAAAAATAGAAATCCGAATTAGGCTTTTGTGCAAAGGCTCGCTTTCCCAGGGTAAATGAGACTGCACCGAGGGATGCCCGCAGTGTAGGTGTACAAGTTCGTCTACAGGACCCCACAGGACCATACAGGACTTCCACAAGACTATACAGGACTTCCACAGGACTCCACAGGACATGTATATGGCTATACAGGACACTACAGGACAAAAAAAATTATTAAAGTCCTGTAGGACAGTGTTCTAATCTAGTTCAGCTGATCACCCCTCGGACTGCACACACATCAGAACACAAGTTGTTTTAATTTTTTTTTATTTAAATAATAAACGAAACAAAATCCAGAAAAAATATCAGATTTTTTCTGTCAAAAACATCATTGCGTTTTAAATGTGATTTTTGCAGCGTTGCCAGAGATTTTTCAACTTAAGTTAAGAATAAGATAAGAGGAAGATCAGAAAGTAAATTTATAACTTAAGTCAAGCTACTACGTATATAAGTTAAAACATAAGATAAGCCGAAGTCAGAAAGTGGCCCTGATTTAAGCAGTTCTTAACAAATCCTAAATCACACGTTTTAAATAGTAAGGAGGCCGTGAAGATTTTGGGAACTTATTTTCTTTGTCAGCAAACATCGATAAAACTAACGATCAATTCTAAGCAAAATTTGTTATATTAATAGGGGGGGGGGTTATATTACTAGCGATGGGCTTAGGCGCAAAATTCAAAAAAAGTTATAAATTCGAGGGACTTTTTATCTTAGTAATGCATATCTGTTATTAATTAATTAGTGAAAGCTGCACTTAAGCTAAGTATAAAAAATAGTACCTATGACTAATCGCTAATTATAAGAAATATCTCTGGCAAAATCGTCAAAAAATTAAATATTCAATTTTTGACAATTTTGCCCATATTTAGTCATACTATTTTTTATACTTAAGTTAGTATAGCTTTCACTAATATACACATATGCATTATTAAGAAAAAAAAATCCTTAAGTTCATAAATTTTTTTGCATTTTGCGACTAAACCAATCGGAAAATAGGAAGAGTTTAAATTGATTTTCTTTCACAAAATCACTAATGTTCTTCAATAAAAAACCTCGTACCCTTTGGTACATCAATTTTAACAAATCTATTAATTAGTTGAAGAAGCATAAGGTTACACAATTATAAAAACAAAATGGTGCTTTTCCAGACATTATTAAAAAGCTTACGAGGGTTTAAAGGTGGGATTTTGGATAATTTGAGAAAAAAAAATTAAAAATTCATACCTCTTTAGCCGTGACTCTTAGGACCCAAGTTCCAAGGTTTAAAAGGTAGCAAATGACCCCAACAATATCCCAAAAAATTTTGACGGTTCATGTGCCGAACCCACTGTATAAGTTTTTTCTTAGAATTGCTCACTGAACAATTCTATTTTGCTGACAAAGAAAATAAGTTCCAAAAAATGTCACTGCCTCCCCTACTAAAATGGGACACATTGTTCATTAATTTACAAGCACTGGCGGATCCAGGATTCTCGCCGGAGGGGAGGGGCCAACTGGCCAAGAAGCATAAAAAACCAAAATATTTTTATGCTGTTTTAAAGTTTATTTAGCACCATAAAATATAAAAAAATAATGGATTCAATGGCATTAAAAAGTATTCAGTTTTTATACCTTTTAATAACTATGTATCCTGCTCAATTCCCTGAGCAGAGGATAGGTATTCAGAATTTATTCCAACCAATACTTTTTTATCCAAAACTGTTTTGGTTACATGTATATACCAAATTCTGAATTCATTTTTTATACATTTAAATACTTCTCAATATCTTTTGAATCCTTCCATTTAAATGACTTTTTATGAATTTATTATTTATACCGTTGAATACTTTTCAATACCTTCCTTTATCAATACAATTGAATGACTTTTCAAGTATTCATTTTCTATATATTTGAATACATATTTATACACTTTAAAGCAATCCAATTAAATACCTTTTTATGTAATCATTATTTATACCAATGAATACTTTTTAATTCCTTCCATTCTCAATACAACCGAATAAACATAAAAGGATTCATTTTTAATACATTTGAATACATACTAATACGTTATAGAATAATCCATTTAAATGACTTTTTATGAGTTCATTATTTATCCTGTTGAATACTTTTTAATACCTCCCTTTATCAATACAATTGAATGAACTTTTCAAGTATTCATTTTCTATATATTTGAATACATAGTTATACTCTTTAAAGCAATCCAATTAAATACCTTTTTATGTAATCATTATTTATACCAATGAATACTTTTTAATTCCTTCCTATCTCAATGCAACCGAATAAACATAGAAGGATTCATTTTTAATACATTTGAATACATACTAATACGCTATAGAACAATCCATTTAAATAACTTTTTATAAATTCTTTATTTATCCTGTTGAATACTTTTCAATACCTTCCTTTATCAATACAATTGAATGAACTTTTCAAGTATTCATTTTCTATATATTTGAATACATATTTATACTCTTTAAAGCAATCCAATTAAATACCTTTTTATGTAATCATTATTTATACAAATGAATACATTTTAATTCCTTCCTTTGTCAATACAACCGAATAAACATAAAAGGATTCATTTTTAATACATCTGAATACATACTAATACGCTATAAAACAATCCATTTAAATGACTTTTTATGAATTCATTATTTATCCCGTTGAATACTTTTCAATACCTTCCGTTATCAATACAATTGAATGAACTATTCAAGTATTCATTTTCTATATATTTGAATACATATTTATACTCTTTAAAGCAATCCAATTAAATACCTTTTTATGTAATCATTATTTATACCAATGGATACATTTTAATTCCTTCCTTTCTCAATACAACCGAATAAACATAGAAGGATTCATTTTTAATACATTTGAATACATACTAATACGCTATAGAACAATCCATTTAAATGACTTTTTATGAATTCATTATTTATCCCGTTGAATACTTTTCAATACCTTCCTTTATCAATACAATTGAATGAACTTGTCAACTATTCATTTTCTATATATTTGAATACATATTTATACTCTTTAAAGCAATCCAATTATATACCTTTTTATGTAATCATTATTTATACCAATGAATACTTTTTAATTCCTTCCTTTCTCAATACAACCGAATAAACATAAAAGGATTCATTTTTAATACATCTGAATACATACTAATACGCTATAGAACAATCCATTTAAATGACTTTTTATGAATTCATTATTTATCCCGTTGAATACGTTTCAATACCTTCTGTTGCTGATTTGAGGTTGGTAGAGCTGCGGGACTGTAAGCGCTGCTGGTCGTTTTATAAAATCTGGGTGCAAAAATCCTTATCCTTCCGAGCCACACAAAGACAATATAGAGGATTGGCACTCACCTTTTCAGCTGTTTCCGTCGTCCAGAGGAGCTCCTCTCGCTGGCCCAGTCGTTGCAGTCGACCCACACTAGAATCACTTGTTTGTGTAATGGTTTAGTTTGATTTTCTAAGAATGTTATTGGATTTTTTGGTTAATAGAATTTATCACCATGCTGCGTGGTGATCTCGATAGAATACGACAGACGAATCCTCTTTTTGGTTACGCCTTTTTGCGCAGATTCATTTTTCGTAGATGGCGCTGGCGTTTTGCTTGTGCCAATCAAATTGAAATTGTGTGGGTTTTCCGAATACGGGAATTTGGCGCAAAATTTGAATTTAAAATTAAAGTTGCACGAACATTTTCCGCCCACTTAAAACGAAGTTTTACATTGAGATTAATTAAGTAAACAAATGGCTATATAAAAAAAATATAAGTTAATTCAAAACCTTAAAGGGTAGGTTATTAAAATCCGTTTTAGGTTTATAGATTAAAAAGAAAAAAAAATGAAAAAAAATATATATATTCTAGATAACGACACACGAAACAAAAGAAGTTGCTTGGGAGTTTAGTGCGCATCTAAAGGTAGTGGGCACAACTTGACCACGGGACGAGTGAAAAGTCCGTGTTGTGTTTTAACAGTAGCAACTCGAATGTGATTATCCCGACCAGGATGTACAGATACTATTCTACCCAGCAACCAGTGTAATGGCGGCCTAGTTTCATCCTTAGTTAATACAAGCGTATCTAGCTTGATTTCAACCGAAGGGTCCGACCACTTAGAACGCTGTTGTAAAGTATTTAAGTACTCGAGTTTCCAACGCTTCCAGAAATCGGCATGAATTCGTTGGATAAGTTGCCAACGCTTAAGGGTATTAACCTTAAGGGTAGAAAGGTCAGGATCAGGACACGAATTAAGGGGTTCCATTGTGAGGAAATGACCCGGAGTCAAAGACGTAAGATCGTTTGGGTCAGAGCTTTGCTCACAAAGGGGTCGAGAATTGAGTAATGCCTCTATTTGGGCGAGGAGAGTATAGAGCTCTTCGAAGGTTAGTATCTGGTCACCGATGACCCGATACAAATGTGTTTTTATAGATTTGACTCCTGCTTCTGCTAGACCATTTAGGTGGGGGGCTCCCGGACTATTAAGACACCATTTGATTTTTAAGCTCTCAGAAGCTAATTTCGAAAGATTATGGAGCTCCTTAATAGCCCCAACAAAGTTTGAGCCTCTATCACTTGTGATTTGGACACAAGTGCCACGTCTAGCGACAAAGCGTCGTAAAGCAGCGATGCACGCCTCTGTGGTTAAATCCGAAACAAGCTCGATATGGATTGCTTTGACAGAAGTATCGACAAAGACTGCGATATATGATTTACCAACTTGTGCTCCACGACGTCTCTGACCTACAAAGGTTTTGATTGGGCCTGCATAGTCTAAGCAAACGTGTGAAAAACATTTTAATTGTGACGTTCTAAAAGAAGGTAAATCCGACATGTACGGAGTGTAAGGTTTTGGCTTTAAGCGAAAGCAGGGAATACATTTCAATAAAACCCTCTGAATAGCTCGACGTGATGACATAATCCAAAACTTTTGACGAATTAAGTATTGGACTGTGTTTATTCCGGGATGTAAATTTTCGTTATGAGTTTGAATAATGATCAATTGGGTTAATCTATGAGATTTCGGCAATAATAAGGGATGTTTTGCCTCAAAGGAGAGTTGAGAATGCCGTAAGCGTCCGCCCACTCTAAGGAAACCCAATTCGTCCAAAAAGGGCGCGAGTTTGCGAAACGGCTTAGGTAATAGCTGAGTATTTTGAATTTTTTGAATGATATCCGAAAAACACTCTTCTTGGACCCTTTTAACTAAAACAAGTAGAGCCTTGTGTAGTTCAAAAGCGGAAAAAACGCCGGATACAGGGTCAACTGAGGGTTTTCGATTGTGAATAAGTCTTAGAAAATGACAAATGATTTTTTGAATAGTATTTAAATTGGATATTTTATCGATTAATCTATCAAAAAAGTTTTGATTTTGAATTTCTGCCGTCAGCACCACTGAATTTTCCGGTTTTTCTTCTTTGAGAACCTCGTCTGGAACTCCCAAAGAACGTTCATTTATAAACCTTTGAATTTGCCACTCCGTAGTGGGCAAGGTAATCCATGGAGGGCCGTGAAACCAAAGAGGGTGATTTATTAAGTTATTGGGCGACAACCCTCTGCTAGCGCAGTCGGCAGGGTTCTCGAGTGAAGTAATGTGATACCATGGGACTTCGGGGATTGTTTCTTGAATACGACTTACGCGGTTTGCCACAAAGGTCTTCCACTTGTGAGGTGAAGATGTGACCCAATGAAGCGTGACCTGTGAGTCCGAGAACGCAAGAATTTCATCGATTACGAGTAATGATGAATAGGTGCGAATAACTAGTTCGAGTAAATCAGCTAATAGAGTAGCTCCAAGTAGTTCCAAACGTGGGATTGAAATAGTGTGTAAGGGAGCAACCCTTGACTTGCCCATGACTAGAGCAGTTTTGATAATTTTATTTGGTAATTCGACGCGAACGTATACGCAAGAAGCGTATCCTAGCTCGGATGCATCGCAGAAACCTAGCAATTGACATCGTTGAATATTATTCGAAAAAATATGTCTAGGTATACAAAGATTCGAAAGAGTGGTTAATTGATTATTGAATTGATTCCAAAGAGTTTTGATTGGATCGGGGGGTATTTCATCCCAATCAGTTTTGCATAACCAAAGTTTTTGCATAATCACTTTGGCTAAAAATGAAACAGGCGATAAGAAACCTATAGGATCCCAAATTTTAGCGATAGCTGATAAAATATTCCTTTTGGTGCAAGGTTTTTCACAAGGGGTACAAGAATAGGTAAAAGTATCTGTAGAAGGGTGCCACTGAAGGCCCAATACGTTAATCGATGTTGAAGAATCGTCTTCAAAGGTAACAGGGATCTGACAATCAGCGGGCGACAAATGTGAAAGAAGTTTCGGATTATTTGATGCCCATTTTCTTAATTCAAATTTTCCCAATTTAAGCAACGCTATGAGATCCTTTTGAAGTGATAAAGCACCTTCTAGAGAGTTAGCTCCACAGCAAATATCGTCCATGAAAATGTTATTCAAAAGGACCTGGGATGCTTCAGGATAATTCTTAGCCTCCAGGATGGCTAGTTCTCTAAGAGTTCTGATAGCTAAATAGGGGCTTGAACTAACACCAAACGTCACTGTATTAAGCCTGTATTCCTGCAGGGGTTCATTGGGATCAAATCGCCAAAGTAGCCTTTGGTAGTCCCGATGAATTGGATTAATTTGAATTTGTAAAAAGTGCTGTTTTATATCAGTCAAAAATACGATAGAATAAAATCTGAATTTTAATAGAATTTCGGAAATATCGGCTTGTAATTTTGGTCCTATTAAAAGAGTTTCGTTCATGCTTAGGCCTTTCGAACCCTTAATCGAAGGGTTAAAAACCACCCGGAGTTTAGTTGTTGATTTGTCAAGACGAAGGACTCCGTGATGTGGTAAATAAGAACATAACTGAGGTCTAGGTTCGGATCTTGGAATTAAAGACATGTGCCCGTTTTTGAGATATTCTCTCATAAAATCCGAGTACATACTATTGAAATTTGAGTTTTTATTAAGCGAGATTCGAGAGACAAAAATTGACGATAGGCCACTGAATATGTGTCTCCTAGATCAGGAGGGTCAATGTGACGAAAAGGCAAATTTACAGTAAATCGGCCCGAAATATCTCTAGTGGTAGTTTTTTGGAAAATCTCTTCACATCTTTTTTCTTCGGGTGAGAGAAACGTTTTTGACTTAATTGATTCTAGTTCCCAAAATCTGCGAATATTAAAGTCGAGAGACTGCTCACAGGAAGTAAAGTAAGAATTGACTTGAGGTGAAATATTTATGCTTTGAGTTTGGCCCATCAAGACCCACCCAAAAACTGTCTCAAAAGCGGAGGGTTGGCCGTGAGGTCCTGGAATTCGTCCTGATTGGACGATTTCTGTGTAAAGTTGTGCACCTAAGAGTAAGTCAATTGGACCAAGGTTGTAAAATTGGTTATCTGCAAGCTTTAGATTTGAAATATGACTCCAATTGGATGAATCTACCTGTACTGAGGGCATATTCGAACAGAGTTTCGGTAAAACGAAGACTTGAATAGAAAAGGTAGGCTCTTGTTGACCTAGGGCTCGAATAGTGCAAGTAGAAATGCCGTTAGTGGCCGACGAAGATTGATTTAGTCCCAGAACAGGGATCGAAATTTTGTTTCTTGGCAAGCCTAACCTGTTAAGACAAGCTTCGCTTATCAGGTTAGCTTGGCTACCGCTGTCCAGAAGTGCTCGGACAGGTTGGTAGTTACCCCGACTATCCAGTACCTCTAATTTTATAGTCGCTAGAAGCACTGTCGTCCGGGGCGTCAAGGTGGATAACGAAGAGTATTGATTTGTAGATGTATTTGGATTCGAATTGATTTGAATTGAATTTGAACTGGGTTGAACAAAACTAGGGTTCTGTTGGCTAAGAATTGAATTTGAATTCTGTTACGATAAGTTTGTGCCTGTGCTTGGCACGGCCACTTGATTTGGATTAAAACTTTGATTTAAGTTCGAATTTTGATTTGAATTTTGGCTTGAATTAACAAAGGATTGACTTGAATTCTGACGGATTGAATCTGTCGTTTGCGATAGATGAATAAGACTATGGTGCCTATGTCGACATACCCTGCAGTTGTAGGTACTACTGCAGTCCATTACTTGATGATTTGAACGTAAACAGTTGATACATAACGATTGTTGTTTTACATAAGTAAAACGATCTGCAGGAGATTTGGAGATAAAAACACCACACTGCGAGAGTGGATGAAAAGAATTATTGCATAATTTGCACTTATAGGGTTGTTGGTTTTGTCGAAATTGAGTATTGGATTGTTTATTTGATACTTGTGAGTGCGTATGCGCTAAAAAATTTGATGGAGGGCTTGATTTGTACTGATTATTTGAATAAGAATTATATTTTTGGTTACTAGAATTCGAATAATTTGGTTTTTGCTGTTTTGAAGTCGAAGGTTGCATTTGCGTATTTTGGGGAGATAGCTGTACTGTTTCAAGAGCACGGCATTGGTTAATAAGAAACTAAATTAGATTTTGATATGTTGGAATCTCGGTAGTACTATACTTTAATTCGAAAGCGGTTCTTGTGGTTTGATCGATTTTTGATAATAAAATTGAAAATAAACAAAAACACCACGACGTTACTGGAAATTCAAGATTTTCGAGCGCCGCAATATTCTCGGAAAAGGTATCTACCAAGACTCTAAGATCCTTTGCTGACTGGTTTCCCTTTAAAGAATTTGCATAGTAGATTGAGTTCCAGTAGGTACTGGCTAAAAGTCTTTTATTTTGATAGCGATCTGTTAATACCTTCCAGGCGATTGCGTAATTACTTGCCGTTAATTTTATAGAACTTAAAATATTAAGTGGTTCGCCCTCAAGGAAGGTTAGCAAATGTTGAAATTTCCTTATATCGGAATAATTAGAGTTTTCGTGAACCAAACAAGAATAAACATCGTAAAAGGTTGGCCACCTTTTTACGTTTCCATTAAAGCAGGTACCTTTAAAGGGCCCAGATCATCGCTACGTGAATAGTGTGAAGTTGCGGGGGTAAAATTTGAATGAACTGAATCGAAACATAAACTCGAAAAAAGAACTTTAGCTTGGTGGTAGAATAGATCCGTATCTTTCCTAATTTTGTCCTGTACTTCGAATTCATCATCGTCGTCGTCTTTCAAGGGACCTATGATGTCATTATGAATGTTTTTAAATTGTTCATAGTGATCATCTAACGATTCGTAAAACGCCTTAAAAATTGGCAAGGAAGAACTATCTGATTTAGCTTTTGTTCCCAAGTTATACGTTTCCGTAATACGAGATATTGAAACTTTGCGTTGATTCTCAAGCTTTTTTAACGACATATTGTTAATCAAAAAAAAAATAAAAAATATTTAAAAGGAATAAAACTAACACTTGACCCCTATTGACTTTAATCAGTCCAAAAGAGTTCAACAAGCATATATTTTATTATCGATTTCTCGAATAAATGCAAAAACTTATCAACAGCTGTTATCCTAGGTCGCGATTTTTCTCCCAAAATAAATGCACACAAAACAACTTGTACCTACTACCGCTTCTCTTATTATTTACAGGTAAATACTAATTCTACTAGATGTGTTTGTTTACCTGTTAAATAAGAACAAAGCATTTAACTCACAAGCACTTTTGTTGTTTTGAATAACTATAACATATTATTTAAACAAATAACTATTATTTAAACAAATTTTGATTTTTGAATCAAAACAAACGACGTACCAAGTGCCAATTTCGGCTGCAATGAAATGTGGGTGGAGCAACCGTTAAGCCACGCAAGGGGGGACGGAACCTCCTTTCTAAACCGGACACGGCAACAAACGAACCAAAATGGCGAGGCGAAAAAATCTAATATTTTTAGCAAACAAATTTTAAAAAACTATCCGGCTCGAAGGACCAGAAAATGTTGCTGATTTGAGGTTGGTAGAGCTGCGGGACTGTAAGCGCTGCTGGTCGTTTTATAAAATCTGGGTGCAAAAATCCTTAAAAGGACGATGTAAAAATATTAATTTTTCCGAGCCACACAAAGACAATATAGAGGATTGGCACTCACCTTTTCAGCTGTTTGGTTTAGTTTGATTTTCTAAGAATGTTATTGGATTTTTTGGTTAATAGAATTTATCACCATGCTGCGTGGTGATCTCGATAGAATACGACAGACGAATCCTCTTTTTGGTTACGCCTTTTTGCGCAGATTCATTTTTCGTAGATGGCGCTGGCGTTTTGCTTGTGCCAATCAAATTGAAATTGTGTGGGTTTTCCGAATACGGGAATTTGGCGCAAAATTTGAATTTAAAATTAAAGTTGCACGAACACCTTCCTTTATCAATACAATTGAATGAACTTTTCAAGTATTCATTTTCTATATATTTGAATACATATTTATACTCTTTAAAGCAATCCAATTATATACCTTTTTATGTAATCATTATTTATACCAATGAATACTTTTTAATTCCTTCCTTTCTCAATACAACCGAATAAACATAAAAGGATTCATTTTTAATACATCTGAATACATACTAATACGCTATAGAACAATCCATTTAAATGACTTTTTATGAATTCATTATTTATCCCGTTGAATACGTTTTAATACCTTCCTTTATCAATACAATTGAATGAACTTTTCAAGTATTCATTTTCTATATATTTGAATACATATTTATACCCTTTAAAGCAATCCAATTAAATACCTTTTTATGTAATCATTATTTATACCAATGAATACTTTTTAATTCCTTCCCTTCTCAATACAACCGAATAAACATAGAAGGATTAATTTTTAATACATTTGAATACATACTAATACGTTATAGAACAATCCATTTAAATGACTTTTTATGAATTCATTATTTATCCTGTTGAATACTTTTTAATACCTTCCTTTATCAATACAATTGAATGAACTTTTCAAATATTCATTTTCTATATATTTGAATACATATTTATACTTTTTAAAGCAATCCAATTAAATACCTTTTTATGTAATTATTATTTATACCAATGAATACATTTTAATTCCTTCCTTTCTCAATACAACCGAATAAACATAAAAAGATTCATTTTTAATACATCTGAATACATACTAATACGCTATAAAACAATCCATTTAAATGACTTTTTATGAATTAATAATTTATACCGTTGAATACTTTTTAATACCTTCCCTTATTAATACAATTGAATGAACTTTTCAAGTATTCATTTTCTATATATTTGAATACATATTTATACTCTTTAAAGCAATCCAATTAAATACCTTTTTATGTAATCATTATTTATTCCAATGAATACTTTTTAATTCCTTCCTTTCTCAATGCAACTGAATAAACATAGAAGGATTCATTTCTAATACATTTGAATACATACTAATACGCTATAGAACAATCCATTTAAATCACTTTTTATGAATTCATTATTTATCCCGTTGAATACTTTTTAATACCTTCCTTTATCAATACAATTAAATGCACTTTTCAAGTATTAATTTTCTATGTATTTGAATACATATTTACACCCTTTAAAGCAAAACAATTAAATACCTTTTTATGTAATCATTATTTATACCAATGAATACTTTTTAATTCCTTCCTTCATCTCAATACAACCGAATAAACATAAAATGATTCATTTTTAATACATCTGAATCCATACTAATACGCTATAAAACAATCCATTTAAATGACTTTTTATGAATTCATTATTTCCCACATAGCATTGAAAGAACATTCAAATGCTTTGTATATGCTTTTTAGGTACTTTAAAGAATATTCTTTTAGTGATATGCTTAGCATATTTTGAAAAGAAGATTCACATCCCAAGTATATGCGATGAATATACTGTAAAGGATCTTCTTTTAGGAATCAGCATACCATATTCTTGGCATATACCATGTGAGAATGTTTCACTTTAGTTCATCCATAGTATATACCAGTTATGAACGTGCCAAGAATATTCTGAGATTAACATGCTAAGAATATTCCGGAATGCACTAGAAAATACACATATATTTTAATAATATTCATGGCATGAATACATTCTACAAAAAACACTACAATATTCTTTAAACATTTTTGAATAATAAAACTGTACAAAAATATTGCTTTTTAGAGAATTGGTAATTTTAAGTATAGTACCATGTGTAAAGAATATTCTAAAAATTCTAAATTTAAATGATAATTAAATACCTGTTGAAAATTGCTTAAATTCTTAGAGCTCGGCGATTTTTTCTAAAAAATTATGACGTCACAGCCGAGATCATTTTTATAAATTTTGATTGAATAATTTTTTCAATCAACGATGTGATTGCGTGTCAAACTGTTTAAGAAATTTATAACCGATCTTTCTGACTGTGGCGTTCCAGGGTTCCTAATTTGGTCATAATCAGTGGCGTATATAGAAAAAAGCTTCGGGGTGGGCCCGAGACAGTTTTGGGCGTATATGAGAGGGGGGGGGCCGGGCCCCCCCGTAGCTAAGATTTTTTAGATATTTTCCACATATTTCATGAATACAAACATAAAATAGGATAAACTACGGCCTCATGGGGTCTCGCCCCCCCCCCCTCCCCAAAATGGCTCTGGTTCAAAATAGCGAGGACAAAATAGCGCAGGACAAAATAGCACAGGACAAAATAGCGCAGGACAAAATAGCGCGGGACAAAGTAGCCCGGGACAAAATAGCGCAGGACAAAATATCGCAGATCTCAAAAAGATACTAAAAAAATAACCTAACCTTACTTGGTTAGTTTAATATACAGTGAAGGCCTAACCTTATCACTCAAACTGCACCAGCCGAAGTGGACCAGGGGTCGAGGATAGGTTACGTAAATTGTACAAAAACAACAAGAGATTGAGTCTCAAAAATTATTCAGTTTTAAGAATGGGAAAAATGTAAATTTTGGAGGTCTTAAAATGTATTTATTCTGTATACTTGAAAGGGGATTCAAAAGGATAATTATTTAATGGATTGGAGGGTATTAAAAAAACCCTTAATGGTATAGAAATGGATTCTTTTTGAATGACACAAAGTGTATTGAAATTGATGAAATGTTCATATACTTTTTAATGACAATTTAATACACCTTTTCAAATCCTTTTTTTGAATAAGAAAGAATTGAAAATGTGAATTTGGGAGGTATTAAAATGTATTAGGGCAGTTCTTCAGAAAACCTGTGAAACAGTGTCACAGGGGTAAATATCTCATTTTTTGAAGCAGAAACCTACTTTTTAATTTAAAATAGGATAAAATGCAATCTAATTTCCTACCTCACAAAAAAAAATTTTTGCTGTATTAACAGTAGCTGAGGTCTCAGGCTTTGTTAATGTCACAACCCCCAGGTGAGCACATTCCGACTTATTTTTTAAAGTTATGGTTAATGATTTACATTAATATAGTTAAGTTCTAACAAGATCAACTCAAAAAAAAACTATTTTGAGCCAAAATAATAATATTCAACAAAAGACACTCTGATTTTTTAAAAATAATATTGTTGTCACACCCTCTTTGCATCAGCTTTGTTACCAATTTTTAAATCGCACTAAAATCCATATATGGCAACACAAGCAGCCGCCATTGCATTCTTCCGTTTACTTTAGTCTCATTCTTCGCTGTCAAGAAGCAGGTGGACGCTGTGAAGTGTTGGTGTTTTTTTTTTTAATTTTGAAGTGACAAAACAGGTAAGTGACAAGCACACTTTCTCAACTTTGTTGTCAAGTTCCTGACAATACAAAAAATGTCTTAAATAATCTAAATGTGACTTAATAATGCACAAAACGTAATAAAAAACAGGGCAAAAAAACAGATCCCAACATTTTGTTTTTAAGGAGTTAGGCGGGAAATATGAATAGATTCCTCAGCTCCGTTAATATCAGCTTTGTTAATACTGGTGGTAACAAAGCTGAGGATGTGTTAACAAAGTTGAATATCATAGTATAATTTACTGAAAAAGCTTATGTTAGCTCGCGGTTAGAAAAACGATAACTGCAATGGACTGTAAATATTTTAATTAATGAAAGCGCGAACAAACATAAATATATTGATATGAAATTACGAAATAATCAAACGTCCATAGGTTAATTGTTATGCCACACAACGGCAATCAGAAACAAAGGCACTCACCAGTTTGCAGCCAATTTCTCCACGTTCCAAGGGGCCCCTGAATGGATCTAATGATGTCGCCACGTAGCTGAAGGGCTGAAGTTTCTAGTTCTATGCTTCAGTACACCAAAATCGAGCACTTTCGGGTGTAGAAATTTGAAATAGTTGGAGAACGAAATTAACACGCCATTTCTCGAGGCGATTGACAATGGATCTCTCTGGTTGTTGGTGCGCATGTCCAAATGCGCGAAATGCACTCTGTCCTTCATACAATTGTGTGGTTTTAAAAATATATAAACAACCGTGAAATTTAGCGGGAGCTAACATAACTGCCCTCCAAAACACACAATTTTAGAATCTCAACCGGACAGATACAGATATAAGAAAAAGGATCGACCGATAAATATAAATGAATGAAAACAGATAAGCATCGTAAGTTTATTTAGAGATAACGAAATCCCGAAAAAGGCAAAACAAACAAACAAAAAATTCAAAAAAAAATAACGAAAAACCTATTGTAATACCCGGTAATAGGTAGAAAAATTAAAATTACTTTTAATTTGGCAAGAGGCACAGTTTTACAACTGGCCGCTTATAAACACCGGTAACCGTTTGTACCGTCGCAACACGCACCTGACCGTCTCCGCCGGGATGCAGTTCGATGACCCGACCGACCGGCCATTTCAAAGGTAATTGAATGTGATCACTTGTTATGATAACCAAATCATTTAATTTGATATTTGGGGACGAATCAGCCCACTTGTGTCGCTGTTGTAGCGTATGCAAATACTCTATAGAATACCGTTTACAAAAATCATTATGTAGTTTTTGGATTAGTTGCCATCTCGAGAGCCGATTTAGGGGAACCTCGGACAAATCTGACTCCGGAATTTCTGAATTAAGGGGTTCAAGTGTCAAAAAAATGCCCAGGGGTAAGAGGTTGAAGATCGAGTGGGTCTGAAGAGGCAGGAGATAAAGGGCGACTATTAAGTACGGCTTCTATGCGACAGGTAAGGGTGGACATCTCCATGATAGACAACTTCTAGTCTCCGACAACTCGAACAAAGTGAGTTTTAAAACTTTTGACGCCAGCTTCTGCCATTAAAATGTGGACTCAGAGGAGGTCCCAGATGCCAACGAATAGAAAGTCTGGTGGCAGCACTTCTTGCGTAATCAAGTAATTGGTTACGAAATCCTATAAAATTACTGCCTTGATCTGACCAGCATTGCGTCACGCTTCCACGTCTGGAAATGAATCGATGCAATGCACCTACGAACCCTTCGGTGGACAGTTCCATGGTTAATTCCAAATGCACGCAATGTGTGGCCGTACAGACAAACACACAGACATACGATTTGAAAGCTTTACAACCACGGTAACGATGAGGAATCACAAAGAAAGGTCCACAAAAGTCGATAGCTACACTCGAAAAAGGTTTAAGTTGATTGATTCGATGAGCGGGAAGTGAACTCATTATGGGCGGTCTATAGGGTTTAGGGTTGATTCTAAAACATTGCAAGCACTTGGATATGGTTCTTTGAATTGCCCGTCTGGCAGATAATATCCAAAATTGCTGTAAAAGCAGATTATGTAATGTTTTAAACCCAGGATGAAGGTATTGTCGATGAGCGGACTCGATAAGAAGAGTAGTTAAACGATGGTTACTCGACAGTAAGGCGGGGTGTTTTGCAGAATAAGACAAAAGGTCAGATTTTTGTAATCTGCCACCGACTCTAATGATACTATTTTCATCAATAAAATGTGAAAGTCCTCGAAAAGGTTTCGGTATTGGTTTATCCTTAGATAACGCGGAAAAAAGCTCAGAAAAACAAGAACCTTGAACGCGTTTGATAAGAAGGTATAACGCACTTTGCATCTCACCGGTGGTAGAAAAAACAATATTCTCAAAAATAACTTTTTGGTCCGGCGGCTTAGTGGGTTTTTAATAGGAATGGTTTTCAAAAAGGTTAACTATTCGAAGGACATAACAAATGATACGTTGAATTTTTGATATAGATGAATATTTGATAAGAAGCTGATCTAAGAAGTTGACATCAATTATCGCATTGCAACAGACCTTCGGCTTTTCCTCCAGATTAATATCTCCGAAATCAATCGGCATTTTTGATTTATGAAAATCGGGCCATTCGTTTTCGGGAGACCACAAAAACGACGGTGCGTTCCACCACATGTCATGTGACATAAGCTGTGAAGGGGTGGCCCCTCGGGACGCAATATCGGCGGCATTTAAAGCAAAAGGAATGTAGCGCCACGAGTTTGAGGGAATGATTTCTTGGATTCTACTGACTCGATTTCCAACAAAAGTTTGCCAGCGATTAGGAGGGGATGAAAGCCAGTGCAATACGACATGCGAATCGCAGAAAGTAACGATATTTGTAAAAGTTATTTTTCCTTCATAGCTAGATAAAATGAAGTCAATTAATTCGCTTAAAAGAAATGCGCCTAGGAGTTCTAGCCTAGCCAAAGTTTGTGACTTTATAGGCGCGACCCTAGATTTTGCAGATATGAGAGAAACAGATATATTATTTTCCTCTTCTACACGAAAATATACGACGCCTGCGTAGCCTCGAATTGAAGCGTCACAGAAGCCGATGATTTGACAGGTATTCGTTTTTGACAGTTTGATTTGTCGGGGTAATTGAAAATTGGAAAGAAGCGGGAATTCAGAACGAAGTTTGTGCCAAGAGTCGATGATAGAAGAATCTGGTTCTTCGTCCCAGCCTATTTTCGATATCCACAACTGTTGCAAAATAAATTTTGCTTGTAGCAACAATGGACAAAGAAAACCTAAGGGATCGAAGATTGTTCCTATGATAGATAAAATAGCACGTTTGGTTGGGGGTTTGTCCTTCATTCGGCATTGATAAGAAAAAATGTCGTTTTTTGGATGCCATTGAAGTCCTAAAACTTTGATAAAGTGGGGTTCCTCCTTGTCAAAAGAGAGAGGCATTTGACGATCGGATTCTGGCAATGTTGCCAATAACTCGGGACAATTGCTTGCCCATTTTTTAAGTTCAAATCCTCCCGACTTCAACAAATCATTGAGTTCCGTTTGAAGGGAAAGAGCTTCAGAAAGCGAAGGGCTAGTTCCCAAGATATCGTCGATATAGATTGACGTTTTTAGAACAGTACTCACCATAGGAAAACGTTCCTTTTCTCTCTCTGCCAGCTCATTTAAGGTACGCATGGCTAGAAAAGGTGAGCATGTCATGCCAAAAGTGACAGTAGAAAGTTCCCACACTGAAAGTGGGTCATGTGGAGAAAACCTCCACAATATCCTTTGATAAGGACGGTGATAAGGATTGATAAGGACTTGACGGAACATCTGTTTGATATCAGCAATGTAGGCAATAGGATTAAGACGTAACGTAAGGAGTAAAGAAGCAATATCCTTTTGAAGTTTCGGTCCAGATAACAATGTGTCATTGAGACTAATATTTTTTGGGGTGACTGCCGAACAATCCCAGACTACCCTTAATTTTGTACTTAAGCTTTCCGGCTTTAGTACGCAATGATGTGCTAAAAAACACGATACGTCGACCTTTGGTTGACTAGATAAAACTAAACTCATATGATTAGAATCGATATAGTCTTGCATGAAACTTGAATAGGCAGTGTACAGATCAGGATTTTTGATTAATCTATTTTCTAGAAGTAAAAATCTACGATAAGCTTGCGGATAAGTATTTCCTAGGTCAGGGTTTATTTTATCTTTAAACGGAAGATCTACCATGAATCTACCGCTCGGTTGCCGTACTACACTAGCAGTAAAAATTGATTCTGCTTGTTTTTCTTCCTTTGATAAGATTTGTTTTTTAGGCAAATGTTCGATTTCCCAAAACCTAGGGAGAATGACCTCTAAAGGAGGTGAATGACTCGTTAAAAAACAACTGGTTCGTTCCGTAAGACTACCTACTTCGTCAACCTTTCCCATGACGACCCAACCAAAGATAGTTTCCAGGGCTGAAGGTTGCAGTATTTGTCCAAGAACCCTGCCCTCCTTGAATGTCTGTGCGAATAGCTCGCAACCAATAACTAGGTCCACAGGTCTAGATTTGAAATAAGATGGGTCGGCAAGTTTAAGGTTTTCCAAGTGTTTCCACTGATTATCGTTCAAAGTGAATGTAGGCATATTGGAACATAGTTGTGGAACAACAATTGCTTCGAAATTAAGTAAAGGAGTGACTTGTCCTTGTGGCTTAATGTGACATTGAACGACCCCTTTGGAAGTAAAAGAAGACATCTGATTTAATCCGAATATTTCAGTGGTGTAACTTCGCCTAGGAAGATTAAGACGCTGAATACACTTTTCACTGATGAATCCTGTCTGTGATCCAGAATCAAGCAATGCCCTTACAGGTTGAAAATTTCCGCAACCGTCCATAACATCTATTATGGCGGTGCATAAAAGAAAGGTACCTGAAGGTCCTGAGGTATTTAATGACACATGAAGATTATTGACAGGTGGTGTGTGAATGACAGGACTAGTATCTTGGCTTCCAGACTCTTGATTAGTTTATAAGATATGAGTTAAAGTGTGGTGCCTATTACTATTGCAAGTCTTGCATGAATATTTTGATTTGCACGTATCTACCCCATGCAAGGGATGAAAACACGCTAGACATAATTTTTTCTGCTTGACGAAAGATAGGCGATCGATAGGTGAGAGATCAAGAAATGTTTGACATTTCGAAAGCACGTGACCTTGATTAAACCGGAAACATTTTATTCCCCTACTTGAATTAGTTGAGGTGCCAGCCAGTCCTATAAAAGGCGAATTGGATGATTTATAGATAGGCTTTTGCCCAAACTGATTTCGCATAGAATTTGAATTTTGGTAGATAGGCTTTTGCCCAGACTGATTTTGCATAGAATTTGATTTTTGATAGATAGGCACCTTTTTGGGTGCTGTTGATTGAGGAAGTGATTCCAAAACTTTACATCTTTTTTCTAGAAATTGAAAAAGTGACTGAAGAGTGGGAATTTCGGTATTAGTATTGGCGTGACCCATTTCGAAATTTGAACGCGTCGGAATATCCAATTTTTCTAACAAAATGAAAAAAATAATAAAGTCCCAACTGTCAACGTCAAAGCTAAGTGATTTTAAAATATCTAGGGATTCAGAAAAAGTGTCAATTAAATTATGCAATTCTTTAGCTGACTCGTTTTTTAAGGTGGAGTTCATAATTGTGCTTAAAGCATCATTTGCGAGGTCTCGCTTGTTTTGATATCTATTGACTAATTTGTCGTAAGCAATTTTATAATTTTGATCAGATAAGCTAATCCCTGATATCAATTTTAAAGGCTCATCCTCGAGATATGAAAATAAATATTGAAGTTTTCGAACGTTACTTAGACTTTGATTTTGATCTATAATGTTATTAAAAAGATAGAAAAAGATTGGCCATAATTTTTTATCACCTCGAAATATGGGAATACCTAACTCTTTGAGTTTTGGAGTTTCGTTTTGTCGAACATATGAACGAAAAGGATGGGGCCTGAACCAGAAATATTTTAGAGTAAACCCCCTTACACGCATAAAAATATTTACGAGCTTCTAAAAGGATCGCATTCTGCGTTTTAAACTCCTCGTCGTCCGCGTCGTCTATCAACATAATGACGTCATTATGTGCCAGCATGCATTTATCGAAGGTTTCATCCAAATCGGAATACCTCACTTGAAACTCGTTTCTCGCTTTTTCGTCCTTTGCCGCGGTCTGTGAAAACACATAACCTCGGTTATCGCAGATAAAAAAGCCTTGCGTTTTTGCACGGCTTTTTTGACAGACATGATTTTACCTTTGAAATGACGAAATTGTCGGTAAATATACAATTAACGCTAAATTAATGCTTCTGAAATAGAAAAATGACGAATTGTCGAAAATATGCACTAATTTATCGCAATTGATGAAAATTGTTTTAAATATCGAAATGATATGGAACACACCTAACACATAAATGAGAAATGTTGTTTGTTTTGTTTGGATTCCTTCTCGATTTTGTTTACTGAATGACCACGCGATACACACGTGCACTGCGCCGCTACCGTTGATCGAACGACTTTCTCTCGTTTCAATACGATTGGCAAAATTCAAGGCCGCCTTGTTTTCGGCGTGAAAATAAATGGCCGACCTATCAATACCGTGGTATGGAGTAAATTTAAAATAATTCGGCTCGAAAGGAACACTTATGTTAACTCGCGGTTAGAAAAACGGTAACTGCAATGGACTGTAAATATTTTAATTAATGAAAGCGCGAACAAACATAAATATATTGATATGAAATTACGAAATAATCAAACGTCCATAGGTTAATTGTTATGCCACACAACGGCAATCAGAAACAAAGGCACTCACCAGTTTGCAGCCAATTTCTCCACGTTCCAAGGGGCCCCTGAATGGATCTAATGATGTCACCACGTAGCTGAAGGGCTGAAGTTTCTAGTTCTATGCTTCAGTACACCAAAATCGAGCACTTTCAGGTGTAGAAATTTGAAATAGTTGGAGAACGAAATTAACACGCCATTTCTCGAGGCGATTGACAAAGGATCTCTCTGGTTGTTGGTGCGCATGTCCAAATGCGCGAAATGCACTCTGTCCTTCATACAATTGTGTGGTTTTAAAAATATATAAACAACCGCGAAATTTAGCGGGAGCTAACAGCTTAGGTAGCAAAAAAATAAAAAGTATTTTCGAATTATTGGGGTCAATTATTAGGAAGAAACGACAGTTGAAACGTTTCGGCCCTTTTCGTTAACACAAAAAGTCAATTAACGGTATCTTGGGTCAGGTTGGGTTGGGTTTATTTAACATTGCATTTCTTTGCTAGTTATAGTGAATTAACATTTTTTCAAACAATAATAAATGTAATAACATATCTTATCAAAAAATCATGGTCAAAATTACAGTCGAACCTCTATAACTCGAACTTCAAGGGACAACCAAATCAGTTCGAGTTATAGAGAGTTCGACTTATAGAAATTCGAGTTAAAGAGGTTAAAATTCATATAAAAAGTGCAGAACTTAGATTAATAAATTTGTTAGTCTGAGGTGCAGAACCACTTAAAAGGTTCGAGTTATAGAGGTTCGAGTTAGAGAGGTTCGACTGTATTACAAGGCGGTCATCGCTTTTATTATTATGATATCGGAATATCAACAAATTAATTTTTAACTTTTTAGTGAATTTTATAAAAGCTTAAAAAATAGGTACATTTTTTTGACACATAAACTTTTTTGTAAACATTAATTTTTTGATTTCTAGAAAAATGGCAAAAAAAAGAAAGACACAAAAAAGGTGCAGATGAAAAAAAAGCAAAATCTATATGGGGGATTAAAAATGTAGATCTCGAAGGTATTAAAATGTATTCATTCGGTATTCTTGAAAGGGGATTCAAAAGGTTAAAGATTTTATGGATTAAAGGGGATTAAAAATAAAACCCCCTAATGACATAGAAATGGATTCCTTTTTTTGGATAAGACAGGATTGAAAATGTAAATTTCGGAGGTATTAAAATGTATTTATTCTGTATACTTGGAAGAGGATTCAAAAGGATAATTATTTTATGGATTGAAGGGGATTAAAAAAATCCTTAATGCTATTGAAAATTCAAAATAACAACCCTTAATGGGATAGAAAGGGATTCCTTTTGAATGCCACAAAGTGTATTGAAATGGATGAAATGTATTCATTCTGTATACATGAAAGGGGATTCAAAAGGATAAAGATTTTATGGATTAAAGGGGATTAAAAATAAATCCCCTTAATGACATAGAAATGGATTCCTTTTGAATGCCAAAAAGTGTATTGAAATATATATATACGCCTTTTCAAATTTTTTCGGATAAGAAAAACTGAAAATGTGAATTTTGGAGGTTGAATGCCAAAAAGTGTATTAAAATGGATGGAATAATTTTTATACTTTTAATGACAATTTAATATGCCTTTTCAAAACCTTTTTTTGGATAAGAAATAATTGCAAATGTGAATTTCGGAGGTATTAAAATGTATTAATTCTGTATACTTAAAAAGGGACTTGAAAGGATAAATAGTTTATGGATTGGAGATAATTCAAATTAAAAACCCTTAATGGGATAGAAATGGATTTCTTTTGATTGTCACAAAGTGTATTGAAATGGATGAAATGTTTGTATACTTTTTAATGCCAATTTAATACGCCTTTTCAAATCCTTTTTTTAGATAAGAAAGGATTGAAAATGTAGATCTAGGAGGTATTAAAATGTATTCATTCTGCATACTTAAAAGGGGATTTAAAAGGATAAGTAGTTTAGGGATTGTAGGGGATTCAAAATAAAAAGCCTTAATGAGATAGAAAGGGATTCCTTTTGAATGCCACAAAGTGTATTGAAATGGAATGTTTATATACTTTTTAATGCTAATTGCATACTTTTTTAAATCCTTTTTTTGGATAAGAAAGGATTGAAAATATAGATCTCGAAGGTATTAAAATGTATTCATTCTGTATTCTTGAAAGGGGATTTAAAAGGTTAAAGATTTTATGGATTAAAGGGGACTAAAAATAAATCCCCTTAATGACATAGAAATGGATTCCTTTTGAATGCCAAAAAGTGTATTTATATACTTTTTAATGACAATTTAATTCGCCTTTTCAAATCCTTTTTTCGGATAAGAAAGAATTGAAAATGTGACTTTTGGAGGTATTAAAATGTATTAATTATGTATACCTAAAAGGGGACTTAAAAGGATAAATAGTTTATGGATTGAAGAGAATTCAAAATAACAACCCTTAATGGAATAGAAATGGATTCCTTTTGAATGTCACAAAGTGTATTGAAATGGATGAAATGTTTGTATACTTTTTAATGCCAATTTAATACGCCTTTTCAAATCCTTTTTTTAGATAAGAAAGGATTGAAAATGTAGATCTAGGAGGTATTAAAATGTATTCATTCTGCATACTTAAAAGGGGATTTAAAAGGATAAGTAGTTTAGGGATTGTAGGGGATTCAAAATAAAAAGCCTTAATGAGATAGAAAGGGATTCCTTTTGAATGCCACAAAGTGTATTGAAATGGAATGTTTATATACTTTTTAATGCTAATTGCATACTTTTTTAAATCCTTTTTTTGGATAAGAAAGGATTGAAAATGTAGATCTCGAAGGTATTAAAATGTATTCATTCTGTATTCTTGAAAGGGGATTTAAAAGGTTAAAGATTTTATGGATTAAAGGGGACTAAAAATAAATCCCCTTAATGACATAGAAATGGATTCCTTTTGAATGCCAAAAAGTGTATTTATATACTTTTTAATGACAATTTAATTCGCCTTTTCAAATCCTTTTTTCGGATAAGAAAGAATTGAAAATGTGACTTTTGGAGGTATGTATGTATTAATTATGTATACCTAAAAGGGGACTTAAAAGGATAAATAGTTTATGGATTCAAGAGAATTCAAAATAACAACCCTTAATGGGATAGAAATGGATTCCTTTTGAATGTCACAAAGTGTATTGAAATGGATGAAATGTTTGTATACTTTTTAATGCCAATTTAATACGCCTTTTAAAATCCTTTTTTTGGATAAGAAAGGATTGAAAATGTAGATCTAGGAGGTATTAAAATGTATTCATTCTGCATACTTAAAAGGGGATTTAAAAGAATAAGTAGTTTATGGATTGCAGGGGATTAAAAATAAAAACCCTTAATGAGATAGAAAGGGATTTCTTTAGAATTCCACAAAAATGGATGGAATGTTTATATACTTTTTAATGCTAATTGCATACGCTTTTTGAAATTATTTTTTTGGATAAGAAAGGATTGAAAATGTAGATCTCGAAGGTATTAAAATGTATTCATTCTCTATTCTTGAAAGGGGATTCAAAAGGTTAAAGATTTTATGGATTAAAGGGGATTAAAAATAAATCCCCATAATGACATAGAAATGGATTCCTTTTGAATGCCAAAAAGTGTATTGAAATGGATGGAATGTTTATATACTTTTTAATGACAATTTAATACGCCGTTTCAAATCATTTTTCGGATAAGAAAGAATTGAAAATGTGAATTTTGGAGGTATTAAAATGTATTAATTCTGTATACTTAAAAGGGGACCTAAAAGGATAAATAGTTTATGGATTGAAGAGAATTCAAAATGACAACCCTTAATGGGATAGAAATGGATTCCTTTTGAATGTCACAAAGTATATTGAAATGGATGAAATGTTTATATACTTTTTAATGCCAATTTAATACGCCTTTTCAAATCCTTTTTTTGGATAAGAAAGGATTGAAAATGTAGATCTCGAAGGTATTAAAATGTATTCATTCTCTATTCTTAAAAGGGGATTCAAAAGGTTAAAGATTTTATGGATTAAAGGGGATTAAAAATAAATCCCCTTAATGACATAGAAATGGATTCCTTTTGAATGCCAAAAAGTGTATTGAAATGGATTGAATGTTTATATACTTTTTAATGCTAATTGCATACGCTTTTTGAAATCCTTTTTTTGGATAAGAAAGGATTGAAAATGTAGATCTCGAAGGTATTAAAATGTATTCATTCTCTATTCTTAAAAGGGGATTCAAAAGGTTAAAGATTTTATGGATTAAAGGGGATTAAAAATAAATCCCCTTAATGACATAGAAATGGATTCCTTTTAAATGCCAAAAAGTGTATTGAAATGGATTTACTTTGAATGCCAAAAAGTTTATACAAAAGGATAGAATGTTTCAAAATGGATTTATTTTGTATGCCAGGATCTGTATTGAAATGAATTAAAAATTTGTTATCCATTTTAATACTTAACACTTTCTATCCCCCAAAGGTCAGAAAAAGGATTTCAAAAAGCGGATAGAAAATAGATTCATTTTTTTTAATCATTTTTTATCCATTTTTTTTTATATGGTAAACAATGAAAATAACCGCAGACCAAAATATTATTTTTATGATGGGGAGGGAAAGGCGGGCTACCCCTGGATCCGCCACTGCATACAAGGCCTGATAGATTAAGACTATTTGGTTTGGCCATTTTAAACTGGCAGAAAATTGAGCTCTTGTGTTTTAAATTTAAACTTGTTCAACATATTTTAAAATAGCATTTTAAAATCAAAAGTAATTTTAAATCTCAAAATATTGAATTTTTAAAAAAACGTATGTGCCATTAGGGTTTCCAAGTCCCGGGACCAAATATGTTTTCGGGACTCCGGGACCAAATGTCAGGTCCCTGGACTAGTCCCGGGACTGGTCTCGAAACTAAAATTAAAGTAATTAAATTAATTTAACACAGAACAGAACACAGGTTTATTGATATTGGTCAATGGTTAACATAAAAACAAATTGGCAAACGTAGCAAATAAAAAGGTAAGTATAGGGAAACATTACTTTTGTCCAAAGTGAGATTTGAGTGCCACGAGTGCATTTATTATTATGCATGTGTCTGGTATAATTTAGTGGTTTCAGGACTTTTTTTAAGGAAAAGTCCCGGGACCGTCCCGGGACCAAGTCCCGGTACTGGATACCCTATGTGCGATCATTTCCGTTTGTAAATGACAAATGTTGATTTGAAAAGAAAAAGAAAATTAATATTTTCCAAAGGTTCGCGGCCATTTGTTATTAAATTTTATTATTTTTTTTAATGGTTGTTTTTTATATTTTATCAGTTCGACCGGCATAAGTCAACGACAAAACTATTATGTAGGAAAAAAATACTTATACTTATAAATTTTTTTATTTCTTGTAGATAACATACAAAACTTTTTTTGACATTTTAAAAATCTGTGTTTCATTTTATTTTTCCGGTTTTTAACGTTAACTTCGCAAAAACAAAGTAAACAAGAAGTAACTTTTTCGACCGCCATCTTTCAAAAGTGAATAAATATTTTTTTTTACATAATGTAAAACTTCAAACAAGAATAACAAAATAACTTTTTTAGTGCTGACTTCGGCCGCCATCTTGGATGGTTAATGGCAAACTGTAACTTTTTATATTTAATTATGAAAGCTGGCTCATTCATTCATTAATAAACTCAGAATTCTTTTTTTGTAAATTTAAGTGCCATCTTGATGTCGGCTGAGAAACTTATTTATTTTTTTGGAGTTTAAAGAGCTGGTCAATAGCTTTAATATGAGGTGCCAAAATAAATATCTCATACAAATTAAACAAAATATCAAAAAAAATCGAAGTACAGTCGAACCTCTATAACTCGAACCTGAAGGGACAACCAAAACAGTTCGAGTTATGGAGAGTTCGAGTTATAGAAACTCGAGTTACATAGGTTAAAATACATGTAAAAAGTGCAGGGACCACTTAAAAGGTTCGAGTTATAGAGAGGTTCGAGTTATAGAGGTTCGAGTTAGAGAGGTTCGACTGTATTTGAAATATAGCCGTCATTTTGTTGAAGTGACAGTTGCTAATTTTTTTACATTTTTAAATTGTGTAGGTGCCGCTTAAAGTAAATTCATCAAAATTATTTTAATTTTTCCTAAAACATTTTTTTTCTTAACTTTGGCAGCCGCCATCTTGGAATCTTAAGCCGGAAAATTGGGGACCCTCGAATAAAAATTTATCATTGGGTGCCAGGTACTAGACTAGGTACACTGCCAAATATAAAAAAATATACCCTTTTTGCAGCTTTATTTTACAAATTTACTCTACTAGGATACTACAATTTACGTGTAATAACAAAATTTAATTCGTTGTTTACAGGCAGCCATGGGCTTCCTTAATCCCCTTAATGAGTCATCAGGTGAACTAAATTGGCAGTTGTGCGCAGCGTCTCTAATTTCGTCGCAGTTTTTAATTACTGCTGCGCATTGTTTCGTTAACCAGTTCGCGCCCCAGTTAAAAATGGTTCGATTGGGAGTTGTCAAAATCAACAGGTAAAATACTTTAGGTACAGGGTGTTTTTCCATAAATGTAACTCACGGTGGATAGAATAGACCGGTGTTCGGATCTTATATACATATACATATATATATATATATATATATATATATATATATATATATATATATATATATATATATATTTATATATATATATATATATATATATATATATGTCGAATTTTTCACGTCACTGGTGGTCCAGCTGATTTTTGTTAACAAAAGTTAGATATGAACAACGGAACAACTATACATCCTTATAAAATGTAATTTTCTAGACGTATTGTCGTTATTTTTTTAGCCCGCTTTATTTTTTATTACACAAAACTTAAACTACAAGTCAAACTGAATGTGTTCAGTATCAAAGGTGAACCGAGGACTTCGGAAGTAAACAAAGATGTAGGTCAGCGGATTATTTTTGAAGCTAAAACGAACACAGTATTTTCTTCAAATTTTAATTTTTGTGTAAAGAGAAATGAAGCGGGCTAAAAAAAATAATGACTGGTATATCTGAAAAATGTTATTTTATAAGAATATACTAAAAAATAGGAAAATTGCCTTAGGTTTCAAAAAATTCAAAAAATATTAGTTGTTCATATTATATCTAACTTTTGTTTACAAAAATCAGCTGGACCACCAGTAACGTGAAAATTCAACATATATACCATATATAAAATCCGAACACCGGTCTATTCTATCCACCGTGAATGTAACCCCCCTTGGAAGCTATATTTTTTTTAAATTTAAAATGTAAGTTTTTGTGATGTTTTAAATTACGCAGCCTTAAAAAATGTCGAGATCAGTAAGACCATGCACGATATTCCCATGGACGTACGCAAAGGGGAACAAGGAGAGGGCGGCATTTTCTTACCCCTAAATTTTGAATATTATTTATTAATTTCATAATTTTCAAACTAAAATACCAATACCTACATCATAACATGGGCGCACCCAAGGGGGGGGGGCGGGCCCCGGGGGGGGGATTTTTTAAAATATTTTCGACATATTTCAGAAAAAGACACAAAAAATTGCTTAAAATTCGACATCATGAGGCTTCGGCCCCCCCCCCCCCCCCCAAGAGGCCTCGGGCACCCCCAAGGCATATTCCTGGGTGCGCCACTGATCATATTATACAACAAATAGACTTATTTCAAACTATAGTTTACTTTTTATGATCTTATAATGTATTCAGTGGGAAGTGCAAAATCTACTGCAGTAGTTATAGAGGCGCTATTTCGTGGCGGCGCTGGCGCTTTTACTTGTGAAACCAACCAAAACTTTTGCATTTTAAATACACAATACCTTTAAATACCTTTGCCGTTTTCTCCAAAAATTTGTAGCTATTCAATATTTGAATAATTTATTTTTTATTTTTTTTTTGCTGCAGCGCCATTTTTTTCCGAACAGGTGTTTTTTTATTTTCACTACAATTTATTTTCTGCAGCGCAATTTTTTCTATAAAGTACCTAATTTTTCTTAAATTTTCGCCTTCAACGCTACTTCTTTTTCTTTCTACAATAATTGTCATTTTTTCCAAAACGTTTTGCCATACATTTCTTGAATTATTTAATTTGTCCAAAGTTTTTTTCTGCACCAAAAAGTATTTAATTTTTGTACAATTTCCGTTTTTTCTACAAATGATTTGTACCTACTTAATAATATTCGTTTTGGTTTGGCTTTTTCTGTTTGAATCCAAATCCCAGGTCAAGAAATTGAATAACTAGACATCTGAGATTTGAGACAAGTAGGTTATATAACCAATAATAATTTTTAAATTTTATGCAATTTTTTTTTATCTGGGGGTACGGGAATGCAGTAAAATAGTTACGGAATTTTAAAAAATGACGAATTTGCCACTCATTCACTCACTCACTCACTCATGTAAATCATCAAAATTCTACTGTACTTCCAGACATGCTACAAGGCTGAAATTTGGCAGGCTGATAGAATTTATTACCAAAACGTTGGAAAAAATCAAAAAACCCCAAAATTTTAATTTACTTGCCTCCCATATACATGTAAAGTTATGTAAAAGTAACATTATCCACTTCCAGAAACGCTAGAGCACTAATCTTTGGCAGACTGATAGGAACTTTGCAGTGCCAGGTGAACATCTTAAGAGTCACTGCAGAGACCAACATGTCTTGGCACAGTCACGTGGCAGATATAGCTAAAAGGGCGTTCCAAAAGCTTGGGGTGCTATTTCGTACAAGACATCTGTATACACCAAGCCAACTGCTGACACTCTACATAGCCCAGATTCGACTAACTATGGAGTACTGCTCACATATTATATGGAGTGCGGCACCCAAACATACCTTAATGCTCTTGAACACCATGCAAAAACGAGCTATCAAGCTGATCAATGGCCCCGCACTTACCCGTAGCTTGGATAGTCTAGAACATCGAAGACTGTGGGCGATCTATCTCTCTTCTACAGGTATTATCACGGAAAATGCTCTGAAGAGTTGGTACGTATGATCCCCCCGGGAGTACCACCTACTAGGCGAGCACGTCAAATAGACGGTAACCATCAATATACTGTCAAAATAGAGGCACCAAGAACCTCATTATATCAGAACTCATATCTCTGGAGAACAGCATCGCTGTGGAATAAACTCCCTGCGACAGTTTTCCCTGCAGGTTAAAACCTGAACCGTTTCAAAACCAATATACACCAACATTTCCGCGCACTTGCCGCTTCTCGAGCGTGATAGGGATCTCCCTGCGAGTGTGCATAACCGTAAAAAAAAAGAACTATGATAAAACTATAGGCACAAAATAAAAAACACCCAAAATTTTTATTAACTTTCCTCCCCTATACATGTTAAGTTAACTATTATTGCCCGATTCCAGAAATTATTGCAAAATTTAACAAAACTTTTCCAAACTTGTAAAAACTTTTTTTAAAATGTATATGTCAATGTGTTAATATTAATTCAACTAAATTAGTCAACACTTCTAGAGTTCTGTGATCGATTCTCTTCCAGTAATAAATTCTGTACATAACTACAAGAAAAAAGATCTTGCTTCACTTATCCACATAATATCCTGGTCTACATGAATTCGCCCATTTAAATTCCGTTTTTATATGAAATTTATATATTTGATTTATTTTTTAGTACTTCACCAAAACCGCAAGACTACGCAGTGGAAGACACGATGGTTCATAACAAGTACAACACAAGAAGCAGACACAACGACATAGCATTGATCAAAGTAAAGAGATCTGTGAAAATGACAAAAAATGTTAGGCCAGCTTGTCTTTATAGTGAGAATGATGATCCCACAGGCTTGCTGGTGACAGGATGGGGTGATATTGGTATGTCTAATAATAAACGAAAATGAAATAAATAAAATTAAAAATAAATAAGAAAATAAGTAAGTCTGTTACTTTACTTAAGGCGACAAATTCGATTCAGCCAATTTTTCACCACTAAGTTAAGTGGACTAAGCTCAAAGATTCTAACGAGATCGTTCACATAATAAAATATACACTACAATAATTGGGTCTGTAGTGACATAAAGGGGTGCGAATCATGGACACTTACAGAAGCAAATAAAGAACAAGTAAAAATATTTGTAAGCAAAATTCAAATAAAACCAAAAAATTACTGTTGTTTCTATAATTACAACGCCGCCATTTTGGATTATATGATTATGTCACTTATTATGGAGTTTTTAAAATCAACGACTGTTATTTAGTGTAAAGTAATATACCTACTGTCGCGTACGATTTTATTTTAAATCGAACCGTATTAGATATCTTGTGTGTATAAAATAAATATAAAACAGTTTTAAAAACGTTACGTTACTTTCCTTATGACCTATAAAACGAACAAGAACCAAAATATTAAAAATAAAAACTTTAACTTACCAAAATAGCAAACTGCAAAATATTATTCAAAATAGAAAAATGTTATGTTTCTTTACTGACAAATTATTTAGAGGGTTTTAGTTCAACAAATCTTAGAATGTGACTACCGACTTGTCTCCTCAAAGTTTGGGTTTTTATTAACGGTAGGTTGGACCTAAGTAATCCATTATACCCTCTTTGAAGAGCTGGGAGGAACCAAGTCAGTGGCGTTGCTGATAATCCTAAAATTTACTTTACATTCTAGCTAATGAGCTCAACAAGTAAACCTAAACGAAAACAGAGATAAAATGACATTTTATAGACAACACTTTCTAATATCACAGTTTTTCTATAGCAAATCACTTTGAAGGGAAAACCCTCTCTGTATTTGATGTATCTTCACGCTTAACCACCTGCTGTGTAGGTAGGCTACAGCCAACTGTTTACCAATGTAGAGGGAGGCGGAACCAATTTCTTATCTCAACAGAACCATATTTTGCCTTCTTCGTTTTTCCAAGATGGTTAATTTACATTCCTGACAATACTACACACGGCAATACTAGTTCTGCCAAACAAGCATGAAAAAATAACTTTTTTATCTTAACTTCGGTTGCCATCTTGAATGTTAAATGTCAAATTGTAGCTTTTTATATAAACTTTCAAAAGTTGGTTCACTCTTGACAAAATCCAGTTTTTTTTTTGTAAAAATCGAATTTGGTCTTTAGGTTATGAAGGTCTCTTTTATTTTTGACACAGTGGCGTAGCGTGGGGGAGCGCGGGGGGTTTGTCGCTCCCCCCCGCCTCGAGGGTACTGGCGCCCCATGTGTGGCCGAAGCGCCCTAAGCGTTATTAAATAGCAGGGCCGCCAACGGCAAATTGAGAGGGCGGCAAAGAAGCTGATGACCTTTTTTTTGGTCGCAAGGTTTTTGAGGGGCGCCCCTTTTTTAGACATATTAAGCGCCATCTTTGTATATCGGCTGACGAGCAAATTTTCAGGGGGCGTAAAGAAATGGTGAATAGTTTTAATATAAGGTGTCAGGAATAAATATCGCACAAAAGTTAAAGGAAATATCAAAAAAAAGGATTTTTTTTAAATATAGCCGCCATTTTGTTTCGAAGGGACATTCGTCAAATTTTTTTACAGTTTTAAATTGAGCAGGTCCCGCTTAAAGTCTTAAAGTGAATCCAAAAATTAATTTTATTTATGATAAAACAGGGAATTAATTTTTTTAGCCTTTTTTCTTTTTTTTACAAATTTCCTATACTATAATGTAATTATGGTAAAAATACTCTAATGCGCAACTCCCCTTCTATTAATGATTTTCTGTTATACAGGTTGTCCCAAAATTAGACTTCAATATTTTACTCGCATCTTCAACGGCCCAAAATAGAGATAAAAGTGCATATATACTAGGGTCTAAAATTACTTCGCTTCCGAGATACAGGGTGTTAAATTTACAAAACAATAATCGAGTTTTTTAAATATTATGAACAGTTGTAAAAGGATTATTTTCCAAATTGGTACATGAAGGTTTTTTTGGGTTGAGAAACCTGAATAGAGACACTTTTTTACTGTGGCCGCTAGGGGGCACTTCTGATTATTTAAAATGACCATAACTTTTTTTTTAGTGTTTTATACATTTTTGTTAAAAAGATAAGTTCTTAGGCATTTCAAAGTAAACAAGCTACTCTTGTTGGAACCCGCTAAAGTAAGCCATTTTCCAAATTTTTCGGTTCGTTAAATAATTAAATTATTTTGAATAAAAAAAATGCAAAATATTAAGTTTTATAATTCTTAAATAACGTTACGCTCATGAGGGGAGGGGGGTTTGGCACTGCGTTACACTCAATGTCATTTAAATTGAAAACGCGTTAAGGGGGGGGTCAAAAATCTTGAATTTTTCGTTACGTTTTCACGCTCCTTAACAGTATTTTAGAATAATACATTGGGCACAACTAATTTACTGTGCAAATTTTATCCTAAAATATAATATATTTTTTCAAACTAATTTGAATTGTCCCGTGCGGAATCGAACATTAAAAATCGAAATATCTCGGAAACGACTCACTTCACCGGATTGTACCTCTTTAGCTTAAAAATCTTTAGGAAATTACTTTCCAAACAAAAAACGTACACGTAGCGGATCCAGGGGGGCCAGAGGCCCCCCCCCCTTCCAAACATATAACCCTTTTTTTAGTTTAGCAGCATCAGTTATTTAAAATTTGTCACAAATTCTACTTAATTTTTTTTTAAATTTCGCCTGCGGCGCTATTAATCTTCTTTAAGTACTAACACCTCCACACCTAAATTTCTATCAAAAAACCACAAATTTTTTTTTTTTTGATGTTTGCTTGGCCCCTCCCCCCGGAAATCCTGGATCCGCCACTGACAACAACTGCACTGAAAAAAAAATTATGGTCATTTTAAACCGTCAAAAGTGCAGTGTAAAGCGCCCTCTATCTGCCAATGAAAATAGGTTTGGAATCCCAAAAAGTGTATCAAATAATATGTTTAAAACTGTCCATATATTTAAAAATTTGGATTTTTGTTTTTAAAGTGTAACACCCTGTATCTCTGAAACGAAGCAATTTTGAACTCTTTATGCCGTAGAATACGTGGTCAAAATATTAAAGCTTCCACAGTCTGATTTTCTGAGAATTGCTGCTGCTTGGTCTCAAACTAAGATATTAAAAAAACGTGCCAAATCAAGGGGTTTAGTAGGCTGATTTGATGATGTAAGTTATAAATGACCAAAAATGTTTCTTGATCTGAAAAAAATATAAATCAAATCAATTAATCTACAGGGTGGTTTAGTAGGCTGATTTGATAAAAAGTGTTAAGAGTAAAATACCTTTTGTTTTAAAAGATATCGAAAAATCTTACTAAGAATAGTTGTTTACGATCAAACAAGTTTCGTGGCTAATCGGGCAAAAAGGAGTTTTTTTGTTTCCCTTATATTTTTCCGTGGGTAGCCTGAAAGCTTAACCTCACGGGGGTCCAAGATCTAATGGACACCTTATAAGTGTTGACAGTTAACCGTTTCGTCCTTATGGGACTCCTCAGAACACTGCTGGTCAATGTGACAAATCTTGCGAAGTTAATCAGACGGTTTTGTCTCTAATTAAATGTAATTAGTGAGCGAACTATACCGAGATACGAGAGAAACAAAAAACCAAAAGCAGGCGTAAACACTGCTATACAATATCGATCAATGAAAAGATCGAATGCAAATAAAAGAAAACAACTATAGTCCGTGACTTACGACAGCTCTTTGTCTTTCAGGCCGGATCAACACAGATTGCATTTTTACCCGTCTTCAAGACAGTGAGCGTCAATCAACGGAATTTTTAAGCCAAATAATACTAACAAACGTGGAATTTCGTACCCGTGAATTTAAATATCAAACAAGTTTCGTGGCTAATCGGGCAAAAAGGAGTTTTTTTGTTTCCCTTATATTTTTCCGTCGGTAGCCTGAACCTCTAAACTTAACTTCGCAAGATTTGTCACATTGACCAGCAGTGTTCTGAGGAGTCCCATAAGGACGAAACGGTTAACTGTCAACACTTATTAGGTGTCCATTAAATCTTGGACCCCCGTGAGGTTAAGCTTTCAGGCTACCCACGGAAAAATATAAGGGAAACAAAAAAACTCCTTATTGCCCGATTAGCCATGAAACTTGTTTGATTTTTAAATTCACGGGTACGAAATTCCACGTTTGTTGTTTACGATTTTAAGTTGATTTTTCTGAAAACTTAGAATCAGTTGTAACTTTTAATTTTAAACAACTTTTCTTAATAACCTTTCCTGATATCTCTTAAAACAAAGGTACTTTACTCTTTACATTTTTCTCAAATCAACCTAGGTACTAAACCACCCTGTATATTAATTGATTTGGCTGATTATCTTTAACATGTTAGTTTAAGACTAAGCAGGAGCGATTGCCAAAAATTCAGATTCTAAATCGATTTTTTTTTGTCATTTATACTTTACCGTAACGCAATACGTGGACACACCATATGTAATGTTTTGACGTATGCAAGCAGGTAGGTCTAAGGACACTCATCGTAAAGGCAAGCTTTATAGAAAGCGAAGCTAATGTTAGGCTTTCTGTTTTTTGGTTATTATTTTTGACATTTGTTCCTCGTTTTCCTCGGTTTCGCATTGGAGGTTCTGTTTTATTTTGAAGATGTTGTTTTACACAGTATGAAGGTACCTAAACTATATATATTTATGTAATTAGAATTAAAAAGTTATACTGCAAACTATCTTGAAACTGTATCATTATTAAATAGATCTTTAGACTGTGTTAAAACCACATTTTTAAAATAACAACTAGCCGCCAATGCGAAACCGAGGAAAACATGTCAAAAATTATAACCAAAAAATAGAAAATCAGAGTTAGGCTTCGCTACCTGTAAAGCTTGCTTGACGATATATACCTTAGGTAGGTCCCATATTTTATCAGAAATATTTTTACAGAGAGAGGCACTGGATACACGGCAGCCTCTACTCTCCAAGTGGCATCTCTTAGCCCAGTTTCAGTGAATCAGTGTAACAGTTCCTTATTGGGAAAAAGTGCACAAATTCTAAGCGAACGCACCATTGTCAACTCCCAGATTTGTGCCATGTCGCCCAGAAGAAGTGATTCTTGCCAGGTAATATTATACAAGGTGTTTATATTTTCTTAAAGGTAACAGAGGCCTTTTTCGGTATATGTCTCAAACACGTCGATTTTGATGGAGAGGGGGGACACTTTTTATCTAACTTGAAATTTTTGTAGCACACACCCCCTTCGATACTTTAAGCCTAGTTTCCACCTATATGCGTACCCACCCCGATTCAAATGAAAATTTGAAGGAAAATATCTCAAAAACTAATTGACAGATTTTTGAAACTTTTACAGTTTTCCTTATTTAAACTATAGAAGTAAACCCTCGAAGGGGGTCAGTGGCGGATCCAGGATTTCCAAGGGGGAGGAGTCAAGGAGGAAGCAAGAACCAAAATATTTCTTCGTTTGTGTTGAAATATGTATTAACAATTATTTATTATTTCAACGGTACCTACAGCGCCATCTGCGTGTTTATTTAGGCATTATTAATGTTCTTCTAACTCGGTAATATTCTATGGTATGTAATGACAGTCTGACAAAAAACGTCGAATATACAAGAACACTTCAGCAAACCATTGTTGTTATTACTTAGTTTTCCACCATTTCCCGACCTAGAACCTCTTAAATAACAACAGGTTATGGTCCCAGGACATAACAGTTACGCGAGAAGTGCGGAAAATTCGGTGCAAACAGTTTAAAACACAGTTTTTTAGCTTTCGAAGTGTTAGCGTATTTATCGGCCGAAACGTCTCAAGATGGCGTCGAACTACATGTCGGGAGTTCCGAAGTTAACCGGGAGAGACAATTACGATGATTGGAATTTCGCGGTGGAGAATTTCCTCATTCTCGAGGGACTCGAGAAGTGCTTAAGTGGTATCGAGGCAGATACCGCGCAGCAAGCAAAGGCGCGAGCAAAGTTAGTGCTTACGATCGATCCATCGCTATACGTGCATATCCGTGATGCAAAAGACGCGAAATCGATGTGGGACACACTTAAGAAAATGTACGCAGATACAGCTTTTTCGCGTAAAATATATTTACTGCGTGCTTTGATATCTTTGCGACTCGATAATTGTGATGGGATGGAATCCTACGTTACTCAAGTGGTTGAAACCAAGGACTGTACACAGAGAACAGGACGGTCCAATTCCATAAGCCCCATATATTCCAAATTTCGCTACGTCACAAAATCCTCAAGGTGTTGAGCCATCCTTCTATGAACCTACTCATCCTTCTCAAAAGACCCTTGATCTGTTTGATAGGGTGGTCTTTCCTTTTCTATTCACATTACTTGAAAAAGGACAACCGAACTTATTGATTTTTTCGCGAATCCAAAGTGAGGTTAATTTTTCCGTGCATTTCGCATTTTTATTTATTCTAAGGGAAAAAATTTGTGGAATCTTGGTTTTGTATTGTTATTTTCGTTATTTTAAACAATTTTCGGAATCGCAAAATCCCAGGAGCATCCTGTGCGGTTTCTGGATGTAAATCCCACTATTCGAACTTAGAAGTTCTACGTTTATGAGTTTTTTTAAATTTCCACCTTCCAATGACTGTTCCCAAGACTATTTTGCAAGAGTGGCTAAGGCGTTGTGGAAAAGACAATATGGATCCCACGAAAGCATTTCTACAGAACAGATTTCGAAATTCCTTTTCAAGATAAATTGCTAGGTAAATATCATTTTTAAAAATTTTTTAAATCTATTTAGGGCCACATTCTTTAATTATGTAATGCCAAAATTCAGGATTTTTTGCCGCCCCTCTCCTGTCGTAACGCATTTTCAAGAAAAATATAAAAAAATCATTCAATGTATAGTCCTTGCCATAGGCAGTTACACTTTTGTGACTTTGACATAAACATACCTATTTCCGAGCCTATTTCCAAGCATATTTCCTAACCACAAATATATTAAAAATTAAATATATTGTGTAGGTATACCTTATGTTGTGTTAAGCCTAAATCATTTATTGTTGTAATCTGCAGTTTTTTAAGTGCTGGGTGGAAAAAAAAATATGCCACTTTAGTCAAACTCCGTATGTAGGTACGTGGGCACAATAGATCCATATGTGGTCGCAGTGCATGGAGGTCCAGTAGGGCCTGCCACCACTTTCGAATACATACATACCTTATGTTGACAAAAAAATGTTCTCATAAAAACAACTAAACAACAACATACCATTTTTCAGATTTTTTGATAAAGAAATAGGTTAAAAATGTCACAAAAGTGTAACCACCTATGGCCAAGACTATGACACAAAGGTAACCCTCCCCCCCCCCAGAGATTACTTAATGTAACACTAAGCAGCATGTAAATTTATTTAGGCCTGTGTGTTCATCTATGAACAAGGCGTGATCAGCTGAACCAAATTTGTTCACCATCCTACAGGACTTTAATTAATTCTTGATCCTGTAGTGTATTGTAGTGTCCTATGGAGTCCTGTAGACCTACTGTGGGCAGCTGATCACCCCTTGTCTATGAAGAAACCTCTACATCCACACAAATTAGACATTAAACATATTTTTTTCTGTAAATGTGCAATTTAATTGTTTTTCTGTTTTGATTATCTTAATTAGCTCAAACAAGGCTAATAGTGTACTAATTTGACTCCAATAATAGTGAAGTTATCAATAGTGCCAACTTAATTTGGGACACCCACTGTAATTTTGACAAAAATGTCATAACATAATAATACTTGGACAATTTCTAAAACCTCATGTTTTTTTGTGAATTCCATATGTACTAGAGTACAAAATTTACACTGTGAAACTACCTTTTTTTAAAAAAGTTCCTTATATATGTTTTTTTATTACAGGCTTATGTACTTCCAAAACAATACTAAGGAATACATCTGTGCCAAGTCAAAACCTATCAGTGAAACCAATAGAAGTTGATCCTGAAGAGCCAACTGCAGGTACAAGCATCGAAATCGAGGAACATTTGCTGGTTGATGTTGGTACAAAAGAAAACTACTTAGTTAAAGTCTGATTTTTTTTTGTTTTGTGCAAATTGATAGAGTTATTGTTGAATTTTTTGTATCAGAGTCTGCTATTGTACAAAAATGAGTATTCAGTTGGTTTGCGACTGTTAGTGTGTGTCTTTAATAGTTTCAGAATCTATTCGAAGTTTAATTTAGTTGTTTTCTTTGCCTCCCCAATAATTTATTTATAATGTAATAATAATGTTTTTATAAGTTTTTGTTTTGTCAATTTTATCAATTTTAGTTTTTGCACAATGGAGATTTTGCTTTACCACAGTTTTTTTAAAGATATATTTATATTTTTTATATATATTATTAAAATGTAATAAATTATTATATTTTTTTAAATTTTTTAGAAGCTAGTGTCACTTAATAAAAACAAAATGATGCTGAGAAGTAAAAAGGTCTTGCAGTTGGGTAAAAAATACTAGGACATTTCTTAGAAAGGTAAAATACCTACATGTCCTAGATTTTTTGCCCCCATGGTTCATTCTTCTTACGTTTCATTTATCAAATTCAGGATTTGTTATCCTGATGTTTATGCAAGGCCAACACAAAAATAGAGGCCACGACCCTGAAAAAATCAGCTGTTCTCCCGGGGCTGAATTTTACATTGGGTCTTATGGAAGGTCAGACGTTTTTTTATGATATTTTCAAAATGGCACTACAGATTTCCGCAAAATTTCAGTGAAATATTCTCAGACACCATCCCGATATTCCACCAAAGGTTTGTAAGGAAGCAACATGATTAAAAGGTTAAAATCTTCAAGATTTAGCATTCCTTATTTTGAATTCAAATTACCCGCCATGTACCACATGCCAACTGTTATATTTGACATGTATTTGACTTTGTCATATGTGATTGTCACATTCGCTTCTGCTTTAAACTTAATTTTTGTGTGAGCTAATGAAGCGGCTATGAAAAATTAGGGCTTACTATACATTTTAAAAAAATTGTTCTGCCAGAATAAAGTAAAAACAATCTCAAAAACGGCTTTATTTAAAAAAAAATCAAATATCCATGAACCGTCATTCCAACTTCAATATTTTAAAGACAATTAGCTGTGTCGTAACGTGACCATAAAAAAAAAATCAGCCCCGAATGTGACGTCAACAAAGTGGAGGATCGTGGCCCATCCATTTTGATAGCCCTGGTTTATGGTAACCAATTCCTTATTGCTTCTAATCAATAACCCCCCTTAATATTGTATACAGGTTTGTTATTTTTTTGCTATTATGAGTGATATAACAAAAAAAATCTAAAAATGTATACATATGCCTAAAGACTTTATCTACTTAGATAATTTCTAGTATTATAAATCAATAAATATAATAAATTTGGTCGAAATTAAAATAGGAAAATAACTTTTATTTAATCATTTTATTTTTTGTCTTTAAATATGTAAACATGTATCCTGAGATGATATCTTTGGGGGCACTAACATATACCTCATAAAATCAAACTTATAGGCAACATTTAGATGAAGCAATAAGTTAAAATACTGATAACTACAAATTGCTTCAACAGGACAAAAAGTGAGATTTTAATTACTAAAATAATAAGGGACAAAAAGCTAGTACTGCTGCTAGTTAGGTGAAGTTGAGCAATATACACACCTCAGTAGGTACACATGTTATTTCCTTTTAAACATAGCAATGTTGTAGAACACTCTACATCAGTTGAAAGAAAAACTGTATAATGTATTGACAAAACATTTAATTTATCATGTCATGTGGAATGAGGTTTCATCGAGGGGTCATCGGCACCCTAAAATTTTGTACAGCGTCCAACAGGACTTGGGTCCTGTCGTGTACTGTTGGGTCCTGTTGAGTACTGTTGGGTACTGTCGAGTACTGTTGGGTCCTGTCGAGTACTGTTGAGTACTGTTGGGTCCTGTCGTGTACTGTCGAGTACTGTTGGGTCCTGTTGAGTACTGTCGTGTACTGTTGAGTCCTGTCGTGTACTGTCGAGTACTGTTGGGTCCTGTTGAGTACTGTCGTGTACTGTTGGGTCCTGTCGTGTACTGTTGGGTCCTGTCGAGTACTGTTGGGTACTGTTGGGTCCTGTCGAGTACTGTTGGGTCCTGTCGGGTCCTGTTGAGACTGTTGGGTCCTGTTGAGTACTGTCGGGTCCTGTCGAGTACTGTTGGGTCCTGTCAGGTACTGTTGAGTCCTGTCGAGTACTGTTGGGCCTGTCGAGTACTGTTGGGTCCTGTTGAGTCCTGTTGGGTCCTGTCGTGTACTGTTGAGTCCTGTTGGGTCCTGTCAAGTACTGTCGTGTCCTGTTGGGTCCTGTAGATTACTGTTAAGTACTGTCGTGTTCTGTTGGGTCCTGTCAAGTACTGTCGTGTCCTGTTGGGTCCTGTAGAGTACTGTTAAGTACTGTCGTGTTCTGTATGGAAAAAATTATAAAATTTTAATAATTAGAGACATAAAAAGGTCGTTTTGGTGCAAAAGCAGTGGCGGTCTGTGGGATGCAAAGCTGGCGGAGCGAAAATCGACTTGAAGGTGGAAAATATGATTTTATTTAAACTATATTGAGTAATTGTAATTACACTATTAAGATCTGGTAAGGACCTACCCAGTTTTTAACTTTTTTTTTATCTTTCAAAAACTGTTTTTTTTTTCATAATATTACTGAAGTAGTCGGGATGCAGTTCTAAATAAATTTAAGTATATGTATGGATAGTATAAGGTGTTGCACGCTCGACTGAAGATCCAAAGGAGGGCCATGAGTTCGATTCTCACATAAAACTTTTTACTAAACCGAACAACTTTAAATTAAAATTTGCTAATGACTAATTAATACGGGTTGCTTACGTGATGGTCATGAATATTTATACAGTGTCTCAAAATCTCTCTGCACTTTATTTGCATTAGAATTAACCTTATTCGTATTAAAAATAACGATATAACTATATAATTTAATATAACTATAACTATCAAATTTTTTTGTTATTTTAACTGACCCAAAATGCCTCCATTGACCTTTTTTAACTTTTGTTTATTAAAATTAAAAAACATTAATAAAACAAAAAATGGAAATTATACAAAAATTGGCAACGGTGGATACACTTTAATCAGCAGGCGTTGAAAAGCAAACGATCCCAATGTAAAACTGTTTCTCCGGGAATTTCAAAATGAGAATATTAGATAAAAGGCGAAATTTTTAAAATTAAAACTTTCCTGTCCTCGTTTTGGGAGGTTGAAATCGTTGTTATACCAAACCGAAACCAAACCTAACCTATTTGAAATCGTTTGCTTTTCAAGCGCTAATCTTTAATCGGTTCCAATACAAAAACAAAATTCTTTAAAATATACTAAATATACACTGCTGTTAAACCAAAACTACCTAGTAGTAATTAATAAATTTTAATTAAAGTTGTTTAAAAGAAAAAAAAATCCTAGGTGTGGGCCTCGAACCCATGACCTGCGGATCATGAGTCAAACACTCCACACTTTATGCTATCTATAAGCTTATAAAGAATATATTTTTGAACTACATCTCGATTGCGTCAGTAAAATTTTAAAAAAATCCAATCTGGAATATAAAAACAAATAAAAATCTGGGTAGGTCCTTACAAGATCTAAACTTAAGCATAGACTAATAGTGCAATTACCGAGGGTATTGTAAAATATTTTTGCGTATTTTTGTCTTCTTTGCACTTCTTTGTGTCCCTAAAAAATACTTTGAATACCGAGTTGAATATACTTTATCGAGTATTTTGCGAGGGAATTGATCCCTCTTCGTCCCTCTTTTATTGAACTTTTATCAAAAATAAATTTTTATTGGTATGGACAAAAAAGTCCGTTTATTTTTATATTTTTATAGCATCAAAAAAGTTTTTATGACCTCGTTACGCCTCGTTATGACTAAAATAATTCAGTTGGGTCCTGTCGTGGTCCTGTTGGGTCCTGTCGAGTACTGTCGTGTACTGTTGGGTCCTGTTGTGTACTGTCGTGTACTGTTGGGTCCTGTCGTGTACCGTCGAGTACTGTTGGGTCCTGTTGAGTACTGTCGTGTCTGTTGGGTCCTGTCGAATACTGTTGGGTCCTGTTGGGTACTGTCGTGTACTGTCGAGTACTGTTGGGTCCTGTCGTGTACTGTTGGGTCCTGTTGAGTACTGTTGGGTACTGTCGTGTACTGTCGAGTACTGTTGGGTCCTGTTGAGTACTGTTGGGTATTGTCGTGTACTGTTGGGTCCTGTCGTGTACTGTTGGGTACTGTCGTGTACTGTCGAGTACTGTTGAGTACTGTTGGGTACTGTCGTGTACTGTCGAGTACTGTTGGGTCCTGTCGTGGTACTGTCGGGTCCTGTTGTGAAATTTGTACAGTACTGTTGAAAGCTGATGACCCCTCGGGTTTCATACTGTACAAATGACATGATAACTGAACATTTTTGCCAACAATATCTTGTTTTTACCAAAGACGGTCAGTTTATGGTTCTTGGTTTTTTCTATTCAACTGATGTGCCCTGTTCTACCACAAGCTGCTACTGACAAAAAGTGAATATTTCTTAAGTGCAAAAAATACCTCTGGGCCTGTTGCTGATCAATAGCAAAAACTTTGTACAGGGACTTAATAAACCATATTTTTGTTGACCCTGTTAGTCCTTAAAGGTTGTGCCAGGTCCTGATTCTTATATGAGTGGTCATTAAAAGTGTCGAGATATTGTATAGGTCCTTACATATTGATGAGCCCCTCACTCTAGGTGGTACTACTAAGTGATAAGTGGAATGAAATGTATGCATTGTTCTACAGGAATTAGCAATAAATGTTTGGTCCTGTAGTGGATTGCAGGGTGCATGTATACTGCTTAAGCTAGAATGCCGCTATCTACCTATAAAATGTTCCTAGTTTAAAACTGAAAAATAATATACAAATGCTACTTTCTGATAATGGTAAGTTATTTGCATCTTAAAAACCATAAAAGCTTAAGAAGATTTGCTAATAGAAATTGATAAGTAGAATAATGTAGTGATTAAGACAGCATCAAAATTGTCCAAATGTTGGATAAAAGCATTATAGCTTAAGCCAGACAATATAGTGTCCTGCACAGTCCTGTAAATGAATTTTGTACACCTACTATGGGCAGCTAATCACCCCTCATTCTAGGCATAGGTATTCTAATGGGGAGTAAAATACTATTCACAAAATATTCTAGATGATATTCCAAATATAAACATGTTTTTTTAAGCAAATGCTGATGAATGACAATGAAAAAATTTATTTGATTTTATTGATGATTGAGGGGTTCTGTAAACTATTTTCTGAAGAACATACACCTATGATATTTTTACATAAAATTGTATATTATTATTATCCTTCTACATTACAGCAAGACATGGTTTAAAAAAAAACGTTTTAAAATTAGTTTTTGTTTATATTTTACGAAAAAGTGAGGTTATGTCGTTGAGTCTTTTGTGACGTATTAAAAACCGTCTGACAGATTTCGCGAAGTGGACCATCCTATTCTCTGTGTACAGTCCTTGGTTGAAACAGCCCAGAAATTGAAAAAGACAGGATTTGCAATCGATGACGAATGGGTGGGATCATTACTATTGGCTGGTCTACCAGAGAAGTTTTCGCCAATGATTATGGCTATCGAGCACAGTGGAATACAGATCACGACAGAGAGCATAAAAACGAAGTTGCTTGACATGCCACAAGAGAGTTAGTTCTACTGGTGCAGATTTTGCCACAAAATTTGGGAAAAAGGTTTTGACAAGACCAAGAGGCCACTGAAAAAAGGTAATGAGGATGAATCAAAGATGCAAAATGTAAAATGTTACCGATGTAAGGGTTATGGCCATTACATGAACAAATGTCCTTCAAAGGCTAATGAAAGCACAGATGACAGATCTAAGACAGATGAGAAAAAGAATAAGGGCGTGAGTGCTCTAAGTGCAGTTTTCATTAATGGAGAGTTCAGTAACAATGATTGGTACATTGATTCAGGTGCGAGTCATCACCTGCCTTCCAGAAAAGATTGGATTAAGGATTTCCAAGAAACGAGTGATCCGAAAGAAATTATGATTGCTGATCAAACCAAATTACAAGTTTTAGGAACAGGTAACATACAGTTACAGACGTTAGTAGACGGGCAGAAACATGAGATAATGATCAAAAATGCATTATATGTTCCAGGCATTACAACAAACTTATTATCCATCGGACAAATGATCAAAAACGGTAATCAAGTAGTGTTTGATAAAAACACTTGTAAAATCATAAATTTATAATCTTTTAATTTTTGTTAAAAAGTATCAGTCATACTTCACAACAAACAACCAAATTAACATGGGAATTAACACAAGATCTTCATGCCAACTCAGCATTCCTTCACACAACTCTACACTATTCGAAAAGTCACCACTTTACATGTCTATTAAGGTATATAACAAACTTCCAGCAGACATAAGGAATATCCAGAATTTTAAAACATTTAAAGTACAAGTTAAAAATATCCTAACTGAAAATGTGTTATACAGTCACAGTGACTACTTTACTATTTTCTAAGTTCTCTTTGTCAATGTAATACCCAACTAACATTTATAGTAGCGGCTACATGTTCTAAAGGCTTTGCTACTTTCTTATAGTAGAAATGTGGTGATCCCAACCAAAATTTGTTACTTTTTAGTTCTAACTACTATTTACTATCAGGAAATAGTAGATGTTTCGTAAAAACGACCCTCTAAACTACTTCTTAGGATTGTTTCTTACTAGTCGATTCTGATAGTCTTCTCTACCACAATAGGACGTTGCTAAAGTTTTACTTTCTTTTTAGTAGTTATTTCGTAGTCGCCCTGACTTTTATATCCTACTTAATTACCACTAGAAAGTTAAGCTTCATTGGAGTCCCAAACAAGTGTATCCGACAACTACATTATAACTTTAATTTTTACCACAAAAGTTTGTGTCATCATAGTAACATCTGATGTAACAATGTAGACAAAATAACTTTTTGAATCAACTTTAAAGCCGCAACTACTTTGACTTTTTTTTAATGTCGATCTTTTAAAGTAATCTCTCCTTCCTGTTTCTACTTTGAAAACGTAGACTTTTTGAAGTCGCATCTTGGTCACACACATTCTTAACCCTACTTTTTGTGGCTCCTTTTATAATATGGGAATATTAGGAATAGTTTTGCAAATATTTTTTTAACTACCTTGAGCAGTCCATTTTTTCGAGCTCATTGCTTGACCATTTTGCAAAACAATCAAAATGCAAAATATTGATCCAAAGTATCGAGTACCGCACACGGATTTTAAGAATTCCCTGGTCTATGCTTAATCTCCATCCTTAATCTTTTACGCTACTTGTTGCTGTTCTACTCTTGTACTGTCTTTACGGTCGTTCGTGGTTTGTGCTGTGGCACCACCCTATCGCCATCGTAACCCTCTTGTGCGGACTAAACCGAATTCGTTTATCTATGCCTCTTGTGCTGACGTGTGGTCACTGTGATTCATTTTATGTGATGAGCTTGGGTTTTCTTCAAATTTGTGCTGTTGTTAAAGCTTGGTTTGAAGTGAATAAACTTAAATTTCTGCTGTGTTTTGTGCCAGGCTTTATTTCAATAGGTCCCTAATATCTAATTTATGCACGGCCCCTAAAATAATCTCTGGGATATGCTTAACTTCATCTAGGAACTTTTGCGCTGTTTGCGGCTAATAAAAAAACAAGTTAAATATATCGTGGTTACATGCGGATTTCTAAGCGATCTAACAAGTCTCAGAGATTGTTTTTTTACTTATAGGGCTTATAATAATAAAAATTACTGAATATTGACAATGCCAAAATATCTAAAAACAATAAAAAATACTACATACGAATTGTGAGAGCAATGTGTAAATAAAAAAAGTAACAATAAGTTGATTTCACTACGTTCTTTTAGTTCCTTGACCAACACTTCCTAGAAATTCTAGAATAGGGATCATGCTCTCGACTGCAACATACATTTTTAAAAAACACTTTTTATTGGCACTTCATTTATTGTTCTAATGGATTTTAATTTATCTTGTTTTTGTTTTAAAACCTACCACAAATTCACGCTGGTACAAAACCTATAAGCAGTGGTGCTGTTGTTGACAGAAACGGCAAATGACAAGTGGCGACACCCCAATAACTTGAGGGTAGTAGTTATACTTATCGCGTGGTTCCTATCACTCTGTAGACGTTTTCTAGTGGCGAAAGCTAGTTAATAATACGTTTCTGCAACGTAGGAGTAGAAATTCGAGTGTGTTATCTAGAACTAAAAAGGAATGCCGACATAAAAGTCGTAAGTCACACGTTGCCGTAACTTAGGCTCACTTTCAAGTAACCCTTTCGACTATCAGGGAATATAGTTTGGGACGCCATGTTTTTATGTAAGAAAGAAAATTTAATATTTTTGTTGTCGTTTTATGAGCTCATATTAAAACTATACTATTTTATAAACAAATTAGTTGAAGCTTACCAAAAATACTCTTCTTAAGCACCATTTGTTGGAGTTAACTGTCGATTATGAAAACATAACCTCCCAAATCACAACACAAAAATTCCATCAACTACCAGAAAACGGCTCAATTTTACGGGCGCACCGATTTTTTGCAATATATATAATGCATGTTATACAAAAAACTTTGCGTCGCACTCGAATTTTGATCCCCTACTCGTAAATTCTCACACTTTTGGATAACATAGTACATATTATAACCATAACCAAACAAAAAAACTAAGCGAGTCTATTTACTGTTGTGTCCACCATATTGTGTAACAATTCTACCAAAAAGAAACGATTATATTATTTGCAACTACATCGCAACTTTTATGCCATTACGGAAAAAAAACAGCCTCTACGACGTAGTAGATACCTGGCTACGACGTAGTAGTGTAGTTGTTACTACAGTGACTTTAAACACTTGGCCAAGTAGTTATAACCAGAAATTGGTTCCCCACTTAGGGAATTATAACGTCGCTGTATGGTATACTGAGACGTAGCGGGAGTACGCTGCGGTTACTTTTAAGAAATTCTTTCTAGTTGGGGTTTCGTCGTTACAACTTTAAATGTTTGTTGGGTAGTTTGTGAAATTATTTTTAGTGATCTAGTTCTTTTTTTCTTTGTGGTGAATAATATTATAGCTTTATAATTTTGAGACTAATAATATAAGTATTCTATTAGACTGTTAGTTAGATATTATTATTAGGCCACTATTTTATACTTGTTGACACATCCAATATGCATTTTATGTATCTTATGGAGTAAGGATTGAAATAAATAAATTAATAAATAAATACCGAGAATAAAGTTGCAGCGGCCGCTCGGTCTATTAGCAATCTTTACAAGTTAATGTCTTCACAGGAGAAAGGCACTCTTAGGGCCGGTTTATCAATGAAGGGTTACCCCTCGAGTTAGAGATAGCCCTGGGTTAAAGTTGTCAAAAGTGTTTATCCATCCAAGGTTAAATGCAAACTCGAGGGTTAACCCTAGGCTAACTTGAGCCGCGCTCGAACGGCAGGGTAGCGTATTTAGCTCTGGGTTAACGTCAAAATTTCCAATTATTTTGAGGCATTTTTTTAAAATTTTGGTTGACTTTTCTCAAAAGCATAACATTCAACTTGTGTACTTCAATTTTAGTGTTAAATAGAATGCTCCGAAATTTTTAAAACACCAGCTGTGATACTTTCTATGGTGCGAGGCTGAGATGATGGAATTCTCCACACACAAGGAGATTTTTGCAATGGGAGCAGTCTACCAAGCAAGCCAAAAATAAATATTCTTTTTTCTATGAGCAAGATCATGTTTAATAGAAAAGCACCCAATAAATATCCCACCTGCCAACAGAGCTATACCTAATATGTGTAGGTACCGAGCCACAATATAGACCCACTGGCGGTCGCAGCGGAAGGGCTGCAAGGCCTACTCACATATGAATCTTCATCAAGATGTGTACCAGTTTTATTATAATTACTAATTTATGTATATAATTTTTAAACTTTTAATATGTATTTAAAAATGTAAAATAAAAAGTGAATGTATATTTCAAACACTGAGTTTTTAAAATTTTTATTTGGCGGCCCCTGAAAAATGGCTCTTAAGTTCTTTTGTTATACAACAGTATTTTAGGAATCAGAAATAATTAACAATTAAGTTTATATATATAGTGCGTAACATCAAAATAAAATACCTACTTAAATTATTGCAACATGCTAGAGCACTTTTATAATTCAAGAAAATATGCTACAGAATAAATAATATATCACATCAAGGTTTTTAAACACTTTCTGGTCACCCAGGAAGCCTCTGCATGCTCTGCACAAGGGGGTGTCAGTCATTCCGGGATAACATGTTGATGTGTCAGAAACTAGTACCATTATTTCTTGTTGATGTGCCTTATTGATATTTCTTTATTAAAATGTAGAAGTTTGTTGGCTTCCTTGTATTGCAAAGACATGAACTGTAACAAAAATAAAATAGGTGTAGTAGTTTACAAATAAACTTAAAAAATGCAGAATTATGGTCCAATACCAAAGACATTAATCCATTTGCTTTTAACTTATTTTATCTCTTAAATTATCTAGCTTTAATAGGTAGATAGGTACCTATAGATGCATTTTTATTTTAGACTATAATTAGTAGTTAAGTACAACAGAAACAATTTACAAAGTTGTAGCTACATGCTAATTTTTATGTAGCTAAATTATTTTCATCATACATATAGTAGATACTTACTGGCTAGAGTACAATAACTGAAGAAACTGAATGAATTGAAGTTTTTTCCAAATAATATTTTTTAACAAAACACCCGAAACCAACAATATAAAAAAACATACGATTATAACCAGAAAATGTCAAAAATTCCACAGACTATTAAATAAGAAGGGAAAACTTAGATAGTCGATTGTTACCAGCATTGCCAACCTGCGAGTTTCGGAGCTCTGGGTTAAAATCGCGTGGATAAACACTTTCCTCTTTAACTCGAGGGTTACCCTAAGGTTAGAGTTGGCCCAGGGCTAGCTAACACGACGAGATACCCCGCCATTGATAAACCGGCCCTTAGTGAAAGCGAACAAACATCAGCTGTTGCACATTTATAGGGCCGGTTTATCAATGGCGGGGTATCTCGTCGTGTTAGCTAGTCCTGGGCCAACTCTAACCTTGGGGTAACCCTCGAGTTAAAGAGAAAAGTGTTTATCCACGCGATTTTAACCCAGAGCTCCGAAACTCGCAGGTTGGCAATGCTGGTAACAATCGACCATCTAAGTTTTCCCTTCTTATTTAATAATCTGTGGAATTTTTGACATTTTGTGGTTATAATCATATGTTTTTTTGTCTTGTTTGTGTCGGGTGTTTTGTTGAAAAATATTATTTGGAAAAAACTTATTCAGTTTCCTTAGTTATTGTATTATAGCCAGTAAGTATCTACTATATGTATGATGAAAATAATTTAGCTACATAAAAATTAGCATGTAGTTCCAACTTTGTAAATTGTTTCTGTTGTACTTAACTACTAATTATAGTCTAAAATAAAAATGCATCTATAGGTACCTATCTACCTATTAAAGCTAGATAATTTAAGAGATAAAATAAGCTAATAGCAAATGGATTAACATCTTTGGTATTGGATCATAATTCTGCATTTTTTAAGTTTATTTTTAAACTACTACACCTGTTTTCTTTTTGTTACAGGTCATTTCTTTACAAGGACTTCTACATTTAAATAAAGAAATATCAATAAGGCACATCAACAAGAAATAATGGTACTAGTTTCTGACACATCAACCTATTATCCCGGAATGACTGATTTACAAACACTCCCCTGTGCAGAGCAACCAGAGGCTTCCTGGGTGACCAGAAAGTGTTTAAAAACCTTGATGTGATATAATATTTATTCTGTAATATATTTTTTTTAATTATAAAAGTGCTCTAGCATGTTGCAATAATTTAAGTATGTTATTTTGATGTTACGTACAATACATATATAAATTTAATCGTTGATTATTTCTGATTCCTAAAATACTGTTGTATAACAAAAGAACTTAATAGTCATTTTTCAGGGACCGCCAAATAAAACTTTAAAAAACAGTGTTTGAAATATACATTAACTTTTTATTTTGCATTTTTAAATACATATTAAAAGTTTTAAAATTATATACATAATTTGGTAATTATAATAAAACTGGTACACATATTTTGATGAAGATTCATATGTGAGTGGGCCTTGCAGCCATTGGCGTAGCTAGGAGGGGGGCAGGGGGGGCCTGGCCCCCCCTAAGATATTTTAGGCCTCCCCTACCAACTCCTAGTAAAAGAATATGACGCTGAAAATACATACTTTTCTATTATTATTCGGGAAATATTCAAATAAAATAGGTGCATTAAAATTTAAAATCATTCAGATAATGTTTACATTTCAGGAAAAAGCCCTTGTCTTGCGGAATTAGGCTTTTTCTCTTTATTTAAATTATCGGTAACTTTTCTGCACTTATGCAATATCCCGAAAATATTTTTTAAATTTAAACATAATTATGCATATTGAATATTTCATAGATGTTGCGACATCTTGTAAAATATCACAGAAGTGTAACTTAAATTTCGCATTTAATAAGGACAGCGACCTTAGCTCCTCAGTTTCCGAAATCGGGTTGTAGATGTCGTAAGGTTATAAAAGACCTTTTTAAACAGTTTTTCTCAAATAAATATAACAATCTTTTTAGTTTTTTTTGGCCATTTGAGGTTAGCGTTTAGTGTCTTATGAAAATTTTCCGATTTTGGTGACAATTTCATAACCATTTTAATATTAAGTTTTCTCTCGTCGTTAAATGGAAAAATTCTAAGGTAAGTTTAACAGTTTATTAATACATAAGAATAATTGCACACTTGCTATTTTAAGAGCTTTTGCCCGTTATGGACTCACCTGTTATGTGATGATCTGCGTTTTTATTTTTGAAAAATAAGATATTTAATGGCAATTTATTGGCTATATTCTTGGTCTGCTAGGTGGGTTAAATAATTAGTATACTGGTGGGTAGTATTTACAGCCGGTTCCAAAAAAATCTGATAAGTACGACTCTTGAGAAAACTTGAGAATGTAATCATTGTTTTGACAAGACAAAGGCTACTATGACATTTTTATCTATCTTTTGTCTTTGTTTCATCCAAAACTGAGCTCGTAAGGTGTATTAAGATTTAGCCATATCAGTTTTTTTTTTAGAATCACCCGTTTATGTAGGTTAATCTTTTCTCGTGCAGATAATGGACATAAGAAAGTTTTTCAAAAAACAAACATCTTCGCCTTGCTCGTCGTTTCTACAGCCAACCACGTTAGAAACAGAAGAGAATAAATCATCACAAACTCAAACTGAGCCGCAACCAAGTACAAGCGGGAATTTAGACAAACAAGCGAAATCGGCTGAAAATCATGTAAAAATAAATGGTTGTGATTTGGGTCAACTGGGGGAAAACCCATCACAACCGAATCTAACAAAATTTCCACAAAGCATGTTTGGCAATAAAAAAAAGATCTTTTAGTTCAAATTATTACAAAGATTTTGACTGGTTGGAATATAGTGTAAAAAACGATTCAGTTTCATGCTATTCTTGTCGCCATTTTGGAGGTGCTATGGATGAAGAAATTTTTAGAACAGTTCCGTAATTGGAAAAAAACGGGCGAAAAATTAAAGAAACACGCTGCTTCCTTGCATCACATGGAGAGTTTCAATAAGTGGCTTAACTATAAATTGGCAAAAAAGGGCGGAGATATTTTATCGCACTTTTCTCAAGCACATAGGACCTATGTAGAGAAGAACAGGAATTACTTAAGAACTTTGGCAGATATCAGCTTAACGATGGCACGTCAAGGAATGGCGTTTAGAGGTCACGACGAAAGCGAAAGCTCATTAAATAAAGGGAACTTCAAAGAAATATGTGCTTTAGTTGCAAAATATAACAAGGAATTTCAGACTTTACACACTTCGCAAATAAACTATGGCAGTCCTCAAACTCAAAATGAAATTATCAGTCTATTATCACAGACTTGTTTAGAAAATATTATAGCAGAGTTTAGACAATGTGGAACTTTTGCAATCATGTGTGATGAAGCTCGTTCATTCAAAAAGGAGCAATTATCATTGTGTGTAGGTTACACATCAAACGATCTACAAATTCGTGAAAGATTTCTTGCATTTCTCGACTGTTCCGAATACAGGTCTGCCATGGATTTATTTAATTTAATTTCTAAGAAATTGGAAGAGCTTAATCTTAGCGACTTGCAGATAGTTGGTCAATCCTACGACGGAGCTGCGGTAATGTCCGGTCATATAAATGGTCTTCAAGCAAAAATGCGAGAGAGTTATCCAGCTGCAATTTACACGCACTGTTTGGCTCATAGACTTAACTTGGCTGTAGTAGACTCGTGCAAAAATGTTTCGTCAATATCGACATTTTTTTGTACTTTGGAGGCCCTCTACGAACATTTTTCAGATCCTCAAAACCATAGCAGATACAAAGAAATACTAAAGGACCTCATTATTGTCCCCAGAGAGTTAAAAAGTCTCTCCGATACTCGTTGGGTGTGTCGATATACGACTTGTCACGCTGTTAAGACATGTTTCGAGGGAATCGTCAATACTTTAGAAAACGAAGTTTCTAACACAAATGATAAACAGTCAATCACAGTGTTACAAATTTAAGTATTTAAATTTTATAGTTATAATTTATTTAGGTTTAGTGTAGTATTAGGTTGACGTATTTTATGGTTGTATTCTTAATCTAGGTTTTAGTTGCGTTATCTGTGACAAACTGGTATGCGAAAGTCTAGAAAAGGGCTGAAATGATTGCGAATCGAACAAGGATGGAAGGGTTCTAGAATAGTAGGCAGCCCTCATATATAAGGCCGGACGTCGTGCATCAGTCAGTCAGTCACAGATAACATACTGAGTGGTCGTGAGATTAACACGAAGTTATTAGACCGATTATAGTGGTGAATTATTAGCAAGTTTAAGTGCGTGTTTTTGTACATAATTTGTGAAAATAAATTGACGTATCGTTTTCAACAATTGCGAGTTTTAATTTGTCGTTGTGAACCCGTAACAATTGGTGTCAGAAGTGGGATTAAAAGAAATAAATAGTGCAAAGACTATCCTTACACAGTACCACCGGCTAGGACAATTAAAAAGAAGAGCAGTAAGTGATTTTGCCAGAATATTTGGAACTGAATAGTGCAAAGACTACCCTTACATATTACCACCGGATAGGACAATTGGACAGAAAAACAGTAAGTGATTTTTCCAGAATATTCGAAGAAGTTCGATATTGTTTTATTCAAAAACTAAAAGAGATATTTAAGAACCGACTTCGACATTAACTTTACAGTCCAAAAATTGATAATTAGAGAGATTTTCTAGAATATTCTAGAACATTCTACGACGTTCTATTCAAAAACTAGAAGAGATATACAAATACCGACTTCGACATTAGATTAGTAATTTTAAAAGTAAGAATCAGAAAGAATTTCTAGAACATTCCATCACTTTCTACGACGCTCTATTCGAAAACCAGAAGAAATATCCAAAAAGAGACTTCGACATTAGCTTAGTAATTTCAAAAGTAAGAACTAAAAAGAATTTCTAGAAGATTCCATAACATTCTACGACGTTCTATTCAAAAACTAGAAGAGATATACAAATACCGATTTCGACAGTAGCTTAGTTATTTTAAAAGTAAGAATTAGAAATTATTGCTAGAATATTCCATAACATTCTACGACGGTCTATTCGAGAACCAAAAGAGATAATCAAAAAGGGACTTCTACATTTGCCTAGTAGCAGAAAGAGTAGCATTTACCAGTATATTCCAGAACATTCCATTAGGTTCTATTTAAGAATTGGAAGAGATATTGAAAAACCGACTTCGACATTCGCTTTATAGCCCTAAATTAGACGTTTTAAGTGATTTATCAGGAAGTTGATGCTTACTAGACAAAGATCGGCCAAGATGGAAGATTTAACTAAAATGATGCAGGCTCTAGCAGCTCAAAACCAGGGCGATATGAAACACACCATGGATGACATGAAGCAGACCATGGAACAAAACCAGAACGATATGAGACAGACCATTGCACAAAACCAAAACGATATGAGACGGACATTTGAAGAAAGATTAGATGGTATGCAAGAAAACTTCGACCAAATAAAGAGCAACTCCGAACAGCTGAGAGGAGAATTTAAGGTAGCAACAGAAGGTCTTAATGAAGAAATAACTCAAAGAATGCAGAATGTAGAAGAAAAGGTGCAAAACAAATTGCAGAATGTTGAAGAAAAAGTGGAGACCAAACTACAGAATGTTAGGGAAGAAGTTTTTCAAACCATGGAAGAAAAATTCCAGGACATGTCAAAGCAGTTTATACAGCTTCAGAAAGAACACAACAAAATAAAAACTCAGGGATATGTTGTGAATTCCAACCAAAACATTAAGCCTCCAAATTTTGATGGTACGTCTTCCTGGTCTACCTACAAACAACAATTTGAAGCTGCCGCCGCTGCAAATAGTTGGAACGATGACGAAAAAGCTAGAGCTTTGTTAGTAGCTCTACGAGAACCTGCTCTTGGACTTTTACGGTTTATTCCAGCGGAACAAAAACAGAGTTACAATGCTTTAGTGGCAGCTTTAGAAAGAAGATATGGAGATGAACATTTTCGAAATTTGCATTGGTCAGAATTAAATATTCGCCAACAAAGAGCAGGGGAGTCATTACAAGAGTATGGCGGATATCAGGAGGCTGATGTACTTGGCTTACCCAGATATGCCAGAAAATTACAGAGATCCCTTTACGGTAGATCGCTTTATTAACGGCTTGCGAGACACGGACTTAGCAAAGTTACTTCGTCGAGAACGCTTCCATAACAGCAGTGAAGTGTTGATTCGAGCCCTTGAAATTGAATCATCAATAATATCTCCAGGCCAAAAGTAAGAGCGTTTCAATTCAGGAGGGAGAAGAAATGAGCACTGGAGAGGAGGTCAACTTAAAAACGCTAAACCAACTGTTTCAGTCACTGATAGAGAAGATTGATTCTTTGAAAGAAAGTAGACGATCCCCTCCAAATGTAAAGTGTTTCAGATGCGGACGTACAGGGCATATTCAACGCGATTGTCGTGTCCAAATGAGGTCACGCTCACCATCTACTGGGACAGAGTATCGAAGAAGAGATCAGGAAAACTAAAACTAGTCAACGCAGAGGGGCGGGTGTTGGCTAATGGGAATTTAGCCCCCAAAATTTACTCTATCAAGAGCTTAAAACATACTGCTGACAGTCTTAACATCGACGGACTTATTAATGGAAGAAAAGTTAATATAACAGTAGACACTGGTGCTGCCATATCATTGCTTAAGTTCAAAATTGCAACGAGATATAAAATTCGACCAACAGAAAAGAAAATAACACTTAAGACTGTGACTGGAGAATCCGCCGACTTGTTGGGGCAGACAGATATAGACCTACAGCTGGGAAGATTGAAGATTCGCCACACTGTATTGGTTGCAGAAATAGAAGACGAATTTATTTTGGGAATGGACTTGATAAGTAAACATGGATTTGCGTTTGATAATAAACTTAATATCCTAAGATTTGGGAATGAAGAGTTCATTTTGTCAAATAGTCACTTCAATAAAGAACCAATAAAGGTCGTGGCAGTATGCACAACAAGACTAGTCGGTAACAGTGAGACCATAATTTTTGGGAGGCTGGAAAGTAAAACATCAAGCTGCGTCGGACTCATAAGCCAACAAAACACACCCAACACCTACCTCGTTGCAAAATCACTAGTTAAAACCGATAAAGACATCCCGATTAGAGTCGCCAATATTTTCCCAAATAGTGTCAAAATTAATAAGGGGGAGGTGGTAGCATTATTTAAACCAGTACAGAAAGTAACAAGATGTGAAGAGCCAACTTCCGAGGATACAAGCAAGTTACCAATGGAGGTACTTCAGCCATTTGAGTCAACTTGGCAACATCTCACTCCAGAAGAATATAGTAAAGCGAGAGAGTTTATAGAAGAACAAAGTAATATCTTCGAAACTAGGAGTAGTTCGGGACGCACAAACCTTATTCACCATGCTATCAACACTGGCGATGCCCAACCGATAAGACAACCCCCAAGAAGACTACCAATGGCCAAGCAAGAAGAAGTTCACAATCTCATTAATAAAATGCTCAGCGACGGTGTTATTGAAGAGTCATCAAGTCCTTGGTCATCTCCTGTGGTGTTGGTCACTAAAAAGGATGGAAGTACTAGATTTTGTGTCGACTACAGGAAACTTAACGATGTGACCAAGCAAGATAGTTACCCACTGCCAAGAATAGACGACACATTAACAACGTTGGCAGGATCATATTGGTTTTCTACTCTTGACCTGAAAAGTGGGTATTGGCAAGTAGGAATCTTTGAAAGAGATAAAGAGAAGACTGCATTCTCTGCTGGAAGTGGACTTTATCAGTTTAATGTGATGCCATTTGGCCTGTGCAATGCCCCAGCTACATTTGAAATACTAATGGAAGTCGTTCTACGAGGCCTTACTTGGAAAACCTGCCTAGTCTATTTGGATGATGTCATAGTAATGGGGAAATCATTTCAAGAACATCTAGATAATTTACGAGAAGTATTCTCAAGAATCAGGAACGCAAATCTTAAATTAAACTCAAAGAAATGTTTTCTGTTCCAAGAAAAAGTTGAGTTCCTGGGTCACGTCGTTTCCCGAGAAGGCATCCATACCGACGAAAAGAAGCTACAAGCAATAAAAGAATGGCCTCAACCTCGTGACAAACATGAATTGAGAAGCTTTTTGGGTCTGTGTACATACTACAGACGATTTGTAGAAGGATTCGCCAAAATAGCGTCTCCGTTACATAGACTTACAGAAGACAAAGCTTCTTACAAATGGAATACCGAATGTGACCAAGCATTTAGAAGACTAAAAGCAGCATTATGTTCTAGTCCGATTCTTGCATATCCCATTCCAAAAGGAAAATTCATATTAGATACTGATGCGAGCAAGGATGGCATAGGAGCAGTACTCTCCCAAGTACAAGATGGAGAAGAACGGGTCATCGAATTTTTCAGCAAGAAGCTATCCAAACCAGAGAGAAATTATTGTGTTACTAGAAAGGAGCTCCTAGCCATAGTTAAATCCGTAGATCACTTTCACAAATATCTCTACGGACAAGAGTTTCTAATTAGAACGGATCATGCTGCGTTACAGTGGCTCATGAAAATGAAACAACCTGAGGGGCAAGTCGCGAGATGGATAGAAAAGCTACAACAATACCATTATCAAATTAAGCACCGAGCAGGAAGGGTGCATAATAATGCAGATGCATTGTCCAGAAGACCTTGCCCCGAGGATTGTAAACATTGCAGGAAAATTGACCAGAAAGAAGGAATTACCTACGTGCGCCAGATAAAGTTAGAACCAGATGAAGAATGGATGTCGGCTTCGATTAGAACCACACAACTTAATGACAAAGATGTAGGACCTATCTTGCGATTGAAAGAAGAGAACAAGCCACGACCATCATGGCAAGATATCGCAAACCAAGGGGTGATACTCAAATCACTGTGGGCACAATGGGATTCACTGATAGTAGAGGAAAACATCCTTAAACGTGCCTGGGAAAGTGCCGATGGCCTTACTGTGGTTAATCAAGTAGTGGTTCCTAGGAGCATGGTAGACAATATAATGGCCGAATGCCATGGTGGAAAATCAGGCGCGCACCTAGGCATAAATAAAACCATGGACAAAATTCGAAACCGATTTTATTGGGTCAATTACTTTCAAGATGTGAAAAACTGGTGCCGCCGATGTTCGACTTGTGCAGCCAGCCAAGGTCCCAAAACAAGGTCCAGAGGTCAAATGAAACACTATAACGTAGGTCTACCATTCGAACGCATTGCTATTGATGTGGCCGGACCATTTCCAGAAACTATAAAAGGCAACAAATACATCCTTGTTGTCATGGATTACTTTAGCAAATGGCCAGAAGTTTTTGCTTTGCCTAACCAAGAGGCCACTACAGTTGCGGAAGTTCTGGTAAATGATGTTCTCAGCCGATTTGGCATTCCTTTGGAACTACATTCAGATCAAGGAAGAAACTTTGAATCAAAGCTCTTCCAGAATCTCTGTGACCTTTTAGGAATACATAAAACACGGACTACGGCTTTACATCCGCAGTCAGATGGCATGGTTGAAAGATTTAATAAAACAATAGAAGAACATCTGTGCAAAGTTGTTGATGAGCACCAAACAGATTGGGACCAATATATTCCATTGTTTTTGATGGCCTATAGAACCGCCATTCACAATACGACAGGAGCTACTCCATCTAGTATCCTGTTTGGTAGAGAACTGCGTTTACCATGTGATACCATGTTTGGTTCACCTGAAGAAGAACACTTAGAGATTAATGACTATGTCGAACGTTTAAGGCAAAAGCTGCACTATATCCATGAAGTGGTTAGAGAGCGAATAGAAATAGCCAGTGACCGCATGAAAGCGAGATATGACCTGAAAGCAAACTCTTCAGGGTTCAAAGAGAATGATCAAATCTGGCTATACAATCCTCAACGCAAGAAAGGAAGATCACCTAAGTTGACACCACCATGGGAAGGGCCTTATAAAGTTGTTAAGAGAATTAATGATGTAGTCTACCGAATCCAGAAAAGCCCGAAGTCCAAGATGAAAGTTGTTCATCTAGACAGACTAAAACCTTACCTGGGAAATGTTGATCGAGGCGATCAAACCTGAAGAGGAGGATAGTGTTACAAATTTAAGTATTTAAATTTTATAGTTAGAATTTATTTAGGTTTAGTGTAGTATTAGGTTGACGTATTTTATGGTTGTATTCTTAATCTAGGTTTTAGTTGCGTTATCTGTGACAAACTGGTATGCGAAAGTCTAGAAAAGGGCTGGAATGATTGCGAATCGAACAAGGATGGAAGGGTTCTAGAATAGTAGGCAGCCCTCATATATAAGGCCGGACGTCGTGCATCAGTCAGTCAGTCACAGATAACATACTGAGTGGTCGTGAGATTAACACGAAGTTAATAGACCGATTATAGTGGTGAATTATTAGCAAGTTTAAGTGCGTGTTTTTGTACATAATTTGTGAAAATAAATTGACGTATCGTTTTCAACAATTGCGAGTTTTAATTTGTCGTTGTGAACCCGTAACAACAGCAATCGGAATATTATCCAGCATTAAACAATCCTCATTTATTATTCACCTTTTTGTACTAGACGAAGTACTGAATATTTTGAATACCTTATCAAAAAGCCTTCAGGAAAAAAGTGCAACTCTGGGGAAAGCTGTAAACATTATTAAAAGCGTTACTAATTCTCTAGATGAGATGAGAAGCGAGAGATATTACACTGGCATTCATTCAAAAATTTCCGATTTTGCTGAAAAATATCAGATATCGCTAGAAATTCCCTCGTCAAAACGAAAAAAACAAGTGACTAGAAAGCTTACTGATTTCGTAACCGAAACCACAATCGGACTAGATTTGTCAGAAGCGACATGCTCTAGAAACATCGGAGTAATTGAGTATTGGAGGGCAAATATTTTTTACAGAATTATTGATACCGTTAAAGGATTTCTGGATAAGAGGTTTTCATCAGAAAGTATGGCGCTTGCTAATTCAGTAGATCATTTTTTTAAGTTAGATTTTGAGAATTCAGCTAAATTCATCGAGCAGTACCGGGAAATTTTTAATATTAATACTTCAGCTCTAAGAGCAGAAATGACCGTTTTAAAGAATTGTATTCTTCGGTTAAATCCAACTGTTGGTCATGATTCTATCAAACAACATATAGCACAAAACACCTATCCAAACCTCTACCAACTTTTTAAAGTTGCGAGGTCTTTCTCTGCCATGAGGAAAGTTTTTAATTGGCTTAGAACAACTATGACTCAAGAGAGACACTCAGGTTTGTCATTGTTATTCATAGAAAAAGATGTTGAGGTCGATTTAGACAGTGTGGTAGACGCTTTCAGTCAGCGACATAGAAAACTTTCTTTGTAGTATACATATAAATAAGTTGGTAAATGTATTATTAAATTTGTTATATTAAAATATTAGAACATTTAATGCGCGTATTTTTTTTTATTCATTGCACAATTTGCACGACTTTTAACACCTATGTTTGCTTTTTGTTCAACATAGACCGGGGCCACGGCCCCCCCTGAAAAGCAAGGCTAGCTACGCCAATGCTTGCAGCCCTTCCGCTGCGACCGCCAGTGGGTCTATATTGTGGCTCGGTACCTACACATATTAGGTATAGCTCTGTTGGCAGGTGGGATATTTATTGGGTGCTTTTCTATTAAACATGATCTTGCTCATAGAAAACAGAATATTTATTTTTGGTTTGCTTGGTAGACTGCTCTCATTGTAAAAATCTTCATGTCTGTGGGGAATTCCATCATCTCAGCCTCACACCATAAAAAGTATCACCGCTGCTGTTTTAAAAATTTCGGAGCATCCTATTTAACACAAAAATTGAAGAACACAAGTTAAATGTTATGCTTTTGAGAAAAATCAACCAAAATAAAAAAAACACTTCAAAATAATTGGAAATTTTGACATTAACCCAGAGCTAAGTCCGCTACCCTGCCGTTCGAGCGCGGGTCAAGTTAGCCTAGGGTTAACCCTCGAGTTTGCATTTAACCTTGGATGGATAAACAGTTTTGACAACTTTAACCCAGGGCTATCTCTGACTCGAGGGGTAACGCTCCATTGATAAACCGGCCCTTAGTGGTTTCAAATGAAGTTTGGCACAAAAGATTAGCTCATTTAAATTACCAAGATTTAAATGCTATGAAAAATCATGATTCTGTAGAAGGTTTACACATAAAAGACACAGTGTGCAATAAGAAGTTTTGTATCACTTGTTGTGAAGGTAAACAAGCAAGACTACCTTTCAAAAATGAAGGTTCAAGAGCAAGAACACCTTTAGAAGTGATTCACAGTGACCTTTGTGGTCCTATGGAAGAACAGTCCATTGGAGGATCCAGGTACTTTCTTTTATTTGAGGATGATTACTCTCGATACACATATGTCTATTTTCTAAAATCAAAAGATGAGACTTTGGGATATTTTAAAGACTTTAAAAAGGAGGTTGAAACTCAGAGAAGCCTTATGGATCGTTCATACTCGTCTTTTGTCTTGGTTTAGTCATATGTCTTGTCATAAGAAAGTTAAAACCACTGTTTCTTATGGGAGTGTTCATATAATGCTTTTGATTTTGTTTTTGATTAGTCTTTGTCTTAAGAGTTGCCAACTTTCAATCCTTAGGACAAGGACTAAGACGAGTGACAGACATCAGCTGATATTTGTTTTAGTTTTTAGAGGACGTCCGAAGAGCGCAAGCGCGCGGCTGAAATTTTGAATTTACCGCCATTAATCATGTTTTTAACAGAAAATCTCAACATAACCTCAAAATTTTATTTCTTTATTTTTTTCTTTTTCGCTCTTGTTCTTTCGTGTCTGTGTTTCGTGCACAGATTAGGTTAAATAAGATTGTTTTGTGTAGAAAATGACTTTTGAAGAGGGCCTTTTTAATGAAATTAATTTTTTTTTTCAGTGGGTTATGACTAAGACTAATCAAAAACAAAAGACGAGTATGAACCACCGATTTTGTTTAAGACAGCTAAGACTAATCAATAAAGGACAAAGACTAATCAAAAACAAAAGACTGTTTGTGAAGTGTTTACGTTCTGACAATGGAGGACAATATTGTTCAGATGAGTTTGAACAATTTTTAAAGAAAGAGGGGATCATACACCAAAAGACGAACCCTCACACACCTCAACAAAATGGAATGACGGTTCTTGTCGACTTTAGAGACACAAAAACTAAACATTTTTCTATCGCGATTTCACTTGCAAACACTAATTTAGATATTTTTAAGCATATTTAGATGCGGATAATATCAAAAAACACAATTTTAGCTCACACTACTACCATACTATAGTAGTGTGAGCTATAGTGATCCTAATTTTTTCGAGAAAAAAAAAGTTGCTCCGATTTCAAAAATTTTTATATATCTTTGCGTTTCAGATGATTTTGAAACTTTTTTGTTGCGCCGTCTGTCTGTCTGTCTGTCTGTCTGTCTGTATGTCTGTATGTCTGTATGTCTGTATGTCTGTATGTCTGTCTGTCTGTAACGACCAACGCGCATAACTCAAAAACCGCTTGCCCGATTTTAATGAAATTTGGTACCTACGCTGGGTTTTGGGTCGAGATGGTCCCGTTTATAAATGAACAAAATCCACCGAACACAAGCCAAATAAAAGGGTGGGGGTATATTTCAAAAATTAGAGTTTATGTAAAAATATGGCGTGTGTGATATCAAACGAAAGGTAATTGCGTCTGAAGTTAAATAAAATACATTTTACTTTAAAAAAAGGGTGGGAGTAAATTTAAAAAATTAGTGTTTATGTGGAAATATGGCGTGTGTGATATCAAACGAAAGGTAATTGAGTCTAGAGGTAAACAAAATACATTTTAGTTTAAAAAAAAAGGTGCGGGTAGATTTGAAAAATTAAAGTTTAAGTCAAAACATGGCTTGTGTGGTATCAAACGAAAGGTAATTGAGTCTGGATTTCAATAAAATATATTTCAGTTTTTAGTTATATTAGCTCACACGTTCACTATAACTATAGTACCTAGTGTGAGCTTAGGTGCCCATAGATTGGCAGAGTATTTTTATTAGGTTTTGGTAAAATCTAAAGTATACGGAAAATCGCGTGCAAAAACTTGTATTTAATTTTGTTTACATTACAGGTGACATTACCCTGGAATAAATTTTTGGTTGGAAAAAAGAAAAACAAAAATTGTGCGCCGTTGCCAAACTGCTCATGAACGCATCCTAAATCTAACAGCACAAATTGGTGAAAGATATTAATTTTGGTTCAGTTGGGTTTGGAATTGTTGGATTAGCTCGGGTTTGGTTAGGTTAAGTTTCATTACAATAAATTATGTTTAATCCGGTTAGGTTAGGTTAGGTTTCATTACAATAAATTATGTTTGATCCGGTTAGGTTAGGTTTCATTACAATAAATTATGTTTGATCTGGTTAGGTTAGGTTAGGTTTCATTACAATAAATTATGTTTGATCCGCTTAGGTAAGTTTCATTACAATAAATTATGTCTGATCTGGTTCGGTTAGGTTAGGTTTCATTGCAATAAATTATGATTGATCCGGTTAGGTTAGGTTAATTACAATAAATTATGTTTGATCCAGTTAGGTTAGGTTAGGTTTCATTACAATAAATTATGTTTGATCCGGTTCGGTTAGGTTAGGTTAGGTTTCATTACAATAAATTATGTTTGATCCGGTTAGGTTAGGTTTCATTACAATAAATTATGTTTGATCCGGTTAGTGGTTAGGTTTCATTACAATAAATTATGTTTGATCCGGTTAGGTTAGGTTAGGTTAGGTTTCATTACAATAAATTATGTTTGATTAGGTTAGGTTAAGTTTGAGTTAGGTTAGGTATGATTTATTCAAGTTCAAATATGCTTTTTTGCTTAGGTTAGGTTTAGTTAAAAAGTGTTTAAGTTTTTATGCAGTTTTGATGTTTGAATAATGTTTTTAAAGTAAGTTTTTTAAATAAATCTTATCCACACAGTAAAAGTTTATTTTTCCCTAATTTTGACGACTTTTGTGGCGATCTGGCAACAGTGCCTTTTTTAAACATATTTCAGGTGCATTTTGGTTGGCAGCCATGCTTTTTGAAGTTAGTTGTTATTGAATGTTATTGAAAAAAGTGAGGTTAAACAGCTCATTTTATAGGACTTTTTTTCCATTTTTTTCAAAAAATACCGCATTATCCGCAATTTTTTTTTTGTAAATTTTCTTAAAAAGGTCCTTTTTAAGCCTAAAAAAAATTTTCCAAAAATTCGTGTGTCCGTTAAGTGACAGGCCCCGGAATGACAGAACGTATGAACCGTACTGTCATTGAAAAAGTCAGATGTTTACTTTTTGAGGCAGATTTACCTAAAAAGTTTTGGCCTGAGGCGGTTAACACTAGTATATATCTTAGAAACAGATGCATAGCAAAGGGCTTAGAGTATAAAACCCCTTATGAACTTTGGCATGAGAAAAAGCCGGACATAAGTCATGTCAGAATTTTTGGTAGCGAGGCCATGGTTCATGTCCCACAAGTGGGATAAAAAGGCAAGTAAAATGATTTTTGATTGGCTTTGGAGAAAATGTGAAAGGATATAGGTTATATGATCCTGTTGACAAGAAAGTCATAACTAGCCGAGATGTCATTGTCAATGAAAAAGTGACAGAAATGACAGAGTTCAAAATCAGTGAGTGTGAGGCTGACAGCTCAGAACAAGAAAGCCAGAAAGACACAGATTCAGTGGGGGAGTCTGAAGAGGAAAGTTTTGTGAGCTTAGAGTCAGAACATGCAGAAGAATTTAAGATTCCACGTCGCTCAGAGAGAATAAAAATGCCAAATAGAAAATATGATGATTATGTGACATACATGTGTAAGAGTGAGAACAGTAAGACAGAGATAGATCTTGAAGATGTTCCAATAAGTGTGAATGAAGCTTTATCGAGACCAGATAAAGAGAGATGGAGACAAGCAATGATGGAAGAGATGGAATCTTTCAAGATAAATGAGACATGGGACTTAGTTGACATACCAAGTCGTGGTACTGTTGTTGGCAATAAGTGGGTGTTTAAAATCAAAAAATGTGATGGTGATTATGTTTATCGTGCACGGTTAGTGGCAAAAGGTTTCACACAAAAGTATGGTGTCGATTATGACGAAACCTTTTCACCTGTGGTACGACATAGTACCATAAGAATGCTTTTTGCCCTATCAGTGAAATTAGATCTAAAAGTGGTTCACTTAGACGTGAAAACAGCTTTTTTGAATGGATACCTGGAAGAAAATGTTTTCATGAGGCAACCGAAAGGTTTTGAGGTTAGGAATGTTGAAAACAAGGTATGTAAATTGAAAAAGGCTGTTTATGGGCTCAAGCAGAGCAGTAGAGCTTGGAACAAAAGAGTAGATGAAGTTCTATTAGAGATCAATTACACAAAATCTAAATATGAGCCTTGTTTATACATTAAAAAAGAAAATGAGTCTTTAACAGTGATAGCTTTATATGTGGATGATTTTTTTGTTTTTGGCAATGATGAGAAAGAAATGAGTTTCTTAAAAAATCATTTAAGCAGCTATTTTCAAATTAAAAATCTCAGAGAGGCTAGGCAGATTTTAGGTGTAAGAATTAGACAAGAAAAGGGAAAAATTAGATTAGATCAAGAGGGCTATATTGAGCAGGTTCTGAAGAGATTTGACATGAGCAATTGTAAAGGTGTAGCGACACCTATCGAACCAAATTTGAACTTAGAACAGGGCTCAAGTAATGACTCTAATGGATCTCAGACTTGTGATAAGGAAATACCTTATCAAAAATTAATTGGTAGCCTAATGTACATTGCAGTCTTAACGCGCCCTGATATTGCTTATTCAGTGAGTTTTTTAAGCCAATATAACAGTTGTTACACAGAGTTACATTATAGGTATGCTAAAAGGCTGTTAAGATATTTGCAAAGTACAAAAGCTAAATGCCTAACTTTTTCAGAAAGTGGTTGCAACCTTGAGGGTTACTCAGACTCAGATTGGGGTACAAATAAATTTGATAGAAAGTCATACACAGGGTTTGTATTTAAATTGGCAGGTGGGGCCATTTCCTGGAAAAGTTTTAAGCAAAAGAGTACGCAGCTCTTAGTAGCACTGAGGCAGAGTATATGGCTATGAGTGTAGCGTCAAAAGAAGCCATATATCTCAAGAACCTATATGAGGAGCTGAATGAAGAGTTGGATCCTCTAGTGTTGTTTGTTGACAATCAGTCAGCACAAAAATTGGCAGCTAATCCAGTACTTCATTCTCGTTCTAAACATATAGATGTCAGGTACCATTTCATAAGGGAACAGTAGCTAACAATATCATTAAATTGACATATTTGGCTTCATCTGACATGGCCGCAGATATTTTGACAAAGGGTCTGCCAAGTGTCAAACATAATAAGTTTGTTTTACAGTTAGGTTTGTCATAATGATAGTTAGCCTACTTTTGTTTGTTTTAATTATTTTAGAGTAAAATAATTTTTAATAAGTGGGGGTGTTGAAATATGTATTAAAAATTATTTATTATTTCAACGGTACCTACAGCGAAATCTGCGTGTTTATTTAGGCATTATTAATGTTCTTCTAACTTGGTAATATTCTATGGTATGTAATGACAGTCTGACAAAAAACGTCGAATATACAAGAACACTTCAGCAAACCATTGTTGTTTTTACTTAGTTTTCCACCATTTCCCGACCTAGAACCTCTGAAATAACAACAGTTTGCGTGTGTTTTTAGTAATTCTTAGGTCTAAAATGTAAATTCAATTACTAATAATAATAATTCAAATACTTATTATTTTTTATAAAAAACATGAAAAAAGTGGTGTTGCGGGTAAATTTCGTTCACACTTGCGGTCGATGCATTGACATTTGAACTAAAAATAGTTTTATGTCAGGGTGGGGAGGGGGGTTCCCGGGCCCCTCTGCCCCACCTGGATCCTCCAATGAAGAGGGGTACATGGTACATACGAAAAGTGCCCCCTCGCAAAAAAACGACATTTCCTAGGGTTTTTACAAAAATGAACAATAAATAGGAACCCGAAGAAGCTTCTGTTTAAAAAGAAACAATCCATATAGTTGCCTATTATTTTGCCAAATCTGACAAAGGCGTAATTAGGAGGGCTAGGGGGGCATAGTCCGCTCAAGCTGAAAGTTAGACCCCCCAGACAAAATGAGCGTAATTTATCAAAGGCAAAATAACCAAGTTCGTAACAATTTCCAACTGCGACGCTTACATTTTTAAAACTAATCAAAACTTTTGCATTTCACGCTAGTTTTCCCGAAAATTTTTGCCGCTATTTATTTCTTAAAATTTTTCTAATTAGAAAAAAAAATCGTTTTTCTGCATCATATAAATGCACTTCTAACAAAAATAAAATCGACGGCTCTCGGGTTTTGTTTTAATTTGTTCGAATAATTCGTAAAAAAAACGTTGGTCCCATGGGAAATCAAATTGCAAATTACTCAAAAAATAATCGACATTTTTTTTTAAATTGTAACATGGCTGTAAATGTATTCAAAACTTCTTCCAGAAATGATGTCGCTCGACCCACTTCATCTATTTAAATTCAAGGGATTATTTTTACACGGCTTAGGAGGCGCGTTCTTCCGAAACATCAAGATGCAAAGAGTGTCCCCCTAAATAAATAATTAATTAAAACAAAATCATTGTATCTGAAGTTTTTTTTTCCGAAATCGCACTTTAAATACCCAAAAAGGGCTCTGTTTTGATATTTGTGAAACACCCTGTATACGGGGTTTGGCAAAAAACTGATTGCCTACAGGCCTATACCATTTTAAATATCACAAAAAGAACATACCTAATAATGGTAAAACCATAGATCTTTTGTTTATATCCCATCCAAAATGGGACACGCTCTGCCACCGTTAGTTAAAAGGCGGCAAAAATGCCATATTGTTTTCCTATAAGTTATTGCGGCCTTTTAGGTAATGGGGGCAGCATTGTAATCTATCGTTACTACCTTGTCACCTAATCACTGCTTAAACCATTGAAATTTTCACTATAAAAAAGGGTCATCATCGCTTTCATAATTGTAAGAACAATTTTGGGATGTCCAGGTGTCTGTGCAAAAATTGGAAAATAATTTTTATATTTTAGGAAAGATTTCACTACTTTAAACACGACTAGGTATTACTATATTTTTAAGTAAAAGTATCTATCGAACGCACCTAATCTGGTGATACGTCACCCTTCAATTTTTATACGGTAAATTTCAACCGGGCGACTTTACTTACTTTTTATTTTATAGGGAGACTCTGGAGGCCCACTTCAAATTCAGCGTATAGACGGAGCCATAGCCATTGTGGGAATTGTGTCCTATGGAAGTGGGTGTGGAGGAGACACTCCTGGAGTTTACACCAGAATATCAAGATATCTTGCTTGGATAGAAAGTCATGTTTGGCCAGATTAACACATAAATAATAAAATACTTCTAAAAATTGTTTAATTTTTTTAACTAGGCTGAGCATTAACTACTTAGGTCCTACCCAAGGTTTTAATACTTTTACACAGGTTACGTACAAAATTGAATAAATTGAAAGGTTATTGAACCTGACTGACCAAATTTAATAAGATTAATCCTCAGATACACCGTAACAAGGCTTAGCTAGTCCAGTCTCCTTCTTTGCTGTTTTACATGTGAGCAACAAGGACTTTAACGACGATTAAACCCATAATCGCGCTTAAGTGCTTTCGGTGCATATGAGGGTAAAACATATATACGTCACTGGGTTGTCTGCAATCATTTATTTTATGAAAACCTGATGACGCAACTACATTCGGCTCACATGACTGGTCAAATTCTATAAGCAACCTGTGTAAAATAAACCCAGAGGATAGTTACTTCCCCTAAGCGCCACGTTGGCCGAGCCTCGCCGCCCGCCGCGGCGGGCCGGGTCAATGACCTTGTGTGACGTATTATACAAAAAAGCAATATCGGGAAATATTTGTGCTGTTTTTAGGTGCAATAAGACTTACAAAAATGACTTGTCATCAGGTGCAACCCTTCAAAGGTTTCCGAAATTTATATGAGGAAAAAGTGAGTACGATTTTCCAGTAGAAATTTCTTCCTGGTTCAAGTTGATTTTTAAGGGGATTTATTAGCAAAAAATGTAAATTTTAATTGAATTGATCTTAAATCATAGAAGATCATGGGCGACATAGAAAACTCAAACTCAAACTCAAAACATTTATTGCCGACAAAATCAAAACAATGTTTGACAAAGCAACGTCAAAAATTTGTACAAAATAGTTGGAACAATATGTTATTTCATTTTTAAATTAGTAAGTAAAATACTTAAATAAATACATATAAACATTTTTGGTAAAGATAGTTTTTTGTAGCGTTTTTAAATTTTATTTCATTCTCAATTGATTTGATCTCTGTTGGTAAACTGTTGTAGGCTTTTATAGCTTTATAAAATGTTCCCTTTTCAAAAAATGTTGATCTATGCATAGGAATAGCGAGCTCAGCTCTGGGTCTGGTTTCGACAGTCATATTACTGCCGTATCTGTCACTATTTGTTGGAAAAAGGGCTTTGTGTTTTTTAACAAAAATAACAAGTTGTAGGAAATATATAGATGGCACTGTCAGTATTCTTAGTCTGGTGAAGTGCTGAGCACATGAAGTGCCTGGTTTAAGTTTTAGTAAACACCTTATGATTCTTTTTTGCGTTCGGAAAACATCCATTGCAAAAGAGGAGGACCCCCAAAAAATAATACCATATGACAGTACACTATGTATACTCGCATAATAGTATGTTTTAAGACTGTCAAATGAAACCAGATCTCTAAGGCGTCTTATAACAGCACAAGAGCTATTAAGTTTGTTTTTTAATTTATTTGTTTGTTGTTCCCAACGGAGACATGAATCTATTGTGATTCCTAAGAAATCTGTAAATTCTAAAACTGGTATAGACTTTCCATTGAACTAAACATATAAAGATTCATCAGTTTTGATTTGTTTGCGAAAAGTTAGTAAGCCAGTTTTACCCATGTTAAGCCTAAGAGAATTTTCTGTACACCAGTTTGACATTTCATTGGAAGCTTGAGAGCATTTTTTAGAAAGTTCTTGACTATTACGTCCAGATGCAGTCACTGTTTTATCATCAGCAAACTGGGCTACTTTGCCAACTGTTATTTTTTCTTGAACCTCATCAACATACAACAGGAAGATAAGTGGCCCCAGGATCGATCCCTGAGCCACCCCCTGCTGCATGTCACACCAGTTCGAAAAATACTGTCTGTGTTCTTGTGTTAGTGAAACAATTTGCTTTCTTTCTGTGATAAAAGAAAGTAACAGTTTTAAAGGCAGCCCTCTAATGCCAACACGTGGCAGTTTTTCCAAAAGTAAGTTGTGATTTATCGTGTCAAAGGCCTTTGAGAGGTCAAAGTATATACTTGCGGTTTTTTGTCCTTGTTCTAGGTTATTCTGTATTGTTGTTATGACATTGTAAATTGCTTCCTCTGTGGACTTTTTTGGTCTAAAACCATATTGGCCTTCATATAGTAAATTGTTTCTTTCTATGAAATTAATTAATCGATTGTATATAGACCTTTCAAAGACTTTTGACACTGATGGCAGCAGAGATACTGGCCTGTAATTACCCAGAACCTGTCTATCTCCTTTTTTAAAAATTGGTATAACTTTAGCTCTTTTTAGTTGCACAGGAAATTCACCCTTGACAAAACAACAATTAATAATGTGTGTGAGGGGCTCACATATGTATTCATCAACCTGTTTTAAAATATATGTTGGAACTTCATCCAAACCTGATGAAAATTTATTTGGAAGTTTTTTAATAATTGACAAAATTTCAGTACTGTCTACAGGTGTCAGAAAGAATGAGTTAGGGATTTTACTTTCATATTTAATTTCTCTATTGTTAGGTATTAGATCTAGGGAAAACTGGTTTAAGAACTCTTGTGCTATTATGTTGGGATCTTGAATTATGTTACCATTGTTTTTTATTGTAATGTTGCTTTGAGACTTGGCCCGATTTGTCTCATGGTTAAAAATTTGCCACATTGTTTTAGTTTTATTTTGAGAATTTATTATTTTGTTGTCATTCGAACTTTTTTTAATATCAACCAGGAATTTCCTGTACTCCTTACGTTCCCTTTTGTACTGAGATAAAAGAATTTCACTTTTAGTTGTTTGGTAATTTACATATAGATCCTTGATGTATGAAGAGTACCTTTGAATTTCTTTAGTTACCCATGTGCTTTTATCCTTGACTCGCGCTGTTTGTACAGGACAGCACCAGTCAAAGTAATACTGAAATATATTGCTGAAAGATTCATAGCTTTTATTTGGATCTGAAGTGTCAAAGACTGATTGCCAGTTCTCTTGTTGCAAGGATATTTGAAAGTTAGTAATATTTTGACTGTTGAAAAACCGTTTTTTAGTAAATTTACATACCTTATTTGAAGAACCTTCATAAAAATGCATATATTGCCCGTAGTGATCAGATATGTTTGTTTTATAGATGTAGCCCTCACTTTTTTGTTCATTGCCTACATTGCTATATATGTTATCAAGTTGTGACTCAGAGCTGGGTCTCGTAATACCTAAAATATGTGGAAATAATGAATAGCTTAAAAACAGTTGGTTCACTGCTTGTGAATCTAAACAGTTTTTTTCAAAATGACAATTAAAATCACCAACTAAAATAAGAGTTTTTTCTGGATTGTATATTGTATCTAATACCTCACTGATTCTACTTTGAAAAACATGAATATCACCTAAATTGGGGGACCTGTATATGCAAACAAAAATATATTTTGATTTGTTATTTATCACTTCGCATACTGAATACTCACAGTGAAAGTCCATTGGTTGAAAATCTTTAATCAGTATTGGGTTGGCTTTTGTGCTGTCTTTAACAAAAATTGTGGTCCCACCTTTTTCCCTATTTGTTCTAGAAGAGTATGAAATCAAACTATATCCCTCTATTTTTAAAGTTTCTATTTTATTGCCAGTTAAAAAGTGTTCTGTTAAACACAGCACTGTAGGTTTAATTTCATCTAGTATAACTGCTAGTTCAAGGGTTTTTGTGTTGATCCCCTGAATATTCATATGCATGACTGTTATCTTGCAGTCTAGGGTCTTTATGGTTTTTGAAGGCTTTCCAGTGTTTTTTGTAATTTTTGTTTGTTTGGTTTGTTTTGGAGTTTGTAAAATTTTCTTTTCAAGACAGTTGGTTGAGTTCGTTATAAAAAACTACCACCTTCTTGTAAGAAATCCTTGTGGAGCCGTCCCTCGAGTTTTTCCCGGTAAAAACAAACGTTCTCATACACCGGTGGCTCTAGAGCCTCCATTTTGGGAGAGGGGGTGAGGTTAAAGCACATTATTATATCCGGATATGCTCAACAAAATTACGTGGCCGACATTATTGTTTTAAAAAAAGAATTGGAAAACTTCAGGAGATGGCGCGAAACTGTCCAGAAAATTTTTGTTGAAACTTTCGTATGCGATGTATAATTTTGTAACAAATTACGCTGATGATGGCGAAAATTTTTCAGAAAAAAGTGAATTTTATCATAAAATGTAATAATCGTAAGAAGAAAATCTCCAGTTTTTATGAATTTTGAACGGGCAATTACCCCCCATTAAACCCTTTCCCGTGAAACCAAAGGTGAATTATCATAATGCAAATTCAAAAAATAACAAAAAAATAATGTAAATAAAACTTACTTTTTAAAGCTTGTTCTGTGTGTTTTGAAAATTACAAGTCAGTGTTTGAATTTAATTTAAACCAATGGCCCCTGCGGATCATTAGTTTGCAGATCATCTTTCACATACGAAACGGGCCTAAGTAATACATATATTATTCAGGAATCCTGCTTTCTATAACTTATTGTTCGAAAATAATTAAAATAATGAAAAAACAATTTTAACGCCTCTGAATGGCATTTTTTTGATGATTTTTCGCCCTGGGTAGTTACCTTGGTTGGTCTACTCTAGGGTCGGCTCTGACATTTTCAAATTAAGAAAACGATTTTTTTGCCTTTTTCTGTATACAAATCCAAAAAACGCGATTTCGTGTACTTGCGTGGTATTTTTAGCGCGTTAATGGGCTGCGCGTGGTATTTTTAGTGCATTTATGAGCGAACGCTCTTCTCGGGATCAACTGTCAGCCTTCAATGTAAATCGGTCAAGATACTGCCCCACTTGGACACTATTATTGCATGGCTTTATTGCAATAAGTCCCTAATATCTCGAAAACCAAGTTCTGACAGAGTTTATAGTTATTTCAAAAATGTTTAGAAGAAATTTTATCCAACACAGAACTTCAATATATTTTTTAAACATTTTACTCGGATGGAGTCACACTCTTGTGTTTCTAATCTGCCATAAACAAAATATATATTTGAATAATCTGTATTTTAATTATTGCTAAATAAAAAAAATGGTGCCAGCAGGCGCTACATTCATAAGACGGAGTGTTAGGGAAGCTTTATTTTTGTTGAACATTAACTTTACAAACAATTTGTGAATCCTACGTTAATTTAATTAATTAGAAAAAAAATAATAAAGAAATTCAAGTGCAAAACGGTTAACTATAGATAGGTTTATTGAATAACTACCTAATTTAAAAATAAATAAATAAATAGTTTTTTTAGGTTTTAATTACAAAAATTGTAAAAAGGGTAAAAAACTGAATGTTGTAAATAAAACTAAGTAAACATTTTCATTAAGTAACCAAATATATTGCCTATAATTACTAAAAAAATATATGTTTTGTTTCTAAAAATACTTTGAATGAATTCCTCTATTTTTTAATAAGTGTTCCTCTCAAAATGGAAACGTTGGCAATTTTTCGTTATCGTGGATAAAAAAAATTGACGATCCCAATAGCTTTCTAGTATGAATAGCTAAAAAATAAGTCAAACCAGTATACTTTTTCAGTCAAATTTATATTTGTCAAGCAGCAAAAATTATCATTGACTGGGGAAAAATCAATTTAAAAACGCGACAAAAACTGTTTTTCAGCAGCTGTTCAAATCTGGGATTAAATTCGCGGTCAGGGTAAGAAATATTATTTAAAACACAACTGTTTATGAATAAACTTATCGGTGTTATCAAGCAAGTTTTTTAGAAATAAAAAGAATAATGTTGGGGATATGAGCGAAATTTAGAGGAAAAAAATATTTCACTTTACATGCATTTATCTATAAAATACGCTTAAGATTTTCTTATTTTTCGAAATAAGAATACTTAATCAAATTTTAGTTTCAGCATGGTTTCAGCTGTTAGAAGAAAAAATCTGAAAAATCAATGTCAGTTCTACCATAAAAAAAACTGCGAAGTGCCCATATCTCTACTACTTCACTAATAAATATTTAATTTTTTTTTGAAGCCAAAACATTTTGGGGGGATTAATCCCCCTTGATCCCCCTTCTAGCCTCTAGGTACGGCAGACGCGGATCTACGGAATGGGAATTCCCCCCCCCCCAAATCTCAGATTACATTTAGTTTTGACACACAGAATACACGTCCTGTCACTATGTAAAGTAATGAAATGCAGTTCCTAGATCCGCCCCTGGATTCTATAAGCAGCATCATAATTTGTGGACGACCCCTTCCCTTGGTTCCAAAGAAATTCAAGGAACCCTCGAAGACGCATCCCCATTATTTAATACGCAAATTCATTCATCATGCATGAAATCTCAGAAAATTTCGCCGAATCCTCGCAGGCAACACTGTAAGAGGTATAAAAGAGAAATCGATGAAAAACCATGGGCGTGCAGATTTTGTTGAAAATAAAATAAATATATTATAGACATTTTCCTATAAAATTTTTGCACCCAAAATTATAAAATTTAAATAAGTGTAAAATATTACCGGTACAGCTTTGACAGCCATTCTATTTTTACAGAATTAATTTTTTTATCGATTTATAATATTAGAAATCAATAACTTATTTACAGCTGGTAATATCCGTAGTTTTGATTTTTATTATTTTTCCCTAAAGATAAGAAATCTACTTTATATTATTTTTTACTGGATATAGAAAAGTGTTACTTTAATCCCTAAAATTTAAAACACAGGTAAAAGTGTTTTTATTTCAAAGTGTCAAAGGTGTTTTTTTAGCTTTTTACTCTTTCACCTTGGTAATACATTGCTCTTAGTAAATTTTTTACAGTAAGTAGATTTGTTCTGTTAAAAAAAGTCAAAAACTCCGAATTATATACTCAGACCTTGAGATATTTATCAAAATTTTTGCATCAGGATTTAAAGAGTCTATTTGATCCCCTAGTGTACAGAGTGCATTTTCGACACTTTTGGGTGTTTTCGGTTTCTATGTTTATAATATTGATATGCGATGTTTACCATCATTATTCTCTTCAAATTAAAGCACACTAAGGTGTAGTCGTTTTTTCTTCAATCTTCTCTAGAAGTTCCCGAAACCACCCAAATGATAAAAATGGGACAGCCTATATTTATAATATAGATTTTTTGTTATATTTTATCAGCAAAACTCTTGCCTCGAAATAAAAAGCACTCATTGGTTTATTTTACCAAAATCCATTCATTAGTTTATTAAACTCTAGCAATTAGTTTTTTTAGAAAATATTTGGTATGAGTCTGTGTTTTTTTACATTTGCAAATGTTAAAAAATATGACTTATTCAGTTTTATTAACAAAATACTTTTGATTTCTATAAAAAAATCTATTTAATTTTTATTTACCAAATAAAATAAAAATGAAAAAATATTATGTATAATTAAGTGCTTTTTATACAGGGTGTCCCATAACTTAGGCGCCGTAGTGCAGCAGGTGATAGAGGAGGTTATTTCCAAGAAAAAAGTTTATATAACATGGGGTCAACATTCATCTGTTTTTAAGATATAGGATTTTTAAAGAGGAGTGGGTGAAAACGGGTTATACAAAAAAATATCTGTCACAGCCAGCTGAATACTCAGCTAAATGTGATTAAAAAATGTGGTACTCCTTTTTTGATAATATTACAAGTGGAGGAGGTACGGGCTGTCAAAATAACCTCGAAAGTGTATAAAAAATAATAATTTTTTTTAAATTAATTTTTGCTTTCTCTTTTAAAAAATATCAATAATATTTTATTATTATGTCTCGCTAGAGACTTGTTTTTATTAACAAAAAATATTTAAAAAACATTGCATTTAATATGGCATTCATAAAAGTTCATACCAAAAAAATAGTATTTTCTAAAAAAATTGACTGACTAACTTTTTTCAAATTAATTTTTTTAAATTAATTTCATTTTACTGCTTTTGTTCTAATACAAGACTACACAATTTCATATTTTTACTGCGTTTTTTTAAAAAGTTATTATCACAAAAGTTAAAAAAATTGCCAACAACAAGTTTTTGATCAGACTTGACCTCCTCTATCTCTTGTTGGCCTATGGCCCCTAAGTTATGGGACACCCTATACAAACATTATTAAATTTGGCAAATATAAGAATTAAGAACAATATTTTAATCCATTTGACTCAAGGCTCTCTTTTAATTAATCACCAGGGACTATGCAGTAAGTAAGTGAAAAGAAAGTTAAAACTCTTTTTTTTCTGTGTAAAAGTAGGTTCATTACACACACTACCTTTTTTCTTCTTATAGTTATATTTGTTAATTCTAACTACTTTCTTACATCATTATATGATGATCGAACATCAAAAACAACCAGTGATAATATATTATGTATACTTTATAATAAAAAGAGATAGTTGAATATTTAACTACTAACCACTAGTACTAAGTAGTTTTCTTAATTTGAACTAGTCTTTAACACCTGACCTTGGGCAAGGCATTTCGTACAAGATAGTGCCTACTAGGTGCTAAACGAACATACTGAGGATCAAAGTGGTCAGAACAAAGAATGCCCATTTTGACAGAATTTTTTCCTTATTAAGGCCAATAATCTCCCTCCAAAGCTCTCTCTTGTTTGGATCAGTGGGGAATCTAGTAAACTCATAAATTTGAATATTTTTAAAATGTTTAATAACTGTACAGTAGCATGACATAACATAACATTACATAGTGAAAATGGTTGTTTACATAAGAAATATATTTTTATATATATTATTGCCAGAATAAATTAAAAAACTTTTCCAAAAAAACCCAAACACTAGAGGTGAGAAAATAAGGGAATTTGCAACAATAAATAATGTTTCTTAAAACTTCTTTGTAAAATAAATCACTAATATTTTGTAAAAAAAGTTATAAACCACACCACTGTCTTACCAAATCGTAAACAATATGACGGTTTCTGGAAGAGATTCAAACTTACCGGTGAAATGATAAATCCAGCCACTTCTCTTCACTTTTGTCACACAGAATGCACTTCTTAGGCATTTTTAAAGTTATTTAATAAAAAAAATCCTAATTTTGTGATAAATATTGCAAAAAAACCAACGAAAACGCACGTTTATTCGGATAACCTCTCAAAGGCAACAAAGGCAAAAATAAATGATGCAAGGGTGACGTTTGGTCTACATGGTTGCCGCTATTAATTTTTTTTCTGAAAAATAGCGAACAAAAATCAGTTTTTTGCATTTTACGCGTCGTAGGGCAAAATTTAATGTATGAGAAATATTACCCATAGAATTTCCTACAATCGGTCTCCATAGTCTATAGGTCTACAACCACACGTTTAGAAGAAAATTTGAAAAAATTATGTTTTTTGCAATTTGTGCAAAAACGGTAAGTCATAAAAAAAAACTTTATTGACATAAAATGATCAAGACACAATTCTCTACAATGCGACAATGACAATTTACAGCTCTACAACCACATGTGTTGAAGACAGAGGGTGCCGAAAATGCCCATTATATACTTTTTTGCGTTTTACGCAAAAACCATAAGTCATAGAGCTGTGACTCACATAGGTGAATTGTAGAGAATGGCGTCCTGGAGATTTCTTGTCTATAATGTGTTTTTCTAGGACCTACCGTTTTTACATAAAATAAAATAATAATTTTTGCAAATTTGGCGCCCAATATGTTCTACACGTAGTTTTAAACCTGTGGCCCAAAAGGAAAGAATGTAGAAAATTGTGTCCTTTAACATTTTATGTTTATAAAGTTTCTTTCTACGACTAAAAAAAACACAATTTTTGACAACTTAGCTGCCATCTACCTTCTAAACATGTCGTTGTAGACCTATAGACTATGGAGATTGATTGTGAAGACTCGTATGGGTAATATTTCTCTTAAATAAAATTCTTCTCTACGACTTTGCGTAAAATGCAAAAAACTGATTTTTGTCAATTTTGGTGCCCTCTATCTTCTATACATGTAAGTCTAGAGCTATAACCTTTAAGAAAAATTGTAAAGGAATTTTTGAAGTGTAAACTTCTTTAGGCGCGTTTAGTAGTTTTTGTGGGTACTGAATTGAACTGAGCCGTCAGACTCGGCTATGTAACGCTCATTCGGGTGAAGTCGGCTCGAGTCGACTAACTGTGAGAGGAACATTCAGCGAGCAATATGATGATGCAGATGAAGGCCAGTATTATTAATTTCGCCTTGTTAAAGTTTACACTTCTGCCATGTGGTCTTAAGCACACACAATTTTTTTTGTCAACAAAGGTTTTCTCTGCGACGTTCCATTTTCGCGTAAAATCAAACCAAAACGCTTTTTGAGTTTTCCAGAGTTGCCCAGGGGAGGGTTGTAGACTAATTATATATATATATATATATATATATATATATATATATATATATATATATATATATATATATATATATATATATATATATATATATATATATATATATATATATATATATATATATTATATAAAGAAAAGGTTTTTTTAACTTTCGTGATCAAAACATTTAACTTAAATTTATTTGGACTAAAAGCAAGTGTTATTTTTATACCGAAAACATTTGTAGTGAGAACAATAATTAATAGTTAAAAGTGCAGTTTAGTCATCTGGTTTTAATAACTTTTTAAATACCACCTAGGAAGACAAAACTAATAAACTATTTATGAACTCTAACCTCACACCAAAGAATTTAATTAAACTTACTTTCAGTTGAACGTTTTTCACACTTAAATGGAGTCCCGTTTTTTTCAGAAAACCGAAAACCAAATCAATATTTTAAACTGCGCATTCGCTACCGTACTTTTTCTTCTCACATAAAATATCTCCCTCTCAGCTGTGGTCGAGCATGTGTAAAGTTAGTAAGAGGAAGATAATTTTATGTGATCAGAAAGAGAGAGGTGCGCATGTGCAGTATAAAAAAATGGTTTGCATTACAGGATATCGCCGCTAGTTATTTTGTGTTCCTGCAAAAAACAAGCTCAAGTTGGTTGACTGCACAAAAATTGCAATTTTGTGCTAATCGTTGTACGTTCTATAAAAATCGACAATCAACAATCTTCGAAAAAAACCAACTTTAGCTGATTATTTCTAATTTATACTTTCCTTTTAATTCAAAATAGATAAGGATTTAAACCGCCACATAGATCTATAACAACAGGGACTTAAAAGCAAATGTTTTATGATTTTTGTTAAGTTTAGGTACCTATGTAAACAAAAATTTACCGATTGATTATTGGATAACATATTCTAACTTTTAAAAAAAACTTTTTTTCAAACATTTGTTTACATATGTGCATATAGGCACACAGACAGACATGCATACATACATATCTAGAGGTTATACTTACAACCTAGAATTAAATTGTATAGAAAAACGTTATTAATGATAAGATCTCAAAAAAAAAATCAATGAAAACAATCCTTTTCTCACATAGGATGGTAAACATATTCTATTACAGATACATGTATAGCAATCCAAAACGTAAACCGAATTCAAAAACAAAATATTTTTTTGTTTTTTATTAGTTACCATTTTACTTATGTACCTACATCAAAATTACAAGTTATAAAAGTACTGGCAACATTGTTGCGAATTTGAAAGAAATCCCCAATATAATACTTTTTGTGTCTGATGAAGCTTAGGATTTCTATACGGGGTCTACCTTTAGTTGAATAGGGCTGTCTAACAAAACATATGATCAAATCCAAGATGTCTTCCATAGGACAAACAAACCGATTTCCCATAAGAAGTAATGTTAACAAAAACGTAAATTTTACAAAAACGACAAGAGCTTTAGTCTAAAAAATTAATCAGTTTTAAGAACAGATCCTTTGTGCATATGGGAAAAATGCGTTTTTCTTAAAAATATTAAACTAAAGCGAGAAAATCTGAAATAAAAGGGACCATGTTTTCTTCAAAAAAGTAGGTTATGTTCTTGTTTATTTTGTTTTTTTTTTAACTTTTTTTCTAGTTTTTTCACTTATTTTGAATTATTACATGGGCGCACCAAGGGGGCGGGGGGCTAGGGGCCCGGGCCCCCCCAAACCACATATTTTTTTAGATATTTTCCATATATTTCATGAATAAACAAAAAAAATAGCATAAAGTACATCATGAGACATCTGGGGGCCCCCCAAAGGTTTTTGAAGTTTTTTGACCAATGAATCAATGAACTATCAGCCCAAGGTAGGGGAAAGTAGTTCTATTCAAAGAGCTCGCTTCAAGGCTCACTTAACAGAGACGAAATTGAAACAGACTACACTTTTCTCATCAGATTCAGGTTTTCTATTAGGATCTTTTGTTGTACTCGAATAAACCTTTTGCTAATTAATAGGCCTTCTTTAGCGTTAAACTGTGAAAAATATTTCATATGATTTTTAGGTTTAGACAAAGTTTAATTGTTTTAACCCTCCAGTAGTGACATGAAAAAGAGGAACAACTTATAGGTAGGTCAGTCCAACAGATCAATATGCACATATGAGTTCCAACCGAGGTTGGTCAAGCAAACTTCTAATAAGTACTTTACAAAATATGTTTATTTAAAAAAATATAAGTAAACATTATATAAAAAAAAAACTTGCAAAATTAAAATAGTGTTACAAATTTAAGTTATTTAAATTTTATAATTGGAATTTATTTAGGTTTAGTGTAGTATTAGGTTGATTTATCTTAAGGTTGTATTCTAAGTCTAGGTTTTAGTTGCGTTATCTGTGACTTGCGGTCGTAATAATACGAGAACTTTCCGGACGTCGAAGGCTGCCGGAAAGTTCGAGAGAGATGGACGATCCTATATATATATATATAGGGCCGGGGTCGCGCACCAGGCAGTCAGTCAGAGATAACCAATGGTAGTGATCGCGAAGTTAATAGGCGGATTAAAGTAGTGAATTATTCGCAAGTTATTAGTAAGTTTAAGTGCGTATTTTTGTACATAATTTGTCGAAATAAATTGACGTATCGTTTTCAACAATTGCGAGTTTTAATGTGTCGTTGTAACCCGTAACAATTGGTGTCAGAAGTGAGATTAAAAGAAATAAATAGTGCAAAGACTATCCTTACACAGTACCACCGGCTAGGACAATTAAAAAGAAGAACAGTAAGTGATTTTGCCAGAATATTCGGAACTGAATAGTGCAAAGACTACCCTTACATATTACCACCGGATAGGACAATTGGACAGAAAAACAGTAAGTGATTTTTCCAGAATATTCGAAGAAGTTCGATATTGTTTTATTCAAAAACTAAAAGAGATATTTAAGAACCGACTTCGACATTAACTTTACAGTCCAAAAATTGATAATTAGAGAGATTTTCTAGAATATTCTATAACATTCTACGACGTTCTATTCAAAAACTAGAAGAGATATACAAATACCGACTTCGACATTAGATTAGTAATTTTAAAAGTAAGAATCAGAAAGAATTTCTAGAAAATTCCATCACTTTCTACGACGCTCTATTCGAAAACCAGAAGAAATATCCAAAAAGAGACTTCGACATTAGCTTAGTAATTTCAAAAGTAAGAACTAAAAAGAATTTCTAGAAGATTCCATAACATTCTACGACGTTCTATTCAAAAACTAGAAGAGATATACAAATACCGACTTCGACAGTAGCTTAGTTATTTTAAAAGTAAGAATTAGAAATTATTTCTAGAATATTCCATAACATTCTACGACGGTCTATTCGAGAACCAAAAGAGATAATCAAAAAGTGACTTCTACATTTGCCTAGTAGCAGAAAGAGTAGCATTTACCAGTATATTCCAGAACATTCCATTAGGTTCTATTTAAGAATTGGAAGAGATATTGAAAAACCGACTTCGACATTCGCTTTATAGCCCTAAAATAGACGTTTTAAGTGATTTATCAGGAAGTTGATGCTTACTAGACAAGGATCGGCAAAGATGGAAGATCTAACTAAAATGATGCAGGCTCTAGCAGCTCAAATGGCTCAAAACCAGAACGATATAAGACAGACCATTGAGCAAAATCAGGACAATATGAGACAGACCATTGAACAAAACCAGGGCGATATGAAACGGACCATGGACGACATGAAGCAGACCATGGAACAAAACCAGAACGACATGAAACAGACATTTCAGCAAAGATTAGATGGCATTCAAGAAAACTTCGATCAAATAAAGAGCAACTCTGAACAGCTGAGAGAGGAGTTCAAGATAGCAACCGAAGACCTTAAGGAAGACATAACTCATAGAATGCAGAATGTAGAAGAAAAAGTGGAGACCAAACTACAGAATGTTAGAGAAGAAGTTTTTCAAACCATGGAAGAAAAATTCCAGGACGTGTCAAAACAGCTTATACAGCTCCAAAAAGAACACAACAAAATGAAAGCTCAGGGATGTGTTGTGAATTCCAACCAAAACATTAAGCCTCCAAATTTTGATGGTACGTCTTCCTGGTCTACCTACAAACAACAATTTGAAGCTGCCGCCGCTGCAAATGGTTGGGATGATGAGGAAAAAGCTAGAGCATTGTTAGTAGCTCTACGAGAACCTGCTCTGGGACTTTTACGGTCCATTCCAGTCGAACAAAAACAGAATTATAACGCTTTAGTGGCAGCGTTAGAAAGAAGATATGGAGATGAACATTTACGAAATTTGCATTGGTCAGAATTAAATATTCGCCAACAAAGAGCAGGGGAGTCATTACAAGAATATGAAGCGGATATCAGGAGGCTGATGTACTTGGCTTACCCAGAAATGCCAGAAAATTACAGAGATCCCTTTACGGTAGATCGCTTTATTAACGGCTTGCGAGACACGGACTTAGCAAAGTTACTTCGTCGAGAACGCTTCCATAACAGCAGTGAAGTGTTGATTCGAGCCCTTGAAATTGAATCATCAAATAATATGTCCAGGCCAAAAGTAAGAGCTGTTTCAATTCAGGAGGGAGAAGAAATGAGCACTGGAGAGGAGGTCAACTTAAAAACGCTAAACCAACTGTTTCAGTCACTGATAGAGAAGATTGATTCTTTGAAAGAAAGCAGACGATCCCCTCCAAATGTAAAGTGTTTCCGATGCGGACGTACAGGGCATATTCAACGCGATTGTCGCGTCCTAATAAGGTCTCGCTCGCCATCTAGCGGGACAAAGTACCGAAGAAGAGATCAGGAAAACTAAAACTAGTCAACGCAGAGGGGCGGGTGTTGGCTAAAGGTAATTTAGCCCCCAAAATTTACTCTATCAAGAGCTTAAAACATACTGCTGACAGTCTTAACATCGACGGACTTATTAATGTAAGAAAAGTTAATATAACAGTAGACACTGGTGCTGCCATATCATTGCTTAAGTTCAAAATTGCAACGAGATATAAAATTCGACCAACAGAAAAGAAAATAACACTTAAGACTGTGACTGGAGAATCCGCCGACGTTTTGGGGCAGACAGACATAGACCTACAGCTGGGGAGGTTGAAGATTCGCCACTCGGTATTAGTTGCAGACATAGAAGACGAATTTATCTTGGGAATAGACTTGATAAGTAAACATGGATTTGCGTTTGATAATAAACTTAATACCCTAAGATTTGGGAACGAAGAGTTCATTTTGTCAAATAGTCACATCAATAAAGAACCAATAAAGGTGGTGGCAGTATGCACAACAAGACTAGTCGGTAACAGTGAGACCATAATTTTTGGGAGGCTAGAAAGTAAAACATCAAGCTGCGTCGGACTCATAAGCCAACAAAACACACCCAACACCTACCTCGTTGCAAAATCACTAGTTAAAACCGATAAAGACATCCCGATTAGAGTCGCCAATATTTTCCCAAATAGTGTCAAAATTAATAAGGGGGAGGTGGTAGCATTATTTGAACCAGTACAGAAAGTAACAAGATGTGAAGAGCCAACTTCCGAGGATACAAGCAAGTTACCAATGGAGGTACTTCAGCAATTTGAGTCAACTTGGCAACATCTCACTCCAGAAGAATTTAGTAAAGCGAGAGAGTTTATAGAAGAGCAAAGTAATATCTTCGAAACTAGGAGTAGTTCGGGACGCACAAACCTTATTCAACATGCTATCAACACTGGCGATGCCCAACCGATAAGACAACCCCCAAGAAGACTACCAATGGCCAAGCAAGAAGAAGTTCACAATCTCATTAATAAAATGCTCAGCGACGGTGTTATTGAAGAGTCATCAAGTCCTTGGTCATCTCCTGTAGTGTTGGTCACTAAAAAGGATGGAAGTACTAGATTTTGTGTCGACTACAGGAAACTTAACGATGTGACCAAGAAAGATAGTTACCCACTGCCAAGAATAGACGATACATTAACAACGTTGGCAGGATCATATTGGTTTTCTACTCTTGACCTGAAAAGTGGGTATTGGCAAGTAGGAATCTTTGAAAGAGATAAAGAGAAGACTGCATTCTCTGCTGGAAGTGGACTTTATCAGTTTAATGTGATGCCATTTGGCCTGTGCAATGCCCCAGCTACATTTGAAAGACTAATGGAAGTCGTTCTACGAGGCCTTACTTGGAAAACCTGCCTAGTCTATTTGGATGATGTCATAGTAATGGGGAAATCATTTCAAGATCATCTAGATAATTTACGAGAAGTATTCTCAAGAATCAGGAACGCAAATCTTAAATTGAACTCAAAGAAATGTTTTCTGTTCCAAGAAAAAGTTGAGTTCCTGGGTCACGTCGTTTCCCGAGAAGGCATCCATACCGACGAAAAGAAGTTACAAGCAATAAAAGAATGGCCTCAACCTCGTGACAAACATGAATTGAGAAGCTTTTTGGGTCTGTGTACATACTACAGACGATTTGTAGAAGGATTCGCCAAAATAGCGTCTCCATTACATAGCCTTACAGAAGATAAAGCTTCTTACAGATGGAATACTGAATGCGACCAAGCATTTACAAGACTAAAGGCAGCATTATGTTCTAGTCCGATTCTTGCATATCCCATTCCCAAAGGTAAATTCATATTAGATACTGATGCGAGCAACGATGGCATAGGAGCAGTACTCTCCCAAGTACAAGATGGAGAAGAACGGGTGATTGGTATAAAGCGAAAAATTAATTAGATTGCTGGTTCATAAAATTAGTTTACCAATCACCTGCGAATAATTTAATTAATTATGAAATCTGAACTGAAAATAATTACGAACAGTTGAAGATGCACTTACCCCTGTTTTTGCAGCGTGTTGTTCGTGACGTCTTTCACACAGAAGTGATTTTTCGACAGCAATTGTCATATATCGAAGCGCGCACACCCCCAATGTACAAATTCAACTGGTTGAGTGCGCGAAGATGCAATTGAACATGCTCAGAAAGTAAAATAAAATAAAGTTTTCAATCGCATTCGCCAAAATTCTTAAAGACAAATACGAACGTATAAACGCGAGAAAAATATTAAAATAAAACAAAATTATTATACCCAAAAGTATATTTACAAAGGCGAGTGAATTTTGGACATTCTGCCCGCCTAAAAATTACATTGATGTAATTTTTAAATGTTTTCAGGTTCAAAGTCCATCGGTAAAGGACATAGCTTTACCAGAGGTCTTTGAAATATTCCTGAGACAGTGCGCACAGTGGCAACACGTGAGATTTGATCTTCACCTGGGTGAAGGGCAATAATTCTACCAAGCGACCATTTTGTCGGTGGTAAATTATCCGACTTTATGTGTACCATAGTACCTATAGCAGGGGCGGGACAAGTGGGTTCCAGCCACTTGGACCGCTGCTGCAGTGTATGTAAATATTCCTTAGAATAACGCGCCCAAAAATCCTGATGTAATCTTTGGATCATCTGCCATCTAGAGAGGCGGTTTAGTTTGATACTGGTTACATCAGGATCGGGTAAACTACAAACAGGTTCTAGAGTCAAAAAATGATTTGGTGTCAACGCAGACAAATCATTGGGGTCGCTAGATAAAGGAGACAATGGTCTAGAATTTAATAGCGCTTCCACTTGTACTAAGACCGTATAAAGCTCTTCGTACGTTAAAATCTGGCTTCCGATAACGCGATACAAATGCGTTTTTACCGCCTTTACTCCACTTTCTGCTAATCCAGAAAAGTGTGGCGCCCCTGGGGGGTGAAAAAACCACTCAATGGATTCCGCGGCTGCCGCTTGTTTAAATATTATCTGTAATTCCTTATTTGCACCCTTAAACGTAGTTCCTTGGTCTGATATTATTTTTGAGACCCTTCCTCGACGTGCCATAAAACGCCTTAAAGCACACAGAAAAGCTTCGCTAGAATAATCCGAAACTAATTCGATATGAAGAGCCTTGGTAGAGAAGCAAACGAATATGCAGATCCAAGCCTTAAGCGTTTTATTTCCGCGAACTTTTCTGCTTAATGATATGGATATTGGACCCGCATAGTCACAACCGACTACGGTAAAACTTTTGACAGCAGATATGCGTAATTTGGGTAAGTTTCCCATTTTTGGTTCAAAAGGTTTCGGATTAAGTCGCCAACAATTTTTACAGTTAGCGATAACGGTTCTTATCGCCCGCTTAGGAGATAATATCCAGAAATTTTGAAAAATTAAGAACTGTAAAGTTTGCAAACCTGGGTGCAAATAAGATTTATGATAGTGTTCAATGAGGAGCGTAGTTAATCTATGTTGTCGTGGTAAAAGAATCGGGTGTTTCTGGTCATATGAAAGATCAGAATATCGGAGGCGACCTCCAACCCGCAATATATTTTTATTATCAAGAAAAGCGTCTAATTTTCTAAAAGGCTTTGAAATGCGTTTTTTCGCATTAATATTTGAGATTTCTTGAGAAAATGTGACTGTTTGAACATGCCTGATCAGAAAAATAAGAGCGAGATTAAGTTCTGACAGGACTATGGGTCCAGTACGATAAGCAAGATTTCTTTTAAAGCAGATAAAACGATACCAGATAGCGATTATCCTTTGAATTTTAGAAAGCGAAGAATATTTGTTTAAAAGAATATCAAAAAACGTGTTTTCTGTAAATGCGACCAAAGTTATTTTCCTTTCTTCACCAAGAACTTCGTCCGAATCCAATGGTTCAGAATAAATGCTTGGTGGCCAATGCTCATCAGGCATTGAAAGCCAATCTGGACCGCACCACCAAAGGGGCGTATTTAACAATTCTGACGGCAACAAAGTTCTTGTTGCACAGTCTGCGGGATTATCATTTGTGCGTACATGCTGCCATATTGCAGCTGGTAGTTTATTTTGAATTCTCGCAACCCGGTTGGCGACAAATGTTTTGTATCTATAAGGGGGATTTTTAATCCAGCTAAGAGCGATTGTGGAATCTGACCACGCGAAAATTTTAGAAATTTTAATTTTATCTCCTAGAATTTTTAAAACTGCGGAAACAAGATCAACCAGTAAAACAGCGGCTACTAGCTCTAATCTCGGGATTGAAATTGTTTTTACCGGAGCGATTTTTGCTTTAGCAGCAATGAGAAAAGTGCAGATTTTATTATTTTGTAAAACGCGAAAATACGCTATACTAGCGTAAGCTTTTTCTGACGAATCACAGAAAGCGTGAAGTTGACATTCTGTAAAATTATCAATAATAAAACGTCGCGGTAAAGAAAAGTTTTGAATAAGGCCTAACTCAGATTTATATTTTAACCAACGTTGGCGTATAAAGGGGGAAACTTCCTGGTCCCAGTCATATTTTTGTTTCCACAGAAGCTGCAATAGATCTTTGGAGAACAGGCTCAGAGGTGAGAGCCATCCTAGTGGATCAAAGCATCTTGCAATTTCTGACAGAATCGTGCGTTTTGTACATTCTCGTTCCAATGGATCTACGCGATAGGTAAAAATATCTTTACAAGGAATCCATTGTAAGCCTAAAATTTTTATTGTTTCAGATTCTGAATCGAAATTAAACGAGTTTGAGTGCAAGTAAGACTCCGGAAGGTCTTGTAAAAATGACTTATTGTTGCTTGCAAATTTTCTAAGTTCGAACCCACCGTTTCCCAATAGTTCTATAAGTTGATCGCGTAAATTTCTAGCTTCTGAGAGGTTATTTGCATTACAAATTAAATCATCAACGTAAATTGAGGTTTTGAGTACCTCACGAGCTTGAGGAAACTTGTTTCCTTCATCCTGTGCTAATTGAGCAATGACGCGGTTAGCGAGATATGGAGAAGAGCTCAGACCAAAAGTGACCCGTTTAAAACGCATGTCTTTTATGGGCTCGTTGGGAGTGAATCTCCATATTATTCTTTGAAAATCCCTATGAATAGGGGCAATTAAAACTTGTGTAAACATGCTTTTAAGATCACAAGTAAAGACCACAGAAGAAATACGAAAACTGAGAAGTAGAGCAAAAACTTCTTTTTGAAGTGTTGGCCCCGTAAGAAGGGTGTCATTTAGCGAGGGTGAATTTTGATTTGGACGAGACGATCCGTCGAAAACAATTCGAATATTGTCACCCTTGGCTACGCAATGATGGGGTAAGTAAAAAGAGTTTTTATTTATTTCTTCGTCAGGAATAATTTCAAGATAATCATTGTTAATATATTCTTGAATAGTATCTGAATATTTTTTATAAATATTAGGATTTAAAATTAAGCGTTTTTCAAGCGAAAAAAATCTTCTTAAAGCCAATGAGCGCGTTGCATGAAAATCAAATTGCGGAGGCGTATTATCTTGGAAAGGTAGTTCTACCATGTATCGCCCTGTTTCGTCTCTACAGTGAGTCTCAACAAAGCTTTTCTCGGCAAGAATATCGGAGGGCGAGCAAAAATTTGCTTTAGGTAGCTCTTCTAATTCCCAAAAGCGTTTTAAAGCGTGGTCTAGCGATAGTGAATCAGTTTCATTTACAGAGCAAAATAAAGCGGTTGAATGTGATTGCGATTTAATTTTATTATTTTTATTTTTTCCCATAATAATATAGCCAAAAATACTATTAAGAAGAATTGGTTTGTTGGGGCCATTATCAATGCGCCCTTCGCGTAAAATATAGGGAAAAATATCAGCGCCCAAAAGAAAATCAATATTAGCGGGTTCTTGGAACGTAGGGTCCGCGAGGGGTACATTTTGAAAATCAGAAGTATCTATATTACCTAAATAAGTGCTAGGAATTTCCGAACACAACTTGGGTAAGATCACAGCGTCGACTGACATGCGTGGTTCCGTTTGATTATACGGTTTGATAATACAAGTTACTCCTCCCTGAGAGGTAACTTCATTCATAGATCCTAATCCTTGAATAGAAAGGGATAAACTATAGCGTGGAAGTGAAAGTTTTTTGAAAAACTTCAAAGAGACGTAACTGCATTCTGAGCCAGAATCAAGAATAACCCTAGCTTTTTGAAAAATGCCACGAGAATCCATAACCTCGATAATAGCGGTAGATAAAATTGTATTCTGAGCGTGCGAATTGGAGAAGTAATTTAAGGTATTTTGCGAATTTTGAGGTAAATTTTCCATACCTGTTTGTGGCGGTTGCTGAAAAGCGCGAGAGGTTGGCGAATTATTTTGCTGAGGCGAGATATTACCATTAAAAGCAGGCGAATTATTTTGTGAAGAACTTTGCGGGTTATTGTATTGCGAATTATAAAAGGGGGGTCGTACATTAGAATTGTAATTATTTTCAAGATTCGTGCGGTTAGAAGTATGTGGACTGTAATTGTTGTTATTTTTAAAAATATGTAAAAGAGAGTGATGTCTATTAGATTGACAGTAACGACAAACAGACTGCGATTGACATAAAGCTAGGTTATGTTGCCCACTTAAACAATTAGGACACCAGTTGTTGTCTTTAGCTAACTGAAAACGTTCAGAGGAATTTTTATTTTTAAATTCTAAGCATCTGTAAATATTATGGTCACGTGATTGACATAAAAGACAAGATTGATTTGAATTATTTAACTTTGTATTATTATTTCGACTTGCATTACCAAAAAATGCAGAAGTTTGTCTAGGTTTTGACTGATTAGAAGAAAATCTATTTTTTGTGTCTGTTTTTAAAGGTGAAGAAAAATCAGTTTTAGTTGAAAATTCTACCGCTTCTATAGCGTTACATCGTTTTAGTACAAAATTCTTTAAATCGTCAAAAGTAGGAACTTGAGATGGATCATTAAGTTCAAGTTCAAATCGCGTCATGGTCTCCTGATCTAAATGTTTACTGAAATTATAGTATAGCAAAAAAGACCAATCATCTGTGGGAAAACCAAGTACCTTAAGGGCGGAGAGATTTTCACTATATACGTCAACTAGTGTGCGCAATTGTTTTGAATTTTTAGAATTTGTTACGTAAGGAACATTATCCATTGTTTTTAAATGTGAAAAAGCAATAAGCCGTTTGTTATCGTAGCGGTTTTTTAGCGATTCGAGAGCAATTGAATAATTAGCGGCGGCTAAAGGTGTGCATTGCACCAGTGCTAGCGGGGGTCCCTCTAGGGAGTTTAAAAGATGGTTAAATTTCTCTATATTCGAAATATTTGTGTTGTCAACTAGCGCATTAAACATGTCCATAAAATTTCTAAATTGTCTAATATCGCCGGAAAATTTTGGAACTTTCAAATTAGTCAAGTTTGGCGGTCGATTACCACTAGATAGTCCCGAAGCAGAGGATGCGTCGGTTTCAACCTTCAGTGTTGGCTTTTCAAACAGCGCGGTATACTTAGCGTAATTGTAAGATCGTAAGTATTCAAAGTCTTTTCTCACTCCTTCTTCGGTATCAATTTCAAAATCGTCGGTCGCTGACATTAAAGATATAAGATTTTGATGATATTTAGCAAAATCGTTAACCACTTGATCAATTTGAGCGTACATAATTTTAAACTGAAGTTTAGCCGTCTCGTCAGCATCAGAAGCCGAGTCAGCAAAAGTTTTTAATTCTTTCATTTGATTATGACACATTGTGCGAAGGGTCTTATACGATTTAATCTTAGCCGCGGACATGATGATCCTTTATTTAATGCAGATGGGTATAATAAAGAAAAGCAAAACTAAATTTTTAATTATTTTTAGCAATTTAGGGATATTACGCGGTATTTTTAACAATTTAGCCAAATAAAATCAATTTATTAAAATCAATTATTGGTAAAATTATCAATTTATTTAGTGATACTAATAAATAAAAGGGAAAGCGAATTATTAATAATATAATTTTTAATTGAATTTAACCATATTATTTTAGCGAATTAATAAATTTTTATAAATTAAGTAACGGTGAAAATAGCGAATTATTTATTTACCTTTGTTAGTTAATAAGAGCGAAAACGAACTATTTATTTATATTTACTAATAAATAAAAGCGAAATATTTTTTAATAGTTAAGGGGAATTGCGCGGTGCGAATTAGCGATAATTAATTAACTTAGCGACATGCAATAGCGAGTTATCTACTAGCGATCCCAATAATTTGTAAATATAGGCAAGTAAGAAGCTTAAATTATAAACCTCTTTACACAATAAATAATACTATGGCACCCATAAAGCTGCAATAAAAGTTCTAAACTAAAGCAGCAGTAATAAAATAAAATGCAGATAGGACCTACTGGTAAGCCTATATCATATGCCGATAAATTACGTGCAATTGTTTATGTATATGTAACCTGCCTAAAACCTACTACTCATTTTAGGAAAGAATGTTAAAGAAAAAAACTGGAATGATAAGCTCATATTCAATGACCTTGAATTTATTTCTCCGAAACAAATTACCTATTTATAAATCGTCAAAGACGGAAAACCAAAACACGTTGAAAAATGAAAAAAACCTATTATACTTTTTATTATTAGCGAAGCGAATAAAAACTTTCAAACGCGTTCGGCTCGTAGGGCCAAAAATGATTGGTATAAAGCGAAAAATTAATTAGATTGCTGGTTCATAAAATTAGTTTACCAATCACCTGCGAATAATTTAATTAATTATGAAATCTGAACTGAAAATAATTACGAACAGTTGAAGATGCACTTACCCCTGTTTTTGCAGCGTGTTGTTCGTGACGTCTTTCACACAGAAGTGATTTTTCGACAGCAATTGTCATATATCGAAGCGCGCACACCCCCAATGTACAAATTCAACTGGTTGAGTGCGCGAAGATGCAATTGAACATGCTCAGAAAGTAAAATAAAATAAAGTTTTCAATCGCATTCGCCAAAATTCTTAAAGACAAATACGAACGTATAAACGCGAGAAAAATATTAAAATAAAACAAAATTCTTATACCCAAAAGTATATTTACAAAGGCGAGTGAATTTTGGACAACGGGTCATCGAATTTTTCAGCAAAAAGCTATCCAAACCAGAGAGAAATTATTGTGTTACCAGAAAGGAGCTCCTAGCCATCATTAAATCCGTAGATCACTTTCACAAATATCTCTATGGACAAGAGTTTCTGATTAGAACGGATCATGCTGCGTTACAGTGGCTCATTAAAATGAAACAACCTGAGGGGCAAGTCGCGAGATGGATAGAAAAGCTACAACAATACCATTATCAAATTAAGCACCGAGCGGGAAGGGTGCATAATAATGCGGATGCATTGTCCAGAAGACCTTGCCCTGAGGATTGTAAACATTGCAGGAAAATTGACCAGAAAGAAGGAATTACCTACGTGAGCCAGATAAAGTTAGAACCAGATGAAGAATGGATGTCGGCTTCGATTAGAACCACACAACTTAACGACAAAGATGTAGGACCTATCTTGCGATTGAAAGAAGATAGCAAGCCACGACCATCATGGCAAGATATCGCAAACCAAGGAGTGATATTCAAATCACTGTGGGCACAATGGGATTCACTGATAGTAGAGGAAAACATCCTTAAACGTGCCTGGGAAAGTGCCGATGGCCTTACTGTGGTTAATCAAGTAGTGGTTCCTAGGAGCATGGTAGACAATATAGTGGCCGAATGCCATGGTGGAAAATCAGGCGCGCACCTAGGCATAAATAAAACCATGGACAAAATTCGAAACCGATTTTATTGGGTCAATTACTTTCAAGATGTGAAAAACTGGTGCCGCCGATGTTCGACTTGTGCAGCCAGCCAAGGTCCCAAAACAAGGTCCAGAGGTCAAATGAAACAATATAACGTAGGTCTGCCATTCGAACGCATTGCTATTGATGTGGCCGGACCATTTCCAGAAACTAAAAAGGGCAACAAATACATCCTTGTTGTCATGGATTACTTTAGCAAATGGCCAGAAGTTTTTGCTTTGCCTAACCAAGAGGCCGCTACAATTGCAGAAGTTCTGGTAAATGATGTTTTCAGCCGATTTGGCATTCCTTTGGAACTACATTCAGATCAAGGAAGAAACTTTGAATCAAAGCTCTTCCAGAATCTCTGTGACCTTTTAGGAATACATAAAACACGGACTACGGCTTTACATCCGCAGTCAGATGGCATGGTTGAAAGATTTAATAAAACAATAGAAGAACATCTGTGCAAAGTTGTTGATGAGCACCAAACAGATTGGGACCAATATATTCCATTGTTTTTGATGGCCTATAGAACCGCCATTCACAATACGACAGGAGCTACTCCATCTAGTGTCCTGTTTGGTAGAGAACTGCGTTTACCATGTGATATCATGTTTGGTTCACCTGAAGAAGAACACTTAGAGGTTAATGACTATGTCGAACGTTTAAGGCAAAAGCTGCACGATATCCATGAAGTGGTTAGAGAGCGAATAGAAATAGCCAGTGACCGCATGAAAGCGAGATATGACCTGAAAGCAAACTCTTCAGGGTTCAAAGAGAATGATCAAGTCTGGCTATACAATCCTCAACGCAAGAAAGGAAGATCACCTAAGTTGACACCACCATGGGAAGGGCCTTATAAAGTTGTTAAGAGAATTAATGATGTAGTCTACCGAATCCAGAGAAGCCCGAAGTACAAGATGAAAGTTGTTCATCTAGACAGACTAAAACCTTACCTGGGAAATGTTGATCGACACGATCAAACCTGAAGAGGAGGATAGTGTTACAAATTTAAGTTATTTAAATTTTATAATTGGAATTTATTTAGGTTTAGTGTAGTATTAAGTTGATTTATCTTAAGGTTGTATTCTTAGTCTAGGTTTTAGTTGCGTTATCTGTGACTTGCGGTCGTAATAATACGAGAACTTTCCGGACGTCGAAGGCTGCCGGAAAGTTCGAGAGAGATGGACGATCCTATATATATATATAGGGCCGGGGTCGCGCACCAGGCATTCAGTCAGAGATAACCAATGGTAGTGATCGCGAAGTTAATAGGCGGATTAAAGTAGTGAATTATTCGCACGAGTTCGCAAGTTATTAGTAAGTTTAAGTGCGTATTTTTGTACATAATTTGTCGAAATAAATTGACGTATCGTTTTCAACAATTGCGAGTTTTAATGTGTCGTTGTGAACCCGTAACAATAGTTTTTCCGTGTCATTGGCCTCACACACCATACATCACCATATGATTTTCCATGAACTATAATTCATAGGGCTTAAGTACGGTCAAACCTAAGTTTCATCAGCTCACAACAGTAAGTAATGTTCAAATTTTACAACAGTACAATATTCGCTGTTGTATTACTACTGTTACTATTACTTTTATTTCTGTTTTTTTGTAACAATATTTGCTCACTTATGTATCTAAAAGTTTATGCAAATAAATATATACTCTACTCTACAATTGGGCGTAACAGCATATGACCCATTAGAAGTATTAGAACCCAAGTTTTTTTGAGAGAAATTGAAAAAAATATCTGAGAGAACTTATTTGTTTTTCTTGTGGTCATCAAAGTCAACAAAGATTTTTTGGTAATAAGCTCAGACCAGTACCGTAGAAATTTCACAACAGGACTTGTAGTAGGTCCAGTCAGATACTATACAAATTTTACGGTGTACAAGTTTTAGGTGTCAAAAAGCATGGAAATAAAGGAAAATTTGCACCAAAATAGTTTAAGATAAAAAGAGGTTTGAGTTAGGGAGATTGTCAAATTCACCAGTTTATTGTAAACTGTTTTGAGGTCTGTAAAATAAATATTTATTAAAGAAAAAGAAACTTTGATGATACAGGACTTCACTCGACACTATACAAGACGCTACACTACCAAAAGTTTATTTAAGAGTTCTGTAGGATGGTGTACAAATTTGGTTCAGCTCATTATTCACACTTTAACCTCATATTGTTTTCCTTTTCTTTCTTCTCTAGACCCTTTTTTCAGCCATCATTTTTAAAATATTTCAACCGTTTTGAAATAATAATCCATTCAGGATGGGTCTCTCCTCATGATTGTGTCATGATCATTGCTGTATTCTAGTTTTGAAAGTTGCTTGCCTAGAATAGTAAAAAAATCATAGTGAAATATTTCTTACAGTTTAACACAATTCTATGTTACACTTCTGCAAAAGGTCCACTCAAGCACAAAAAAAGATCCCAATCCCAAGCCTATGATTTTTGTATATATTTTTCACATATTTCATAAATAAACACAAAAAATAGCATGAAATACGACATTATGAGGCCTCGGCCCCCCCCCCAAGACATATTCCTGGGTGCGTTACTGCCGAGGGGTCATCGGCACCCTAAAATTTTGTACAGCGTCCAACAGGACTTGGGTCCTGACGTGTACTGTTGGGTCCTGTTGAGTACTGTTGGGTACTGTCGTGTACTGTCGAGTACTGTTGGGTACTGTCGTGTATTGTCGAGTACTGTTGAGTACTGTCGGTGTACTGTTGAGTACTGTCGTGTACTGTCGAGTACTGTTGGGTCCTGGCGGTGTACTGTTGAGTACTGTCGTCGTGCCTCGCCCTCAAAAAACATGCGAGCAAAAAAAAAAACAAAAAAAAAAAAAGGTCATCATCTTTGGGGAACCGCGCCGCGCTCACAAATCTTGCGACCAAAAAAAAAGGTCATCCTGGGAAAGACCGATAGGGCCTTCGCGCGTTTCATATATGACTGAATTAACCGAACCGCGCCGGAAAAATTTGAACCGCGCCGTCTCAAAAAAAAAAAAAAAAAAAAAAAAAACAAAAAAAAAAAAAAAAAAGGTCATCCTGTCGTTTTGCATCTACACCACTGTTTCGGCTCAGAGGGTTGTGTCGAGTTCTGTTGGATTCTATCATGTCCTGTTACGTACTGTCGTGTACTGTTGGGTCCTATCATGGTCGTATACTGTCGAGTACTGTTGGGTCCTGTTGTGGTACTGTCGAGTACTGTCCTGTACTGTCGAGTACTGTTGGATCCTATCGTAGTACTGTCGGGTACTGTTGGGTCCTGTCGTGTACTGTCGAGTACTGTTGGGTCCTGTTGTGTACTGTCGTGTACTGTCGAGTACTGTTGTGTACTGTCGAGTACTGTTGGGTCCTGTCGTGGTACTGTCGAGTACTGTTGAGTACTGTCGTGTACTGTCGAGTACTGTTGGATCCTGTCGTGGTACTGTCGGGTACTGTTGTGAAATTTGTACAGTACTGTTGAAAGCTGATGACCCCTCGGTTACTGCACATTTATCCAAAACAAATTTGACAAAAAACTTTCGAATATTTCAATTTATCCTCTGTTAAGTCAGATAATAGAGCACTTATTCACTTTCTTTTCCCTTCTTTGAGCTGATACCTAGTTCATTTAAATCAAGATGATTTTTTAAGGTCAAAATACTTGGCATTCCATCAAAACTAACATTATCAAGCTCTCCCCAGCTGCCACAATTCATAACAGCACAGAAACTAATAATAATGATTCAAACTGAGTAAAAAACTGGAAAAAAAGTAAAAAAAAACAAAAGTAAATAAAAACATAACCTGACTTTTGAACAAAACATGGTCCCTTTTATTTGAGATTTACTGGCTTCAATTGATTTTTTTTAAGAAAAACGCATTTTTCCCATGTGTACAAAGGTTCAATACTTAAAACAGCATCTTTGTTGTAAATTAAATCGTTTCACTTTTTTTTTAAATTACGTTTTTGTTAACATTGCGGCTTATGGGGAAACACCCTTTTAGGGCGTTATACAACTCAATGGGGGAAACGCTTTGTTTGTCCTATGGCGACCATCTTGGATCGAAAAACAGCTGATCGTGACAGTTCGTTAGACAAGCTAATGTTTTTGCTTGGTTCCTTCTATTTTCAAGAATCGGCAACCAGTTATCTCGGCCTTTTGGCCAAACATGTTATGCTAACTTCCCTTCCTTTGGTGTTCAGTGCTAACTTCTCGATGTTATGTCAGAAAATCCTAACCTTGAATTTAGTATGTTGATTTGTTGATGAAAAAAATTTAAATTAAATTTTTCCCTTTCCTTTTCCTCTTGTTAAAAGCTAATTATGCAATACAATCTATTATTTTTAATAAACATAATCGAGCCTTAGGTACGAAGGTTACTGCTCGAGATATCATTTAAATATCTTTTGTGAAAAAGTTGGGTAAGTTTTTTTATTTTTTCCTGAATGTTTTTTTAAAGTCTGTTAGGTATACCCAGAATAAAAGAACTAAAGCACTAGTTATTATTAAAATTTCTATAGCATGCTACTTCATTCAGTTGTTGATAGACTTAAGTTCTTAAAATAAGAGAGTTATGTTTTAAGCTTTTTTTATAAAATTTATAAATTTGACATTACCAGCGGCGCCTGACCAATGGCGGGTCTGGTCGGTTTTAATGATATGTTATACCCCCTTTGGTTATCATCAAATTACAGAGGCATTGAAGTAAGGGTTGCCAACTGTCCTATTATGGTTCGCACAGTCCCAATTTCATTCCAAAATTCCCATGTGCCATATAAAACCCTGGGAGTTATATTAGTTTGGCCACATTTTTAATTTTATTAACTATAAAATTATAAAAAAATATATAAATATAAACATATTTAAAAGTTGTAATCTGATTGAGGGGTCAGGTCGATGAGGGGTCAGGTCGAGGGTCAGGTCATCAGTTGAATCAAAATTGTAAACCATCCTATAGTAATTTAAAATAAATTCTTGGTCCTGCTGTGAATTGTATATGCTCTGGAGCAGTGGCATATATAGAAAAAAGTTTCGAGGTGGGCCCGAGACACTTTTGGGGGGGGCCTGAGACCACATGAGGCTGTATTTTATGCTATTTTATGTTTGTATTCATGAAATATGTGGAAAATATCCAAAAAATCTTAGCTTTGGGGGGGGGGGCAGGCCCCCCCCCATATATACCCCACTGCTCTGGAGTCCTGTAGGTTCCTGTAAACAAATTTTGTACATGTTCTGTTGGCATCTGACCACCCCTTGAATGTCTGGCTAATAATGCAGAGGCCTTAGTGGTATATCTTTGAGCCAAAGTGTTAAGCCTAAATCATTTATTGTTGTAATCTGCAGAGTTTTTTCATGTACTGGGTGGAAAAAAAATATATGCCACTTTAGTCAAACTCAGTATGTAGGTACATGGGCACAATAGATCCATTTGTGGTCACAGTGCATGGAGGTCCAGTAGGGCCTGCCACCACTTTCGAATACATACATACATACATACATACCCCTTGAATGTTCTTTTAGAATAGTATTTTTTATTTAATATAAGGCAGAACTGCATATGTTTTAAAATGTCATATGTTTTAAAATTTTACTGTCCTAATTTTTTAAACATAAAACATGGCAACCCTGATCAAAGCAGAATTCTGAGTCTGACTGTTGTAATTTAGCACACACACAAAGCTGGGAAATTTTAGCTCAGACATATACTATACTATAGTAGTGTGAGATATGGTGATCCTAATTTTTTTGAGAAAAAAAAAGTTGCTTTGATTTCAAAAATTTTTATATATTTTTGTGTTTTAGATGATTTTGAAACTTTTTTGTCGCGCTGTCTGTCTGTCTGTCGCAGAACTCAAAAACTGCTTGCCTGATTTTAATAAAATTTGGTATCTAGCCTGTGTCTTGGATCGAGATGGTCCCATTTAAAAATGAACAAAATCCACCAAACACAAGCCAAACAAAAGGGTGGGGGTAGATTTCAAAAATTAGAGTTTTTGTGAAAATATGGCGTGTGTGATATCAAACGAAAGGTAATTAAGTGTGGAGTTAAACAAAAGTAATTAGTTTAAAAAGAAAAGTGTGGGGGTAGATTTCAAAAAATTAGAGTTTACATGAAAATATGGCGTGTTTGATATCAAATGAAAGGTAATTGAGTCTGAAGTTAAACAAAATACATTTTAATTTTTGTTTTTTTTTAAGGGGGGGAGATTTCAAAAATTTGAGTTTAAGTCAAAACATGGCTTGTGTGGTATCAAATGAGAGGTAATTTAGTCTGGAGTTGAATAACATATATTACAGTTTTTAGTTATATTAGCTCACATGTACACTATAACTATAGTACCTAGTGTGAGCTTAGGGGCCCAGAGTATTTTGCTATGGTACCAAAATTTTTTGCTAAGGCCACAAATGTTTGCTACCACCATATACAGGGTGTCATTGAAATGGGGTAACATATTCCAGGCGATGAGATTACTTCTTAAATGCATTATAAAATGCATACTAAAGGCATGTAAGCAAGTTTTGGCCCTTTATCAATTGGTGATATCAAGGAACTTTTTGCTATATCATAAACGGTAGTTTTTACATTGTTCTGGGGATGTTTTTGTAAAATATTTTTTGTGGGTGGTTTTGTTTTTCAAGAACATCATATTTTTACCTTCCTAGCCTGCATAGCAATGGCTAGAGAAAGTATTATTTTAGATGAAAATTTTTTTTTAGATAATGCTAAAAATATGTATATTATTTCTGTCTGTAACATGATAGCTCCTAAACCACTAAACCGATTTTCATAAGATTCTCAGGTAAAATAGTGTAAGACACTCTTACAGGCTGATTAGATTTTGGTCAAAATCCATTAATGCTAATGACAGTTCTTTGACAATTAAAAACCTTAAAAAATGCTAACTTTTTAATGGAGCATCATATACGAGGGTGGATCAAATATAAACAAGCCTTTGTTTATAAACTAGTTATTTAGAAACATGACACAAAACAGACATTTTTTCTACTTTTCTACACATCCCCCTTCTCTGTTAATACACTTTTCCCAACAGTTTGACAGTTTCTTAATCCCGTTTTCATAAAAGGAAGCTGGGCGGGTATCTAACCTGTTGCGCACGAATGCCTCCACCTCTTCATTGGTCTGAAATTGCTCGCCTCCCAGTGAATCTTTGAGTGGGCCAAACGTATGAAAATCGCAAGGTGACAAATCTGGACTGTATGAAGGGTATTCCAGCACAGTCAGCTGCTGTATCAGGTCTAGCGTTGTCATGCAGGAGCAACACGTCTTGGATGGGGTGTGCTCTCCTCTTTTGGCGATAATCAAGCTTTACCTGGTCGAGTAAGTTGCAGTTGTAAGCCGCGTTTATTGTTATTCGCTCGTGCAAAAAATCGACCAACAAAACTCCTCTCCAGTCCCAGAGAACGGTCGCTAAAACTTTGCCTGCAGAAATAATGGTACGCGGACCACGTGGGTGACTCACGTTGTCGACACTCTCACAGCCGTCGTTAATTTCTTTGCACCAAGTTTTTACAGGTACCCACGAAAGCGTCTTTTTTCCGAACTGTGCTCGCAATCTGCATCGAATTTCAGCAAGGTTTGCGCAACACTGCTGTGTACCTTCTTCTCGCTCATTGCAATTGCTCCTGGCCAAATGAGCATCGCGGCACTACCAGCCGTCTACATGCTGCTGAATATCCCTTCTCCAAAATTATAACGGCCACATTCATCTTGAATGATTTTTCCGTTAGTAAGTTTAAAAGGCTTGTTTATATTTGATCCACCCTCATATACTGTTTTTGGAATATAGTAGACTATATTTTGCTCAATAATTCGTGTTACTACCAAAAACTTCATAGAAGCTTTAGTTTATGAGATATTTACAAAAAACTGTTTTCAAGTCTAATATATTATCATGGCTTCACTTGAAGTGTGATAATAGGCTAGCTAGGACGGTGTCAGATCCTTCATGGATCGATTTATTACCTTCCTAGCCCGCGCAGCAATGGCTAAAGAAGGTATTTTCAAGCAGCAATGGCTAAAGAAAACATTTTTTTTGAGATAACGCCGAAAATGTGTTATTTGAGTGTATTTTGACCTATCCTAGCAATATCTTTATGATGTCTGTCTGTGTGTGTGTGTATGTGTGTGTATTTTTTTTCTGTCTGTAACACAATAGCTCCTAAACTGCTGAACCGATTTTCATGATTTTCATAAAATTTTTACGTAAAATAGAATTTGACACTCTAACGAGCTGATTAGATTTTGGTGACAATTCTAACTTTTTAACGGAGCATGGCATCAATATGCGGTTTTTGGAATATAGTAGACCGCATTTTGGTCAATCATTTGTGTTATAACCAAAAACTTGGTAGAAGCTTTAGTTTCTGAGATATTTACAAAGGCTGATTATCATAGCTTCACTTGAAGTGTGCTAATAGGCTAGCTAAGAAGGTATCAGATCCGTCATGGATCCATTTATTTTTTTTATTGTTTCTTATATTTTAATTTTTTTATTGGTACCTTTGTGGATTACTGTGTCTGACTTAATGTGAACTAATAATATACCATTTCGGACCGGGTCTCCACTTTTGGTTGTGAAAGATAACCAAAGAGTCGAAGTCCGACGTCCGGCAAACGTATTTCGTCCCATTAAATTCGGACGTTCGCCCCGCATGATTTTGCGTCGGCCTACCAAGGGATTGGAACTCAACGTCCGTTCTTTTTCTACTACAATAGGTAAAGCCCACGGTCCCAAAGCTAACTACCCACCGAAATTTTTAGAAATGTTTGTTTTAATATCAAAAATCTAAGGGAAATAAAACCCATACCCCACGTGTGGGAAGCAGCGGCGTAGCGTGGGGGGTTCGTCGCCCCCCCCGCCCCGAGTGTAGTGGCGCCCCATAGGTGGTCGAAGCGCCCTCAGCTTTATTAAGTCGGGCCGGTAACGGCCAATTGAGTGGGTGCCAAAGGAAACTAACGACATGAAGATCTTTTTTAGATTCGTGAGAGGCGCGCTTGTGACTTATCGGCCGCCCCCTCACACATGACCTTTTTTTTTTTGGTCGCAAGATTCGTGAGAGGCGCCCGGCCGCCCCTCACACATGATGACCTTTGTTTTTTTTTTTTTTTTGTTTTTTGGTCGCAAGATTTGTGAGAGGCGCCCTTTTGACCTTTTTGTTTTTTTGTCACAAGATTTTTCATCAGTTTTCAGAGGCGCCCTTTTTAGCTGTCGCCCCCCCCCCCGCCCTTTCGGGCACGCTACGCCGCTGGTGGGAAGAGGATGGGGTATTATGGTTTCCAAAATCCAAAAAAGATATAAAACTGCGTCATGTCCTGAAACGTAGCCGTCCGGGCCAAAATATCTCTTGACCAAACAAATGACGATCGTAACAAATGCACTTGTTGTAAGGTTATGGGCGTCTATAAATGACAGTAGGCTGTACATGTGACGCGTAGGCCATATGAACGGACGTGGAATGGGTCAAGTAAAAGTTACGGAAAATACACCAACCAAACTAAACGCTAGTTTAGGTCTGAGGTTAGGGTCTTCACCGGACGTACCCGATGCCGACGTCTGTTGGTCGTTGGGCTGGTCAGAGTTTTTGTACGTCGAACAAATGAACGTAAGACCGACGTTGGGAAATTAATGGTACATTGCGTTGCATTATTTGACGTCGCGAGATCGTTAAAAAAACGGACGTATATTTGATATAAATGCGACGTCGCTTAACGCATAATGAATCTTGCAACTTAAAATTCCACTAAATCCGACGTCGGTTCAGGTCACATTAGGTTGTAAGTCATATAAATGTTTCTTGGGAAGAGATACGAGTTTGTTTAAATGAGAAAAAAGTTGGGCTATTCTAAGCCCAATCAGGTGCTATATCAATATTAATGATATCTACAGGGGTAACTAAAATATCGAGCAAATTGTAAAAATTGTGTTTTTTGAAAAATTGAAATATCGTCGCCATCTTGCAAGAAATTTAATGAAATTTGGTATTTTGTTTAAGCAATTACGGCCAATCGAATGACGTTAACAAATTTTTTCTAGGCCTAGTTTTTTTGAAATCATAGTCAACTTTGTTATTTCTTTCTTTTTATAGCAAACTTTGTTTTTCAAATATCGAGATATCTTAATTTTTTGTTCGCTTGTAAAAGTTTAAGCCAAATTATTCGCAATTATTTTCATTATTATTTAAAAAAATCTACTTAGAAAAATTTTAAATTTGGGATTTTTTATCCCCTTTATGGGTAGAATAAATATACCAAAAATTATCAAAATGGGTGAGATGGTCTGCCAAACCTTAAACCAAATTTAAACTTGAAAATCAATCCAGGACATATCCTAACTGCTCTATGATATCTATGCTAGAAATAGGTACCCTAAAGCCCCAAAAAAAAATTGGCGCGCCCTGTATATTCGAGGGTTTATTTCATAGTAGTAGGGGAGGCCGTGAATATTTTGGGAACTTATTTTCTTAGTCAGCCATCTATAAAACTGTTCTTTGATCAATTCTAAACAAAATTTTTTATATGAATGCGCAAAATGCAAAAAAAGTTATAAATTCGAGGAACTTATATACTTTACTATTGCATATATGTTTATTCGTAAAAACTATAATTAAACTAATTATAAAAAATAGTTTGACTAATCTTTGGGTATAGGAAATATCTCGGTTGGGCTCAAAATTGTCAAAAAATAAAATATTCAATTTTTGACAATTTTGCCAGAGGTATTTCCCATATTTAGAGATAAGTCATACTATTTTGTATACTTAGCTTAAGTATAGCTTTCACTAATAAACATAAATGCATTACTAAGAAAAAAAGTTACTCGAATTTATATTTTCTTTTGCATTTTGCGGCTAAACCCATCGGAAAATAGGACGGGCTTATATAGTAATTTTTTCTTAGAATTGCTCACTCACTGAACAATTCTATTAATGTTAATGTTAATTAATGTGTAAGAAAATAAGTTCCGAAAAATTTCACGGCCTCCCCTACTATAGAGTTATATCATTGAGGAAGCGTTATGTAGTCATTGGTTATTTTATATTTTAGCTCTCTTGGTCTCTCTAAAAATTGCTTGGCCTTATACTAAATATGGGTTCACCGCGAGCTCTACACTTTCTAATAGCTCTACATTTCTGGTGTAGCTGTTACTATGACTGGAATTATGTTAAGATTCCTGAGAGCTTAACAGGAGGTGCAAGTCAATTTGCTTTGAATGTCAACAAGCTAAAGTTTTTGACATATTGGGATGCTGTAAGTAATCACTATAATTAGTTTTACACCTAGAAATAGTTTCGGTACAGTCAAGGGAATAGGACAATTTCTCGACGGCCGCGTCCAACTTGACGCCGGCCGTCCAATTTGACGCGGACCAATTCGTTAACGGGACAATTCGCCGCGAGAATCTTTGTTTATTGATATTGCCATTGGCAATTGTTTAAACAGTTTTTATTACTTTCACCCCCTATATTTCTTGGTTGGTTAATTAGGCTGGATGGTTATATTGGTTGATTAGGCTAGTTGGTTGGATGGTTTAGTGAATCAAAAACTGTATCAGGTGAACTTAAGCACCATGATGTTTCAAGTTTAAGGTTTATAAATAAGAAAGTTGGCCATTTTGGATCCGCCATTTTAACTTTTTTTTTGTAAAACAGAACACTATAAATCTATTTTCGACGAAAAAGTTTTTTTGGAAATAACGTCAAAAATATTATTTGGGTGTATTTGACCTATCTTAACAATATCGTCGTGATGTTTGTCTGTATGTATGTATATTATTTCTGTCCTTAACACGATAGCTCCTAAAGCGCTGAACCGATTTATATAAAATATTTAGGTAAAACAGTGTTCGACACTCTAACGAGCTGATTAGATTTTGGTCAAAATCCATTCCATGCTTATGACAGTTTTTTGACAATTAAATAAATTTATAAATTCTTACTTTTTAACGGAGCATAATTTGTGTTATAACCAAAAACTTCGTAAGAGCTTTAGTTTCTGAGATATTTCCAAATACTGTTTTTAAGGCTGATATATCAGGGCTTCACTTGAAGTGTGCTAATAGACTAGCTAGGAAGGTATCAGATCCGTCATGGATCCATTTATTTTAAAAAGTTATAAACAAATAAACAACCTGACTCAATCTAAATAAAACCGTTTAAAGAATTGTCAATGCCAATATCTATAAACAAGAATTCTCGCCGCGAATTGTCCCCTAGGCAAATCGGACCGCGGCGAGTTGTTTCCGCGGTGAATCGGCCGGGGCAAAATGTCCCCTACATCATTTAGTATTAAAAGAGAAATAGACCATTAGGTAGTTTTGTCTATGAACTGTTTACTTTACCAGAGAACATGCATATAACATTTTATAATATGTTCTATGACTTTACAAAAATTATTATTGAAAGCAACAAAAAATAAAATGTTTTGCTATCTGGGTCAAATTTTATTTTGTCCTGTTGAAGTAACTTTGCATGGAATTACTTTTTCTTACTCTAAGGCTCTTACGCATAATACATTTATTTTACATATTTTACAAAATAGAGGTGTATCTGGGGATTGAAACCCTTTAAAAAATAAAAAAAGTCAATACTGGAAAAAACTAATTTAAATTACCAGTAAGGATCTTTAAAACTAAAGATCAAAAAACTAATTTAAATGAAGGCGCACTCAGGAATTTATTTCGGGGGGGTGGGGGTGTTAGGAATAATAATACCAGCCTCTTGGGCGGAGTTTTAACTCCAAGCTCCGTTCTCCTTTTTGAAACGTAATAAAAAGACATTTTACAAGAAAAATCGCTGAGGCTTGAAAACTGATAAATTAATTCAAGTTTTTAAATATGCAGTACATTAGTTTTTTCATGTTTTACGCAGGATCAGATTTTCATTCAATTTTAGGTTGGACACTACTGTAAGGGCTGTAGGGCTTTATAAAATATTGCAAACAAAACACTTTTAAGTTAAGTTTAATTACTCTGCAATATCAATTTCTAGCTAAATTAAGTTTAAATGAACTATTTTCAAGATTTATGTTAATTTTATTAACATACCTATTTAATTTGACCTATATACCTACATATGGACAGGACCGTACCCAGGGGGGTGGTGGGGGGATAAGAAGTTTAAAATAGAATTTTGAAAAATTTGTGTTTTGTGTTGGGAATTGCACAAAATCTATTTTTTTACCAAAAAAGTTTGATAAAAATTTTGTCAATTTTGCACTCTGTCACTTGTATCCCTTTTTTTACAAGCTTTTATTTAGCTCCAGATGTTCTGTCTAACTATCTAACTAATCTATCTAATACCTTCCCAACTAAAAGATTGAAAATTGAAGAAATAGTTCATGTTGGGTAAAAATTTTGCTTTAAAATTGAATTTTGCGTTTCATTTCAATATCTCGAAAAGCAAAGTTCATATAGAAATTTTATCCAACGCCGAATTTCAATATACACATGAACATCGAAATAGAGGCCTTTTTGGGTATTTAGAGTGAGAATTTGAAGAAACGCTCGGACGCGTTGATTTTGTTTGCGAGGGGACACTTTTTGGCTATTTGGAAATTTTTGTAGCACGAACCCCCTTCGAGGGGAATATTTTACTCCTATATTTTGAATAGGAAAAGTGGGTCTAGTGATACCTTGTTTTGAAGGCCTTTTGAATGTCCTTACAATCGTGTAAAAATATCAAAAATCTATTTATTAGTTTTTGAGATAATTGCCTTTAAACTTTCAAATTTAACATGAACTGATAAAATAAAAATTTAATTAGAATTTTATTATTTTTCGGATTTAATTTTTATGTTATCATTCCATGTTAAATTTGAAAAGTTGAAAGCAAATATCTCAAAAACTAATCAATGAATTTTCGAAATTTTAATACGGTTATAAAGATATTCAAGAGAGCTTCAAAACAAGGTATCATTAGACCCACTTTCCCTATTCAAAATATAGGGGTTCGTGCTACAAAAATTTCAAGATAACCAAAAAGTATTCCCCTTGCAAACAAAATCGACGTGTTTCTCCAAATTCGCACTCTAAATAGCCAAAAAGGCCTCTGTTTCGATGTTGAAGTGTCACACTTGTGTTTCTAATCTGCCATAAAAAAGATACATACTTATTTTCAGGATCTGTATAGTGCTAAATAAAAAAACATGGCGCCAGCAGGCCGAACAGCCATTTATAAGACCTAGTTGTTCTGGTTATTCTTCTTTTTTGTGAACATTATGTTTTAAATCATTGTGTGATTACTACGTTACTTTAATTAATTAGAAAAAAATGATGGCCCGATTTTGGAACATGCCTAACTAAGACGGTTTTCTTAAAAACTAAAGAATTAAATCAAGTGCAAAATTATTTACTAGGTCCGTTCATTGAATACCTACCTAATTTGAAAAACTAATAAAAAAATAAACTAGTTTTTGGGTTTTGATTATAAAAAATCTATATATATATATATATATATATATATATATATATATATATATATATATATATATATATTTATCGGTTTCACAACGTTCTACGTCTTCCGATACCCAATCTCCACTCGTTTCTGTTTGCCCATAATTCATCATCTAGGCCTCTTATTCTTATTTCACTGTCTATTCCTTCTCTCCAGCTTCTCCTTGGCCGTCCTCGTTTTCTTCGGCCAGTTGGTTTCCATTGTAGTATTTGTTTAGGTAGTCTTTCGTCATTCATTCTTTGTACATGTCCGTACCACACCAGTTGTTTTGTTCTTATATCATCCACTAAAGTACGTTCACCTACTGTCATAATTTCTCTTATTCTTTGATTTGTAACTCTTTCTCTTTTTGATTTCCCTGCTGCTCTTCTCCAATAGTCCATCTACGTAGCGGAAAGCATTTTTTCTGTTCTATCCTTGATTGGCCATACTTCTGAGCCGTATGTAATAATACTTTTTATAATGGTGTTATATATAAGCTTTTTGTTATGTTTTGATATACTTTGGTCCCAAATTATTCCATTTAATAAAGTTATTGCTTTTCTTCCTTGTACGTTTCGATCTTTTATAGCTTTGTCTAGTGTTCCGTCAGCTGTAATGTTTAGACCTAAGTATTTATACTCATCACAGGAGTGAATTCGCTGCCCGGTATTTAAGATTAGATCCTGTTTCATTCCACCGATACACATATACTCTGTCTTATTGAGATTAACCTCTAGTCCCCACTTATTGTACTCTTCTATTAGTTTTCGTGTCATATATTCGAGGTCGTCATAATCCTGAGCCACTACTATCTGATCATCGGCGAAACATAAAGTATACAAGGTGGTTTCGTCCAACGGAATTCCCATGTTTTGGCATTTTCTCTTCCACACTTTAAGGACTTGTTCCAAGTATATCTTGAAGAGCGTAGGCGAGATACAGCAACCTTGTTTAAGACCTTTATTTACTTGAAAGCCTTTGGTTAGTTTTGCTTTTATTTTAACTTTTGCCTTACTATTGCGGTATAACTCTTGGATGGCCTTAATTAGTTGTACGCTTATGTTTGTGTTTTCCAACGCTTTCCAAAGTAGATTTAGTGGTATACTATCATATGCCTTCTGCAAATCCACGTAAAGCAGATGCAGCTCTTGACCGTATGCCATTTTCTTTTCAATAACTTGGGTTATACAAAAGAGATGATCTGAAGTCGATCTACCCGCCCTGAAACCAGCTTGTTCTTCTGCCTCCATGTCTTTATATTCGCTCTCTACTTTATTTCTTATTATTTTACCGTATATTCTGCTTAGCGTACTAGTCACAGATATATCTCTATAATTGTCACATATATCTTTCCTTCCTTTTTTGTGTATTGTGGATATATATGACGTTTTCCACTCAGTTGGGACTACAGTTCCATTTAAATATTTTTGGAAAAGATTCCGTAATCTCCAAAACAGTTCTTCAGTGCCATATTTAATAAGTTCGGCTGGGATATTTCCGGGTCCGGCAGATTTACCGCTTTTTAAGGTTGTGCACACGTTTTTGACCTCAGAGATTGTGAGGGGTACTGGAGATCCCATCGTTCTAATTATATTGTCTCTTGCGTCTTCCTTGAATTCTGCTCTATCTTCAGTTAAAAGTTTTTTAAAATGCTCATCCCATTCTTTGTCTGGTATTGGTGAAATGATATCTCTGCATGTTTCTTTTTTAATCGATCTTATAGTTTTCCAGCTTTCGGTACTTCTCCTACCTCCTAAGTAAGAATCTATTTTCTGACACTTTTGCGTCCATGAATGATTTTTCTTATCACTGATCATTCTTCTCACCTTTGATTGCGCGATTTTGTATTCTTGTCTGCTTCTATCTGTCTTTTGGGATAAGTAGGTGTGATATAATTTCCTTTTTTCCTCTATTTCTCTCTCAATCTCAGCATCCCACCAGTATGGTTTTCTTCTTTTAGAAGTTTCTTCCACTAATCCTAGTGCTTCTTTTGCAGCTTGGTGGATGCTTAATGTAATACATTCGTATTCCTCATCTGGGGTTTCACCTGAACTTGTATTAAGTTTTTCGTTCAGTCTCTTTTTGTATAAGTTTTTTACGCTGTCATGTTCTAGGCTTAGTAGATTATATTTACAGTGATCAATTTCTTCAATCCCTGTATCATCAAGATGTTGTTGATGCAGGCTTCGGCCTTGATAAGGAAAGAGAATTTTGGACTCCAGAAAATAGTGATCACTTCCGCATGTTGATCCACGCTTTGTTCTGACATCTTGAATTTTTAGTTTTGTCTTTTGTTTAGTGATAAGATAATCAATGACGGATTTCAGGTTTTGTGAGGGTTTGGTCCAGGTATATTTGTGTATTTCCTTATGTTGAAAAAAACCGTTTTGGATTTTTAGGTTTAATTGCTCACATACTGTAATTAGCCGGTTTCCATTGTCATTAACAAGATTTTCTCCATATTGGCCAACTGTCAGATCATTAACTCTGTTACCGGTTCTACTATTTAAATCTCCCAATATGACAATTTCTCTAGATGCACTTACTGCTGATATTTCATTGTGTATTTCTTCAAAAAAATTGTCTTTCACGGCTACATTTGCATCGTCGTTATACGCATAGATTCCAAAAATCGTAAGTCTCATTCCTTTTATTGTTATATTCATTTTAATTAGCCTTTCATTGACTGCTTCCCAGTTGGTGATAAATTTTCTAAATCTTTTGTTGACCAAAATAGATACTCCTTGTTGGGCATGTTTTTCTTTTGCCACTCCGCTATAGAAATGGTCATATTGTCCTAGGTTTTCAGATCCTTTTCCTTTCTTTTTCGTTTCTGTTAGTACAGCAAGATCTACCTTCATTCTGCTGCACTCATGTACTATTTCATTCATTTTTCGATTCATTCCTTGTACGTTCCATGTACCAAAAATCATATTCCTGTTTCTTTGCTTGGTTCGTCTTAGGTTTTTCATTTCTTTCCGAGGCGTTTGATTGGGTTTTTTAACAGTGTACGTTTTTTCCGGGTATCAGAGAGTTAGTCTGATGCCCCAACCCCCAACCTGGAGGACCAGGTGATTTTTGATCGAGGTTTTCTTCCCCTAGCCTTTGACGATTCCAACGCCGGTACTACAAGGCAGTAGTCTTTTATACTATCCCTAAAAGAAAGGGTTGCCACCTACGCTATGATCACCGTACCGAGGTCCATTCTCTCCGCCTTTCATATCGATGTGGTCTTCTCCCGTAACCCTGGGAAAGGGACCCCATACAGGTGCTAACTCTCCGGGTCGAAGAGTACCTGGAATCTACGGAGGGCAGGGGTCGATTCATTTCCCCTGATAGACATCTGACGAGGTCTACCCGTACCCGTAAAAAATCTAAAAACGGTAAAAAACTTTCATTAAACTAGCTATTGCCCAATTACTAAAAATATTTTGTTTTAATTAAAAAAAAACTATGAATAAAATCCTATAACAGTAGTTCTCAAAATGTGAACGTTGGCAGTTAAACGGCAATTTTTTTTTATTGGTTTTTAAGTCATCGTATCCCAGACAGACAGACTCCATTAAAATATTGATGGTTCCTGGTTCGGTTTGGTTTTTGACACAAACTTATTTTGAGAGAAAATTCAAAAAAAAATATATTTTCAACAGCTTTCCATTGATAGCTCAAAAATAAATCAACCCAGCATACTTTTTCAGTCAAATTTATATTTTATCAAGCAAAAATCTGGTTATCTAGTATCACTACTAAATATTTTATTATTTTTCAGTCCTATACATTTCGGGGGAGGATTGATCCTCTTGATCCTCTCCTAGGTACGGCCCTGCATATGCAAAATAATTATTGATTTTTAATAACAGTCATTAATTAATGAACCCATGATTTTATTAACCTATAAAACTACTTTTTTTGAATTATTAGACCCTAAATCTTATATCAGAAATTAAAATACTCTGCCAATTTATGGTCACCTAAGCTCACACGATTCTACCCCACCTTTTTTTTGGGCTTATTTTTATAGATTATTTTTGACATTATATACGTGTGAGCTAATACTATAGTTATAGTAATTTCAAATTGTGGTCTTACACTGTATGATATCTCTGGGTACAGCCCAAATTTTCTATTTGTTTATAATAAAACCAAGTATAAATAACTTTTAATTTTTTTTAGTTACTACAAGCACTGTTTTTTACAGTGTGTTTTTTAAATGATGTTATTGGAACCAACGAAAAGCTTCCAAAGAAACCCCCAGCAATTAGGAAAATTAAGGACATTGTAAGTTTAAATGTGCACCAAAAGGTCAACAAAATTATTTTTCTTGGTTTCCATTGAGTTCTCTTTCAAGCATTCTCAGTAAAATTTTAATAGAGGTATTAAAAGTTTAAACATTTTTGTCTGTACGGTGTTGTATATGAATGTTAAAGAGTGTTTTTGACTACGTATGCTAAAATTTGTCTATCTGTTATTAGTTTTAAAAAAAGTTAAAAAGTATATGTATAAACGTAACGCATCGAGGACTCGCAAGCAACTCTGCATTCCAAAGCGAAATGCCACCAACTGCAAATAATTTATATTACAAATACGCATACTTGGTTTTTTAATTGATCAAACTGTCTCCTTAAAACTCAAAAACTACCTATATATCTTGCGTGCATAGAAATAGGCCCACTGTATACTTTTGACTTTTTAAAAAAATTGATCATCAGATGCTGTTTGAAAGACAATTTAATATGCTTTAATCTGAGGATAAATTTATAAAAACTTATTTCGCCTTTCTATGTTTAACATAGTGAAATTAATGCATTAAGCAAATTAAGCTTTTCTTTTATTAACAGAAATAGAATTATTGACAATTTAAAACTTAACACTTAATTTTTCAATAATGGGTATGACCTCCTCTTGCCCTAATAACATCTCTCATACGATTAGGCAGAGATCTAATTAAGTTAGCTATTGTTTCTTGTGGGATGTTAAGCCACTCTTCTTCTACTGCAACAATAAGCTCTGGGATCGAGTTTGGGGTAGGAAGTCTAGCTCGAATTCTTCTTTTTAGCTCATCCCATAAATGTTCAATCGGATTTAGGTCGGGACTGTATGCTGGCCACTCCATAACCCGAAAACCGACTTCTGCAATGTAATCTTGCACAATTCTTGCGGTGTGCGGCCTTGCATTATCATGCATAAAGGTAAATTCGTCTCCAATGTAGTCGACGTAAGGTACTACATGAATTTCTAAAATCTCCTCGATATATCTATCAGCCGTTAAACATCTTCTTCCGTGGACACGGTCGCCCCTACGAATAAACACAGGGTCGGTTCGTGCTCCTATAGAAATTGCACCCCAGATCATGCAGGAACCACCTCCATAAGCACTCCGCTCTTCAAAGCAGCAATCTGCAAATCGCTCTCTTGGTCTTCGGTACACGTTCCTTCTTCGGTCGCTACCATGGAGGCATATTCTGGACTCATCTGAGAACAAGACAGATCCCCATTGTTCCAACGTCCAATTCAGATGATCCCGTGCAAAACGCAGGCGTGCTGGCCGATGAGCTGGAGTAAGGTTTGGACCAATCGCAGGTGTTTTAGGGGTCAGGTTATTTTCCTGTAGTCTTCGTCTTACTGTCCACTGACTAATAGCCACTCCTCGCACCTCACGGAGCTGTCGTTGCACTTGAACGGCATTAAGGTAACGATTTCTTAATGTTGTTCACACAATAAAGCGGTCATCACGAGCGGTTGTAAATCGCCTTCTGCCTGTTCCAGGTCGCCTATGAAAGTCTCCAGTCTCCTCATAACGCTGGCACACTCTTCGAACCGCTGCGTGGGTCATATTCAATTGTCTGGCAACAGCTCGCTGACTAAGTCCATTTTCGATTAAAGCAATAACTTGGGCGGCTTTTTGTGATGTAGTATGCATTAAACTTACACACTTAAACACTATTGAGATTTTAAAAAACGAATAGAATGCAAATTTCAGTTGCAAACGCAATTTGACAAATTTTGTTATTAGCTCACACATATACTATACTATAGTAGTGTGAGCTATGGTGATCCTAACTTTTTCGAGAAAAAAAAAGTTGCTCCGATTTCTGTCTGTCTGTCTGTATGTCTGTAACGACCAACGCGCATAACTCAAAAACCGCTTGGCCGATTTTAATGAAATTTGGTACCTAGGCTGGGTTTTGGGCCGAGATGGTCCCATTTAAAAATGAACAAAATCCACCGAACACAAACCAAATAAAAGGGTGGGGGTAGATTTCAAAAATTAGAGTTTAAGTGAAAATATGGCGTGTGTGATATCAAACGAAAGGTAATTGAGTCTGGAGTTAAACAAAATACATTTTAATTTATTTAAAAAAAAAGGGTGGGGGTATATTTCAAAAATTAGAGTTTAAGTGAAAATATGGCGTGTGTGATATCAAACGAAAGGTAATTGAGTCCGGAGTTTAACAAAATACATTTTAGTTTTTGTTTTTTTTAAGGGTGGGGGTAGATTTCAAAAATTTGAGTTTAAGTCAAAACATGGCTTGTGTGGTATCAAACAAAAGGTAATTTAGTCTGGAGTTGAATAAAATATATATTAGTTTTTAGTTATATTAGCTCACACGTACACTATAACTATAGTACCTAGTGTGAGCTTAGGGGCCCATATATTGGCAGAGTATTTTTTTAGCTCACACATATACTATACTATAGTACTGTGAGCTATGGTGATCCTAATTTTTTCGAGAAAAAAAAAGTTGCTCCGATTTTAAAATTTTTTATATATCTTTGCGTTTCAGATGATTTTGAAACTTTTTTGTTGCGCCGTCTGTCTGTCTGTATGTCTGCCTGTCTGTAACGAGCAACGCGCATAACTTAAAAACCGCTTGGCCGATTTTAATGAAATTTGGTACCTAGGCTGGGTCTTGGCTCGAGATGGTCCCATTTAAAAATGAACAAAATCCACCGAACACAAACCAAATAAAAGGGTAGGGGTAGATTTCAAAAATTAGAGTTTATGTGAAAATATGGCGTGTGTGATATCAAACGAAAGGTAATTGAGTCTGCTGTTGAACAAAATACATTTTAATTTATTTAAAAAAAAGGGTGGGCGTATATTTTAAAAATTAGAGTTTAGTGAAAATATGGCGTGTGTGATATCAAACGAAAGGTAATTGAGTCCGGAGTTTAACAAAATACATTTTAGTTTTTGTTTTTTTAAGGGTGGGGGTAGATTTCAAAAATGTGAGTTTAAGTCAAAACATGGCTTGTGTGGTATCAAACAAAAGGTAATTTAGTCCGGAGTTGAATAAAATATATTTCAGTTTTTAGTTATATTAGCTCACACGTACACTATAACTATAGTATCTAGTGTGAGCTTAGGGGCCCATATATTGGCAGAGTATTTTCGTTACAATCACCACATAAACACGTTTTATTTGTTTACCGGTTGCTACGCATATAAACGACAAGCCTTCTTAAAAAATTTATACTCACATTAAAGCATATTAAACTGTCTTTCAAACAGCATATTTCTTTTCTTGATCTGATGAATAATTTTTTAGAAAAATATACTTAAAGTCAAAAGTTTACAGTGGGCCGATTTCTATGCACGCAAGTTTAGTTGATGTTGTATTAAAGTGACACCGCGTCATCAAAACCTTGATGGGCGGGAAGGGAGTAGAGGGGTACATACAGTGGCACGCACTTCCTTTAATTTTTTTATTGATATTGATTCCCAAAATGAGGCACTGCACTGATTAGTAATTAGCTTACTATTTTACTTGCTTTTTATTGATGTCTTCTTCTAAACGATTTCATTAGAAAGGAACATATATACTCTTATCTGGTTGTTACGAACATATTATTGATTTAGCCGGGCTTTGACGTTTTCTATTCGTTGTTGTTTTGACTGTTTATGTCAAACAAATTATGACGGAGCTTTTTACAAAAGAAATTACCGTTTTTGCAACTAAATCAATATTTGCGCATATTTTAATATAATTGTGGATACCCTTTTATGTTTCGGATCTTTATTTATTAGGTAAGTACCTATTTGATCTCTCCCTCAAAGGGTCTTAGTGTTTTATCCTTCGAACATTAAGCCCCTAGCGGCACACTGCATATACAAAGTGAAACACAAATTTTTTAAGGCTTCTTTACTAGATTTTGCCGCAGAATTTGGTTTACCATAGCTATGACGCGGTGCCACTTTAATACAACATCAACTATAGTCCAATCATTAGAGACATAAATAAATGGATCCATATCGGACCTGATACCTTCCTAACCCATTAGCATACTCCAAGTAAACTCCATGCTATATCAACCTTAAAAACAGTTTTTTGTAAATATCTCTGAAACGAAAGCGCCTACCAAGTTATTGGTTATAAGACAAATTGTTGCAAAAAATGTGCGCTACAATATTCCGAAAACCGCATATTGATGCGATGCTCGCTAAAAAGTTTTTAAAACTTTTTAACTGTCAAAAAACTAGCATTGATGAATTTCGACCAAAATCTAATCGCTCGTTACAGTATCGAATACTATTTTACCTAACAATTTCATGAAAATCGGTTGGCGGGACACACACAGACAGACATTACGACGATACTGCTAAGGGTAGGTCAAACTACACCCAAATAACACATTTTCAGCATTATCTCAAAAAAACTTTTTTGGTCGAAAACAATAGCTTCTCTAGCCATTGCTGTGTGGGCTAGGAAGGTAAATGATCGTTTTGTTGCAAAAGGTCCGAAAGTTTTGAAACTTGGCACAATTATAGGGTTGATGGTCCTTAATATTCCAGTAAGTTTGCGATAAACGTCCGCTCGCGTTGCTATTTTGTAAAAAATTGGGCAAATCCTAAAATGGCGTTATCTTTTTTTTATTTAAATCTTTTTTTCTACTATCCTACATTTGCGCGCTATTTTTCCAAGATTCGAGGTCGCAAACTTACTGGGTGGGATATTAAGAACCATCAACCCGATATAATCGTGCCAAGTTTCAAAACTATCGCACCTCAAATGTATATAATGACTGGCCTAATATAGGTTTAATTTAACCGTCAAAATGACCGTGTTACATTTTATTGTAACTGCAGAACTCTGCTTTAAGCTGAGTTAGCTTTGCATGGCAGAACTTGACCTAAAACCAAACACAGAAATTGTTTTGGATTAGTTCATGTTCAGGCCACGGGTGTCGCGTGACGATTCTGCACATACACAATTTGATAATGATACTAATAACGACAAATAAAAAGAGCTGCTTTTTTAGCTTATTCTTTACTCAGGTGTCATGCAATTTTAGATTTGGGAACAATATGAACAAAGCCCACTTAATGCAAAGTACATTTAAAATCACAGTTAGGCTTAAAAATTCTGGCTATATCAAAATAAACTAGTAAGGCGAGCTTTACATCAGCCTAAACAAATATAAGCTAACCTAGACTGACCTGATCACCTATATGGTCTTTGACTAGATAAATATGGCGGACAAAATCAAACTTGAGGAGGCTCGTTTATTTTTATGTTTCGGAAATTTTTTTGACTTTTTGAATTCGTAATTAAGCTTCGTTTTCGCTGCACATAACGAATTACGAAATATTAAAATCGGTTCGGTTGTTCTCGAAAAATTCGTTTTTGTTTTAACCATTGGTTTACAGATTATATGATTGCCTTCTCAAATCTGTCTGCTTTAATTAGCTCATTATTAGATTAATTTATCTTTAAAGACTAATAATAAAATTTTCCGCTATCTTGAATGCCTAGATGACAGAAATAATTAAATTTGACCTTTTAAAGATACCTGTTTATTCTTGTCGTATAATCCGTTAAACAATGGGTGGAACCAAAATTTATATTTTGAAAACAAAAAAACTGATTTTAATGATACCTCGTAGTAACCGGCCGGCGGAGTATGAATTACAAAACAGTCCACATATTTAAGTAAATCTGTCTGCCATATTGGATTATAAGATGGCGGCAAATTTCTATTGTGATCTCTAATAATAATATTTAAACCATTTTTTGAAACACCTAAACAAATTTCAATGATTTGGGCGTGGCTTATGAATAGAGGTATTTCTACAAATTAAAACAATTTCCGGAACATTAGAATAAACATGCCTCTTTGAAGGGTCAAGTTTGATTCTGTACGCCATCTTGAATTCCATAAGCAGAAAAACAATTCACTGCGAAATGCAGTTTGTCCCATTAAAATCGGTCGTATAGTTCGAAAGTTATTAACAAAAAACATTTTGTTTTGTTTTTTTTGGGCCACCCGGTCGCATTAAATGTTCAGTCAAATAGTAAGATCTTTATTTATTTAGGTGGTATTAATATTTAGCCAGTCAGATTATAAAAGCCTAGGCGTATATACGACGGCTATGGCTTAAAAATGTTATATTTTTTAGATGTTGCCTGCTCTCTCATTCCCTTTATCAATGTTCGTGGCTGTGAGTTTTTGGGGCATCTACGCAGTAGATCGAGAACTGATCCTTCCAAGGGTTTTGGATGCCTTTTTTCCAACTTGGCTTAACCACGTAATGCACACTAATATCCTGATCTTCTCTTTTTTGGAGATGGTAATCTCGTGTCGAAAATATCCCTCAAGAAAATTAGGGTTAAGTATACTTATTACTCTTATGCTCTCTTATTTGATATGGATCCATATTTTAAATGCATATTCCGGAAGATGGGTGTACCCCATACTGGACGTTTTGAATTTCCCAGGTAGAATAGTATTTTTTGTTGGTAATTTGGTTTTTGCTATTGTTTGTTATGTTGTTGGAGAAAAAATTAACAATATAAGATGGGGAAGTACTTTACAAACTGGTTACAAGAAAGTTCATTAGGATAACTTTGTAGAAAATATTTTTTGCATTGAAGGGAAACCCAACCTTAGCTCAAATTCGAGTATATTATTTACAATCATTTTCTTCCAATATCCATGATATGTAATTTGTTAAAGCTGAAACTACTTAGGTAAAGATATGTCTTCAAAAAAGAACATTCCATTTGCGTCATCAATTGCTAAATTAAAATGACTTTAAAAGTTGTTTACAAAATGTTAAAGTGATGATTTCATCAGTTGTAAAAGTAATAGTTTATAAAGCATGTAAACCTTATGTGTGGACAATAAGATAGAAACGTTTTAGATCCTTCACAAGTCCATTTATTTCAAAATATATATATTTTTATTCTACAGTGACCTTTAACCAAACACTTTTTGATATTATTTAGGATTTTATTTAAAGTAAAAGTGACATGTATAGGGACTTATTATAGGGATAAATTATTTAATATCTCATTTCTTGTTTATTTTTTCTTAATTTTAATGCACTTAATTATTTCTCATGATCTATTTATATATTTAACTAAAAAGACATATTTTCTAAATACCGCATTTTCATTATGATAGAAATTTAGGAATTTTCATTTTAAAAGGCGTACGTTGCAGAAGGGGCCAACGCAACCCAAGAGGACGCTTCAGGGAGTCTTGGCGCATGTACCTAGTTATTAAAAAGACATATTTATTTCTATTATCTCGGATAAAAATTTAGGAACTTTGATTTTAAATCACGTACGTTGCAGCAAGGCCAACGCAACCCAAGAGAGTACTTCAGGCACTCTTCTTTGGTTTTATGTCACATAGCAAATCCTACGCGCATTTGCGTAATAATTAAAAATACATATTTTATAATAATCTTGCTTTTATTACCACAAATGGAATTTAGGAACTTGGAAGATTTTAAAACGCGTACGTTGCAGTAGGGCCAACGTAATCCAAGGGGAGGCTTTCTCGATTTTTCTTTGATTTTATGTATATATGTAGTATGTAATAGAGGACATATTTTATAAACATCTTGTTTATATTATATTGGATATAAACTTAGGAACTTTTATTTTAAAACGCGTATATTCCAACAGGGCCAACGCAACTCAAGAGGACGCTTTAGCGACTTTGCTTTTATGTAAAACAGCAAATCTTATGGGTAAATAAATACACCTATCTTGCTTTTATTATCACATTTAGAAATTTACTAACTTTGATTTTAAAACGCGTTCGTTGCAGCAGGGCCAATGCAACCCACGAGGACGCTTCAGTGACACTCCTTTGGTTTTATGTAAAAGGGCCATAACCATCTTTTTTTATTATCATAATACCCTGTTTCCACCAATGCATGCCCACCCCGATTAAAAAAACGCATCACGTGATGGGCCATGGATTTGCACCGGTTTTAAATGCAGAGTCACCTGATGCGTTTTTTGAATCGGGGTGGGCATGCATTGGTGGAAACAGGGTATAACTTTGATTTTAAAACGCGTCCGTTGCAGCAAGGCCAACGCAATTCAAAAGGACGCTTCAGCGACTCTTATTTGGTTTTATGTAAAATGGCAAATCGTATGCACATGTGCGTAGTAATTAAAAAGACACATTTTATAACCATCTTTCTTTTATTATCACAATTAGAAATTTAGGAACTTTGATTTTAAAACGTATTCGTTGCAGCAGGGTCAACGCAACCCAAGAGAAAGCTTTAGGGACTCTCCTTTGATTTTATGTAAAATGACAAATCATGTGCGTAGTAATTAAAAAGACACATTTTATAACCATCTTTCTTTTGTTATCACAATTAGAAATTTAGGAAGTTTGATTTTAAAACGCGTCCATTGCAGCAAGGCCAACGCAATTCAAAAGGACGCTTCAGCGACTCTTCTTTTGTTTTATGTAAAATGGCAAATCTTATGCACATGTGCGTAGTAATTAAAAAGACACATTTTATAACCAACTTTCTTTTATTATCACAATTAGAAATTTAGGAACTTTGATTTTAAAACGTATTTGTTGCAGCAGGGCCAACGCAACCCAAGAGAAAGCTTCAGGGACTCTCCTTTAATTTTATGTAAAATGGCAAATCTTATGCACATGTGCGTACTAATTAAAAAGACACATTTTGTAACCATCTTTCTTTTATTATCACAATTAGAAATTTAGGAACTTTGATTTTAAAACGTATTCGTTGCAGCAGGGCCAACGCAACCCAAGAGAAAGCTTTAGGGACTCTCCTTTGATTTTATGTAAAATGACAAATCATGTGCGTAGTAATTAAAAAGACACATTTTATAACCATCTTTCTTTTGTTATCACAATTAGAAATTTAGGAACTTTGATTTTAAAACGTATTCGTTGCAGCAGGGCCAACGTAACCCAAGAGAAAGCTTTAGGGACTCTCCTTTGATTTTATGTAAAATGACAAATCATGTGCGTAGTAATTAAAAAGACACATTTTATAACCATCTTTCTTTTGTTATCACAATTAGAAATTTAGGAAGTTTGATTTTAAAACGCGTCCATTGCAGCAAGGCCAACGCAATTCAAAAGGACGCTTCAGCGACTCTTCTTTTGTTTTATGTAAAATGGCAAATCTTATGCACATGTGCGTACTAATTAAAAAGACACATTTTATAACCATCTTTCTTTTATTATCACAATTAGAAATTTAGGAACTTTGATTTTAAAACGTATTCGTTGCAGCAGGGCCAACGCAACCCAAGAGAAATCTTTAGGGACTCTTCTTTGATTTTATGTAAAATGACAAATCATGTGCGTAGTAATTAAAAAGACACATTTTATAACCATCTTTCTTTTGTTATCACAATTAGAAATTTAGGAAGTTTGATTTTAAAACGCGTCCATTGCAGCAAGGCCAACGCAATTCAAAAGGACGCTTCAGCGACTCTTCTTTTGTTTTATGTAAAATGGCAAATCTTATGCACATCTGCGTAGTAATTAAAAAGACACATTTTATAACCAACTTTCTTTTATTATCACAATTAGAAATTTAGGAACTTTGATTTTAAAACGTACTTGTTGCAGCAGGGCCAACGCAACCCAAGAGAAAGCTTCAGGGACTCTCCTTTAATTTTATGTAAAATGGCAAATCTTATGCACATGTGCGTACTAATTAAAAAGACACATTTTGTAACCATCTTTCTTTTATTATCACAATTAGAAATTTAGGAACTTTGATTTTAAAACGTATTCGTTGCAGCAGGGCCAACGCAACCCAAGAGAAAGCTTTAGGGACTCTCCTTTGATTTTATGTAAAATGACAAATCATGTGCGTAGTAATTAAAAAGACACATTTTATAACCATCTTTCTTTTGTTATCACAATTAGAAATTTAGGAAGTTTGATTTTAAAACGCTTTCGTTGCAGCATTGCCAACGCAACTCAAGAGAAAGCTTCAGGGATTCTCCTTTGATTTTATCTAAAATAGTAATTAAAAAGACATATTCTATAAGTACCTGGCGTTAATTATTACAGATGGAAAATTAGGAGCTTTAAATTTAACACAAGAAAACGTTTCGTATTTTGATTGCCACTACATTTTTGATAAATGCTAAACCCGCTAAAGACATTGAAACATGGAATGTCTTTTGCGACTGTGGCCGGTTCAGTTAGGTTAGGTTTTTGCATGGCAGGCCGTTTACACTATGCAATCACATGCGAGTTGTGAAAACGGGCTTTAATACCAGTAACCAAAATGACATTTTCGCGATATGACAACACTGATTTTTAAAATGATAAATTTTAGTTTAGTAATTGATGACGTTATTGGGATAAACTTGTATAAATCAAACTTCTGTAGTGTGTTTTTTATTCAAGACAAAGAAGTGAGAGGTTACAAAAAAAGCAATTTTTTGGATACCCTTGAAATTATAATCCTAGTAAATTTGCCCCTTAAACAGTATTCTGGTATTATAAACCTTTTAAGTACTCTCTAGAAACAATTTTTTAGATTAAAATAGAATTTTGTACCTTTCTAAATTATTTTTTGTTCATGTTTTGGATTTATTACTTAGATTTTTAGGTAGATGTTATTTTTTCTTTGGATTTTTTGGTTCTATTTCTAATAAAAACTAGTCAAAAAAAATATTGTGGTTTTTTTTTTCTCCTAAATACCGACGGCCGCGAATTGTCTCATTCCCTTTACTTGACTTGGTAAGGACTTTGACATTTCGTTTTTTTTAACGCTTTCTGGATCTTACCAATATAGATCGACGGGACGACAACATTTGTGCCTTTTTAATTTTAATATCAGCAGCTTTTTGTATCATCACAACTTATCAACCTACATGGTTTGGCTAAAAAAATTTGCCAAAATTATTAACGGGTGTAAAGTTTATATTAGGTAGGTATCTACCTACACTGCCTCTTATCTTAGTGTAGATTAACAGATGCCTACGTAAATAAGTAGAGTGACTAAAAATTTTAGATCTCCCTTTACAATTTTAAACCTTAATCTAAGAGAAACATTTTGAAATTTAAAAGTTCATGAAGGTGTAAAGTTAAACGAAGAAACAAAAAGTTTAACTGGCAAATAATCCTCAACTGGGAGACTTTGCTTTTCTGATTAAGTTCGGCGTTTGGCTACATTGTATTAGGTATTTAAAAATAAAGTCGATTTAGGCATCTGTATAAGCAAAAATTGCAATATTTTGATACGTTTCCAAAATTTTAGGTAGCAATATAAGTGTGCTCGTCAACCATAATAGTGTTACGGGTTCACAACGACAAATTAAAACTCGCAATTGTTGAAAACGATACGTCAATTTATTTCGACAAATTATGTACAAAAACACGCACTTAAACTTAGTAATAACTTGCTAATAATTCACTACTATAATCGGTCTATTAACTTCGTGTTAATCTCACGACCACTACCAGCACGCTATCTGTGACTGACTGCCTATATATAGGATCGTCCATCTCTCTCGAACTTTCCGGCAGCCTTCGACGTCCGGAAAGTTCCCGCACTACCGCGACCGCAAGCCACAGACAACGCAACTAAAACCTAGACTAAGAATACAACCTTAAGATAAATCGACCTAATACTACACTAAACCTAAATAAATTCCAATTATAAAATTTAAATAACTTAAATTTGTAACACTATCCTCCTCTTCAGGTTTGATCGTCTCGATCAACATTTCCCAGGTAAGGTTTTAGTCTGTCTAGATGAACAACTTTCATCTTGGACTTCGGGCTTCTCTGGATTCGGTAGACTACATCATTAATTCTCTTAACAACTTTATAAGGTCCTTCCCATGGTGGTGTCAACTTAGGTTCTCCTTTCTTGCGTTGAGGATTGTATAGCCAGACTTGATCATTCTCTTTGAACCCTGAAGAGTTTGCTTTCAGGTCATATCTCGCTTTCATGCGGTCACTGGCTATTTCTATTCGCTCTCTAACCACTTCATGGATATCGTGCAGCTTTTGCCTTAAACGTTCGACATAGTCATTAACCTCTAAGTGTGCTTCTTCAGGTGAACCAAACATGATATCACATGGTAAACGCAGTTCTCTACCAAACAGGATACTAGATGGAGTAGCTCCTGTCGTATTGTGAATGGCAGTTCTATAGGCCATCAAAAACAATGGAATATATTGGTCCCAATCTGTTTGGTGCTCATCAACAACTTTGCAAAGATGTTCTTCTATTGTTTTATTAAATCTTTCAACCATGCCATCTGACTGCGGATGCAAAGCAGTAGTCCGTGTTTTATGTATTCCTAAAAGGTCACAGAGATTCTGGAAGAGCTTTGATTCAAAGTTTCTTCCTTGATCTGAATGTAGTTCCAAAGGAATGCCAAATCGGCTGAAAACATCATTTACCAGAACTTCTGCAACTGTAGCGGCCTCTTGGTTAGGCAAAGCAAAAACTTCTGGCCATTTGCGAAAATAATCCATGACAACAAGGATGTATTTGTTGCCCTTTTTAGTTTCTGGAAATGGTCCGGCCACATCAATAGCAATGCGTTCGAATGGCAGACCTACGTTATATTGTTTCATTTGACCTCTGGACCTTGTTTTGGGACCTTGGCTGGCTGCACAAGTCGAACATCGGCGGCACCAGTTTTTCACATCTTGAAAGTAATTGACCCAATAAAATCGGTTTCGAATTTTGTCCATGGTTTTATTTATGCCTAGGTGCGCGCCTGATTTTCCACCATGGCATTCGGCCATTATATTGTCTACCATGCTCCTAGGAACCACTACTTGATTAATCACAGTAAGGCCATCGGCACTTTCCCAGGCACGTTTAAGGATGTTTTCTTCTACTATCAGTGAATCCCATTGTGCCCACAGTGATTTGAATATCACCCCTTGGTTTGCGATATCTTGCCATGATGGTCGTGGCTTGTTCTCTTCTTTCAATCGCAAGATAGGTCCTACATCTTTGTCGTTAAGTTGTGTGGTTCTAATCGAAGCCGACATCCATTCTTCATCTGGTTCTAACTTTATCTGGCGCACGTAGGTAATTCCTTCTTTCTGGTCAATTTTCCTGCAATGTTTACAATCCTCGGGGCAAGGTCTTCTGGACAATGCATCTGCATTATTATGCACCCTTCCTGCTCGGTGCTTAATTTGATAATGGTATTGTTGTAGCTTTTCTATCCATCTCGCAACTTGCCCCTCAGGTTGTTTCATTTTCATGAGCCACTGTAACGCAGCATGATCCGTTCTAATCAGAAACTCTTGTCCGTAGAGATATTTGTGAAAGTGATCTACGGATTTAACTATGGCTAGGAGCTCCTTTCTAGTAACACAATAATTTCTCTCTGGTTTGGATAGCTTCTTGCTGAAAAATTCGATGACCCGTTCTTCTCCATCTTGTACTTGGGAGAGTACTGCTCCTATGCCATCGTTGCTCGCATCAGTATCTAATATGAATTTTCCTTTTGGAATGGGATATGCAAGAATCGGACTAGAACATAATGCTGCTTTTAGTCTTCTAAATGCTTGGTCACATTCGGTATTCCATTTGTAAGAAGCTTTATCTTCTGTAAGTCTATGTAACGGAGACGCTATTTTGGCGAATCCTTCTACAAATCGTCTGTAGTATGTACACAGACCCAAAAAGCTTCTCAATTCATGTTTGTCACGAGGTTGAGGCCATTCTTTTATTGCTTGTAGCTTCTTTTCGTCGGTATGGATGCCTTCTCGGGAAACGACGTGACCCAGGAACTCAACTTTTTCTTGGAACAGAAAACATTTCTTTGAGTTTAATTTAAGATTTGCGTTCCTGATTCTTGAGAATACTTCTCGTAAATTATCTAGATGTTCTTGAAATGATTTCCCCATTACTATGACATCATCCAAATAGACTAGGCAGGTTTTCCAAGTAAGGCCTCGTAGAACGACTTAGTCTTTCAAATGTAGCTGGGGCATTGCACAGGCCAAATGGCATCACATTAAACTGATAAAGTCCACTTCCAGCAGAGAATGCAGTCTTCTCTTTATCTCTTTCAAAGATTCCTACTTGCCAATACCCACTTTTCAGGTCAAGAGTAGAAAACGAATATGATCCTGCCAATGTTGTTAATGTGTCGTCTATTCTTGGCAGTGGGTAACTATCTTTCTTGGTCACATCGTTAAGTTTCCTGTAGTCGACACAAAATCTAGTACTTCCATCCTTTTTAGTGACCAACACCACAGGAGATGACCAAGGACTTGATGACTCTTCAATAACACCGTCGCTGAGCATTTTATTAATGAGATTGTGAACTTCTTCTTGTTTGGCCATTGGTAGTCTTCTTGGGGGTTGTCTTATCGGTTGGGCATCGCCAGTGTTGATAGCATGTTGAATAAGGTTTGTGCGTCCCGAACTACTCCTAGTTTCGAAGATATTACTTTGCTCTTCTATAAACTCTCTCGCTTTACTAAATTCTTCTGGAGTGAGATGCCAAGTTGACTCAAATTGCTGAAGTACCTCCATTGGTAACTTGCTTGTATCCTCGGAAGTTGGCTCTTCACATCTTGTTACTTTCTGTACTGGTTCAAATAATGCTACCACCTCCCCCTTATTAATTTTGACACTATTTGGGAAAATATTGGCGACTCTAATCGGGATGTCTTTATCGGTTTTAACTAGTGATTTTGCAACGAGGTAGGTGTGTTTTGTTGGCTTATGAGTCCGACGCAGCTTGATGTTTTACTTTCTAGCCTCCCAAAAATTATGGTCTCACTGTTACCGACTAGTCTTGTTGTGCATACTGCCACCACCTTTATTGGTTCTTTATTGATGTGACTATTTGACAAAATGAACTCTTCGTTCCCAAATCTTAGGGTATTAAGTTTATTATCAAACGCAAATCCATGTTTACTTATCAGGTCCATTCCCAAAATAAATTCGTCTTCTATGTCTGCAACTAATACCGAGTGACGAATCTTCAACCTCCCCAGCTGTAGGTCTATGTCTGTCTGCCCCAACACGTCGGCGGATTCTCCAGTCACAGTCTTAAGTGTTATTTTCTTTTCTGTTGGTCGAATTTTATATCTCGTTGCAATTTTGAACTTAAGCAATGATATGGCAGCACCAGTGTCTACTGTTATATTAACTTTTCTTCCATTAATAAGTCCGTCGATGTTAAGACTGTCAGCAGTATGTTTTAAGCTCTTGATGGAGTAAATTTTGGGGGCTAAATTCCCATTAGCCAACACCCGCCCCTCTGCGTTGACTAGTTTTAGTTTTTTCTGATCTCTTCTTCGGTACTCTGTCCCACTAGATGGTGAGCGAGACCTCATTTGGACACGACAATCGCGTTGAATATGCCTTGTACGTCCGCATCTGAAACACTTTACATTTGGAGGGGATCGTCTACTTTCTTTCAAAGAATCAATCTTCTCTATCAGTGATTGAAACAGTTGGTTTAGCGTTTTTAAGTTGACCTCATCTCCAGTGCTCATTTCTTCTCCCTCCTGAATTGAAACACCTCTTACTTTTGGCCTGGACATATTATTTGATGATTCAATTTCAAGTGCTCGAATCAACACTTCACTGCTGTTATGGAAGCGTTCTCGACGTAGTAATTTTGCTAAGTCCGTGTCTCGCAAGCCGTTAATAAAGTGATCTACCGTGAAGGGATTTCTGTAATTTTCTGGCATTTCTGGGTAAGCCAAGTACATAAGCCTCCTGATATCCGCTTCATACTCTTGTAATGACTCCCCTGCTCTTTGTTGACGAACATTTAATTCTGACCAATGTAAATTTCGCAAGTGTTCGTCTCCATACCTTCTTTCTAACGCTGCCACTAGAGCGTTATAATTCTGTTTTTGCTCGACTGGAATGGACCGTAAAAGTCCCAGAGCAGGTTCTCGTAGAGCTACTAACAATGCTCTAGCTTTTTCCTCATCATCCCAACCATTTGCAGCAGCGGCAGCTTCAAACTGTTGTTTATAAGTAGACCAGGAAGACGTACCATCGAAATTTGGAGGCTTAATGTTTTGATTGGAATTCACAACACATCCCTGAGTTTTCATTTTGTTGTGTTCTTTTTGGAGCTGTATAAGCTGTTTTGACACATCCTGGAGCTTTTCTTCCACTGTTTGAAAAACTTCTTCTCTTACATTCTGTAGCTTGGTCGCCACTTTTTCTTCAACATTCTGCAATTTGTTTTGTACCGTTTCTTCTACATTCTGCAATTGGTTTTGTACCTTTTCTTCTACATTCTGCATTCTTTGAGTTATTTCTTCCTTAAGATCTTCAGTTGCTGCTTTGAACTCTTCTCTCAGCTGTTCGGAGTTGCTCTTTATCTGATCGAAGTTTTCTTGCATGCCATCTAATGTCTGTCTCATATCGTTCTGGTTTTGTTCAATAGTGTGTTTCATGTCGTCCATGGTGTGTTTCATATCGCCCTGGTTTTGTTCAATGGTCTGTTTCATGTCGTTCTGGTTTTGAGCCATTTGAGCTGCTAGAGCCTGCATCATTTTAGTTAAATCTTCCATCTTGGCCGATCTTTGTCTAGTAAGCATCAACTTCGTGATAAATCACTTAAAACGTGTATTTTAGGGCTACAAAGCGAATGTCGAAGTCGGTTTTTCAATATCTCGTCCAATTCTTAAATAGAACCTAATGGAATGTTCTGGAATATACTGGTAAATGCTACTCTTTCTGCTACTAGGCAAATGTAGAAGTCACTTTTTGATTATCTCTTTTGGTTCTCGAATAGACCGTCGTCGAATGTTATGGAATATTCTAGAAATAATTTCTAATTCTTACTTTTAAAATAACTAAGCTACTGTCGAAGTCGGTATTTGTATATCTCTTCTAGTTTTTGAATAGAACGTCGTAGAATGTTATGGAATCTTCTAGAAATTCTTTCTAATTCTTTCTTTTGAAATAACTAAACTAATGTCGAAATCGGTATTTGTATATCTCTTCTAGTTTTTGAATAGAACGTCGTAGAATGTTATGGAATCTTCTAGAAATTCTTTTTAGTTCTTACTTTTGAAATTACTAAACTAATGTCGAAGTCTCTTTTTGGATATTTCTTCTGGTTTTCGAATAGAGCGTCGTAGAAAGTGATGGAATGTTCTAGAAATTCTTTCTGATTCTTACTTTTAAAATTACTAATCTAATGTCGAAGTCGGTATTTGTATATCTCTTCTAGTTTTTGAATAGAACGTCGTAGAATGTTATAGAATATTCTAGAAAATCTCTCTAATTATCAATTTTTGGACTGTAAAGTTAATGTCGAAGTCGGTTCTTAAATATCTCTTTTAGTTTTTGAATAAAACAATATCGAACTTCTTCGAATATTCTAGAAAAATCACTTACTGTTTCTCTGTCCAATTGTCCTATCCGGTGATACTGTATAAGGATAGTCTTTGCACTATTTATTTCTTTTAATCCCACTTCTGACACCAATTGTTACGGGTTCACAACGACAAATTAAAACTCGCAATTGTTGAAAACGATACGTCAATTTATTTCGACAAATTATGTACAAAAACACGCACTTAAACTTAGTAATAACTTGCTAATAATTCACTACTATAATCGGTCTATTAACTTCGTGTTAATCTCACGACCACTACCAGCACGCTATCTGTGACTGACTGCCTGGTGCGCAACCCCGGCCCTATATATAGGATCGTCCATCTCTCTCGAACTTTCCGGCAGCCTTCGACGTCCGGAAAGTTCCCGCACTACCGCGACCGCAAGCCACAGACAACGCAACTAAAACCTAGACTAAGAATACAACCTTAAGATAAATCGACCTAATACTACACTAAACCTAAATAAATTCCAATTATAAAATTTAAATAACTTAAATTTGTAACAATAGGAAAAATTTGCCTCGTCTATTATAGATAATTTTTTTACGAATTGTCAAATTTTATCTTCTTAAGTTATAAATCTTCACATAGGCAAGAAGTAACTTTATCTGTCAAACAAAAAAGTAGGTAATAAATAGTCTAATTTTTATATTGTTTTTGTGATCTAAAGTAAAGTAATTAACTATAAAACTGTGTGTTGTTTGTATAGCTTTGTATTTGAAATAGAAAACTACCTCTAGCGAATTAATATTTAGTTTTTTGGAGAAGAGTATCTCATGCTTTTTGTTTTTTCATAATCTTTCGAATTAGAACAAGTAAAAAATTGAAAATATAAATTTTTGGCGGTTTAACAAACGTATGTCAAAAAGATATATTCCGTTATTTTCGTTTTTTTATAAAGTTTTGCAAAGGTAAAGTTGTATGTGCATAGACACTTCTCCGGCGGTCCACCCAAAGTTTTTATACGAAGTAACAAATATAGAGATCATTGGTTTTTGTTTTAAAAAAAAACAAATATGAACCCGCACTAGATCACGCAGTAATTCGGGATCTGGTGACCTTCTATTTAACGTCGCCACCCCGTATATTATATACGAGGGTGGATCAAATATAAAGAAGTCTTTTAATCTTACTAATGGAAGTCATTCAAAATGAACGTGGCCGTTATAATTTTGGAGTAGGGATATTCAGCAGCATGTAGGCGGCTGGTAGTGCCGCGATGCTCATTTGGCCAGAAGCAATCGCAATGAGCGAGAAGAAGGTACACAGCAGTGTTGCGCAAAGAATAATCATTACATTTCTTACACGTGAAACCTGCTGAAATTCGACGCAGATTGCGTGCACAGTTCGGAAATAAAACGCTTTCGTGGGTACCTGTAAAAGCTTGATGTAAAGAAATTTACGACGGCCGTGAGCGTGTCGACAATGTGAGTCACCCACATCGTCCGCGTACCATCATTTCTGCAGGCAAAGTTTTAGCGACCGTTTTCTGGGACTGGAGAGGAGTTTTGTGGGTCAATTTTTTGCACGAGCGAATAACAATAAACGCGCAACTTACTCGACCAGGTAAAGCTTGATTATCTCCAAAAGAGGAGAGCACACCCTATCCAAGACGTGTTTGCTCCTGCATGACAACGCTAGACCTGATACGGCAGCTTTAACACAGGCCAAAATCGACAAAATGCACTGGACTGTGCTGGAATAACCTCCATACAATCCAGGTTTGTCACCTTGCGATTTTCATATTCGTGCGCAACAGGTTAGATACCCGCACAGCTTCCTTTTATGAAAACGGGATTAAGAAACTGTCAAGCCGTTGGGAAAAGTGTATTAACAGAAAAGGGGGATGCGTAGAAAAGTAGAAAAAATTTCTATTTTGTGTTGTTTATATTTGACCCACCCTCGTATATTAGATTTTAGCTCTCTTTGGTGTCTCTGGAAATTGCTTGGCTTCATCCTAGGGAAATATGGGTTTCCTCGAGCTCTGCACTTTCTAATAGCTCTACGTTTCTGGTGTACTTGTTACTATGATTATAATTATATTAGAATTCTTGAGAGCCTAACAGGAGGTCAAAGCCTAATAATTGCTTTAGATGTCAGTAAGCTGAAGTTTTTAACATATTGGGATACTATAAGTAATGTCTAGAATTAGTTTAACCCCCAGTAATAGTTTCGGTAGGTATAGTCAATGCCCCATACTTGGGTCAATGTTTAATATTAAGACCAGAATTTTTAATAGTCAGTTCTGAAATAATTTGTCGCTTGCGTATTTGTGATAAAATATTGGGTAAAATTTTCAAAAAAAATCGTTAGTAATTTTTTTAAAACCACTATATAATTAGGGGTAGTTTTTTAAAAGTAAAGTGAATTTTTTTATTTAAACCCTTTTTTCTCAAAAACCATAAGTTTCTCTAAAAAACTTGTAGACTTCTTAATCGTGTAGAGATTAAAACCACCTTAAAAAAAGAAATAACTAGGCTTCCTAGTTTGAACTTATAGCTGTGCAGGACAGCTTCAATTTGTGACTTTTGAAAAACTTTTTTTTAAGAAAAACACATATTTCTAAAAAACAATATGAGATACGACAAAATTGGTTTTAGTATTTTTTATTTTATAGCCTGTAAAATTTTAAATCGATTGATGTATCACACAACTACATAGCTACATCAGCACGACTAAAAGATGTTCTTGTTTTTTTTTAGTTAAAAAAATTGCGCCAAGTTTTTTGGCATCTGAGGCCTCCATAAGTAGCCAGATCAATTCTGTTTTGGCCGATGTGCTAAAAATCTGAAATCCAAATTTTAGATACAGCATCAACTTAAAAATATTTAAAATCCCAAAAATAAAAAAATCCGTGACAGCCCAGCAAAGGCTCTGATGGTTTTCAAAAGAATGACCCATTTACGAAAGTTCAGCCTTTTACTAATCGCTTAAGAAATAGTTCATGACCAAATAACTTTGTTAATAAAAAGGAGAGGAAGAAAGATAAATGCTAAACGAGCCATTGTTTTGGATAGGCGACATTTTTTGTTCTATTTGTACCCAACTGCAGCACGGCGAAAGGAAGGCTAATGTTTTTCGATTGTTGTATGTATGGAAGTAAATATGTTTGTGTCACGCTAGAGGCGAAACGGCTGAACCGATTTTGACAACAAAGGTGTCGTTGAATTGCTACTGATCCTGAAGGTGCTATAGGCTATATTTTTTTAAACAGGAATTAACATGGCGGTCTTCAGACGCCATTTTGTCACATGATGTAGGCTTTAAGGCATACAAATTATCTACATTTCAGACGATTTTATTGAAATTCCTTTGATTACTTATTGCAATGTCCTCTAATTTGCTGTAGTTACTTTGTAGTCCTCCCTGCTCCCACCTATCTTCCCTCCTGTCATTCCCCACACCCTATTTAAAAACCATATTCGCATAATTTTATCAAATATAGAGGGATTTCAAAAATTCTTTCTGCGTACGCTTTCAGATTTTTTTTTAACATCATTTTATTAGTCCCCCCCCCCCGCCCCTCCCTCTCTCCTCACAAATATGAAGCGATTTAAAAAGTTCTTTCTGCACACAAGACTTTTTCCAACATCACTTTACTAGTTTCCCCCTCCCTCTTTTTTCTTCTCCCTCCTTATTAGTAATAGTTAATACCTTTCACAAATTGGGAGCGATTTCAAAAATTCTTTCGGCACACATTTTAAGATTTTTTTCGACACCATTTTACTAGTTCCCTCCTCGTTTTCTCCTCTCCCACCTTTACTCAATGGAAAGTAACACCACCAAGTATACTATTTCTTTGTGGTAACAATGTTCGCGTCAGCAGAAAATCTTCACGTACTTTTTGGGTAAAGCTAAATGAATTGTCAATGCATAGTGCTTTTTATAAGGCTGAATAAGAAATAAACCTAGAAGGTGGACACCCAACTGCTAAATTTACTTGTAACTACTTGCGACTAATTATTACAAAATTACTCAATAACCTGATTCATGAAAATACAAAACTGTATAATTTCGTAAGTGCGTCTTGGCATCGATGAAATATGTTCTCTGGTCTTGGGCATCAAAACTAAAAGTTGAAGCATGTCTTACATTATACGGAATGGGACAACTGGGCGCCGCCAACTGGGCGCCGGGCCAACTCGGCGCTGGACTAAATTTTTTTTTTTGATAAATTGTGTAGATGAAAAACAAAATATATTATTTATATAAAAACATCTTTAAAAAATCCTTTTCGCAATTTTTTTGAAATTTGTTTTTGTTAAGTAAAGTTAAATCTATTAAGTCGACTGTTGAATCTTGGTAGCTGCAGTGTTTGGTAACCTGGTAACACTACAATTTACGTTTTTTATTATTTCTTTATTTTTAAACCGATTTGTCTGAAACTTGAAAGTTAGCAGTGCCTGAGATCACTAAATACAGTTTTATCCTCAAACTTAAAAAAACCAAAATGGCGGATCCAAAATGGCGGATTTTCTTATTTACTAACCGATTTATCTCAAACTTGAAACATTACATTGCTTGAGGTCATTGAACACAATTCTTAACTTTAGAACCGCCATTTTATTTTATTTTTAAATTTAAGCTAAAAGTCACATTTAGCGCCTTCAAACAACACTAAGTTCCAAATTTGATAATGTTCGCCATTTTGAATTTTTTTGAGTTTGAGAATAAAACTGTAGTTAGTGATCTCAGGCACTGCAAACTTTCAAGTTTCAGATAAATCGGTTTAAAAATAAAGAAATCCGCCATTGTTCTAATAAAAAACGTAAATTGTAGTGTTACCAGGTTACCAAACACTACAACTACCAAGATTCAACAGTCGACTTAATGGATTTAACTTTACTTATCAAAAACAAATTTCAAAAAAGTTGGATTTTTTAAAGATGTTTTTATATAAATAATATATTTTGTTTTTCATCTACACATTTTATCAAAAAAAAAAAAAAATTTAGTCCGGCGTCGAGTTGGCCCGGCGCCTAGTTGGTCCGGCGCCCAGTTGGCCCGGTGCCCAGTTCGCGGCGCCGAGTTGGCGGCGCCCAGTTGTTCTAGACCGTACATTATATGTATACCTATCAATTTTGTACTCAACTGCGACTAGTGCTTACAAGTAAATTTAGCAATGGGGTGTTTTTTTTATTTATTTTTTTTTTATTTTGCGGAAACTAGACACCTTTTTTCTGCAATATGCATATGTGTTTTTGTCCAAAACTGTAACACAAGATAAAACATGTAGCGTTAAGACAATAATCTAAAATATATAAAAAGTTTGCCTCCCTTAAATCGCCGCAAGAGGGAGAGCATACCATTTTAATTCCAAAAAATAATAAATAGATATTAAAATGAGTATTTCTAGTACATTTTTATTCCCTTCAAGTGGGAAAAATTTTAAATACTTATATCTTAAACATTGTTTCACCCTTGTATCAGATTATCATGACCTTTGGATTTTGATAGAAGTATCTACTTATTGACGTTTTTGATAACAAAAATTAATAGTTTTATTAAGATTTTAAAAATATCGACAAACAGTCCTGGAGTAGTAGGAAAAATAGTATAATATAATTATTACATAAATCTTTATGACTTAAAAACATAAAGTTAAAGTCAAGGTTACGGAAAACTATAGGAAAAAATGTTAAAAACATTGTTTCATCTAGGTGCCGTCATTCACTACTATTATGTGTTATATTATTGGTTTGCCATAGTGGAATTACCCCAATCATTTAGTAAAACTGTTCATATTTTGGGACGGTTTGATTTTTTTAAATTTTTGACGAACTGGGATGTGGTAAGTATACCATAGCTATCTTGATTTGTTACTTTGGCTACAGTGGAGATATTGCGCGCACTTAAAGAAGGGTAAAACCACAAAGAATACATATACTTTGTGGTAAAACCAAGAACTGTAGTTTACGGTTCTTGATGTTAAACCACAGTTTACTTAGTTAATATTCGGTGTTTAAACAATTAAATGAAATAGTAATCACAAAAATTAGTCAAAATAGTTTGTTTAATAGAAATTGAATACGTAGTTTATTCAGATTCTGGGAGTTAAATTTATCCTTGGCAAATATCAAAACAGAGATTGAAATACATAAAAATTATAATAACCCGAAGGTTTTCTTTAAATTCCAGACCCCCTATATTTTTTTTAGGTTTTGCAAGCAGTATTTTTTACACTGTGCTTACTAAATGATTTGCTGGGATATAACAGAGAAAAAAATCCAAAAAAACCAAGTTGTTTAAGAAAAGTACAAGATGTGGTAAGATATTTTATTTTACAAATTATACAACCCTACAAGAAATAAATTGATTCATGACGGATCTGATACGTGATAAAATGAAGCCATAATATACCAGCCTTGAAAACAGTTTTTTGTAAATATCTCAGAAACTAAAGCTTTAAGAAGTTTTTTGTTATAATACAAATTATTGAGCAAAATGCAGCCTACTACATTCCGAAAACCGCATATTGGTACGATGCTCTGTTAAAAAGTTAATTAATTCATTAGCATTAATAGATTTTGACCAAAATCTAATCAGCTCGTTAGAGTGTTGAACACTATTTTACCTGAAAATTTTATGAAAATCGGTTCAGCGGTTTAGGAGCTATCGTGTTACGGACAGAAATAATTTATATACACACACACACACACAGACAGACATCACGACGATATTGCTAAGCTAGGTGAAAATACACTCAAAAAACACATTTTGGGCGTTATCTCAAAAAAAAATATTTTCGTCGAAACTAATGGCTTCTCTATCTCTAGCCATTGCTGCGCGGGCTAAAAAAGGTAAAAATATGTAGAGATTTGTAAGACAGACACAGATATCCCTATTATATGTATTTTTGCACGATGATTACGAATACAGGGTCAAAAAAGTCTCTAGACGTCTGAAATTTTCCTCATGTGAAAATGTCTTAAATTTCAAAATTTTCTGTTAAGTTCTTTTTGTCAAATTAATTTGTGAAAATCAAAACGGCCCATTTGCATCAAAAACCACTTACACCAGGGTAGTGATATATGATTTGTTTGAAAGGTCTTTAAAAACCTTTCAAACGGAGTACCACATAATTTAATTTTTGCAAAAAAACAAACACGATAGTTCCTAAACCGCTAAATCGGTTTAGCGGTTTAGGAACATTCGGAATTCGTGAAATTTTCAGGTAAAATAGTATTCAACACTGTAACGAGCTGATTAGATTTTGGTCAAAATCCAATAATACTAATGACAGTTTGGACAGTTTAAAACGCCGAAAATGTGTTATTTGGGTTTATTTCCACCTACCCTAGCAGTATCGTCGTGATGTCCTGTCTGTGTATGTAACTCTGTCCGTAACGCGATAGCTCCTAAACCGCCCAACGGATTTTCATGAAATTTTTCGGTAAAATAGTATTCGATACTGTAACGAACTGATTAGATTATTTTGGTTGAAATTCATTAATGCTAATGACAGTTAAAAAAATTACAACTTTTTAACCGAGCGTCGCATCTATATGCGGTTTTCGGAAATAGCCCCGCACATTTTTTTCAAAAATTTGTGTTATAACCAAAAACTTGGTAGCTTGCGTTTCGGATATATTTACAAAAAACTATTTTTAAGGTTGATATAGCATGGAGTTTACTTGGAGTGTGCTAATGGGTTAGAAAGATATCAGATCCGTCAGGATCCATTTATTTTTCTTCGCGGTCGACTAAAAATAGTCAATTTTTTATCAAGCTAAAAAAACCTTTAAATTGATTTATTTTATCAACAATTGAATTTTTATGCTTCGAAGTTGACGGATCTAGTTTCTCACATAACTTAGAAGCATAAAAATTTAATTTATGATAAAATAAATCAATTTAAATATATATTTTTTGAATTTGAAGGAAGTTCACGAGGTAAAAAGTCTTAACAAAAAAGTTTCACGGGCAAGACCTCCGAGGTAAAGGTAGCTCGGGGACACGTTTCTGTCTCATTAGGCTTCATTCAGCCCGAGCATAACAATAAAATGGAAGGAGATGAAATGATGATGTGGGTAAGACTGTTTTCTGGGAGCAGATTATATCTGTCTCCGTCGCGACGTTAAAATTAGCCTCAAAACCGAGGCAACCCTGACCGAAGCTGCAAATTGACAGTTGGTCTCTCCTCAGTAAACTGTAAACACCATGTTTCATATTTCTTTTTCAGTTACCCACATCATCATTTCATCTCCTTCAATTTTATGGTTATGCTCGGGCTGAATGAAGCCTAATGAGGCAGAAACGCGTCCCCGAGCTACCTTTACCTCTGAGGTCTTGCCCGTGATATTTTTTTTGCTTGATTAGAAATTGTTTTTTTTAGTCGACCGCGAAGAAAAATAAACATATCGCCCAGGAAACTAAACCGATGCATAGAGAATCAAAATACCTTTCGAAAGAGGTATTATATTTACAAAAACCGAACCGAACCCCCTTCCAATTTAAAAATGTTATTGTTATGTCAATCTTTTGAGATTAGGTTAGCTTGACATAACTGTTACTTAGCTCTAATATCCTCAAAAAAATCATCAGAAATCGGTATCTCTTTTTATTTAACGCGTCTCATGGATTCTAAAACTTTGTATTTTAAAAATAGCAAATATTTTTATTAACTGTTGTTTAAAACTTATTTAATTTTCAGGTGCTGCCTTCTCTCGCCTTCCCAATCGCCATTTTTGTTTCAGCAACGTTCTGGACGCTATGGACCATTGACAGAGAACTGATTATGCCCAAAGCCTTCGACCCTTACATACCAGCTTGGTACAATCACGCCATACACACGAATGTTTTGTTATTCTCTTTCTTGGAACTAATTATTTCATTTAGAAAATATCCAAGTACAAAAGTAGCTTTAAGTATACATCAGGGATTCTCGCTCTGTTATCTTCTGTGGTCACTGACATTGCTACAGTGGACAGGATACTGGGTTTATCCCATTTTAAATGTGCTGTCCTGGCCCACAAGAATATTGTTTATTGTGGGAAATACGGTATTTTCAATTGGCTTTTACTTTGTTGGGAAGTCTATCAACAACTTAAGGTGGAATAAGGAGGTGAAAGATATACCAAGACGTTCAAAAAACGGTGGTGGTGGCAAAAACAAATCCAAGTCGAAGAAAGAGATTTAGATGTTTTTTAAGTATTTTTTTAAAATAAAATATAGCAAAAAATTTTTACACAAAAACCTGTATTATTTTTTTTAATTTATTACTAATTATCAAATATTCTTGTAAGTATACATATTTGAGTGAGTGTATCCTATTTTAAATGTTCTCTCCTGGCTTACTAAAATGTTGTTTATGGTGGGAAATAATGTATTTTGTTTTTAAAATTTATTACTTTACTATAGAAAGTAATTTATATTATTTCTTTGAGTATACATATTACTATATATCCCATTTTAAATGTCCTATCCTGACCCACTAGAATTTTTTTCAATATGGAAAATGCAGAAATACATCCTGAGGTGAAGTAAGGAGTTGAAAGGTTGACAGTCAAGCAAATCTCTGGCCTTCCCAATGGTCCTTTTTGTTTCAGCAACATTCTGGAAGTTATGGACATTTGACAGAGAACTGATTATGCCCAAAGCCTTCGACCCTTACATACCAGCTTGGTACAATCAGGCCATACATACCAATCTTTCTTGGAATTAACTATTTCATTTAGGAAATATCCAAGTACAAAAGTAGCTTTAAGTATAAATCAGGGATTCTCGCTCAGTTATCTTGGGTGGTCACTGACATTGCTACAGTGGACAGGATACTGGGTTTATCCCATTTTAAATGGCCCACGAGAATATTGTTTATTGTGGGAAATAATGCATTTCCAATTGGATTTTACTTTGTTGGTAAGTCTATCAAGAACTTAAGATGGAGTAATGAGGTAAAAGGTGGACAAATTCGACCAAAAACCGGTGGTAGTGACAAAAACAAATTCAAGTTGAAGAAAGAGATTTACATGTTTTGTAACTTTTAAAAAATTAAATATAATAAAAAAACACATTTTTATATCAAAATTTGTTTTCTTTTTTAAAATTTATTACTTTAAGCAGTAGGTATTAGTGCAGTATCTTTATATATGTCTTTGTTTGTCAAAAGTTACAAACTAAGACATAAAAATACTGCCAATAATACTGAATTTATATTATTTCATTTCCCAGTGTTTCTAGGGGAGATACAAATTGACCCCCACTTGCGAAGCTCTATTTTTAAAAGAAGCTTAAAGGCACAAACCGTATTTTGATGCAGCAACCCGTTTTTAAAAGACCTACATTTAGCGAGGGGGCTATAACTTTTATATTTATAAAAATTAAATTAAAATGAGCTTTCTACAGATTTTTTGATAAAGAATCCCAATGTCATAAAATGTTGATAAAATGACGCCTTCATTTCTTTTTACTAACTCACAATATTCTAAGGAGTAAAAGAGGTCACAATAAGAAAAAAAAGTCCAAATAACATGGATGTCAAAACTCTTTTGTTTTCAAGATACATAGCATCAATGTTGACGATTTTCTAAACTTCTTTGGATATACCTTCATTAAGACACACAGAAAAAATGAAATTTGGTGAAGTCTTGTATCGAAATAGGAGCAATAATCAGATATAAAAATAATTTTGAAAAACGGTTTATTTAATAAACTTTTATAAATGCTCTATTTAACGCAATATTATTGTCGATGTTTTATGTTACTAGGGAGACATAACAATAACATATATTGATAAGTTTATGTAAGTAAATAGAAAAACTTATAAATTTTTACCCATTTTTTGAGGTAATTTTGACAGCCTGTATCTCCTCAACTTGTAATTTTATCAAAAAAATGTATACATTTATTAATCATAATTACTCAGATAATTATTTAACGGTGGCAGATTTTCTTTTTTTGCTAACACCCTTTTTTCTTCCACACCTCAAACTTTAAAAATCTTATATCTTGAAAACAGGAGGTTGTTGACCCCCTGGTTGTATAAACTTTTTTTCTTATTTTGACCTCCTTTATCACCCATTATCATATTGGAAGTCATACCGTTTACACTTTAAATTTTTTATTTATTATTTTAATTTTTTGAATGGGTTTCAAATAGAGTGTGGGACATCATTTTAAAGGAAATTTTACACTGATTTCAGAAATTTAATAAAAAGAGAGTCTTTCCTAAAGAAAAATACCAACTTTACAAAAGTAGTTTTATTTTTCACTAATATACAGGGTAATTTATAATTATTGTTCCAAACTGAAGGAAGTGGTCGTTGAATTCATTTCCGATTTTTTGAAGGGGTAGGGGACAATTCGCCAACGGCCGATTTGTCGTGGAGATAATTCGCCGCGAGAATTTTTGTTAAATTTTTATTTTAATCCAACATAACTTAATTTTTCTTGATGATTTTTGAAAAAAAATGATTTTTTAATAGTAGTTTTTCAAATATAGTTTTTTTTAAGTTGTTTATTACCAAAAACTAATAAAAAAATTTTTTTTAATTTAATTCTTCTTTTTATACTTTTTCAAAATGCAGTTTTAAAAAAAATATTAAAAATAATTTTTTTAAAACTATGTTTACTATACACAAAACCTTAAAATAAAAATTTTAAAAAATTCTCGAGGCGAATTGTCCCATTCCCGTTTTGAAGATATAGGATGAGTGAAAGAAAACTAGTTGTACAAAAAAAAAATCTGCCACCAGCTCTGCCAAAAGATTGCTTATTATGGTCCAAAAATGTGGTCTTCCTTTTTTTGATAAAATGAAGGTGAGAATTATAAGCTGCCAAAATAACCTCCAAAAATTGGTAAAAAATTATAATTTTTGAGGTAGCTGTGGTGGCTCAGTGCGTTCGCGCATTGAACATGAGTGAGTTAAGGAATCTCGCTTGCTACAGTGGCGGGTTCGATCCCCGTCGGTTGCCGAGGTCGGGTGCGGCAGACATTTATAGGATTCCTGGGGAGTGTAAAACGTAACATTGTCCTACCCCTTCATTCACGCCGGTAACCAGGCCAGATGAGGTCGGATATCTCGTGAATGGCGGACTTTGTTACACAATCCTTCAGTCGGTAGGCCATTCTAAGGGACAAAAAGACCGGATAAAAAAAATACCCGGTCTGGGGTTCCAAAGGTGGCCGATGACCCGTGCAATTAGGCGTTCCGAAATGGCGGCCTTAGTGTCGGCGAAAGTCACGGTTATCAAATGAGGAAAAAAAATATATAATTTTTGACAGAATAATTTTCAAGATCAATTTTATAAAATTTCATGTTTTTACTGCATTTTCTAAATATTATGGCCAAAAGTCATTAAATAAGATGCTCTGTATCTTGAGAAGAGGTTTGACCCATGCATTGTATTAACTTTTTTCACAAATAACCTCCTCTAAGCATCTACTTCAGTGTGTAACAATAATTAAACACCCTGTATAACCAAATTGTAGTCAGGGACTTTTTAAATTGCCAGTATATTTTTCCTGTAAAAAATTTGAAGATATAGGGTTCCTGTTTTTCTAATTAAGTTTAAACTGGTTTTCCTAATTTTAAATAAAAATATTTTTTAATATGGGAAGTGGAAATTTAAAAAGTCCCTGACTGTACAGGATAGTATCTTATATTAATTTAACTGTCTTGCCCTGCTAGAATAATGCTTAGATTGTGAAAAAGTTGGTTTTTACTTTGTCAGTGTATCAACAATTTAAAACAGAACAAGAACCATGTTTTTTCTTATTTGCTGTTTTTTTTTAATTATCAGTATAATATACACCAAAGGATAAAATTGACACTATTTATGCTATTCATGCCAAAATAACAGTTGAGTTTACTCTAATTTATTTGCATGGGGATGATTGTCAAATCAAATTTATAAAGAAACTGCCTTTTTAATTTTTTTAAAAACTTTTTTATTAACTTATGTCAGTAACATAATTAAGACTTTTTGCTTGCCAAAATTATACCATCATATTTCTGTTGGAACCATTTCATCGCATCTTCCTTTGTGAGTCTAAAAACAAGCAAAAACACCATGTTAAAGAATATTTTTGGCTGACTGACATTTGAAGTTTTTATTGAGTATCAATTTTAAATAAACTCTGATTGAAAAACTTTTTAATTTTGAGGGCAGTTTGTTAAATTATCTAAATTTTTATAAAAAAATACCAAATTACACAAAATCAATAAGTGGCTATTTTAAATTAATCATCAAAGAAATTTACAAATTGTGCTTAAACATGCATTTCAAATAAAAGAGGAACATTCTGGTGAATTACACCAAAAAATCTAAATACCTGTCTCCCTTTTTCAAAGTCTAGGACCTCCTCTGAACATGTAGGACTATGTGATCTATACCCTTTTATAACCTATTGAAAAAGGTCTCTTAAATTTTTTTAAAATAATTTAGAGGTTTAATTTAAATAATTTTTGTGATTACCTTCAGTTAGTTTTTAACCATTTTTCCTGATTTTTACAACTCAAATTTGACACATTTATTTATCCTATTTATGGAAAATTTAATGTACCAGCACAAACTTTTATTAATTAAGAAAATAATTTCAAAAGCTAAAAGATTGGGCCAAAAAACCTAAATCAGTTAACTAACTTCTTGTTGTTTTATTCAATATTGAAATGTAAAAAATTGGTCAAACAAACCTGTGTGAAAAGCCAACTTTTCCTTGTTTCCTACGCCTGTGGGCAACATTGAATCCTGGCCTACCCAATACAACATAGAAGTCTAGACCATAGATACCAATACTGGGGTCATATTTGATACCCAAATCAATGTGTTCTTGGATACCAAAGCCAAAGTTTCCAGATGCTGAAACAAAAGTAATTTTTTAGGATTTTAAGTAAAACAGGGTGGTACAGTCAGGGACACTTTAAATGGCAGCACTCGAAAATAAAACATATTCCTTTTGGAAATCAGGAAACCCAGTTTGATTCAAACCAAAAAAATAATAAACCCGAACTGTCTTTATATATACATATTATAAAAAAATATTTTTTCTAGTACCTTTATATTATACATTTGGCCAGAAAAAAATACACTGGCAATTTAAAAAGTCCCTGAATGTACCTACTTATAGTAAAGAAGGACTAGATCAATTAAAATTAAATTTTAAGATAATTAGAGTAACCACTTTCTAAATAAAACATAAAGACTAAAAAAAACTATCAATTGCAAATTTTTTGCTTATTTTAAAATAGGACAAAGTACCTAAGTATTTGGCATCACAGTTGAAAAATTAAACATTTATACTAATAATTTATTTTAATTTGCTAATTCACACCAATTCTCAATAAAAAATTACTAACCTGAAAAGTTGTCCCTCCTCAATTCATATTCCCTAACTTTCAATCCTCTCTCTAAAATTTCTTCGGCTTTAGCACCCCTGACTGTGCAATGAACAGCAATTTTTTCATTACGACGGATACCAAAGGATCTGACAGTATATCTAGCCTTTGAGAAAACAGGCTGTTGACCTGTTAGCTGTTCCAATACCTAAAATTAAAACACAGATGTTGTGACACCTCAAAAAAAAAAGTTTATATTAGCTACACTTTATTAGAAAAATTGTTTTTACCTTGGCAGCACGAGTAAGCCTATCACCACTCTCTCCAACGCAAATGTTTAAACACAGTTTGCGGATGTGAAGCTCTCTCATTATGTTTTTGGTCTTGTCCTTGACCTCTCTTTTCTCCTTGGAGGCATCTTTTTTTGCCATGGGCTAAAAACAAAAGTAAGAATAAGGCTTTGAGGTTGAGATTTTAAAATGTTAAAGTTTATTTTTTGAAGAACAAAAATTTAAATAAGAGCTTGTTTCTAAAGGTGTTTGTTTTTAGCAAAATTCTGAAGCTGTTTATGGGCTGAAAAGACAAAAACAAGCCTAAAATGTGTTTTGAGGTTAGGATGATTTAATTAATTAAAAGTTAAGCACTTTGTACAAATATGGTAAAAGCAGGACGTATCCAGAGACAATCCGGATAAGTTTAAGAAGCCAGAGTTGTTTATTTATTGAAATACCTGGAACTATTCACAGATAATTGGTAAACAAAACATTTAAGTAAAACAACCATAACTACCAGCTTCTGTCTAACAGTAAAAAAAAATAAGAGAAAGACGAAAAGTTAGGACACCATTCGAAATCTTTTGATCAGAATATTTCCATTTTGTAGAAATCTGAAGCGGATAAATGAAGATATTAAATAAATATAAAAAATTCATTCTACTCACCGCCATTGTTGTTTTTTGAAGGAATTGACGTTTCAACTGAGGTTGCCAGGTTGTAGGTTTAAATTTCCCTATAAAAACATGTTTTGCCAAGGCCAACACAAAAATAGAGGCCACGACCCTGAAAAAATCAGCTGTTCTCCCGGGGCTGAATTTTACATTGGGTCTTATGGGAGGTCAGAGGTTTTTTTATGGTATTTTCAAAATGGCACTACAGATTTCCGCAAAATTTCAGTGAAATATTCTCAGACACCATCCCGATATTCCACCAAAGGTTTGTAAGGAAGCAACATGATTATAAGGTTAAAATCTTCAAGATTTAGCATTCCTTATTTTGAATTCAAATTACCCGCCATGTACCACATGCCAACTGTTATATTTGACATGTATTTGACTTTGTCATCTGTGATTGTCACATTTGCTTCTGCTTTAAATTTAATTTTTGTGTGAGCTAATGAAGCGGCTATGAAAAATTAAGGATTACTATACATTAAAAAAAAATTGTTCTGCCAGAATAAAGTAAAAACAATCTCAAAAATGACTTTATTAAAAAAAAAATCAAATATTCATGAACCGTCATTCCAACTTCAATTTTTTAAAGACAATCAGCTGTGTCGTAACGTGACCATCAAAAAAAAATCAGCCCCGGATGTGATGTCAAGAAAGTGGAGGATCGTGGCCCGTCCGTTTTGATAGCCCTGGTTTTGCAAATATAAGCAAACATTTAAAAAAAACTAATCTTTCGGTTTAAAAGACTTTTTAAGTCAATGGCAAGACAATTTGTTTTGTTTCCCTTATAGTTTCGTTTTTGCTTTTTGTGAAAAAGCTTTTCTGATTATATTACAAAATATAGTTTTTTAGAAAAACAGGTTCACGTGGCAATGCCGAAAATGGCTGTCAAATCTTCGCCATCTACTGAGCTTAAGTGGATTTAATATCACAGGAATCTATTATTCTGTCAAGTGTGTCAAGTTAGAGGCAGACGCTTGCCACGATTCAGCGGGAATTTTAAATTTTCATAAGGTTACTAATTCCTTGACCAAGACGTTGCTATGTTAAAAATTGATTTAATTTTCCCCTGTTTCCTTTTGTTTTGTTTATTCAGTTTTCGACAGTTTCCTAAGACAACTTTCATTAAGTTTAGCGAAAACATAAACTTGTTATTGTAAAAAATATCACATTTTATTCCATTAGATGGGGGACACATTGGAGCCTCAGGTTACCTCACCAGACCCAGAGGAGAGGAAGCTGGCAAGAAGGCTGCGCATTGAAAGGCGATGGGATGCGCTGAGAAAAGCGTAAGTTAAATAAATATTTAAGTATAGATTTGCATAACTGCATTTCCCGAAAATTTAAAAGCAAGAAATACACACTTTCCAAGGGCTTACGCATGATCCTTAACTCTCAGTTATTAAAGTTATTATTCTTATAACATAGACTTCCCACAGGCATACTCGTGATCCTTAGCGTTAAGCCCAGGACATTTTGCTAATAGTTTTTTTAGGAATTACTAGAAGTTTCGCGAACATTGGCGGAAGGGGGTTTCAGGTTTTTAAATGTAGTTTTTTCTAGAAAACAAAGCGTTGCAACGGTCAGCGGAGGATCAATTTTTGAAGATCAGAAATGTGCAGCTATTTTAGCCCAACTTGAAAAAAGTGCACAGTTACTTCAACAATATTTGTATGACGGTGAGTAAGGGAGATAAAATAGCAGCCACAGTTGTAATTGGCTCTGTAGCGAAATAGCGCGTATCAAAATAGCGCATTTCATAAGAGTACGCTCATTTGAGCGCCTATCAAAACAGCGGGTATCAAATTGGCGCATGTTCAAAATAGCGCATGTTTATAATAGCGCGTGTTTAAAACAGCGCGTATCATAATAGCGCGTTCATAAATGTGTTTAAAATAGCGCGTTTCAAAAGATCAATGTTATAAAAGATCGCTTTTAAAAAATAGTTCGACTCTAACATATTGAAAAAAAAATCCTTTCCTAACTTCTTATTTCCCGAGGTCCTAAAGGGCGTGAATCTAAACCAAACCAAACCTAACCGAACCGAACCAAACTGACCCATACAACGGCGTAGCGTGCCCGAAAGGGCGGGGGGGGGGCGACAGCTAAAAAGGGCGCCTCTGGAAATCTGAAAACTGATGACAAATCGTGTGACAAAAAAAACAAAAAGGTCAAAAAGGCGCCTCTCACAAATCTTGCGACCAAAAAAAAAAAAGGTCATCATGTGTCAGGGGGCGGCCGATAAGTCACAAGGGCGCCTCTCACTCACGCATCTTGCGGCCAAAAAAAAAAAAAGGTCATCATGTGTGAGGGGGCGGCCGATGAGTCACAAGGGCGCCTCTCCCACCTATGGGGCGCCACTACCCTCGGGGCGGGGGGGGCGACGAACCCCCCGCGCCCCCCCCCACGATACGCCGCTGGACCCATACCAAACCGAATTAATTAAAAAAAAAATTATTTCCGTAAATTAACCTTTGTCAATTGAGAGCAAACGTATCCTAACCGGTGACATGGGAACATTTTTTTTAGTAAAATAAGTTGCAGGGTATATCCGGACCGGTTAGGACACGTTTGCGATCTATTGACAAATGTTAGGAAAATACCAATTTTGACACCACCTAAAAGGAGGGGGGAACTAATTTAAGAAAATAAATTTTCGAAAAAATGTTTCGGTTCTGTTTAGTTACACACCCTCTAGTATCTCGGGAAAGAAGTCAGGAATCTTTTTTTTGAAATATGTTTGAAAAGCCATCGCTTTATTTAACGCTATTTTGATACGCGCTATTTTGATCACACTCTATTTTAATACGCGCTATTATGAACACGCGCTATTTTGATACGCGCTATTTTGATACGCGCTATTGTGATAATAGCTATTGTGATACGCGCTATTTTGAACACGAGCTGTTTTGATACGCGCTATTTTGAACACGCGCAATTCTGACCACGCTATGTTTTACAAAGCGCTGTGTTGATACGCGCTATTTTGAGGCGCGCTATTTCGTTACAGAGCCAAGTAATTTCGGTAATGTAGAGTAAATCCGATGGGTCGCGGAAATTTGTTCGAAAACTTTTCGTACGAAAACCATTTGTTCGAAGATAATAGTTCGAAAACTTCTTCGAATGGAAAATTGTTAGAAACATTTTCTTCGAACGGAAATTCGTTCGAAGACATTTTCTTCAAATAGAAATTTATTTTAATACATTTTCATTGAACGAAAATTTTTTCGAAAACATTTTCTTCCAACGGAAATCATTTCCCAAAAGGAGGACAGGACAGCTTATTCAAGAAAATAATATTTTGAAAAAATGTTTCGGTTTGGTTTGCTTGTGTTAAGTTCGATTTGGTATCCGGGAAAGAAGTGAGAGAAGTTTTTGAAGTGTAAACTTCTTTAGGCGCGTTTAGCACTTTTTGTGGGTACTGAATTGAACTGAGCCGTCACGCTCGGCTATGTAACGCTCATTCGGGTGAAGTCGGCTCGAGTCGACTAACTGTGAGAGGCACAGTCAGCAGATGAAGGCCACTCAGAGCAAAATTTACTAGAGTAATTTATACCCAATTAAAATTATGTAAATGTTATTACTTTGTATTACTTTGCCAATATACCTACAACGCAAAAAATCTTGTATTTCGTATTATTAATTTCGCCTTGTTGAAGTTTACACTTCTGCCGTGTGGTCTTAAGCACACACAATGTTATTGTTTAAATATGTTAGAAAGAAACTCCTTATAGTCGAACTATATGAATTGTTATCATTTCCTTTTGTTTTTCAATGCGGGTTTTCAAAAAGAGTTATGCAAGATTAGGCATTTTGGTCCCAAGAGGGACAATCTTTTTTTTTGGTACGACTTTTTTTTAATAAAAAATCAGACTTTTTTGTCCTTGACGTCCTCCTTTATTTACAAAGCACAAAGAGGCGAATTCGTTCGTTTGTATTCGGTGTAAAGGCGCGTATTCATTTGATGCAGAATTCGCATGCCTCGCTGCGAGGCCGAACGCGCATACGTATGTGTACGTGCCTTGAAAGGGTATAGCCAACAGCAACACGGATGAAACCGTGGCATGCGACGCCATCTAATCAGAGTGCCAAGTGGGAACCTCAAGCGAGCATTTAGTTAAACATTGTTCGTCTCTATCAGGTGCGTATTCACTTGAGTATGATTGCGAATGAGGGTCTCGAAGCGAGGCATGTGAATTCTGCCTCAAATGAATACGCGCCTCAATGAATACGCGGCATAATAAAATACTCTGCCAATCTATGGGCACCTAAGCTCACACTAGGTACTATAGTTATATTGTGAGCTAATATTATCAAAAACTGAAATATATTTTATTCAACTCCAGACTCAATTACCTTTCGTTTGATATCACACACGCCATATTTTCACTTAAACTCTATTTTTTGACATCTACCCCCACCCTTTTTTTAAAAATAAACTAAAATTTATTTTGTTTAACTCCAGACTTAATTACCTTTCGTTTGATATCACACACGCCATATTTTCACATAAAGTCTAATTTTTGGAATCTACCCCCACCCTTTTATTTGGCTTGCGTTCGGTGGATTTTCTTCATTTTTAAATGGGACCATCACGGCCCAAGACATATCTTAGGTACCAAATTTCATTAAAATCGGACAAGCGGTTTTTGAGTTGTGAGGGTTGGTCGTTACAGACAGACATACAGACAGACAGACATACAGACAGACAGACACCTATACGGACATAAGAGGCGCTGTGGGGACTCCTACTTTTCACATGCGTTGCGCGGACCACTAGATAGAATAGAGATAAATTAAATGTTTAAAAACAAGTGTTTTTTGAGGCGCTCCAGTAAGGTGGAAACCTACTCAAAATTTTCAAAAATTTCAAAATAAAGAAAATCTGTCAAACAGGTTTCACATGCGATGTGAGGTCCCTACGTTGTGAGGTCCATAAACGATGTGTGGTCCTTAGTGACGTCGGCGTCGCGGCGCCTCGAGAAGTATGAAAATCGAAATGTCGCGTCGTTGCGCGGTCCGCAAGAACAAATGGCTGAGATAAGTACGATAGGGATTTACTTCCCGGACGGACCGATATTTTATGTATGATGTGTGGATTTTTTGCGACACGGGGCCCTAACAGGGTAAAAATTTGGACATCGCGTCGCTGCGTGGACTGCCTGAATTAATAGCTACTCTACAAAAATAAAAATCAAATTTGAATTTGAATTTATTGGATAAAAACTAAATTTCTTAGACAGAGGTCTGTTTATAAAATTTAGTTTATGCCTAGTACAATATTTATACACGCCCCAGCTGACGTAAACTTCAATACTCCACTCAGCGTAAATATGGCTAATTAATAATTCGGGCACTGGCCAGTTTATCCGTTAATATAAAGGGGACCATTTACGAATAAATAAACATAATAATATCGTTATAATTTTAACAAATTTCAATCTTAAAATTCAAATGGTGGATAGAATCAAACTTGACCCCCTATAGGGCTTGTCTATTCTTATATTTTGAGAAAATTCTGAACTCATTCTTTCATTGCCTTGCCAATTGTGTCTGAATTCATTTCCTTAATTATTACTGAACCTATTTAGATAAAAAAGGCATAATCGTAAAAATCAATATCAACATTTTCCTTGGTATATAATTATCCAGTTCGGTTCAGTTTGCTTTATGCTCGAAATAAAAAGTTATTTTTCGACAACCACCAAACCGATTTCAACAGCTCCTAGCTTATTGTGTGGCAGAAATAAAGCTTTTTTTTTAAATCCAAAACTATTTCTAAAAAAATTCTGGATCAAAAAAATAAAAGGCCTCTTTAATGGGTCAAGTTTCATTCTGTCCGCTATTTTGGATTTTAAGACGGATTAAAAAGAAAGATTTTTATAGATACAGTCGAACCTCTCTAACTCGAACTTCTATAAGTCGAACCTCTCTATTACTCGAACATTTTAAGTGGTCCCTGCACTTTTAATATGTATTTTCACCCCTTTAATTCGAATTTCTATAACTCGAACTCTCCATAACTCGAACTGTTTTGGTTGTCCCTTCGTGTTCGAGTTATAGAGGTTCAACTGTATATATATATATATATATATATATATATATATATATATATACACTTTTTTTCACCGAAAACTGTTAATGGCCTATATTTTAAAATCGGTAACGAATTTGGAAAAACCCTCGGATACGTCGACTTTGTTTGCGAGGGGGACACTTTTTGGCTATCTTGAAATTTTTGTAGCACGCACTATCTTCGAGGGGGAATACTTTACCCCTATATTTTGAATAGGGAATGTGGGTCTAGCAGTACTTTGTTTTGAAGTTCGCTTGAATATCTTTACAACCGTGTAAGAGTTTCGAAAATCCATCGATTTCTTTTTGAGAGATTTGCTGTCAAATTTTCAAATTTAACATGGAATGATAAAATAAAAATTAAATCCGAAAAATATAAAATTCTGATTAAATTTTTATATTCTTAGTCCATGTTAAATTTGAAAGTTTGAGGGCAATTATCTCAAAAACTAATAGATTTTTGAAATTCTTACACGGTTGTAAAGATTTTAAAAAGGCCTTCATTACAAGGTATCACTAGACCCACTTTCCCTAATCAATATATAGGGGTAAAGTATACCCCACGCAGGGGGGTCGTGCTACAAAAAATTCAAGAGAGCCAAAAAGTTAGTTTTTTTTCAGTTTTCGAAAAAACATTTGAGAAAAATGTTACAACACCTTTTTAGAGAACATAAAATGTTCTTTTAAATAGCGTATTACAAAGTAGTGTTTAAGCTATTATTGGCACTACAGGGGCGTCCGCATATTGCGGTGATTTTTTTCTAATTAATTTTTTTTAAATTTTTATTTGTTTTGTTAAAAACTAAGCTTTTGGAAAAACCTTGTTTTGCTCTATTTTGTTGAAAATATAATTATCTTTAAAACGATATGTATCTAGTGGGTTTTTGTAAACAGGGAACACTCATAAAGAATATACGCATGATTCGTGAATTTTTTTTAATCACAAAATAGTAGACACCCGTGGTGTATTAACGGCTATGTAAATGTTATAACTACACACATGGTTCAAAAGAAAATTTAATTGTCTATAACACATGGTAAAACGTTTTTCTCGGTAGAGCTGGTTTTACAAAAAATTGGTAAAATACTTAATAACAATACTTTCTTTTTGTGATTAAAAAGAAATCCCTAAATATGTTGAATATTCTTGGAGTGTTCCCCGTTAACAACAACCCACTAGATAGGGTAAATGTGCCAGTAGTCGGCCACCTAACAGTATTTCTCAAACAAAATTAATTTAAAAACATATATACTTAGGTGCAGTCCATCGTAGGTATTGCATAACTATTCCTAGATAATGCCTGTGTGTTCTCTAAAACTCAAAAATAGCCTTAATACAGAGATAAAAAATTTCAAAAGAAAAATATGAAAAATGTACAAGAATTCCAGTTCTCGGCCACTAAAAATCTAATGTCGGCCAATTTCCAACAAGTAGTTGGCCTAGATATTTTAAACTAGATGAGAGGTAATAATAAAAAAATAAAAATCAAATAGGAACAAACTTTCTTATTTTCTTATTTACAAACATCAAAAAAGAATTAAGATACTATAAAAACGTTAAAAAAACGTTAGAAAACAAATCCGAAATAATGTGGACCAAAGTGATTTCGGATTATCCAAATTTCGGTTAATCCGATTTTGTTTTTGTAAAATATTTGAGAATAAAACTACTCTTTTTGCACCTCCATAAACCTAGCAAGCCCACCTCAATAAAAATTAAAAAAATGTATTCTAGAATTATGTGCTTTTTATGTGCTAATTTCCTCCACTTTTTAAAATTTTTGTGCTCCTTTGGTTTCTACGGAAATTTAAAAAAATGATTGGCTTGCTGGCTTGCTAAGTTTATATAAAGCTAGCACGCCAATCATTTTTTTAAATTTCCGTGGAAACCAAAGGAGCACAAAAATTTTAAAAAGTGGAGGAAATTAGTACATAAAGAGCACATAATTTTGGAATGTATTTTATTTATTTTTATTGAGGTGGGCTTGCTAGATTTATATAAACCTAACAAGCCCACACATTTAAAAAAAAGCCTAAAAACTTGGTAAATGAAATTTGCTGTTTAGCAAACGGGAGCACATAAAAAGCACTTAATTTCACATTTAAATATTATAAAAATATTTATCATTTCTGTATAGGCATGTTAGCTTTATATAAAGCTAGCACGCCAATCATTTTTTTAAATTTCCGCGGAAACCAAAGGAGCACAAGAATTTTAAAAAGTGGACGAAATTAGCACATAAAAGCACATAATTCAGGAATGTATTTTATTTATTTTTATTGAAATGGGCTTGCTAGGTTTATATAAACCTAGCCAGTCCACACATTAAAAAAAAAGCTTAAAAACTTTTTAAAGGGAATTTTCTTTTTAGCAAACGGAAGCACATAAAAAGCTTTTAATTTTCACATATAAATATTTAAAAAATATTTGTCATTTCTGTATGGACTTGCTAGCATAAAGCTAGCACGCCAATCATTTTTTTAAATTTCCGTGGAAACCAAAGGAGCACAACATTTTTAAAAAGCGAACGAAATTAGCACATAAAAAGCACATAATTCTGGAATATATTTTTTTAATTTTTATTGAGGTGGACTTGCTAGGTTTATGGAGGTTGTTTTTGCGCTAATAACCGACGTTAATACATACTTGTAACACTCTGTCGGCTAACTAAAACAATTCGCATTTTAGACCGTCGTATTGCCGTGAAACCCCGATGGGAACCACCTAGCAGTATAGGTGAATCCCAGACGCGTTTCGTATAATTCGAATTTTTTCGGTTTATCGGGATTTTTGTTTTTAAATAGTTTGTTTCCGATAAATCGGATTTCGGAAAATCGCGATTTGGATAATCGGGATTGTACTGTAGTTAATTTAAAAAATCTTTAAAAAAAGGTTATCTCGGGTAACATTTTTTTAAGTACAACAAACAAGTAGGTATTTTTTGATTAAACCAGTGGCTTTAGTTGGATTGCCTAAAATGGTAATAAAACACCAAAAAAAAAAACGAAAAAGAAAACAAGTATTTTTTGATTCAATCAGTGGTTTTAGTTGGATTGCCTAAAATGGTAATAAAACACCAAAAAAAAAATCAAAAAGAAAACAAGTATTTTTTGGTTAAACCAGTGGCTTTAGTTGGATTGCCTAAAATGGTAATAAAATACCAAAAAAAAAAAAGAAAAAGAAGACAAGTTTTTATTTATTAAACCAGTGGCTTTAGTTGGATTGCCTGAAATGGTAGATAATAAACCTCTAAAAAAAAACGAAAAAGAAAACAAGTATTTTTTGATTAAACCAGTGGCTTCACTTGGATTGCCTAAAATGGTAATAAAACACCAAAAAAAAAACGAAAAAGAAAACAAGTATTTTGTTAATTAAACCAGTGGCTTTAGTTGGAATGCCTAAAATGGCAATAAAACATGAAAATGAAAACAAAATTCTACATCAAAACGAAAACAAAGGTCATGCGATGCAATTTCACACATGCGCAAAAATAAAAATATCTATTTTTTTTAAATTTTAATATTTATATTTATTTTTATTTGTATAAACCCAGCATAAGAAACTATGGCTGAATACTGGCCAAACAAATCCTGAAGTAAGTCTGCTTCAAAAGTATTGTAGTTCAAGGGGCCGACTACTGGTTTTGAAAAAAATGTTCAGTTGGCCGCCCGGCCGACTAGTAGATTTTTAGAATTATGCGCTACCAGTAGTCGGCCATCAGAAAAAAAACTAGTTTGTGATTATTTTTTTACGATTTTTAGCTTTAAATGACTACAAAAATACCTCCCAAATAATATGCAATCTAAAATTTTAGTAAGCAGACTTTACAGTTCACTAAAAAATACTATTTCCCACACCACCTACATGTAGCAAAATCCTAAACTTTCGTACTTTAAACGAACATAACGTACACGGCCATTTCAAACTGCCATTTTAAAATGACAGTATTTTCTATTTATATAAAAACTCTTGGTATGAATAGAAAAATGGAATAAAAATGCATAGGATTAGCGCTGAATTTTCTAATTACAGTCGAACCTCTATAACTCGAACTCAAAGGGACAACCAAAACAGTTCGAGTTATGGAGAGTTCGAGTTATAGAAATTCGAATGAAACTGGTTAAAATACATATAAAAAGAGCAGGGACCACTTAAAAGGTTCGAGTTATAGAGAGGTTCGAGTTATAGTGGTTCGAGTTAGAGAGGTTTGACTGTACATTATTTTTCTTATTTTTTTATAAAAATGACCAAGATGGCCGAGTACCGGTTGGGGGCCGACTACTGGCGCATTTACCCTGCATATCGTCTTAAGGATAATTTTATATTCAAGAATACAGAGTTAAAAAAGATTTTTTAGAAAGCTTAGTTCTTAAGAAAATGAATAATTTCGGTTTATTTTGCATATATCATGGAAATACATGGGAAACGGGTGTACTGATAATACTTCAGGGTACGCAAGGGTACTACCCAGAGAACTCAGTGATATCTCATTTTATTGGCTATTAGTTATTCTTTAGTTTATGTTTTTGCAGATTTTCTCAAAAATAAGCGGTTTCGAAGTTAAAGGCCACTAAATAAAAACATTGGTCAAAATCCAAAATGGCGGCAAAATGATTAGCGTCATAACTCGAAAACCATTTGTCTGACAAAAAACGTACAATAATGCTTTTGTAGGAAACTTTATTGTCTTCAACTCTTGTATAAACTTTTTATTCTAAAATGTACAGGGGCCAAGTAATTTTAAATAAAACCTTTTAGTGCACAGTAAATCCAAGATGGCGAGAGGAGCCCCCCCCCCCAAGGTTGAAAGCTCAATTTTCTTTAGGACTCTAACGTGAACAACATAATTATGTGAAAATCGCTACTACACCACCTTTGGCAAGCAAGAGGTATTTTTTTCGCTTGAATGACTGGCCTAGGTGGTTAAGCTTACATATTTTTTGGATGAGATAGAAAGTTTTTGGCTTCAATAAGTTCAATCTCAATCTCAATTTAATTTGAAATTATAAATTTACTATTTAGTAATTTTTCTTGGAAAAAAAGTTCTTAGGGAACGTCCTTAAATTACCTAACGCAATAATTCAGCATTTTTGACCCCCCCCCTCCCCCCTCGTAACGCATTTTCAAGAAAAAACACATTAAAAAAGCATTGAGTGTAACGCAAGGCCAAACCCCCCCTCCCCCCTAGAGCGTTACGTAATTTAAGGACAGTCCCCTAATTTCCCAAGGTCTTTGTCATTACCCACATTCCCTTGTTATCCATTTGTTAAGAAAAAGAATCACTTACGTTGCAAAAATTTCCTAACATGTGGTAATTTGAGTCTCACGCACTGTAATAACTGTCAAGCACCCGAATTTGCTGAATTATGAAATACAAATGGCCCTCTCTAGGCACGTGCCCGGCGTTAAGGGGTTTGATTGACTGGACCTCACATCGTAGGAATGTGTCCGAATTTTCACACATGACCAAGAGACGCACGCACAGGTGTTGGCGTAACATACCTTGTGAGGACACACGCCAACCCTCACCGGAGCTGCGAGGTCCGTTGACGTTGTGTTTAGACCTTATTTCGGTACTCTTCATAAAATTTTAAAAATCACTTAAATTTTTATCTGAACCACACAACGCATGTGAAAAACAGGAATTTAGCTCCAACAAATTTCTTGAGAGTATCGTAGAGTGCGCTTTTAGTGTGTATGCGAGTGGACGTAGAAATCATTGCGAGAACCCAACTCTTTGCTTATGTATTGTGTAAATTTAACACACACTTTGGTAATTTTAAATTCTGGCCCTTACATCGTCGGTTCTGTTCGGTTTGGTTTGGATACCTAAACGCCTTTAATCAAACGTGTTCATCAAGTGCATATTTAAATTTTTTATAATAGCATAGAATTGTCTGGTCCTTACAGAATCGTATAGATATTAGGGACCTATTCCATGCCCCATTTTTCTCAAGCCAAGCTTAGAAAAACATTTCTAAACTAGTAAGAACCTTTCATTTTGAAATTTGTATTAGAGAACTTGGCTTCACTTTTATCTCAATTCTTTTTACCGAATATCATTTTTGCGTACTTGGCTTTTTTTACATGAAATGTTTTTATTCCTTTTTTAAAGAATTTGGATAATATTTAAGTTTTAAAGAAGTAAAACATGCGGAATATTGTTCAAAACTTTTTTATTTCGTAAGCCAATAAACTTTTTCAATGCCTTATTAAAACTTTTGAGGTTTTTCTGAGGGCACGGCAGTGCCTTGCCAAGTTCGCGCATTTCAGCCTATATTTGACCTATCTAAAACTCTACTTCGGAATGAGCTACGAATCTCAAACTTTGCACAATCGTAGACCTTCATAGAGCTAACAACCCCTTCAAGTTTCATGGACTTCCCTAAAGTAGTAAAGTAGTTACGAAATTTCAAAAAACGTCGAAATTGCCACTCACTCACTGACTTACTCACTCACTCACTGTATAGATCATCAAAATTCTACTGTACTTCCAGACATGCTACAAAGATGAAATTTGGCAGACTGATAGAAATTATGACCAAACCCCTGGAAAAAGCTCCAAAATTCTAATTAACTCCCCTCCGCTATACATGTAAAATTATTTAAAAGTAACATTGCCATTTCCAGAAATGCTAGGTAGCTGAGCTTTGGCAGACTGATAGGAACTATGATAAAACTATAAAAAACAATTTAAAAACACGAAAATTTTAATTTACTTTCCTCCCCTATACATGCAAAATTATGTAAAATTAACACTGTCCACTTTCAGAAACGCTAGAGAGCTGAGCTTTGCAAGGCTGATAGGAACTATGATAAAACCATGGGAACAAATTAAAAAACCTCAAAATTTTAAGTAAGACATTGCAAAAGTTTTAAACAATACTCCGCATATTTTACTACTTTAAAAATTAAATATTATCCAATTCCTTTAAAAAAAAAGTGAAATCATAACAAAAATATTTTTAAAAAAAAGCCAAGTACGCGAAAATAGCATTCCGTAAAAAGAATTGAGATAAAAGTAAAGCCAAGTTCTCCAATACAAATTTGAAAATGAAAGGTTCTTACTAGTTTGGAAATGTTTTTCTAAACTTGGCTATTACGGCTGTGAATGACTCTTAGCCACAGTGCTAAATTGAAGTTTGGCTGCAATAGCAAAGTTTAAAAAAACATTTCCAAACTAGTAGGTAAGAACCTTTCATTTTGAAATTTCTATTAGAGAACTTGGCTTTACTTTTATCTCAATTCTTTTTACGGAATGCCATTTTCGCGTACTTGGCTTTTTTTTACATGAAATAATTTTGCTATGATTAATTTTTTCACAAGATTTTATTATAGCCTATCAGCCTTTCGCAGCTCAGCTCTCTAGCATTCCTGGAAGTGGACAATGATACGTTTACATAACTTTACATTTATGGGAAAGGCCAGTTTTGCTGTTTTTAAATTTGTTCCTACAGTTTTATCATAGTTCCTATCAGCCTTCCAAAGCTCAGCTCTCTAGCGTTTCTGGAAGTGGGAAATCTTACTTTTACATAATTTTACATTTATAGGGGAGGGAAATTATTTAAAATTTCGGGGTTTTTAAATTTTTTCCTATGGTTTTATCATATTTCCTATCAGTCTGCCAAAGCCCAGCTGCCTAGCGCTTCTTGAAATGGGCAATTCTACTTTTACATAACTTTACATGTACCGGGAAAGGAATAAATTAGAATTTTGGGGTTTTTTTATTTTTTCGAAGGGTTTGGTCATAATTTCAACCAGTCTGTTAAAATTCAGCTTTGTAGCATGTCTGGAAGCACAGTAGAATTTTGATGATCTATACGTGAGTGAGAGAGTGAGTGAGTGAGTGAGTGGCAATTTCGACGTTTTTTTTTTAAATTTCGTAACTACTTTACTACTTTATGGAAGTCCATGAAACTCGGAGGGTTTATTTTTTGAAAAAATTTGGAAAACCCTGAACATTTTAGGTTTTGGGGGGTCTAGGGGGTTTTTGGGGGTTTTTACAGCTAAAATTTAAAAAACTAATATAATTTATGCTAGATTTTACACATTTTTTATGCATTTCTGTGTCATTGTGGCTCTAGAGCGTTAACTTGGGGAGGATAAAAAAATTTGACGAAAAACTGGCTTGGTAACATCAAGACCGTTAACCTGTGATCTATTCTCAGCTAGAAACCATGGTCAAACTTTGGTCCTCATATTTACCATAATCTACTACCTTTGGCGCCTACATTAATATCTAAAGGCACCTTAAATAATATGAAGAATAGTAATATTGGCAATATATTTTATAACATATTTGTTATGTTATGAAAAAAAAACAGATTTAAGAATTATTTTTTTTTAAATAATTATTATCTTTATTGTAATGCCGAATTCCAAAGAATGTCAATTGTCTGTTGTCATTTTTAAGAAAGTTATTAAATAAAAATAGTTTTTATTTTGGCACCCTATATCTAAAAAACAAAACAATATATATATATATATACCCAGTGGCGCACCTAGGAATTTTTCCTGGGTTCTTCGGTTCGGTTCGGGGGGAGGCCTCATGATGTCGTATTTTGTGCTATTTTAACGTTTTATTTATGAAATATGTGGAAAATATTTAAAAAATCTTAGGTCTTGAGGGGGGTGGGGCGCGGCTCAATAAATAATAAAATAATGATTCGATTTTAATTTTTTGTATTGTATTTGATCGCTTGATAAGATTTAGCAAATTAATTAAAAGTAATACTGATTTTGCTCTCGCATGTCATTTTCGAGATATAGATCCTATAGGGCCTTTTTCGAGATATAGATCAAAAACTGAAAATTAAAAAACTGGTTTTTTTTTAAAAACACAAGGCCGGTTTTCTCGTCTTTGCAGTATCTGGGTGCGATGAGGGATGTTAATTTTGTGGTTTTTTAAAGAAACTGATTCAAACCGACGGCGACTCTGTAGTAGATCAAAATCAAAAATCCAAAATTTTCTCATTCAAATGTTTAAGGCTATGCTGGAATGTACCTCGGAAACTACCAAACCAATCTAAATTTGGTTTTCGTTTTTAAATAAGAGGGGCTTTCCTATGACTCCCGTAAAAAAGTAGGGAGGATGTATTCTAAAAACTCGATTTAAAAAAATAGTTGACTTTCTTATGTTGACATGATTCTTTTTACAATTATTATTTTAGAAACAAAATTTCGGACTTCCATTGTCTTTATTTATGTTAAAGTATCTCTATCCGTTTTCAAGTGTAAACTATTTACACTTGAAAATGGTTCGAGGTACTTACTAACCAAAACGTCCTGTTTAAAATAAATAATGACAATGGAAGTCCGATATTTTTGTTCTACTCAATCATTGTCTACGAGATTTAAACAAGGAATTACTTTGTTATGGGCTCACTCGCTTGCACCATTTATGTAAAGAAATAACACAAAGACTTGCAGTGGTAACTTGATGAGGAAAAAAGCTGGAGAGGGCGACATATTCCCCGTTTTGCTCCAGGCGGCCAGTAGCCTAGCGATGCCGACGGCCTTGGCAACATTTAAATTACAGCCACCTTTTTCACTTAAATATTTAAAAAATTTAAAAATTTATTTATTGGTTCTTCTATAGATACCGATTACACCAAGATAAAAAATTAGAGAAAATCTGGCATTTATACTTCTCAGCCCACTCTAAAATTTTTAAAGACAATAGACAAAATATTGGAGCATCTTTTTTCAAAAAAATATAAAAAATCAAACGGGTCACATTTTCAAAATGACGATTTTTTAAATTTATTGTCTTGTACTTTTCTTAAAGCCGCTTGTTCTTATTTCTAAACAGTAGTAAAAATTTTATTTGCAAAGTTCGTATTTTTTCAGGAAAAAACATAAACCATAAACACCCAAACATTTTTTAAAATTTTTTATCTGGGTGTAATTGGTATCCATAGAGGAACCAAAAAATATATTTTTTTTTTTAAATCAAAATTGCCCCATATAACATAATTATTTTGTTGACCACCTGTGCGTTAACACTCTTGGACATGTGACCTATGAAAATTCGCACCTAGCACACGATGTGAGGTCGCCCTGTGCCCTGTATCCCAAAATCCTACTCTTTTATTATATGATAATTTTGTATAAGCATAGAACTCTATTTCAATCTTGTATGTGAATAAAATGCTTTTTTTAATAGGCGGCTAAATTGGTTAACTTACACACTTGACTGAATCCCAAAACTCCTATTTTACTTTTGTATTTGCATTCATATCATTTGATAAATGAATATGTGAAGTAGCACTTTTTTTCTTGTGTCAAAAGTTTGCTAAGGATGCGTAGGGTCGCTCAATCTTACCTAACCCGAGCCGATGAAGGCTAACAATTTGCTTATGGATGTAAACATTTTTTGACACGTGAATATCTGAGGGCACGGTAGTGCCCGGCTAAGTTCGCGCAGCTGCTGTACCATCTTTTGTTGAAACATTTCAGCCCATATTCGACCTATCTAAAACTCTACTTCGGAATGAGCTACAAAACTCAAACTTTGCGCAGTCGTAGATTTTTATAGAGCTAACAACTCCTCCAAGTATTATAGACTTCCATAAACTAGTAAAGTTGTTACGAAATTTTAAAAAACGTCGAAATTGCCACTAACTCACTCATTCACTTACTCATGTATACATCATCAAAATTCTACTGTACTTCCAGACATGCTACAAAGCTGAAATTTAGCAGACTGATAAAATTGATGACCAAACCCTTGGAAAAAATCAAACAAACTCAAAGTTCTAATTTACGGCCCTCCCCTATACAAGTAAAGTTATTTTAAAGTTACATTGCCTTCTTCCAGAAACGCTACAGAGCTGAGCTTTGGCAGATTGATATGAATTTTGATAAAGTTTTCGGAAAAAATGTGTAAACCCGAAAATTTTAATTTAGTTCCCTCCCCTATAAATATAAAATTATATAAAAGTAACATTGCCCACTTGGAAGGCTGATAGGAACCATGATAAAGCTATAGAAAAAAATAAAAGACCTCAAAATTTTAACTTACTTCCCTCCCTACATTTATAGGTAAAGTTATGTTACATTTATAGGTAAAGTTATGTAAAACCAACATTGCCCACTTCCAGAAACCCTAAAGAGATGAGCTTTGAAAGGCTGATAGGAACTATGATAAAAATAAGGCATTGCAAATGTTTTGAACAATATTCCGCATATTTTACTACTTTAAAACTTAAATTTTATCAAAATCACTTAAAATGGAGTGAAATCATAACAAAAACATTTCATGTAAAAAAAGCCAATAACGCAAAAATGGTATTGCCTAAAATGAATTGAGATAAAAGCAAAGCCAAGTTCTCCAATACAAATTTTAAAATGAAAGGTTTTTACTGGTTTGGAAATGTTTTTCTAAACTTGGCATAGGAGCGTCATAGGGTATAAAAAATGCGTTCGGCCTGCTGCGAAATTTTCTAAATCTATGATGACTATTTACTACGAAAATACATTGTGTCCCTCCCTTTTGTGCTCCACTAATATTTAAAAATAAAAATTTAAATTAACTATATCTTAGCAACGAATAATGCTCAAAAAAATATTTTGCAATTGATGTGCCGGTTCAAAAAGCTTTTTAGGTTTTTAGGACACAAAGTTGCTATCTCATAAACAAAAAAAATACTTTAAAAAAATCAATTTTTCAAAATTCAAGTTTTATTCGTTTTTAAAATAATAAGCTTTTTTGAATTTGAATAACGAAGGAAACAAACTTTCCTAAGAAATGCTGCTATTATTTGTAAGACTATACTATAGTTTTTGAAGTTAGGGGCCAAACATTTCGTCTCCATTTTTGATTTGTCTATTTTTTTTAGTTGCCTTTAAATTACTCATTTTTTAAAAGATCTTTAAACTAAATACTAAGTTATGAGTGTGTATGTATAATGCTCTTGCTGAGGCCAAAAGAGTCTAGATATGGCACCCTTGCTACAATAGTGTCACAACTCAAAATTATTGTGTATTTTAGTTTTGACACTATTGTACCAAAGGTGCCATATATGTACGTGCCTTCGCGGTACTACAAACAGCATTGCATGCGACGCCATCCGATGAAAGTCAGTAAACGAACACTCAGTTTTATATGGACGGCATTGTTTGGCCTTGCAGTGGGGCATGCGAATTCTGCCTCAAATGGATACGCGCCTTTTGATACACATTTCCCAATGTCTGCAAAAAAAAACGACATACTAACTTTATAATAATTTCTTTAAAACAAATGTTTTAAACTTCTCTTCACTTACACCTTTATTAATTTAAAATTTAAAAAAAATTGCTGTTTGTAAGATCAGTAACGACACATTAATATGTTTTTTTAAATTAATTTTAGAGAAATAGACCTGATTCTAATAAATTCGAGATTTTGTGGACTGACCTTTTAGTAGAAATTTAAAAAATGAATTTAATGACATAATATAACCTAATTTTAATATTTGCTACAATCCGATGATTATAATATACACACTTATTAAATGCACGAGCGAAGCGAAGTCCGGTTAGATTTGGTCAGATAGATAAATGCAGGTCAGCTTAGATTGCATTAGGCCTAGAGAGGTTAGATCTGGTAATGTTAAGTTGGGTTAACATTGATTAACTAAGGCTATGCTAGGTTCGATCAGGTCAGGTTAGGTTAATATAATAACCACTATTTTTCGGCCATATTTATTTGTTTGTTGATTGAGTACATTTTTAGATGTTTCGCTCCTATAAAAGCGCATTTTCATTACCTCAAGCGCATCACATAAATCCGCATTTTGCAAATGCAGTATACCCGGCCTATCAAAAACATTTTTTCTTATAGGGTGTTAGTTATTTTTAAATACCTGCAAATACATACCATTAAATACCCTCAAAAACATAAGGAACAATTTCAAACATCCATTTGTTAGCAATTTTATACAATAACATTTTCTCAATAGTTAGAGCAGGTGTGGCCAAGTTTTTTATAGTTTTACTATTGCATAAATATATATATATATATATATTTTAGGTTTGTAGATTTCTTGGGAATGTGGTTCATTAATAAACTAGCAACTTTTAATTTACATTTATTGACGTTCCGATCTAAAGACCTTCTTCAGAACCATACATTCATAATCACACATTACATAACATTTTTAAAAATCAATAATTAAATCACTATTATATATGACTATTATTTATACTAATAAAATACTTTAATTTAAAATTTTGTTTAGCAGCGTGATATGTGTGTATGGGTGGTGTCTCTTTATTATATATATCTATATATATATATATATATATATATATATATATATATATATATAATATATAGTTAATATAGTAGCATTTTTGTACGGAGACCAGTGACTTTGGGGTCCCTTTTCTTGGTGGTTAAAAAATATCTCTTTGAAAATGATGGACGAATTACTTTAAATTTTATAATAGTTTGAATTACTTATTTTAAATTGGCTTATCTACCAGATGGGCCAAAAAAACTGGGCAAATTATTTTTCGTTATAATTTTTGAACTTTATCACCGATTTTAATGGAACAAAGTGCACTTTCATACCTGTGGTCAAAAATCTTTCTTTTTAATCCGTCGTAAAATCCAAAATAGGGGACAGAATCAATCTTGACCCATTAAAGAGACTCGTTTATCTTTATGTTCCAGAATTTGTTTTGGACTTATAAAAAAAAGCTCTATTTCTGCCACACAATAAGCTAGGGGCCATTGAAATCGGCTTGGTGGTTGTTGAAAAATAACTTTATTTCAAGCAACGAACTGGACAATTATATATAGGAAAATTTCGATATTGATTTTTACAATTGTGCGTTTTTTCATCAAAATAGGTTCAGTAATAATGAGTCAATGAGGAAATTAATACAGACACAATTGGCAAGGCAATGAGAGAATAAATAAGTTCAGAACTTTCTCAAAATATAAAAATATACAATACGTATAAGTGGTCAAGTTTGATTCTATTCACCATTTTGATTTTAAGATAACTGAAATTGGTTAAAATGTTCGAGGGGCCTCGTATCGTAAAAAATTCACACATCATACATAAAATATCGGTCCGCCTGGGTAATAGATCCCTATCGTCCTTATCTTTGCCATTTGTTCTAGCAGACCGCGCAACGACCGACGCAACATTTCGATTTTCATACTTTTCGAGGTGACGTCCCTAAGTACCTCACATCGTTTATGGACCTCACAAAGTAGAGACCTGTTTGACAGATTTTTTCTATTTTGACATTTTTGAAAATTTTAAGTAGGTTTCCACCTTACTGGAGCAGCTCAAAAACAGTTGTTTTTAAACATTTCATTCTAGTCATCCGCGCAACGCATGTGAAAAGTAGGAGTCCACACAGCGCATCTTATGTCCGTATAGGTGTGGTCGCCAAAATAATTATATTATTAGGGCTGTAATTTAATGATGCACCATACTAAGGCGTGATAGGAAGTCAACAGCAAAAAAAAATATACAGTGTGTCCCCGGATGGAGTTGACAACAGGGAAAAATCCTATATGTTTGAATTTACGAAAAAAACTCACTCTTTATAAAAAATTCTGCTTGTTGAAAAATAAAGATTGCCATAATGGGGTGTTATCAAATCTAATATAATATAATATGGTAATATAAAAAATCTATCTATCTAGATTTATTTTGTTGATTGTCATATTGATTTTCAAGTAATAGGTTTTACATTCTTAAATGTTTACAAAAGCAGAACGGATTGTTTTTTCATTAAATGATTAACTTTTTAAGTTAGATTTTGTTTCCCTAGATTTTGTTATGTTGTGAAACAAACCCATTTGTTTACATAACATTTTGTTTTACTGAATAAATACGGTCCTCTACCTTTTGGATTATTTTATGTTTCTTAATTCGATAACACCCTGTACTTCTAATCAAGGATATATCGTTATCTCAGTATGTTGACAAGCAGAATTTTTTATAAAAAGTGATATTTTTCGTGAAATTAAAACGATTTTTGTTCTCTTATTAATTATATGTTTCTTAATTTAATAACACCCTGCACTTCCAATCAAAGATTTTATTATGGTAATCTTAATTTTTCAACAAGCAGATTTTTTTATAAAGAGGGAGTTTTTTTCGTCAAATCAAAAATAAATGATTTTTTCCTCTTGTCAACTCCATCCGGAGACACACTGTATAATATAGGTATATCATGGCGCCAGCAGCGTCGCGTGTTCTTAAATAGTGTATAATTTCTGAAGTAAATAAAATTTTACATATTACAAACATATTATGGATTTTGAAAAAATATTATGTGGTTTGAAAAAAGTGTAGGGGCCAGGGGGGAGGGGCCTTGGGACACCCGATTTTCTTAAAAACCAGGCTCTATATCAAAAATGTGATATCTGCTTTATTTTAGATGATTATATTTCCTTTTAAATGATGTAATAAGGCAAGATCAGGAAGAATAATTTAGGGGGTCCGAAATTTAAATCAATTTTAAAAAATCAATAAACTTACCAATGTTTTACAAGTTTTATCCAATTTCCTCAGAAATTAAGCCTGGTTATGGTATTGTAGAAAATAAAATTCCCTTTTCCACAATATATATTTTAGTGGGATCAATTTAATACCAGCGGCGTCGGGTAAAAAATCCACATGTTTGTCTCATGGTTTACCCGATTATCTTAAAAAGCAAGCCCTTTATCAAAAATTGTAATCTATAGTCGATTGTAGCCAAGACAGTTTCCTTTTAAACTCTTTATAATAACGCAAAATTTACCTTCAGATTAAAACTTTACAGGTGTCCGTAAATTAAATTACTTTTTTACAAATCATCAAACACATGGGCGTAGTCAGGGTCTCGCTCAGGGTGGGGCAACAAAGCAAAAAAATGTACAATCAAATATTTATTGAAAACTTTTATAGCTCCCCTTTAATTCTCGTCTTACTAAATGAGCTAAAGCCTTAATGGGGCAGGTGACAAGCCAGGGTGGGACAAGTGCCCCACCCTGACTACGCCCATGATCAAACACATTAATTTTGTTACAGGTTTTGTTTAATTTTCTCAGAAACTAAGCTCAATTGACAAAAACGTATTCTACACTTTCTTGCAGAAAAAATTCCCTTTTTAGCAATGTACAGCGTGTCCCATTTTCGATGGGATTAAATGGGAAACTCGGTTATTATTAAAGATATTGATTTTCTGATTGCACCTTACCGTGCTCTTTTTTGGAGCCCTTAAAAATGGTGCAATCAGATTTTTGCTATACCCCGTAGTTTCGATAATACAGGGAGTTTTTGAAAAAATTGTATTTTTAATAATCCCTTATATCTCGCTTATTTTGCGAGATATTTTTATTCTCTAAAAACCTTTTTATTGCAACTTTTTTACAAGAAAATAATGACGTTGTCGATTTTTTAAAATATTGTTTAGTTTTTGAGATATGTTATTTATCATGAAAAAATTAAATACTAGTGCCAAAATATGAGCAGTTAAAATTTGTATTATTCCGCAAAAAGCACATATGTCCCTTGTAGTTTTCTTTGTATTAACTTTTTCTTTCTTGCAAAAACAACTTATGTCCAAAAGTTTTTCTCTTTTTCTAAAGTAATTAGGCAACACATGTTTTTTCTTATGTAACGAACAGAATTCGTAAGTCAATAGTTACTGTGTGTAATAAAAAATATTTAAGAAAATCATTCGTTTTAAAATAAACCGTTTTCTTTATTTTCTGAATTTTTTTTGTTTTGGACATATGTTGTTTTTGTAAAACACGCCTCAATTGCTTACCCATTTTGGATTGCCATGCGTAATACGGGCCAAATAGATTGTGAGGGGAAAGGTACTATTCGGCACTGCCAACTCGGCGCGAGCGATTCGGCGCTGGTCGAATCAGCGGGAAAAACCTGGCGCAGGTTTAATTTGATATTAAGTTTATTGTTTTCATATGATGTTTACAAAAATTTTATGTAAACTCACTTAATTGATTTATATTATGTTACCAGGCATATTTTATTAGACGACCTTTTTAAAAACATACTCTCCTTACCTCTTCACCGGGGTTCTAAAGAGTCTGAAACCTAACCGTTGTCAATTGATTGCCAACCTATTCTAACCGTGACAAAAAAGACCCCTACTCTTCACTGGCACAGTTAGGTTTGATATTCTCTATAATTCCCAGTCCCCCATCATCCGTAGCTTAGTCTTAGCAAAATTGGCTTCACACCCGGTCGAGCCGGGTTCGATTTCTCACTAGGTACTTGGATGTTTTTGATTGTTCAAAATGCTTTAATTTTGCTGTAACCTTGCGAAACTCGGCGATTGATCCTAATTGGAACGAAAGATAAAGTATATATAAAAAAATTCTAGGATACCGGAAAAGAAGTCAGGCAATAGGACATATAAATTGGGAATTTACGATTTTTTAAAGAAAGATTGTGGTTCTGAAAAGAACTGGTTTTGTTGATTCGGCCCGCGTCGAATAGTACTATCCATCATGAGCGGCCATTAACGGGCGTTAAAAGTTACTCACGCACCTACTAATTTACAAGAATTGGTATTTTAAAATTTTACAGAAACTAGCCTAAAATTATTTAACTAACCTGAAAGAACATTAGGTTTTCGTCCAGGATTGTAGTAATAAAAGATTTCAGCTTTCTTCTTTTCCAAAAAAGCTAAAATTGCTTTTTACAAATAGTTTTAGTTCTGCAACCTAACCACAGGCCTTTAGGTTTGTAAGCTCATATGGGCATAATAATAGGGACCATAAATGCGACATTAAATGACAGATGTTACGTGATATTTAGAAGCCCAATTTTGACCTTTTGCAGACACACATTATCCATTACCCTTTATTTATCTGTCAAAAGCAATTTTTTTTGTACTGTAGGCAAAATTAATTAAAAAGTTCAGATGACCACTAAGGAAAAAATCAGTTAAAAATCGCCAGGAAAGTATACTGCCATCATAATCAAAAACGCAGTAAGTAAATTTAACAGTTCACAGTCTCAGGTAATACTCTATTCAAAATTTTATTTTTTGAGATGGTTTGACTGTAACATATCAAATTTCCTTCTGATCCTGTTGCCAAACAACACATACCTACCAGTTTTTATAAAAAATAGTGTTCAATAATGGTCATAAAATTAAATCTGCGGATTACCCCGCATTGGTAGCTCTTGAAATAAGTCTGGTATTAAAAATATTTAAATTTACATTATATTTTGTCATAACGTTATATGAGCGGCAACAATGTCTTTATACTGTGCGTCCGTAAAGTCTGATATCACCGATTTTTTAAAGAAAACTACAAGTTCTTAAGAAAAAAGTTCGAAAACTTCGATTCTTATTCTAAAACACGGCATAGGCTATAAAAAAACTTAAAATGTACTAGTTGAACGGGTTTTATCAAAGGCGTTTAGGTATCGAAACCAAACCGAACAGAACCGACGATGTAAGGGCCAGACAATGCTACTACTACAAAAAAAATTAAAATGCACTCGGTGAACGAGTTTTATTAAACCAACCGAACAGAATCGACGATGTAAGGGCCAGACTTTAAAATTACCAAAGTGTGTGTAAAATTTATACACACGCAGAGAGTTGGGTCCTCACAATGATTTGTAGGTCCACTCGCATACACACTAAAAGCGCCCTCTATGATACTCTCAAGAAATTTGTTAGAACTAAATTCCTGTTTTTCACATGCGTTGTGAGGACCAGGAAAAATTTAAGTGATATATATCAAAATGTTGGAAATTTTATGAGGACGACCAAAATAAGGTCCAAACGTTACGAGGTCCAGAAATTGGACCTCCCAACGTAAACGGTCCTCGCAACTCCGGTGAGGGGTTGGTGTGTGTCCTCGCAAGGTATGTTACGCCAACACAGACAGACAGACAGACAGCAAAACAAAAAAGTTTCAAAATCATCTGAAACGCAAAGATATATAAAAAATTTTGAAATCGGAGCAACTTTTTTTATACCATATATAGTAGTAGCGTGAGCTAATAAGTCCGATTTTTTAAAATCTTAACTAGTTTGGGAATGATTCCGGCCCTACAGTTTAAGTTTTTTATAGGCGAAGAATTCATTACCAATGTCCGTGTAGCAAACGATTCTCGAGAAGTGGACCGACGTGAAAGTGAAGGCCTTAACCGCGAAAAAATCATGAATTCACTGGACGATGAGGCTACAGACGCGCAAAGGATGTTTTCGGAGATTGCCAATAAGTGGGGGGTAGGTACCCATGCATATACTAGGGGAGGTAGTGAATATTTTTTGGTGCCGTGACTTATTTCTTACTTCTAAATCTTTTACACTGGGAAAAAGAGATCATGAACATCATAAGAAAAGCAATTCGGCTCATCCCAAGTGTCTGGCTGAAAATTTGCAATCCAAAAATTGGACTGATTTTTGCCCTTACTTTCTTAGTCCTCAAACTGAACGTATAAACTGACACTACAACTAAAAATAAGACTGGCTGATTTACAAAGTTGGAAATTGCATATGGTTCGATTTGGTTCTCAAAATTGGAAAATTAGGACCTTATTTTCTTAGTTTTAAATTTAAAGTTTTTTGGTCTTACTTAAGGGCTGTTTGTTAAAATGACTAGGCACTCCGGCTTTTTTTATCGAAAATCAGGAACTTTTGTCCTTGACGTCCTCTTTTACATGATAGATTATAGCATATGTACGTATATGGAAAAAAAATAGTCTGGCTGTTATTTACAATCACGAAAGCCTCATGTTATACGGTTGCAGATGCAAAGAAGAAGAAACTGCAAGAGCAAAAAGTTTCTAGATAAAACAAGGAATTTATTATGTATCATAGAATCGACCAATCACGCACAAGGGTTTAGGGGAAGAGGAAAAAGGAGCATTCCCACTAAAATACTCTGCCAATATATGGGCCCCTAAGCTCACACTAGGTACTATAGTTATAGTGTACGTGTGAGCTAATATAACTAAAAACTGAAATATATTTTATTCAACTCCACACTAAATTACCTTTTGTTTGATACCACACAAGCCATGTTTTGACTTAAACTCAAATTTTTGAAATCCACCCCCACCCTTAAAAAAAACAAAAACTAAAATGTATTTTGTTAAACTCCGGACTCAATTACCTTTCGTTTGATATCACACACGCCATATTTTTACTTAAACTCTAATTTTTGAAATATACTCCCACCCTTTTTTTAAAATAAATTAAAATGTATTTTGTTTAACTCCAGACTCAATTACCTTTCATTTGATATTACACACGCCATATTTTCACATAAACTCTTATTTTTGAAATCTATCCCCACCCTTTTATTTGGTTTGTGTTCGGTGGATTTTGTTCATTTTTAAATGGGACCATCTCGACCCAAGACCCAGCCTAGGTACCAAATTTCATTGAAATCGGCCAAGCGGTTTTTGAGTTATGCGCGTTGGTCGTTACAGACAGACATACAGACAGACAGACAGACAGACAGACAGACATACAGACAGACAGACAGACAGACAGACGGACAGACAGACAGACAGACAGCGCAACAAAAAAGTTTCAAAATCATCTGAAACGCAAAGACATATAAAAATTTTTGAAATCGGAACAACTTTTTTTGCTCGAAAAAATTAGGATCACCATAGCTCACACTACTATAGTATAGTATATGTGTGAGCTAAAAATATTTTCTGGTAGATTCTATTTATAATAATAAATAGAATCTACCAGAAAATATTTTTAGCTCATATGTGTGAGCTAAAAATATTTTCTGGTAGATTCTATTTATAATAATAAATAGAATCTACCAGAAAATATTTTTAGCTCACACATATACTATACTATAGTAGTGTGAGCTATGGTGATCCTAATTTTTTCGAGAAAAAAAAAGTTGCTCCGATTTCAAAAATTTTTATATATCTTTGCGTTTCAGATGATTTTGAAACTTTTTTGTTGCGCCGTCTGTCTGTCTGTCTGTATGTCTGTCTGTCTGTCTGTCTGTATGTCTGTCTGTCTGTCTGTCTGTCTGTCTGTCTGTATGTCTGTCTGTAACGACCAACGCGCATAACTCAAAAACCGCTTGGCCGATTTCAATGAAATTTGGTAAAGGGCGGGGGGCGAAGACCTTAAGGGGCGCAAATATAGGTATGGGAGTCAAATAAATTACAAACCTTTTTTAAAAATAATAACACTATTAATTCTATTTCTTTCTCAAAGAACGCCAGGGGCGCCAAGCGCAGAGGGGCGGGGGGCGTACGCCCCCCTGGCCCCCTATACGACACGCCACTGTATACACCGTAGATTAATTTAGGTTTTAGGGTAGAGCTTAATATCTTAAAACCTGGGAGAGCTATCAGTGAAAACTAAAAAAGAAAAATAATAATTCTAAATATACCTAATACTACACTAAACCACCTAAATAAATTCTAACTATAAAATCTTAAAGTAAGCCAAATAATCACTTCTTCTCATTTTTGTACGTGGGTCTAGAAACAATAACATACTCGAATGTGTCAAATTAAGTCTGGCAAGGCTTTAGGGCCTTTAAAAAACAGCCAGATTGAACTTTAAGCTTTTCTTATAATACTTTCAGAACTTAGAAAATAAGGGCACTTATTTAAAATTAGTTTCCACTTGCCAGACATATTGACCATCCTTAAAGATTAGGCAGATTATTTTTTTAGTTAACTTAAGTAATTATACCGATTATACCCTTTACTAGTAAAATCATTTTTATTACTGTCACGGGTTCACTGCTTTAAATAAAACTCGCAAAATGTCAAAAACGATATGTCAATTTATTTCGACAATAAGGCGCTGACTGTGACGTAGCACGGCACCCCGACACAAAATATGATTCCGGAACGTACCAACAACTAATCTAATCGTGTTATTGACTGAACTTACACATTATGATCCGATTATTTACCATCTCTTTTTAAACTAATGTATTAGTAAGGGCGCTTAATAATACTAAACACACATGAGTTTAATAACTAAACATTGGTCTACTCGTTTTATTTACTAAACTCATATATTGTCATCCAGCTACTTACTCTCTCTTTTTAACTCAAAGTAGTGGGACGGGCGCATCCAATCTAAAACAGTCATGCCATTTTGACAATCAACGTCAATGAATTTTCTGATGCACACAGTGGGCTCGCAGATCTAATTTTTGGCCAAAAAGGGTTAAATTAAAAACATACTGAAACTTCTTAATACCTTTACAAAAAAGAGTAGATAATCCAGTAGGCCTTGAAAAAACTATGATTTAATTGACGTAACTCTCAGTTATTTTTTAGAAGTGTCATTTTTCCTTTCAAAGGAACGCGTTAAAGTACCATATGTGTATGGCGATTTGATCCAGATTTTAAGCCATTTTACGACAATATTTTATGTTGAATAAAATTCGCATAAAATATATCTAAAAAAAGGTAGGGGAAAGGAGGGCGCAAAATGGGGTACGCGGGTAAAACGTGATATCGCAGTTTTAAGTAAATTGCGCAAAAATAAAACCTTTTAATATCAGACGTTTTATCCCTATAACTGGTTCAACTCTCTCCAATATAACTGGTGCCGGTCGGCTGAGCTTAAGGTTTTTGCTCAACATGTGATGTGCGCTGTTGATTGTAAAAATAATTTGCGCATTTTGTGACGGTAAGTAAATTTTTTACAGACTTTTTAAAGTTTTGTTTACATTGAACGATTAGTGGGTTTATGTATTATTCATAATTAAACGCATCGCCCGTAAGATTAGTCCTTTACTATGTATGATTTTTGTTTGAATTTAACTGGTGGTTTTGGCCAATACGGGGTTTTTTCATGGGGGCAAAATGGGGTACCTTGTTATACCTAGTAACCTATACCCCCAAAAAAATTTTGTGTGTCATATGTGTGAGCTAAAAATATTTTCTGGTAGATTCTATTTATAATAATAAATAGAATCTACCAGAAAATATTTTTAGCTCACACATATACTATACTATAGTAGTGTGAGCTATGGTGATCCTAATTTTTTCGAGAAAAAAAAAGTTGCTCCGATTTCAAAAATTTTTATATATCTTTGCGTTTCAGATGATTTTGAAACTTTTTTGTTGCGTCGTCTGTCTGTCTGTCTGTCTGTCTGTCTGTCTGTATGTCTATCTGTCTGTCTGTCTGTCTGTCTGTCTGTCTGTATGTCTGTCTGTAACGACCAACGCGCATAACTCAAAAACCGCTTGCCCGATTTTAATGAAATTTGGCACCCAGGCTGGGTTTTGGGTCGAGATGGTCCCATTTAAAAATGAACAAAATCCACCGAACACAAGCCAAATAAAAGGGTGGGGGTAGATTTTAAAAATTAGAGTTTATGAAAAAATATGGCGTGTGTGATATCAAACGAAAGGTAATTGAGTCTAGAGTTAAACAAAATACATTTTAGTTTATTTAAAAAAAAGGGGGAGGGGTAAATTTCAAAAATTAGTGTTTAAGTGGAAATATGGCGTGTGTGATATCAAACGAAAGGTAATTGAGTCTGGAGTTAAACAAAATACATTTTAGTTTTTAAAAAAAGGGTGGGGGTAGATTTGAAAAATTAGAGTTTAAGTCAAAACATGGCTTGTGTGGTATCAAACGAAAGGTAATTGAGTCTGGAGTTCAATAAAACATACTTCAGTTTTTAGTTATATTAGCTTTCACGTAGATACACTATAACTATAGTACTCAGTGTGAGCTTAGGTGCCCATAGATTGGCAGAGTATTTTGATAGCATCACTAAAACTCGTATTTTATGTTTTGTTTGCAAAAAATTGACGCAAAATCCGTGTAGGAGAGTCGACAGCGATGACTTGATCGACTTTTTATTTTCCAACTTTGATGTGTAGACAGGTCAGACAATGGTTTTTGCTAGGCATTTCTGAAATTCTATAAAAATATAGATTTCTTATAAATGTTGGACAAAAATTTTGCTTCACTCATCAACCATGTTTTAAAAATTTTTATTTTTATAAAAAGTATGTATACATATTTTTCAAAAATTGTACTTTAAAATTTGCTGCTATAAAAGTTTTTGTCTATTATTTTTAAAGCTCTTTAGGCTAAATTATACAAATAAATATTGAAAAATATATATTAATAAAAAATATAAATAATGTATAAAAATACTTACTATATACTAATTTCAAAAATCAAATAAAAATATGGTCACTCCATAATAAAAACCAACAAATTAACTTTTACAGGTGGATTGTTTATGAAAGACGAATTAGGTAAATAGCTTTTAAGGTAAACGGTTCTATTTTGAATCATCAGCAGTTTACCTAACCTGACTTTTAACAAACTAGTATAAAAAAGTGGACGCTTTAAAAATATTTATTTTGTTGCACTTAAAAACAAATTTTTCTAGAAAAATCATTCTTATTTGATTATGCAGTCATTAATTAAACTTGCAGGTTCTTATCCGCTACAAAGTCAGGGTTACGTGCGTATTATTTTCTAGTTTTTGGTAGAGCCAAAAAATAATACCGTTTAACTTTTTTTAATATTTTTAATTTAAGTTTGATTTTTAGCTTATGTTAGTTAGTTATGTAAACTCCTCATCCTTTTCAACGCAGCTTTTTTTCACATTACACGGTGAGCTTTAACCTTAAATAATCTAAGTACTAGGTTCGCCACAAATCGGTTTATAAATATAGGATAGTCTATAGGATAAAGATTTTGGATCCGCCGTGCAAGTTTTTTTTTGTTTAAGTAGAAAATAATAATAAGCGACGTTAAACACTGCAGAGTTCTAGATTTAATACATATCGGTTCATAAATGTAAAAGTTCTCCATTTCGGATCCGCCATAATATTTTTTCGAGGTTTGAGTGAGAAATCTATCGGCTTTATACACTCGAAAGTTCCAATTTTGATACATATCGGTTCACAAATAGAAAACTCTGCCCTTTTGGATTCGTCATGTAATTTTTAAGTTTGATTTCATAATGATACTCAACGACTTTAGACGCGCCAAGGTTCCAAATTTGAAATCAACTGGTAAATAAGTTTTTTATTAAATTTAGGTCAAAAATCACATTTAGCGAATATTAGCACTAAATTTCATACTTACCGGTTCATAAATAGGAAACTTCGCCATTTTGGATTCGCCATTTTGATTGATAATTACTTCTTTCTCATTTCAAAACAAAATATTGTGACAAAACCTATTTTTCTAATTTTGGTCAAAAATCAGATCCGGGAGCCCACTGTGCAGCGCTATGAGTTGGACAGCAATAAAAAATAAGCTGTGCTTTAAAAAGATATGCAAATGAGTATGTTCCAAAATTACAATTTATGTCGGGATGCTAATGTCAACCTACGTCACGAGTCAGCGCCTAATTAGGCGTATGTTCCAAAATTACAATTTATGTCGGGGTGCTAATGTCAACCTACGTCACGAGTCAGCGCCTAATTAGGCCTAATTAGGCGCTGACTCGTGACGTAGGTTGACATTAGCACCCCGACATAAATTGTAATTTTGGAACATACTCATTTGCATCTCTTTTTAATGCACAGCTTATTTTTTATTGCTGTCCAACTCATAGCGCTGCACAGTGGGCTCCCGGATCTGATTTTTGACCAAAATTAGAAAAATAGGTTTTGTAACAACATTTTGTTTTGAAATGAGAAAGAGGTAATTATCAATTAAAATGGCGAATCCAAAATGACGAAGTTTCCTATTTATGAACCGGTAATAGGTTTCAAATTTGTAACTCTGGCGTGTCTAAAGTTGTATCATTATAAAATCAAACTTAAAAATTACATGACAGATCCAAAAGGGCAGAGTTTTCTATTTATGAACCGATATGTATTAAATCTGGAACTCTGCGGTGTTTAACGTCGCTTGTTATTATTTTTTACTCAAACAAAAAAAAACTTGCACGGCGAACCTAAAATCTTTATCCTAGAGACTATCCTATATTTATAAACTGATTTGTGAAACTAGAAAATAATACGAACGTAACCCTGACTTTTTAGCGGATAAGAACCTGCAAGTTTAACCACTGCATAATCACATAAGATTGATTTTTCTAAAAAAAATTGTTTTTAAGTCCAACCAAATAAATACTTTTAAAGCGTCCACTTTTTTATACTAGTTTGTTAAAAGTCAGGTTTGGTAAACTGCTGATGATTTGAAATAGAACCGTTTACCTTAAAAGTTTTGACCTATTTTTTCTTTCATAAACAATCCACCTGTTTTTGAGATATTGCAGTTGGTTTTTATTATGGAGTTACCATCTTTTTATTTGATTTTTAAAACTAAACATATTTTTTTTTTAAACTTTTAATTTTTTTATACATTATTTATATTTTTTATTAATATATATTTGTATATGTTTATTCGTTCTATTAAGCCTAAAATGCTTTAAAAATAATAGACAAGAAAGAATAATAGAAGAAATCCATTTTTAGAAAACTAATAATATCTTTCATACGGGCAACTTGTGGCAGCAAATTTTGAAGTACAATTTTTGCAAAATATGTATATATACTCTTTAAAAAAATAAAAATTTAAAAAACATGGTTGATGCGGGAAGAAAAATATTTGTCCATTTATAATAAATTTTTTTATATAATTTCAGAAATTCCACGCAAAAACCATTGTCTGACCTGTCTGCACATCAAAATTGGAATCAAATGTACAGTTTCTGGTCTAATTAGGGGAAATGGGGGTAAAATGGGATACTTAATTTTATACGCTTTTTTCTCCTATTAAATGGTCACCATTGCGTTCGTCATTTGGAATTAAGTTGGCTAGATACGTTATCTTTATGTTAGTTTTCAGTTTAAACTATTTAGAACTCCATCATAATTTTAATTTTATTTTTGTAAAAAGTTGTCTTTGGTAAAATGGGGTGGCTAAACGGGCGGGCGGTTTTGTAATTTAGAATCAATATTTTTATTTACTAGTTTTATTTATTAAAATACTAAACAAGTTAAAAATACTTATTTACAAAATAAAAAGTTGTAATATAATGTAAGTACATTTATAATAATTAAATTTAGTAACTACAAAATTTATAAATAAACAGCGACCAAGTCGTCGCTGTCGTCTTTCCTACACGAATTTTGCGTCAATTTTTTGCAAAGACAACATAAAATACGACTTTTAGTGATGCTATCAATAAACAATTTTTTTTTTGGGCAAAATGGGGTATGGGTTCTAGGTATAACAAGGTTTTTGCCCCCATGAAAAAACCCCGTTTTGGCCCAAACCACCGAGTAAAAGACTAATTTTACGGGCGATGCGTTTAATTATGAATAATAATACATAGACCCACTAATTGTTCAATGTAAACCAAATTTTTAAAAGTCTGTAAAAAATGTACTTACCTTCACAAAATGCGCAAGCTATTTTAACAATAAACAGCGCAGAACATCACATGTTGAGCGAAAACGAACTTAAGCACAACCGACCGGCACCAATCATATTACAGACAGTTAAACCAGTCATAAGGATAAAACATCTAATATTAGAAGGTTTTATTTTTGCGCAATTTACTTAAAACTGCGATATCCCATTTTACCGGCAAAACCCATTTTGCCCCCCTTTCCCCTACCTCTTCTTACAAGTTTTGTTTTATGCGAATTTTATGCAACATAAAATGGCTTAAAATCTGGATCAAACCGCCATACAAATATGCTACGTTAACGCGTTCCTTTGAAAGGAAAAATGACACTTCTAAATAATAACTGAGTTACGTCAATTAAATCATAGCTTTTTTAAAGCCTGCTGGACTATCTACTCTTTTTAGTAAAAGTGTTAAGAAGTTTCAGTATGTTTTTAATTTAACCCTTTTTGGCCAAAAATTACGTCCGCGAGCCCACTGTGTGCATTAGAAAATCGATTGACGTTGATTGTCAAAATGGCATGACTGTTTTAGATTGAGTGCGCCCGTCCCACTACTTTGAGTTAAAAAGAGAGAGTAAGTAGCCGAATGACAATGTGTGAGTTTAGTAAATAAAACGAGTAGACCACTGTTTTGTTATTAAACTCATGTTTGTTTAATATTATTAGGCGCCCTTACTAATACATTAGTTTAAAAAGAGATGGTGAATAATCGGATAATAATGTGTAAGTTCAGTCAATGACACGATTAGATTAGCTGGTGGTAAACTCCATATCATAATTTTTGAGATAACTTTTTGACAGTTATCAGCTGTTTACCATAACAAAGACCATAGGCCAACGAAAAAAAGTAGTCAAAAGTTGTCTCAAAAATAATGATATGGAGTATACGTTCCGGAATCATATTTTGTGTCGGGGTGCCGTGCTACGTCACAGTCAGCGCCTTATTATGTACAAAAACACGCACTTAAACTTACTAATAACTTGTTAATAATTCACTACTTTAATCAGCCTATTAACTTCGTGTTAACATCTAACGATCACTACCTTTCGTTATCTTTGACTACCCGATGCGCGACGTCCGGCCCTATATATAGGGTCTGCCTACTATTCGAGAATTTTCCATCCTCTTTCGAGTCTCGGTTATTGTAGCATTTTCTAGACCGCGGACCGTTCGAGCAGGAGCATGTCATAGATAACGCAACTAAAACCTAATACTACACTAAACCTAAATAAATTCTAACTATAAAATCTAAATAACTTAAATTTGTAACATTACTAAGAAAATAAATTCCTCGTTTTCATATTTTCTTTTCCATTCTGAGCCTTAACCCATCGGAATCCCTTATTTATATAAGAAACTTTGCTTAGAATTGATTATTGAATAATTCTATCGATATTTGCTGACTAAAAAAGGATTTCTTAAAATATTCACTGCCTCCTCTACCAATAGGCAGATTTCTGTAATTAAAAGAAAATATAGAAAAATATTTAAACAGGATTTTGGAAAATTGGCTACTAAAAACAATCGGTTTCCCATACCATAGCACAGTGTAGGTATTTTATCCTTGAAAATTGAACAAGTGTATCTTATCTGACCATTAGCCCAGTCATATCGTCGTTGATCTTACAAACTGACGTATCTCAAAAAAATGCACTTTTGAGATAAAACCATAATACTACCTTATTTGTGTCGTTCTTTCATAAAAATCCTGTAAGTAGCACAAAAATCATTAGATCCAAGAACATTTTTAGTGATATAAATCCAATATAAACTTTCCCTAAAACTTGAAATTGCTCTCTTGTAAAATTACAAGAAATAAGTTACGTCAGTTTGTAAGATCAACGACGATATTAGGAAATCACCTGGGATAAAATAGGTGCAAGCTGGATTTTTGTATAATTATTCCTTAGCATCTGATATAGCATATTCTCCGCCAAAATCCTCTTAAAAATCAGTTTTTTGCGATGTTCTCGAAAACTAATAACTTTATCAAAAAAAGTCAAGAAAGTAAAAATATTCAAAATCATTCGGTCTATACTATAAAATTAGGAAAAAACCTAACCTAACATTTTAAAACATATATTTTAAAAATATTATTTATTTTAATTTAATTTCTTTCTCACTTTGTAGGTAACTTGTTTTAAAATGTTAATACTTTATAAGCTCCATATCATAATTTTTGAGATAACTTTTTGACACTCATCAGCAGTTTACCATAACAAATAGCATAGGCCAACGAAAAAAAGTAGTAAAAAGTTGTCTCAAAAACAATGATATGTCATATGAAGCTTAATCCCCGCTTGTACCGAAAACCATTTACTAAAATTAGATTTTTGTTGAATGAGATATTGAAAAATTATTTTTTATACAATTAGGAACTGAACGAGAAAAAAAGCGTAAAATTAGATTTCTTTAGACATCAAAATTAGCCTCAAACCCGAGGCAACCCTGACCGAAGCTGCAAATTGACAGTTGGTCTTTCGTTAGTAAACACCATATTTCATATTTCATTTTCAGATACCCTCATTATCATTTCATCTCCTTCCATTTTATGGGTTATGCCCGGGCTGAATGAGGCCTAATGAGAGTAGTGTAAAGTCTGCTCCAAAAGTTCCAGCTCCAGAAAGTTTTACGAACGCAGCTAAGCGCTACGTCACTTTACATACAAGGTGCGTAGCGGTGGCCAAAGACACTGATCTCAATACCTACTATTAAGTCGTCTAAATCGTTTAGCGCGTAAGAACACACCTACAAAGCAGAGTAGTGTTTGTTTGGACTCTTTACTAACCCAGTCGAAATAGACAATTTTTCAATACCGTGTTTTCAAAAAATAATTATTTTATCAAAAAATCTAATTTTACACTTTGAAGTTTTTTAAACTGGTCGTATCTTGTTGTTACCTGTCAACATGTTAAAGGATACTTTAATATAATCCATTGAAAATAGGCCAAATCTTAATCTTGTCAATTTTACAATCTGTTCCAAAAAAAAATATTTAAAAAAAAACGGATAAAAATCAGTATTTTTATTTAGCCTTAAGGAGGACAGTAGAGCTAATTTAAGGGAAAATAAGTTTAATTAGGAAGCTCGCCGAAGATTTATTTCTCAAATTTCAATATGTATTATTTATTTTTTTAATAAAAACGCATTTTGACGTTAATTTTTGGCGCATGCTCTTATGATGGAATTCATCTCGGTCTTTAACGCCTCGTCAGCTGTCAGCTGATCAGTGTTGGTTTGATGATTGCCTATACGATGCACATATTTTTAGACGGATCAATAGAAGAGGTCGATTTTTACATAGTGGGGCTGTAAAGGATCTTAAAATGCTACCGGTATCTGTACACATGTTAAAGCTCATCAAGAGTACTTTATTATAAGCCAGTTAAAGTAGAAAAAATCCGACTAAAAATGAGTTATTGTTAATTTTGAAACTGTTCCGAAAAAACTTTCCAACAAAAAATGAATAGAAAATAGTATTTGGCCCTCGCCTGTCAACATGTCAAAGCGCATAGGGAGCATTTTAATATAACCCAGTTAAAATGGAAAAAAACCGCTAAAAAATTAGTTTTTCTTAATTTTAAAACTGTTCCGAACATTTTTTTTTTACAAAAAATGGAACAAAAGTAGTATTTTGCCGTTGGCTGTGTTAACATTTCAAAGCGCATCAAGGGCATTTTAATATAACCCAGTCAAAATGGAAAAAACAGATAAAAATGAGATTTTCTTAATTTTAAAACTGTTCCGAAAAAAACTTTTCTGCAAAAAATGAATTAAAAGTAGTATTTTACCGTTGTCCATTAACATGTCTAAGCGCATTAGGGGCATTTTAATATAACCCAGTCAAAATGGGTAAAAAAACCAATAAAAAATGAGTTTTTCTTAATTTTGAAATTGTTCCGAAAAAAACTTTTATTCAAAAAATAAATTAAAAGTAGTTTTACCGTCGCCTATCAACATGTCAAAGCGCATTAGGGGCATTTTAATATAACCCAGTCAAAATGGGAAAAAACCGATAAAAAATGAGTTTTTCTTAATTTTGAAACTGTTCCGAAAAAACTTTTCTACAAAAAATGAATTAAAAGTAGTATTTTACCGTTGCCTATCAACATGTCAAAGCACATTAGGGGCATTTTAATATAACCCAGTCAAAATGGGAAAAAACCAATAAAAAATGAGTTTTTCTTAATTTTGAAACTGTTCCGAAAAAAACTTTTCTTCAAAAAATAATTTCAAAGTAGTATTTACCTTTGCCCATTAACGTGTCAAAGCGCATTAGGGGCATTTTAATATAACCCACTCAAATTGGGAAAAAACCAATAAAAAATTAGTTTTTCTTAATTTTGAAACTGTTCCGAAAAAAACTTTTCTACAAGAAATTAATTAAAAGTAGTATTTTACCGTTGCTCATTAACCTGTCAAGTCGCATTAGGGGCATTTTAATATAACCCAGTCAAAATGGGAAAAAACCAATAAAAAATGAGTTTTTCTTAATTTGAAAACTGTTCCGAAAAAACTTTTCTTCAAAAAATAAATTAAAAGTAGTATTTTACCGTTGCCTATCAACATGTCAAAGCGCATCAGGGGCATTTTAATATAACCTAGTCAAAATGGGAAAAAACCGATAAAAACTAAGTTTTTCTTAATTTTGAAACTGTTCCGAAAAAAATACATTAAAAATAGTATTTTACCGTTGCCTATCAACATATCAAAGCGAATCAGGGGCATTTTAATATAACCCAGTCAAATGGGAAAAAACCAATAAAAAATGAGTTTTTCTTAATTTGAAAACTGTTCCGAAAAAAACTTTTCTTCAAAAAATAAATTAAAAGTAGTATTTTACCGTTGCCTATCAACATGTCAAAGCGCATCAGGGGCATTTTAATATAACCCAGTCAAAATGGGAAAAACATTTTGAATAACTATTTAAGTTATTTAAATTCTTGTTTTTGCATTTTTGTAAAGAAGCCTTCGACTCTTGTTATTGGACTTTGTCAAATACCGGCATGCCATATTCTATAATAAACGTGATTATATTTCATGTTAATTCGGGTCAGATGATTATCTTAAAAAACTATGACAAAATGGCGGTCAGCATTCTGTAGCCAATATCCGGGTGCGCAGTAGTCAAAAGGAATGGCTTAATATTATGGTTTTTTTTAACCACCAAGGCTGGGTCTTGGGTCGAGATGGTCCCATTTAAAAATGAACAAAATCCACCGAACACAAGCCAAATAAAAGGGTGGGGGAAGATTTCAAAAATTAGAGTTTATGTGAAAATATGGCGTGTGTGATATCACACGAAAGGTAATTGAGTTTGGAGTTAAACAAAATACATTTTATTTTTTTTTTCTTCAAAAAGGGTGGGGGTAGATTTTAAAAATTAGAGTTTACGTGAAAATATGGCGTGTGTGATATCAAACGAAAGGAAATAGAGTCCGGAGTTAAACAAAATACAGCTTAGTTTTTGTTTTTTTAAGGGTGGGGGTAGATTTAAAAAAATTGAGTTTAAGTCGAAACATGGCTTGTGTGGTATCAAACAAAAGGTAATTTAGTCTGGAGTTGAATAAGATATATTTCAGGTTTTAGTTTTATTAGCTCGCACGTACACTATAACTATAGTACCTAGTGTGAGCTTAGGGGCCCATATATTGGCTGAGTATTTTAATTACCGTTTAACAAACAACTACACAGAAAAAAGAATACTCCAAATGTGCAAAATTTAATACATTAGAAAGTACTTTTAAAAAACATTTTAGTTCAAAATAAGGAAAGTGCCAAGCAGTAGTTTAAAGTGCATGCCTAATATTACCTTCAAGCTTTTTTTAGCAAAATACTTAATTTATGCCTGTTTTTATATTATAATTTTGCTTGGCATCCCTCTACACACACAATAATTTGACAAACGCTACACACATCAAAACTTTTATTTGTTTTGACACACATCAAAACTTTTATTTGTTTTGATGATTTTGGTTTGTTGGATGAAGCCGTACGTCGATTTAGTTTAGTTTTTCATTCACTGTTGACATATTATGTTACATTGCTTTCTGTCAAAATAGCGCCGATGGTGGAAAAAAAGGTGACCAACTTGTTGGAGTTGACAGGCGTGTTATCTCCATGGGGTCAATAAAAAGCAGAAAAGCTTCTTTCAATTTGTAGACGTTTCGAATACTTACAAAATCATCCTCAGGACAAACAAACTTAGGTCTTCTTTACAAGAAACATAAAATCGACACAATAATATAACATTTTACAGAATATCACGGTACTTTTGATATTCAATATTATTTATGTGTACTGTTTGAACTGTAAATAAATACCGTGATTATTTATATTTTAAACAATATGTATAAATACATAATACTTATGTGGAAATGTTGAGTTGCTTGTATATATATACTCAAAATTATATGTTGAAGTTGAGTATTTTGAGTATTCTTTTTTTTGTGTCTAGCTATTTGTTTTTTTTCCCAGCTCAGAAATATGACATATAACGTACATCACAAAAGTCTGCATAAAATTAGCTAGCTTTCTCACTCACTCATTTTTTATCGGGTTTTTTCCATTTTGACAGGGTTATATTAAAATGCCCTTGATGTGTTTTAACATGTTGTTAGGGGACGGCAAAATAGTACTTTTAATTTATTTTTTGTAGAAAAATTGTTCGGAACAGTTTCAAAACTAAGAAAAACTCAGTTTTTATCGGTTTTTTTTTCCATTTTGACTGGATTATATTAGAATGCCCCTGATGCGCTTTGACACGTTAACAGGCAACGGCAAAATACTACTTTTGTTCCTTTTTTTGTAAAAAAAAAATTTCGGAACAGTTTCAAAATTAAGAAAAACTAATTTTTTATTGTTTTTTTCCCATTTTGACTGGGTTATATTAAAATGCCCCTAATGCGCTTTGACATGTTGATAGGCAATGGTAAAATACTACTTGTAATTTATTTTTTAAAGAAAAGTTTTTTTCGGAACAGTTTTAAAATTAAGAAAAACTCGATTTTTATCGTTTTTTTCCCATTTTGACTGGGTTATATTAAAATGCCCCTGATGCGCTTTGACATATTGACAGGCAACGGCAAAATACTACTTTTAATTCATTTTTTGTAGAAAAGTTTTTTTCGGAACAGTTTCAAAATTAAGAAAAACTTAGTTTTTATCGGTTTTTTCCCATTTTGACTGGGTTATAATAAAATGCCCCTGATGCGCTTTGACATGTTGATAGGCAAACGGTAAAATACTACTTTTAATGTATTTTTTGAAGAAAAGTTTTTTTCGGAACAGTTTCAAAATGAAGAAAAACTCATTTTTTATTGTTTTTTTTTTTCCCATTTTGACTGGGTTATATTAAAATGCCCCTAATGCGCTTTGACATGTTGATAGGCAACGGTAAAATACTACTTTTAATTTATTTTTTAAAGAAAAGTTTTTTTCGGAACAGTTTCAAAATTAAGAAAAACTCATTTTTTATTGGTTTTTTCCCATTTTGACTGGATTATATTAAAATGCCCCTAATGCGCTTTTAATTCATTTTTTTGTAGAAAAGTTTTTCTCGGAACAGTTTCAAAATTAAGAATAACTTAGTTTTTATCGGTTTTTTCCCATTTTGACTGGGTTATATTAAAATGCCCCTAATGCGCTTTGACATGTTGATAGGCAACGGTAAAATACTACTTTTAATGTATTTTTTGAAGAAAAGTTTTTTTCGGAACAGTTACAAAATTAAGAAAAACTTAGTTTTTATTGGTTTTTTCCCATTTTGACTGGGTTATATTAAAATGCTTCTAATGCGCTTTGACAGGTTGATAGGCAATGGTAAAATACTACTTTTAATTCATTTTTTGTAGAAAAGTTTTTTTCGGAACAGTTTCAAAATTAAGAGAAACTTAGTTTTTATCGGTTTTTTCCCATTTTGAGTGGGTTATATTAAAATGCCCCTAATGCGCTTTGACACGTTAATGGGAAAAGGTAAAATACTACTTTTAATTTATTTTTTGAAGAAAAGTTTTTTTCGGAACAGTTTCAAAATTAAGAAAAACGCATTTTTTATTGGTTTTTTTCCCATTTTTACTGAGTTATATTAAAATGCCCCTAATGCGCTTTGACACGTTGATAGGCAACGGTAAAATACTACTTTTAATTTATTTTTTAAAGAAAAGTTTTTTTCGGAACAGTTACAAAATTAAGAAAAACACATTTTTTATCGGTTTTTTCCCATTTTGACTGAGTTATATTAAAATGCCCCTGATGCGCTTTGACATGTTGATAGGCAACCGTAAAATACTACTATTAATTTATTTAATAACCGTAAAATACTACTATTAATTTAACCGTAAAATACTACTATTAATTAAATGATTTTTGAAGAAAAGTTTTTTTCGGAACAGTTTCACAATTAAGAAAAACTCATTTTTTATCGGTTTTTTCCCATTTTGACTGGGTTATATTAAAATGCCCCTGATGCGCTTTGACATGTTGATAGGCAACCGTAAAATACTACTTTTAATTTATTTTTTAAAGAAAAGTTTTTTTCGGAACAGTTTCAAAATTAAGAAAAACACATTTTTTATCGGTTTTTTCCCATTTTGACTGGGTTATATTAAAATGCCCCTGATGCGCTTTGACATGTTGATAGGCAACCGTAAAATACTACTATTAATTTATTTTTTGAAGAAAAGTTTTTTTCGGAACAGTTTCACAATTAAGAAAAACTCATTTTTTATCGGTTTTTTCCCATTTTGACTGGGTTATATTAAAATGCCCCTAATGCGCTTTGACATGTTAATGGGCAACGGTAAAAAACTACTTTTAATTCATTTTTTGTAGAAAAGTTTTTTTCGGAACAGTTTCAAAATTAAGAAACTCATTTTTTATTGGTTTTTTCCCATTTTGACTGGGTTATATTAAAATGCCCCTAATGTGCTTTGACATGTTGATAGGCAACGGTAAAATACTACTTTCAATTAATTTTTTAAAAAATCGTTTTTTTTCGGAACAGTTTCAAAATTAAGAAAAACTAATTATTTATCGGTTTTTTTCCATTTTGACTGGGTTATATTAAAATGCCCCCGATGCGCTTTAACATGTTGACAGGCAACGGCAAAATACTACTTTTAATTAATTTTTTGTAGAAAGTTTTTTCGGAACAGTATTAAACTTAAGAAAAACTAAATTTTTATGGGTTTTTTCCCATTTTGGCTGTTTAACCAACGGCAAAAAACTACTTTTAATCCATTTTTGTAGAAAAGTTTTTATCGGAACAGTTTTAGAATTAAGAAAAACTTATTCTTTTCGATGTTTTCCATTTTGACTGGGTTATATTAAAATGCCCTTGATGCGCTTTGACATGTTGAAAGACAACGGCAAAATACTACTTTTAATTCATTTTCTGTAGAAATTTTTTTTGGAACAGTTTCAAAATTGTGAAAAACTCATTTTTTATCGGTTTTTTCCATTTTGAACAGGTTACATTTTAACGCCCTTGTTGCGCTTTGACATTTTTTTTGTAGAAGAACGACATTACTACCGTTTGTCCATTTTTTGAAAAATATTTCCTAATAATAGTTTCAATTAACTTTAATGAACATCTTTGGGAGGGATATTTAGGAAAATTTTTCCATTTTGACTGGGTCAAAAAGTTTTTTATGAATCCCTTATTATATCTGAGAAAACGTTGACACTTGTTGTGTCAAAAATTTTCAACAACAGGCAACCATAACAAAAGAGATAAAGTTTGACTGAAGATATTAGAGTTTCGTTGAGTATATCATCGCTTGAGAGCAGAACCACGGATCACCTAACAAACAGATAGGGAACTCAGGTGGTGGGGGGTGCTACGCGCATCTTTCACGCAGCCTGCTATGTTGGGGTCAACCACTCCAGAGGCGCATTCTGTATTTCAATATTTTTTAAACTTTTAGTACTTTAAGTAGTAGTGTTGAGCATTAGTGGTGGGTAGATGTAATTTTTGTGTTTGATATATGTAATTTTTGATTTTAAACAATGGGAATGGTTTGTGCCGTAAGAGACTGTAAATCCACGCGACGGTATACCCTTAATCGAGGTTATTTTCGATTTCCGCAGGATCCTATAAGGTAAGCTTATACATTATTTTATCTCTCGATTTTTTAAAACTTTTGTCATATCCTATACATGATGTTCAATAATTAAATGTCCTATGAGATGAATCTGTAAATGATTTAAGTACAAAGAGTTCTTAGGGACATATGGATCTGCAACCCCTTTGATTTTGTTTTTTTTTAATTTTTTTTTATGCTTTTGCAGGATTTGTTTTATTTATCTCAAATTTGAAAATGAGCCGCTATTAGATCCTAAAAAACAACATATAAACTATGCTTTGTTTAGAAAGTTTTTGGTGTTTTGTATAAAACAGCGTAAGCTCAGTTGTTGAAAAGGGAAGTTTGTAGATTGGTATTTTGATCCTTAAATTAAGCACAGGTTCACAAATTAAAAGGTTAGGGAACAATTCGCCGCAGCCGATTCACCGCGGCTGATTCGCCGCGGCTGATTGTTCGCGGCCCGTTTCGCCGCGGGGACAATTCGCTGCCAATCGAATTGCCACGGGGACAATTTGCCGCGGGAACAATTCGCTGCGAGATTTTTGTTTCATAATATTACCATTGTTTTATTTACCTTTATATAATATTTTTTTATAAAAATAATGTTTTAAAACTTTCCAACTAGGTATTTGATGGTATACAATTCAGCATTTATTTATGAACCGATATGCATCAAACTAGAAACTTTAAGATCTTTTCGGGCGCTGATTATTATTTTTAACTTAAACTAAAAAAAATCAAAATAGCAACCGACCTGAAACACCTTCAAGTTTCGAATTTGATGCATATCGGTTCATAAATGGAAAAATCCGCCATTTTGTATCGCCATTTTGATTTTTTTTAATTTAAGATAAAAATAATGAGCAGCGACCCTAAAAATCTTATCAGTCCGAGTTAGATACAAATCCGTTCATAAACGGGAAAATCCGCCATTTTATTTATTTTCCTAATAAAAAAAATATTGAATGTATACTAACCACCAATTATGTAGTTGGAAAGGTTTGAAAAAAGTTATAGTCAAACAAATATATATGAAGTCAAGCTAAATACAACTGTTTAAACAATTCCCAATGGTAATATCATAAAACAAAAAATCTTCGGTGAATTGTCTCCGCGGCGAATTGGACCGCAGCAAATTGGCCGCGGCGAATTGTCCCCTACCCATAACCCTCATTAATAAAAACAGAAAATACTCATTTTAGCACTAAATTTATTAAAATTTTTAAAACAGATTTTTGGGCAATAGCTTTCAATATTTTTAGGTATTTTTAAATAATTTTAAAACTTAATTATTACCGTTTTCGTAATGCACAATTCCACAAAATTTTAATGGTCTGTTATAATTTTTAAGAAACAAAAAAAACATCGAAAAAAAAATGCTAAGTTTAACACCCTGTAAAAACAAAGAGGTCTAATAAAGTTTAATGTGAAAAAAATCTTTGTTTTGACCATTTCCACAACCCCTTAAAGTTTCATGCATCATTTAAATTACAGCCTGTATATTAAACTATTATATAAAATTTGGTCAAGAGTTTTTGACACAAATTTGTTATAATTTTTTATTATATTACTATTTACACTTTTAAGAATACATATAAAACAACTATTTTTGTTAAAAATTAGATTTTACTAAATTTTAAAATAATAGTTTACCGTGAAGCAATTTTCTGCGAATTATAAAGATTATTTGATCACCCTGTATCTCCTTAAACTTTAAATTTTTCGGAAAAACTAATAAATAATATCTGATTACAGTAAATTAAGAAATTACTCTACAATGTCAAACTTCTTGTATTTAAAATTCGCAATTTTACTCCTCTTAAAACTTAATAAATGTTATCCCAATAAAACAAAAAAAGCAATCAATTTTTTTATTTTTGTCTTTGGCTGTACGCTGTAAACGACAACATGCTAACGTATTGTGGACGAAGAAGTGTGTGCTTACCCTATCTCTCATTCAATAGAACACATTATTTCCATACTCCCCTGCAGAGGACAACATATAATTTTTTTACGCGGCCCAGACTCTAAAATTCATTTTAGCTCCCATTTTTAGCAGTACAAAACTATTTCAATGTTTTTATTGTTTCTGACAGTAAAAATATTTTTTCGCATCAACAATCTGAAACATTCATATTTTATGATAAATTTATTTTAGTCCGGCTCTGAGTTTGATTCCCAATGCTCAGCCATCGTTGAATTCTCCGAGATCAAAGACCGCCAGCCGGCTTATTTATCTGTTTGTTAAGGTGATCCGTGGCAGAACTAGCTATCTGCTATGTATTTTAAATACCAGATACGCTAGTTCTGCTCTCATGCGACGATATATAGATTCATAGATATTTTTCTACTTTTGATTGAGATCAGTGGCCCGGTCCGCCGCCTTCGCTCTGCTTCCTGGTAAGCACAGAGGCACCGGCGTGGGACGTAGCGCGTAGCCGCATTCGGATAAGTTTTTGGAGCAGACTTCACACTACTCTAATGAGGCCGAAACACGTCCCCGAGCTACCTTTACCTCTGAGGACTTGCCCGTGAAAGTTTTTCGTTAAGTCTTTTTACCTCGTGAACTTCCTTCAAATTAAAAAAAATAAAGTTAATACTAAAGTTTATAAAAATGTTTGCATTAAATATAAAAAACTATGGCGTTGATCGATGGAACAACATGTATCTAGCTATTGTAAACTGGTGACCTTGGGAAAATAAAAGAAGTAGGAGAAGACCCCAAATGAGATAGGCGGAGGATTTGAAGAAACACGCGGGAACTAGATGGATGAACATGGCGACAGACAGAGAAGAGTGGACGATTTTGGGGGAGGCCTATGTTCAAAGATGGATCGAAGGCTAAATAGATAGAGATAGATGGGCATTCATTATTTGCAGTGCCTGAAATTTTTATCAATTCATTGTTTTAAAAGACCTATTTATTAACCTACTACTTTTTTTTTTATTATAAAATTTAAACTTACTTAGATAGATACTTAAATTTTGACAATTGACTGGAATAGCTGCTGTTAAAACAATATTTTTTTCTTTCAGGCTATTGAAGATTATAACGACCCCCTCCACATCCACGAAGACATAATGAATCAAAAAGAAAAATGTGATATGCTTATCAAACAGAAAGATGGAATCATAGCAATGCTTACCGAAGAACTAAAAAATGCCGAAAAACAGTTTACCAAAGATCAGTTTAAGCAGATTGAAGATATCAATGTTTTAAGTGGACGAGTTGAAAAACAGGTATAGGGTAGAGGATTTTTGCCATATTTTACTCAAAAAAGTTTTTGTTGCGATAGGTATGACTGTCGTAATAATTAAAATACTTGATTGGAGTCATTAGGGACCTATTGCAATACTGCCGGGCACTATATTGACAGTTTCGCATTACAAACTGACAGTTGATCTTTCAGAATTGACATACCAAAGTCGAATTTATAAATCCCGTCGTTTATTTTCCATTAATAGTGGCGTCACTATTAAATCCGGCTCGTATAATACACAAAAACCTAATTTTGAAAGGACACAGCTGTTCTTATAATGAGAAACTGTCAATATAGTGCCCGGCAATATTTGTGCCTGGCACTATTGCAATAAGTCCCTAGTAGATCAATAATAGACCGTTTTGCTATCATGTTTTTAAAGCATCCGAACTAAATAATCATGATCTCTAAGTTACGGCATCGATTTGAAGAAGAAGAAAGTTTGTAATCAACTTTTAAAATTGTTTAAAATTAAATATTACTTTCCAGGACAGTTTATAAATACAAAAAAAGAGATTCCAAAGTCAATAAAGCACAGACAATAGACGACCACACCTAGACATTCTAGACGTCCATACATATTGTTACAAATTTAAGTTATTTAAATTTTATAGTTAGAATTTATTTAAATTCGCGAACGTACGCAGACCCTATAAGTATATAAGGCCGAACATCGCGCATCGAGTCAGTCAGAGATAACGAATTGTAGTAATCTCGAGATATTAACACGAAGTTACTAAGCCGATTTCAGTAGTGAGTTATTAGCAAGTTATTAGTAAGTTTAAGTGCGTGTTTTGTAAATAATTTTCAAAATAAATTGCCATACCGTTTTTGACATTTGCAAGTTTTATTTGTAGCAGTGAACCCGTAACAATATGTACATCACGGGACGTGCAATAGACATATTTTGCATTGTAGATTTTAAGTTTATTGGACGATTATTCTAGCTCCAGTACGTCAACTGGACGTCCATTCGACTACCGGTGCCAGCTGAAGCTATAAGGTGCAGGTCAGCCTATCCTAGGTACAAGAACAAGAAATACCTTCTCCAGCAGATCCCAGGGATCAAATTTTATTCCCATATTTGAATAGGGAAAGTGGGTCGAATACCTTGTTTTAAACATATCTCAAAAATTCCAAACTTCTTCGATTTATTTTTTATAGAAGAAATATCATCCAGTGACTTATTTCTTATTTGTGTTTTAATTTTTCTTATTTTTTTATCGCCCCATGGTAAGGAAGTTGGACGCAAATATCGCAAAAACGAATGGACGAATTTTCAAAATTTTTACACGATTCTAAAAATTTTCAAAACAAAGTATTACGTGACCCACTTTTACCACTCGTAAGGGGTACCTGCTACAAAAATTTTTAAATAGCCAAAAAGTGTTCCTCGCAAGCAAAATCGACATGATCGACAAAAGAAACAAAAAAAATTACAGAAACCAAAAAAAGCATCTCTAACATAAAAAATACCCTGTAGATTGATAGATTTTAGAAAATAAATATATTTTTTTTAGATAACGTTTATGCGTAGAGCCTATAGGCACGAACTAGAAATCATCGAGGAAGTCATTTTACAAGAGCGGCAAAACCTGATCGACGCCACTGACAAAAAGTGGGATGAGCTCTATAAAAAACGTGAAAATTTGGAAATTGGTAATTCGGAAAAGAAGTTTGAACAGCTTCAAGAGTTTGAGGAAAGAATGCAAAAGCTCAGAATGGACTTTCAGGTAATAATTAATAATTACCAGGAGAAAAGTGACTCTGACCACCCTGCAAGTACGGATTTGAGGAGGGGGTAACGTGGTAATTACTCCCCCCCCCCCTAGAAAAAAATGCATAAATATTTTTTTTGTCGACAATTATTATCCCCACCTTTTAGATTTATGTCCAGATTCGCGCTTGGTGGGACCACCAGTGATGCGAAAAACCACATCCTGAGTTAGGCTATATACTTTGTGCCAGTCGTCAGACCTAGAGCCTACTCTACAATGCTACTACTACCTTCTCCAAGGGTCACCCCTACCTGTATTTTATGAATTTTAGGAACATTACAGAGAAACTAAAATCAAACTTGAAAGCGATATTGACGAACTTCAGCGTGAGCTAGAAAGTATTAAAGCTTTGGCTTTGCTCAACAGCGAAAAGCTCGATTACAACTATCAGATTTTAAAAAAACGTGAAGACGAAAACATTATTATAAAATCTCAGCAGAAGAGAAGAATGAATAAGTTGCAAGATATCATCACCGACCTACATAATCAAATAACAGAGTATGAGACCTCAACTTCGAATAAAATAAAAAAACTGACTGCGAATATAAAGAAACTGCATCAAAGTATCATGGAAGTAGGTGTATTTATACTTTAACTTAAGACTCCTCTACACCATGGCAGTTGCCTAGGCAAGGGAGATGCTTAACCTTAGGGCGCCCGCGTCTGTCATTAGCATTAATGGATTTTAACCAAAATCTAATCGCTCGTTAGAGTGTGGAACACTATTTTACATGAAAATTTTGTCAAAATTGGTTAAACGATTTAGGAGCTATCGTGTGACGGACAGAAATAGTATTATACACACACGCACACACATACACAGACAGACATCACCACAAGACTACAAACTACAAGAAAGTTTTAAAAAAATTCGCCGCAGGTCAAACTTTTAGAAAAACTGAAAAATTTGAAAAAAACGCGCCGTGAAAATTTAAGGAATGGCGCCACAAACCAAATTTTTGACAAAACCAAACAGAAAGTGTTATAGGAGAATATTTATTAATATAGCTACTTTTAGGAATACAGGAATCCGCAAGCAAAATTTTTTTTAAAAAAAAGAAAATTAGATTGAAAAAATGGCGCTACAGAATTAAATCAAATTTTTCGGAAAAAATATACCAAATGCAAAAGTTTTGGTTAGTTTTAAACGTACAGTATAGTTCGCCCTTGATAATAAGCTCATATCGTTTGGCGCGGGGGGAGGTTATGTAATATATTAAAAACTAATAGTGAAATAAAATTCTGTATAATTATCAAAAATGATGGGGCGCTTATATATACTTTTGAAACTAATTAAAACTTTTGCATTTAGTAGCATTTTTTCCAAAAATGTTTGGTCTGCGGTATCGTTTTTTCATTAAATTATTTTATTTTTCTAAAGTTTTTGTTTGCGTTAGAATTAATTATTTATTCACATCCAAAATTTTGACTGCTTTGTCTAGAAGTAGCTATATTTTTTTACCTTTCACCTCAGGCGACCTTTTTTTTGTTTTTATAAAAGAAAATATTTTGTGGCGCTTTTTTTCCAACAAGTACTCAATTTTACTAAATTTTTGGTCTGCAGACCTATTTTTTCCAAAAAGTACCTTAGATTTGCAACGCAATTTTTTTCGAAAAGTTTTTAATTTTTCCAATAATTTTTTTTAATTTTCAAGTTTAGTTTCCTTACATTGAACCCATTTTTTTTTCTACCAAAAAGTATTTCATTTTTTTTAAATTTTATCTATAGGTACCTATCTAAAAAAAAATCTGTGTTACGGTTTTTTCGGAAAAGTTCTTAATTTGTCTAAAATTTTTGCCTACTGAGCATTTGTTTCTGTATTTTTCAGTTGTTAAATTATAATGCAATTTTTTCCTTTTTCTTTAGGTATAATTAAGGCGACTTATCCCTCCCCCTCCTGCAATGATATTTTTCGCATTATATTTGGGGCTTAAGCTCCTTAAAATGGCCAAGATAGTAGATCATAAGTAAAAAATATGTTTAAAATTAAAAAATAGGGCGCAAAAAATTGGGGACACGCGGGTTCTCCAAGCTTAAGCAACGCCCCTGCCCGCTAGTATGATTTAGGAAATCAGTTTTCCAACTCGTATGAATTTTAAACTTTCGTCGTTTATTTTTAATTAATAAAAGAAGGCACTATTTATTCCGGTTCAGATAGTAAACAAAGGCCGAGTGTTGAAAGATCACAGCTGATATTACAATGTGAAGGTGTCAAAATTGTGCCTGGCAGTATTATAGCCTGGCTTTATTTCAATAATTCTCTATTAAGTCATTAAGAGGAGCCAAAAGAGGATACGTTGTTTTTAAGGTTGAAGCGAAAGCAGACCATTTTGCCCATGTCAACGACGAAAAGTTCCACAAAGTCTGGGAAATGAACAAAAAAGAAGTTCAAGGTGTCTTGTCAAAAATTCTGCAGACTGACAAAATCCTGTACGAACAACACATGGGTCTTGACTGGGTCTCTCCACCGAATTATGTTATCGACAAAAGAAGCTTGGCCAGTTATAAAATCGCGGTGAATATTGTCGATCCCAAATTTCTTCATGGTAGGACTCATATTTTAAGGTCCGTACGCACTGGTTCAGTTTACGCTCGGTTCGGATTACGCTCGGTTCAGTCTCGGACATTTTCAGATAATCTCGCGATAACTTCGACGTCGCATAGCTTAGGCCTCAGATCACTACATAGAACTAGACATTTTTTAATAAAAATGAGTCGATTTCGTCAGACTCCAAAGATCATTTGTGATTCCAAGTTTGTACGCGGAGCTTTTTCAATTTAAAAAGAATCTTACAGTGACATTATAATATTTGTTTGTTTTATAAAATTTTCAGGCATAGTTTAAAAAGACACTAAGTTAAAATGGGTGATTCCGTCGATCACAAAATTAAAAATGAAATAAATTAATTGTCCCAAAAGGACGTTGAGAAAAATCCCCGGTCTTTGACCTAATTTCTTGTCCGAGTCTTAAAGTTTGTTTATATAAGGCCTATACTTACAAAAACTGGTCAGATCGAAAGCTCAAAAGCACGAAAAGTGAAAAACCTGAGGCTCTGGATTTGATTTCTTCGTAGCAAATGCACCTTGATCGAGTAAATTAGCTTGAAAAACACATTGACCTGGTTTCGTAATTGTGTCATCATCAGAAGTAGAGGGATAAACAAGATATAGATGGCCTATAAATTCGATTACTTGGATTATTTTAGATCAGTATTACAGTTGCAGTCAAACGTGAAAAATCTTAAAAATTAAAATTATAGTGAATTAGTTCAATTCAATTCAATTCAATTTATTTACTGTTTAAAAGGAAATACAATATTATTCCTATAACAGGGGTCTCTTAATCTAGCACTTTAATTCAGTTAAGCCTAGCGGAAAAACAAAAACAATAATTATCCATTTAAAAAAAAAAAGAAGAGAAGGCAGAGCACTATAAATAAAATAAAAATCTAATAGCAAGTTAATGTATAGCAAAGTATAATCCGATATAGTTCCTAACTAGTCGAATTTCTTAATTAACAATATAGTGACAAAATCAAAAATAACTACATTAAAGGTATAAGTTTCATTGGTTCATAAGAAATGATCTTAGTTTTAGGACGGACAACAGACCTGCACAAATATCCTTTGCGGTTTTAGGAGTCAGCTCGTCAAGTTGGTTAATAAAGTAATGTACATCGTTAAAGATTCGTACTCTAACCTCGTCATAAAGAGGACATATAAAAAGTATATGGTGAAGTGTTTCATCCACATGAAGATTACATACAGTGCATTGAAGTGTATGGTTTATTTTGTAGGATAGTCCTTTATACGTAAATTTAGAAAAGTAGTTTGTGGACAGTCTAAGTTGTGCCAGCATCCGTGTGCTGTGAATCGGTAAATTAAAACCAAGATATTGTGGAAAGCTAGCCGTAGTATTTAAACAGCTGTAAAAAACTGTGTAGTTAGAGTTACGAGCAAAGTCTAGATCCGCTCTAAAACACACTTCTTGGAGTTTTTCAAGCATGTTGGGCATTCTCCGCTTTAAGCTATTAGAGCTGAGATCCAGCCAAAGGTTTTGAAAACCAATATCACTTGTCCAATGTTTTATTTGGGCTACCCAATTATACTTCGTATCTGCGGCATCAGCCAGCTGCAGCTGTCGATCAAAACATTGTCTGGGAAGTCTATCAGGGCCCATCCTAAGTAGTTTTAGCATAAATTTTAGGCACATTTTGAGAACGATAACCTGAAGATGGGAGCTTCCAGACTCGAGACGTAAAAGGGCAGAAGACGTAGATTTTGGTAGCAATAAAAAACGTTTGAAAAAATTGGTTTGTATCCTCTCAACAATATCCAAATAGCGAGGCCCCCAAATGGCAATATTGCCAGAAAAGCAGTTGACCAGTGTATTATTAAAAACTTTAAGAAGTGACTTCCAGGAAACAAGCTTAGATTTTAAGTACATACTTAAAGCGGATCCAGAGCATTGTTGGGCTCTTGTAACCGATGTTTCCGCCATTTCCCTAAATAGGGAGGAAGATGAGAATGTTACTCCTAGATAGGTATATTTGTTAACAACTTCGATGGGCTTATTGTTTAAATGAAAAACTGGGTTTGAAGGATTTGGACCACCCCGACGAAAGCATATTATTTTGGTTTTTTGAACATTAATAGTTAATTTGTTTCTATCAAGATATTTTTCAAGAATTCTTAGCTTTCTATAAATGTCACTCTCAGAGTCGCCAAGGATCACAAGGTCATCAGCATAAAGTAAGATAAGAAGAAGATTAACACCATCAATTGAGAGACCTTGAACTCCTTGTTCTTGAAAGAAGTCTATTATATCGGCTAGAAATAGCAAAAAAAGACACGGGCTAAGAGACTCTCCCTGCAAAACGCCTGAAGTTACTTCCACTTTTTTGGAGAGACCTTCTAAAGCTTTGACTGTGGCGGAAGCATTTTCGTATAAATTTTTGATAACATTGATGAAGTTAGGACTGATACCGTAACTATACAATTTATGCCACATTAAGGTGTGACAAACGGAATCAAATGCTCTACGAAAATCCACAAAAACAGCATAGACCTTTCTCCCCTTCAGCCGTAAGTGCAGATGGACAATAGAGCTTAAAACGAAAATATTGTCTTGACAGCCCCTGCCCTTATGAAAACCTGACTGGGCCTCAGGTATTATGCCGACCTTCGACTCCCAGGTTAGGAGTCTCTCCAAAAGGATGTTTGTAAAAACCTTGACGGCTGTATTTACCAAAGCAATTGGCCTGTAATTGTTTGGGTCGTTTGTGTCCCCCTTCTTGTGAATCATTGAAAATATTATGTCGCTCAAGCCTGATGGTACCTTTCCAGATGTTAAAATGTTATTAAAGAGAGAGCTAAGTTGTAGGAGCCAGTTTTGAGGCATATTTTTAAAAAACTCATAGGGAATTCCATCGAGGCCAGGAGACTTACTATTTTTACATTTGCGAAAAACTGACCTGATTTCATTTAAAGTAATAGCAGAGTCCAGAAGTGGGTCACGTGCACCCAAAAATAAATCACAATGTAGACGAGGAGGGTACGCCTCCGACAAAAATATTTCCCATAGTTCGGCAGGTAAGTTTGCTTCAATTCGGTTTTTGTTATTTGATTTAATAAAGCGCCAGAATGATTTTTGATCTTTTATTGTTGAAAGAGTTTGAACCTGAGACCTTTCGTAGAGGCGTTTTTTGTTAGCAATAAGACTGTTATATTGCGTTTTGGTTTTAAGATAGTTTTGCCTAAGTTGTAAAGAAAATAGCCCCTTTTTCATGATTTTTAAGTCGGAATTTAGCTTAGTTTTTAACATTTTACAATCTCGATCAAACCATGGTTTATTTTTATGGGTGAATTGTACATGATGATTTGCTTTTGGTCCGTGTTTATGAACCGTTGTGATAGTGAATTAGTTAAAAGTGAAAGACGAGTTGTTAACCATTCCATAAAAATGTAGTCTTAAAAAATGTCTAGGCTTTTGAACTCTAAAATAACTTTCCTATAATAAAATATATACTTTAGTGATTCAATAACAGAAATTAAGTTAAAACTATTTGAACATTGATTTATAGGGAAGAGATTAATTTAAGTTATTAGACTTTTATACGTAATAGTAGAGCGCCGTAGGGCATTTCGACTGCACTTAAATGATAATGGTTGCCAAGGTATATTTTCTGAAACTTGGGTGACTTCTGGCTACGAAAAAATATCTTGGCCTCCCCCCCTCTCGGTCATACCCCATCAACCCCCCTTTCAACTCTTTAAAATTAATTCTTCAATATCTCAGCAACCAGCAGAGATACAACAAAATTTTTTTCACCGCTGTTTGTCTAGTGATTTCTAGATTATACGATGTACTTACTCTCTATTTCATATCTCGAAAACTAAACAAGATATAAACAAAAGTATGTATTTTCAAATTTTTTTTTTGTCCATATTTTTTAAACCAGACCAGATACGCAAAAAATGTATTTATAAATAAATTTCGCTCTGTTCAGAAAGGTACATATCCGTGGGGTTTTGTTAACCCCACGCGCAGTAGCACTCTTTGATTTATGCCATTACGCCTAAACTGGGCATGTTTCTGATATGATAGTCATTAAGATAATTAGCAAAATCGGGCCTAACCTACATTTAAGGTATTTTTTCGTAAATAAGGGTGAAAATAAAAATCTATCTTGGCCGCCCCCCTCTAGTCATTCCCCCTCACCGCCCCTTAAATATTTGAAATTAAATCTTCCATATATCGGCAACGGAAGATGATAGAACAAAAAAAAATTCACTGTTGTATGTCGTTTGAGCAGTAGAATTTACATTGTTTGCATATCTTAAAAACCAAACAAGATATATCAAGAGAAAAATATTTAGGTATAGGATTTTGCCATCGCAACTACCAACACGCAAAAGGATGTACGTATATGAACAGATAAGTAAAATCCATCTTCAACAGGGTGAGTAATAAATATAGCAGCCTTGAAATATTTAAACTATTAGCCCCTGACGTTGTCCCCCTTCCCTCCAAACCCCCTACTATTACCTATGATAAAAAAAAATAATAAGCTAGGTACATAGCAAGAAACGTTTGACTTAATGTTTAGTACACAAATTTTGTTAAAGGTGTTTATACCCTATAAAAAAAAATGGATAAAAAAGGATAAAAAAAAATGAATCCATTTTCTATCCGCTTTTTGAAATCCTTTTTCTGACCTTTGGGGGATAGAAAGTGTTAAGTATTAAAATGGATAACAAATTATTAATTCATTTCAATACAGATCCTAGCATACAAAATAAATCCATTTTGAAACATTCTATCCTTTTGTATACACTTTTTGGCATTCAAAGTAAATCCATTTCAATACACTTTTTGGCATTCAAAAGGAATCCATTTCTATGTCATTAAGGGGATTTATTATTAATCCCCTTTAATCCATAAAATTTTTAACCTTTTGAATCCCTTTTTAAGAATAGAGAATGAATACATTTTAATACCTTCGAGATCTACATTTTCAATCCTTTCTTATCCAAAAAAAGGATTTCAAAAAGCGTATGCAATTAGCATTATAAAGTATATAAACATTCAATCCATTTCAATACACTTTTTGGCATTCAAAAGAAATCCATTTCTATGTCATTAAGGGGATTTATTTTTAATCCCCGTTAATCCATAAAATCTTTAACCTTTTGAATCCCCTTTTAAGAATAGAGAATTAATACATTTTAATACCTTCGAGATCTACATTTTCAATCCTTTCTTATCCAAAAAAAGGATTTCAAAAAGCGTATGCAATTAGCATTAAAAAGTATATAAACATTCCATCCATTTCAATACACTTTGTGGCATTCAAAAGGAATCCATTTCTATGTCATTAAGGGGATTTATTTTTAATCCCCTTTAATCCATAAAATCTTTAACCTTTTGAATCCCCTTTCAAGAATAGAGAATGAATACATTTTAATACCTTCGAGATCTACATTTTCAATCCTTTCTTATCCAAAAAAAGGATTTCAAAAAGCGTATGCAATTAGCATTAAAAAGTATATAAACATTCCATCCATTTCAATACACTTTGTGGCATTCAAAAGGAATCCCTTTCTATCTCAGTAAGGGTTTTTATTTTTAATCCTCTGCAATCCATAAACTACTTATCCTTTTAAATCCCCTTTCAAGCATGCAGAATGAATACATTTTAATACCTCCTAGATCTACATTTTCAATCCTTTCTTATCCAAAAAAAGGATTTGAAAAGGCGTATTAAATTGGCATTAAAAAGTATACAAACATTTCATCCATTTCAATACACTTTGTGACATTCAAAAGGAATTCATTTCTATCCCATTAAGGGTTGTTATTTTGAATTCTCTTCAATCCATAAACTATTTATCCTTTTAAGTCCCCTTTTAAGTATACATAATTAATACATTTTAATACCTCCAAAATTCACATTTTCAATTCTTTCTTATCCGAAAAAATGATTTGAAATGGCGTATTAAATTGTCATTAAAAAGTATATAAACATTCCATCCATTCCAATACACTTTTTGGCATTCAAAAGGAATCCATTTCTATGTAATTAAGGGGATTTATTTTTAATCCCCTTTAATCCATAAAATCTTTAACCTTTTGAATCCCCTTTCAAGAATAGAGAATGAATACATTTTAATACCTTCGAGATCTACATTTTCAATCCTTTCTTATCCAAAAAAAGGATTTCAAAAAGCGTATGCAATTAGCATTAAAAAGTATATAAACATTCCATCCATTTTAATACACTTTGTGGCATTCAAAAGGAATCCCTTTCTATCTCAGTAAGGGTTTTTATTTTTAATCCTCTGCAATCCATAAACTACTTATCCTTTTAAATCCCCTTTCAAGTATGCAGAATGAATACATTTTAATACCTCCTAGATCTACATTTTCAATCCTTTCTTATCCAAAAAAAGGATTTGAAAAGGCGTATTAAATTGGCATTAAAAAGTATACAAACATTTCATCCATTTCAATACACTTTGTGACATTCAAAAGGAATTCATTTCTATCCCATTAAGGGTTGTTATTTTGAATTCTCTTCAATCCATAAACTATTTATCCTTTTAAGTCCCCTTTTAAGTATACATAATTAATACATTTTAATACCTCCAAAAGTCACATTTTCAATTCTTTCTTATCCGAAAAAAGAATTTGAAAAGGCGAATTAAATTGTCATTAAAAAGTATATAAACATTCCATCCATTTCAATACACTTTTTGGCATTCAAAAGTAATCCATTCCTATGTCATTAAGGGGATTTATTTTTAGTCCCCTTTAATCCATAAAATCTTTAACCTTTTAAATCCCCTTTCAAAAATACAGAATGAATACATTTTAATACCTTTGGTTCGTCCCGCCTTCCTTTTTGTAAATATGTTCTTTTTACTATAATTTACCAAATTGGTTCGAATTAGGCTATTTGGTGATTTACTAGAGCATTTTCTATTTTTTGTTTATTTAGTATTAATTAACTAATTAAGTACTTAAAATTACTGGGTTATTTGCATTTGAAACTCCCGCGGTTTTAAAGGCAAATATTACAATTTGCTATAATCAATTTACTTTACATAAAATGCATTTTGAATTACTAAGGTTCCTAGTTCCTTTAATATGGACCTTCGTAATCTCATTCCCTCCTACTTATTCCCTTTTCTCCTACGCCTATGGATTAACGACGCCACTGGGCGACATGTGGGAGAATGAACGCAGCAGCGATACCTGCTGCCGGACCAGAGAGAACCGTTTCGCCTTCGAACGATAATACACGCGTGTTAGCGACTCTCCTACCACAGGCATGTGGGGTGCAAAAACTACGGTTAAACAGCGTGTCCTCCCATGAGTTCCGCTTCCTGTATAAAAATGGTAAGTGAAAATGCATTATTTTTACCTTACATACATTTGTTTATTGCTACACTAACCTAGAAGGTAAACTAGACCATTTCAGAATCCCTTGTACCAGCTTAGCCTATGACCTTATTCCCTTAAAATTACAGTCCACATCTGACACCGTTAAATTCCAGACAACTCTCCTATCTGGACCACCAGGGAGCCCCATTTTTGGTCCTTCGAACCGGATTTCTGGAATCGTTTTTTTGCCTTTTTAGGTTAGTTTTTTTTACTGGTTTCAAATGCAAGAAAAACCCTTGTTTTTCCTAAATGCCTTTTTTACTGGTTTCAAATGCAAGAAAAACCCTTGTTTTTCTTACATGCCTACTTTAGAAAACCCCTAGGTTTCTAAAATACATTTTGCGATTTTTTTTTGTGTAAAAACAAATGCAAGAAAAACCCTTGTTTTTCTTACATGCCTACTTTAGAAAACCCCTAGGTTTCTAAAATACATTTTGCGATTTTTTTTGTGTAAAAATTAAATATTTTTACCAATAAATTTAACCTTTTCATGCGAAAAACCAAACACAGATAAAATCTGTAAACTACTATGCTTTTTTTTGTTTCGAATAAATCAAGTTTTTTCGTTTCTTTTTTGTAAAAAAAAAAACCGTATAGAATTTGGGTGTTTTTTTTGTTTGTCACTGGAAATAGTTTAAAATAGTGTCTGCAAAGTGCTATTATTTTAGCCGTTGTGCCTTCACATTTGTGGATTGCTATAATTATATCCAATTGGCTCGAAAAAGATCTCCAAATTGCCATATTCATTTTTGCTTATTGCAAATTGCTATGACTATATCCGATTGCGGATGCTTTACTATATTCGTTTTTGCGTAAAAATTGCTATGAATATATCTATTTCTAATTTACTATTATAATATCTGTCTGCAAATGGCTATGATTGTATCCATTTTTTGCGTGCATAATAAATTTTGAAGGAAATTTAATTCTTAACTTGAGAATTTGTTTTCGTGTAAAGGCAGATAAATAGTTTTACCAAATTAAATGCTTTTGATTTGTAGGTATTTATTTTTAAATTTAATACATAGGTACCTACTTATTTGAATTCGCGAGGCGAAGATAAAAAAACTTATACACAAGTTTTTTGTTATCATTAGTTTGCATCGGGTATTTTCTTTACTTTTGTGCGCTTATAGTTTGATTATTGTAATTAAACGTAGGACATTAATATTTATACAGGGTGTCCAAATTTTGATTTTTTTTTTCAGTTTACCTAATTTTTGTCAATTATTTTTTGGATTTTTTTTTAAATCATGTCTAGTTCGGATAAAATTTTAAAGGCTAAAGCCTTGCGCTATAGTGCGATTTCACAGCTAAATTTGATCATTGAATCCGCGACCCTCGCAAAAAATGACCCTGCCTATCACAGCGGCTTTAAAGTCAAATTTCGGACATTGTCAAAAATCAAAAAAGATTTTGAAAAGCACCATAATACTTTGTTGACGTTGGTAGCCTCTGATGAGGATCGCTTAGTAGTAGAAACCAAAGTGTCTATGGACTTTTGCAAACGCTGTGACGAGATTTCCACTATATTTTACGAACTTTTCGAACTACCCTTTGAAGATGTAGGGCTTTTGAGCAGTACGATAAATCCCATGGGCAGTCCCTGTGCCTCCACAGGGCAGCATGGTTTACTGCCTAGGATAAAAATACCTCTTTTTCAAGGGGAATTTAAGGAGTTTCCAACTTTTTTGCAAGCCTTTAATGCTACCGTGCACAATAATAGGTCGCTGGGAAACTTTGAAAAATTCAATTTGCTTTTTTCTAATTTAAAGGGCCCTGCCCTGGATGTCATTTCTGACATTCCTATCCTTGCTGAAAATTATTTAAATGCCTACCACACCTTGGTGGATAGGTATACAAATAAACGATTACAAGCTTACCTTCACTGGAAGGCAATTGAAGGCTTCTCTCCTCTTACTAAAGAGAATGCTACGAATTTGAGGAATTTGCTTGATTGTTTTTCGAAAAACTTAAGTGCTTTAAAAGTCATGGGTTTTAAAACGGAGTTTTGGGATTATATTATGGCACAAATGCTCTTGGATAGGTTGGACCCAACCACGCGCAAGGCATTTGAGCAAAATTATTGCTCCAATGAGATCCCCTCTTATGATAAAATTCGTGCTTTTGTTTCTAGCCATTGCATTGCGTTGGAACAAATACAACAAACTCAAGATTACTTAAAAAATAAAGATTTGTCAATTTCAAGTCAGAAAAATCAAGCAAAGTTTCAAAATCGATCTGCTTTGTTTGCTAATACTCAGAGAGCCTCCAAAAATGCCTCCCAGTCTCCAAATGGCCAAAGTGGCTCAAATAATACTCCAAACCCTCAAAATTTTTGTTTTCTCTGTAAAAGTGGCGATCATATAATATACAGATGTCCTAATTTTTTGGCGAAAACTCCCCAGCAACGTTTTGAGATTGTTAAACAACATAAAGCGTGTGTCAACTGTTTGGCCTCAAAGCATAATTTACCCCAGCAATGCAAATCAGAAAAAAGATGTTTACATTGTGGCCAATTTCATCACAGTCTCTTACATTTTTTTCCTATTAATTCTACACCTAGTTCTGCGAGTAGCCCCTCTACTTCTGCAGTGCAAACCCCGAGGAGCCCCGTGGCTACCGAATTTAATAGAAGCACTAACACCATTGTTACTGGTATGTCTTTAAATGATCGCGAAGTACTTCTCTGTACCGCTTTAATACAAATACAGGATGTTTTTCAAAATTGGCACACAGTGCGCGCCATCTGTGACTCTGGTGCTCAATCTTCATTTATATCTAAGTCATGTGCTGATAGTTTGGGCCTTCCTAAATTTAATATCGCCATGACTCTACAAAGCTTAGATCGAATGACAACTTCGGCAAAATCTGGAATTAATTGCAATATATCATCTTTGCGTGATAATAATTTTGTTTTTAATTTTGATGCGATAATACTCGATAAAATTTGTAGTGATTTACCTCATTCCTCATTTTCGATTAAAAGTTTTCCTTTTCTCGCCAACTTAGAACTAGCTGACCCAGGCTTTAATAAAAGCGATAAAATTGATTTATTGTCGGGCGGCGATGTGTACCCTTACATTTTGCTAGATGGTCGTTTGTCTACGGGACCCAACAACCCCGTCTGCATTAATACTATTTTTGGTTGGGGAATAATGGGCAATCTTTCACTTTCACCTTCAACTACAAATCAAATTAAAACATTTTTTACTACGTCAATGAACGATTCTTTTGTCAATTTAGATAAAAATCTACAACGATTTTGGCAAATAGATGACATACCTAATGTCAAGGCCATTGACCCCGAAGATGAGTTTTGCGAAAATTATTTTTTGAAAACTACCTCAAAAAATGAGGAGGGGAGATATATTGTATCTTTACCATTTAAAGTTACTGCTCCAGATTTTGGCGACACTCGATCCATTGCCGTACGTCGTTTTTTCTCCCTTGAGAAGAAATTGCTACAAAACCCTGATTTTTATGCTGCCTACAGCTCTGTTTTACAAGATTATTTAGATAATAATCATATGCAACCGGTTTCTGCACCTTTGCCGACCGAAATTTCAAATCATTTTTATATTGCACACCATGCGGTGTTTAAAAAAGATTCTACTAGCACCCCCCTGAGGGTGGTTTTTGATGCGAGCATGCACGCCCCTGGCAAAATCTCGCTCAACAACGCTGTTTATACTGGGCCCCCTTTACAAAGGGACTTACAAAAAATTTTATTACTTTATCGTTTGCATAAATTTTGCTTTTGTTGCGACATCCGTCAAATGTACAGGATGATTTTAGTTGACCCTAGTCAAACTAATTTTCAAAGAATAGTTTGGAGGTTTGATCCTAACCAGCCTATTCAAGACTTCGAAATAAATAGAGTTTTATTCGGGGTCTCTTGTAGCCCCTTTTTGGCTATCAGAACTTTGCTGCAACTTGCTAGAGAGCATGAGGACCTTCCTCTTGCCTCAAAAATCATTGAGGAGGCAGTTTTTGTCGATGATGTGATTTCGGGAAGTGATGACTTTTTTAAGGCCAATGAGATGAAAAATCAATTAATCGAGCTACTTAGCCGAGGTGGATTCGAATTGCGTAAATGGGCGAGCAATTGTCCCGAGTTACTATCCGATCTTCCTGAGTCACACATTTCGATGAAGGCTCTTTCTCTCGATTTAGATGCTGAAAATTCAACTTTGAAAATTCTCGGTTTAAATTGGAACCCTCATACTGATGAATTTTTTTATACTTTCGACTGTTCTCTCCAAACATGCACTAAAAGAACAATTTTAAGTAATTTGGCCCGCATTTACGACCCTCTGTCTTTTTTGGCGCCAATAGTTTTAATTTTAAAATTAATTGTTCAATACTGCTGGGCAGAAGACTTAAACTGGGACGACCCTGTCAGTCCGGAAATTGTTTTTAAATGGGAAAAATTTAAAAATGAATTAAAGTTTTTGCATTCTGTTAAAATTCCTCGTCAAATAATTTTGCCTAATGCTAGTCAAATCCAGCTAGTAGGATTTTGCGATAGTTCAGAACGGGCCTATTGTGCTGTCGCTTATATTCGAATTTTTTATTCTGATGGAAACATTAAAGTTTTTTTTGTTTGTAGTAAATCTAGAGTCGCACCGTTGCGTCGTAAACTAACTTTACCAAGACTAGAGCTTTTAGGAGCTGTTTTGTTGGCTAAATTAATGGATTTTTTACTAGAAACGTTCTCGGAAAAAATTAAATTTGATAAAATTCTTGCTTTTACTGATAGCACAGTGACCTTATCTTGGATTCAGGGATCTCCTCACAAATTTAAAACATTTGTTTCGAATAGAACTGCCTATATACAAGGAAGAATTAGCCCTGAGTTTTGGCATTATGTTCCTACTGAACAAAATCCTGCTGACTGCGGTACTAGGGAAATGTATCCCTCTGATTTACAAAGATTTTATTTTTGGTTAGAAGGGCCTTCTTTTCTAAACCAACCTACAAATACTTGGGATTTTATGACAGTTACTTACGATGGGAATGCAGTTTTGGAAGAACAGCGAAAAAATATTTTTAACGTTTTTACTTGCGAACAAACAGTTGAATATTATGTAAACAACTTGTTTGAAAAATACAGTTCTCTTTTTAAAATTAAGAGAATAGTTGCTTACTTTTTGCGAGGGTTACAAAAGTTTAAAAATCCCTCATACAATTTTGCTACTGATTACCTTACAAATCAGGATTACTACAAAAGCTTACTTTTTATTTCGAAATGCGTACAATCTTTTTCTTTCCAAAAAGAAATTGAATTACTAAAAGATAAGAAACAGCTTCCAAAAGCTTTTCAAAAATTATGTCCATTTTTGCATAATGAAAGCTACGATTTGCTTCGTGTTGGAGGCCGTTTATGCCATTCAAATTTATCATACGATAAAAAATTTCCAATTCTTTTGCCTTCTAGTGCAAAATTCACTGAATTACTGATTTTAGATTTGCATCGCAGCAATCTTCATTGTGGTATACAGACCACAACTTTTTTACTAATGCAAAACTTCTGGGTATTGTCTGCTAAAAAGGTAGTGAGAAAAGTTTTAAGTTCTTGCCATACTTGCTGGAAAACTAAACCTAACTCCCTTCAACCCCCTATGGGTAACCTACCGAAATTTAGAGTTTCCGAAGCAAAGGTGTTCGAAAATGTAGGTATAGATTTTTGTGGTCCGTTCACGATTACTCTTGGTCGGACCAGAGGTGCAAAAACCATGAAAGCATATGTCTGTTTATTTATCTGTTGCGCTGTTAAAGCCGTGCATTTAGAGTTAGTCTCTGATATGACATCAGAAGCCTTTCTGGCTGCTCTGCGCCGCTTCATAGCTAGAAGAGGACTATGCTCAAAGATCTCTTCAGACTGCGGGACCAACTTCGTGGCCTCTGAAAAATACTTGCGACAAATTTTTTCTGATTGCGTGAAGGGGGAAGGTATAGTTTGGTCTTTTAACCCACCTGCTGCTCCCCACATGGGAGGCATTTGGGAATCAAACATTAAATCTTTAAAGACTCATCTTCACAGGGTAGTTGGAAATCAAATACTCACCTATGAGGAATTAAATACGGTTTTAACCCAAGTTGAAGCCATAATGAACTCACGTCCTTTATGTGCCTTAAGCACCGATCCTACTGATCTGGCGGTCTTGACTCCTAATAATTTTTTAAATTTGAGGCCTCCAGGTACAATACCCGATCCAAACTACTGCGATATTGCGTTAAACAGGCTGTCCAGGTGGCAACTGTTGCAAAGAATGCACCGCGATTTTTGGATTCGCTGGCACCGCGAATATTTGCACACTTTGCAACAGCGAGCCAAATGGCACCAACCTCTTGCTTCCATTGATATTGGTACTATGGTACTGATCAAAGATGAAAATTCCACTCCATTGGATTGGCCCCTAGGCCGCATTGAAGACCTTATTAAAGGTTCTGATAATGTTCCACGGGTTGCTATTGTAAAGACTACTAAAGGTACCTACAAACGGCCTTTGGTAAAACTATGCGCCCTGCCTACAAATTAAACTCTCTGAAATGCCCCTGGGCATTCTCAGGGGGGTGGGAAATGGTTCGTCCCGCCTTCCTTTTTGTAAATATGTTCTTTTTACTATAATTTACCAAATTGGTTCGAATTAGGCTATTTGGTGATTTACTAGAGCATTTTCTATTTTTTGTTTATTTAGTATTAATTAACTAATTAAGTACTTAAAATTACTGGGTTATTTGCATTTGAAACTCCCGCGGTTTTAAAGGCAAATATTACAATTTGCTATAATCAATTTACTTTACATAAAATGCATTTTGAATTACTAAGGTTCCTAGTTCCTTTAATATGGACCTTCGTAATCTCATTCCCTCCTACTTATTCCCTTTTCTCCTACGCCTATGGATTAACGACGCCACTGGGCGACATGTGGGAGAATGAACGCAGCAGCGATACCTGCTGCCGGACCAGAGAGAACCGTTTCGCCTTCGAACGATAATACACGCGTGTTAGCGACTCTCCTACCACAGGCATGTGGGGTGCAAAAACTACGGTTAAACAGCGTGTCCTCCCATGAGTTCCGCTTCCTGTATAAAAATGGTAAGTGAAGGCGAATTAAATTGTCATTAAAAAGTATATAAACATTCCATCCATTTCAATACACTTTTTGGCATTCAAAAGTAATCCATTCCTATGTCATTATTTATTTTTAGTCCCCTTTAATCCATAAAATCTTTAACCTTTTAAATCCCCTTTCAAAAATACAGAATGAATACATTTTAATACCTTCAAGATCTACATTTTCAATCCTTTCTTATCCAAAAAAGGATTTAAAAAGGTATGCAATTAGCATTAAAAAGTATATAAACATTTCATTTCAATACACTTTGTGGCATTCAAAAGGAATCCCTTTCTATCTCATTAAGGCTTTTTATTTTGAATCCCCTACAATCCCTAAACTACTTATCCTTTTAAATCCCCTTTTAAGTATGCAGAATGAATACATTTTAATACCTCCTAGATCTACATTTTCAATCCTTTCTTATCCAAAAAAAGGATTTGAAAAGGCGTATTAAATTGGCATTAAAAAGTATACAAACATTTTATCCATTTCAATACACTTTGTGACATTCAAAAGAAATCAATTTCTATCCCATTAAGGGTTTTTAATTTGAATTATCTCCAATCCATAAACTATTTATCCTTTTAAGTCCCTTTTTAAGTATACATAATTAATACATTTTAATACCTCCGAAATTCACATTTTCAATTCTTTCTTATCCATAAGTCCCTTTTTAAGTATACAGAATTAATACATTTTAATACCTCCGAAATTCACATTTTCAATTCTTTCTTATCCAAAAAAAGGTTTTGAAAAAGCGTATTAAATTGTCATTAAAAGTATAAAAATATTCCATCCATTTTAATACACTTTTTGGCATTCAAAAGGAATCCATTTCTATGTCATTAAGGGATTTTATGTTTAATCCCCTTTAATCCATAAAATCTTTATCCTTTTGAATCCCCTTTCATGTATACAGAATGTATACATTTAATCCATTTCAATACACTTTGTGGCATTCAAAAGGAATCCCCTTCTATCTCATTAAGGGTTTTTATTTTTAATCCCCTCCGATCCATAAACTACTTATCCTTTTAAATCCCCTTTTAAGTATGCAGAAAAAATACATTTTAATACCTCCTAGATCTACATTTTCAATCCTTTCTTATCCAAAAAAAGGATTTGAAAAGGCGTATTAAATTGGCATTAAAAAGTATACAAACATTTCATCCATTTCAATACACTTTAAGGGTTTTTAATTTGAATTATCTGCAATCCATAAACTATTTATCCTTTTAAGTCCCTTTTTAAGTATTTAAGTATATAGAATTAATACATTTTAATACCTCCGAAATTCACATTTTCAATTCTTTCTTATAAAAAAAAAGGTTTTGAAAAAGCATATTAAATTGTCATTAAAAGTATAAAAATATTCCATCCATTTTAATACACTTTTTGGCATTCAAAAGGAATCCATTTCTATGTCATTAAGGGGTTTTATGTTTAATCCCCTTTAATCCATAAAATCTTTCTCCTTTTGAATCCCCTTTCATGTATACAGAATGTATACATTTGATCCATTTCAATACACTTTGTGGCATTCAAAAGGAATCCATTTTTAATTCATTATTATTGGGTTGTTATTTTAAATTCTCTTTAATCCATAAACTATTTATCGTTTTAAGTCCCCTTTTAAGTATACAGAATTAATACTATTTAATACCTCCAAAATTCACATTTTCTATTCTTTCTTATCCGAAAAAAGGATTTGAAAAGGCGTATTAAATTGTCATTAAAAATTATATAAACATTCCATTCATTTCAATACACTTTTTGGCATTCAAAAGGAATCCATTTCTATGTCATTAAGGGGATTTATTTTTAATCCCCTTTAATCCATAAAATCTTTAACCTTTTGAATCCCCTTTGAAGAATACAGAAGGAATACATTTTAATACCTTCGAGATCTACATTTTCAATCCTTTCTTATCCAAAAAAAGGATTTCAAAAAGCGTATGCAATTAGCATTAAAAAGTATATAAACATTCTATCCATTGTAATACACTTTGTGAAATTCAAAAGTTGAATTGTTATTTTTAATCCCCTTCAATCCGTAAACTACTTATCCTTTTAAATCCCCTTTTAAGTATGAAAAATGAATACATTTTAATACCTCCTAGATCTACATTTTGAATCCTTTCTTATCCAAAAAAAGGATTTGAAAAGGCGTATTAAATTGGCATTAAACAGAATACAAACATTTCATACATTTCAATACACTTTGTAACATTCAAAAGGAATCCATTTCTATCCCATTAAGGATTTTTATTTTGAATTCTCTCCAATCCGTAGACTATTTATCCGTCTAAGTCCTCTTTTAAGTATACAGAATTAATACATTTTAATACCTCCCAAATTCACATTTTCAATTCTTTCTTATCAAAAAAAAAGGATTTGAAAGGTGTATTAAATTTTCAATAAAAAGTATAAAAATATTCCATTCATTTGAATACACTTTTTGGCATTCAAAAGAAATCCATGTCTATGTCATTAAGGGGTTTTATATTTAATCCCCTTTAATCCATAAAATCTTTATCCTTTTGAATCCCCTTTCATGTATACAGAATGAATACATTTCATCCATTTCAATACACTTTGTGGCATTCAAAAGGAATCCCTTTCTATCCCATTAAGGGTTGTTATTTTGAATTCTCTTCAATCCATTAACTATTTATCCTTTTAAGTCCCCTTTTAATTATACAGAATTATAACATTTTAATACCTCCGAAATTCACATTTTCAATTCCTTCTTATCCGAAAAAAGGATTTGAAAAGGCGTATTAAGTTGTCATTAAAAAGTATATAAACATTCCATCCATTTCAATACACTTTGTGTCATTCAAAAAGAATCCATTTCTATACCATTAAGGGTTTTTTTAATCCACTTCAATCCATAAAATAATTATCCTTTTGAATCCTCTTCCAAGTATACAGAATAAATACATTTTAATACCTCCGAAATTTACATTTTCAATCCTGTCTTATCCAAAAAAAGGAATCCATTTCTATGTCATTAGAGGGTTTTATTTTTAATCCTCTTTAATCCATAAAAAACCATAAAACCTTTTGAATCCCCTTTCAAGAATACCGAATGAATACATTTTAATACCTTCGAGATCTACATTTTTAATCCTCTCTTATCCAAAAAAAGGATTTCAAAAAGCGTATGCAATTAGCATTAAAAAGTATATAAACATTCCATCCATAGAGTTTGTGGCATTCAAAAAAAAAATAATAATAAAATTACTTATCCTTTTAAATCCCCTTTTAAGTATGCAGAATGAATACATTTTAATACCTCCTAGATCTATATTTTGAATCTTTTCTTATCCAAAAAAGGATTTGAAAAGGCATAATAAATTGGCATTAAAAAGTATACAAACATTTCATCCATTTCAATACACTTTGTGACATTCAAAAGGAATCAATTTCTATCCCATTAAGGGTTTTTATTTTGAATTCTCTCCAATCCATAAACTATTTATCATTTTAAGTCCCTTTTTAAGTATACAGAATTAATGGGCAGTTCTTCAGAAAACCTGTGAAATGAGCTTCCCTTTTTTTTAAAAAATATAATATTAAAAAATAAGCTTTTTATTGTCTGTTAAAAAGAAAATGCTTTAATATTTTGCATAGACTATGTTTCCCAGAAAAAATACTCTGCCAATATATGGGCCCCTAAGCTCACACTAGGTACTATAGTTATAGTGTACGTGTGAGCTAATATAACTAAAAACTAAAATATATTTTATTCAACTCCAGACTAAATTACCTTTCGTTTGATACCACACAAGCCATGTTCTAAATTAAACTCAAATTTTTGAAATCTACCCCCACCCTTAAAAAAACAAGAACCAAAATGTATTTTGTTTAACTCCTGACTCAATTACCTTTCGTTCGATATTACACATGCCATATTTTCACGTAAACCCTAATTTTTGATATATACCCTCACCTTTTTTAAAAAAAACTAAAATGTATTTTGTTTAACTCCAGACTCAATTATCTTTCGTTTGATATCACGCACGCCATATTTTCACATAAACTCTAATTTTTGAAATATACACCCACCCTTTTATTTGGCTTGTGTTCGATGGATTTTGTTCATTTTTAAACGGGACCATCTCGACCCAAGACCCAGCCTAGGTACCAAATTTCATTGAAATCGGGCAAGCCGTTTTTAAGTTATGCGTGTTGGTGGTTACAGACAGACATACATAGATACAGACAGACAGACATACAGACAGACAGACGGCGAAACAAAAAAGTTTCAAAATCATCTGAAACGCAAAGATATATAATATATATAATATAATATAAAATTTTAAATTCGGAGCAACTTTTTTTATCTTGAAAAAATTAGGATCGCCATAGCTCACATTACTATAGTATAGTATATGTTTGAGCTAAAATGTATATTTTTGGAGAAAAAGTAAAAATAAGAAAAAGTGATTCAACAAAGCTGTTATGTTAACAAAGCTGATAAATTACTTAGAAAATATATGTAGTGAACAAATTTTACATAAAAAAGTCATAACAAAACAAAAAAAACTACTTTTTATCAAAAAACACAGCAAAAATAGAAGAATTTTTAAAAAAAGTATATTAACGAAACTGAGGTCAAGTTAACAAAGCTGATAAATTACTTAGAAAATATATATTGCAAAGCTTATTGTATTTAAATATCTCATAACTAAATTTAAAAAACTACTACTACCAAATAAACAAAAATAATTATAATGAACAAAAAACCTAAAACCTATTATTTTCAAATTTTTAATCTCTTCTTAAACCACTTAAATCTAAATGAGCAACAATATAAAAAGTTAATCTACAGATAATGGTTTGATGCTTTCGTTGGGAACTTGTTAAAACTATTTGGTTTTCACTCTCTCCAACGTCGATCACATGGATACGAATGATCCCCGTCTGGAACACGTTATGACAATCAGGAACAAGTGATCCATGCCAATCCACGTCCGGTTTCGGCCTTTTGGGCCATCCTCAGGTGAATGTAGGCGATAGCTCCGTGTAGAGCATAAGTTGTGTGAAACCAACAGAAACAACTACTCAGAGGGAAAATACTCCTACCCGTATTAAATTATACTGATGGTTGGATGCTTTTGTTGGGAACTTGTTAAAACTGTTTGGTTTTCACTCTCTCCAACGTCGATCACAAGGATACGAATGATCCCCGTCTGGAACACGTTCTGATAAGGAACAAGTGTTCCATGATCCCCATCATACATTCTCTAGATTTTGCTTTTTTTTCATCTGCACCCTTTTTTGTGTCTTTCCTTTTTTTGCCATTTTTCTAGAAATCAAAAAATTAATGTTTATAAAAAAGTTTATGTCAAAAAAATGTACCTATTTTTTAAGCTTTTATAAAATTTACTAACTTTTATTCACACTTTGTTGATATTCCGATATCATAATAATAAAAGCGATGACCGCCTTGTAATACAGTCGAACCTCTCTAACTCGAACCTCTATAACTCGAACCGTTTAAGTGGTTCTGCACCTCAGACTAACAAATTGATTAATCTAAGTTCTACACTTTTTATATGAATTTTAACCTCTTTAACTCGAATTTCTATAAGTCGAACTCTCCATAACTCAAACTGATTTGGTTGTCCCTTGAAGTTCGAGTTATAGAGGTTCGACTGTAATTTTGACCATGATTTTTTGATAAGATATGTTATTACATTTATTATTGTTTGAAAAAATGTTAATTCACTATAACTAGCAAAGAAATGCAATGGTAAGTAAACCCAACCCAACCTGACCCAAGCTACCGTTAATTGACTTTTTGTGTTAACGAAAAGGGCCGAAACGTTTCAACTGTCGTTTCTGCCTAATAATTGACCCAAATAATTCGAAAATACTTTTTATTTTTTTGCTACCTAAGCTTTTTCAGTAAATTATACTATAATATTCAACTTTGTTAACACATCCTCAGCTTTGTTACCACCAGTATTAACAAAGCTGATATTAACGGAGCTGAGGAATCTATTCATATTTCCTGTCTAACTCCTTGAAAACAAAATGTTGGGATCTGTTTTTTTGCCCTGTTTTTTATTACGTTTTGCGCATTATTAAGTCACATTTAGATTATTTAAGACATTTTTTGTATTGTCAGGAACTTGACAACAAAGTTGAGAAAGTGTGCTTGTCACTTACCTGTTTTGTCACTTCAAAATTAAAAAAAAAAACACCAACACTTCACAGCGTCCACCTGCTTCTTGACAGCGAAGAATGTGACTAAAGTAAATGAAACAATGCAATGGCGGCTGCTTGTGTTGCCATATATGGATTTTAGTGTGATTTAAAAATTGGTAACAAAGCTGATGAAAAGAGGGTGTGACAACGATATTATTTTTAAAAAATCAGAGTGTCTTTTGTTGAATATTATTATTTTGGCTCAAAATAGTTTTTTTTTTAGTTGATCTTGTTAGAACTTAACTATATTAATGTAAATCATTAACCATAACTTTAAAAAATAAGTCGGAATGTGCTCACTTTGGGGTTGTGACATTAACAAAGCCTGAGACCTCAGCTACTGTTAATACAGCAAAAATCCTTAATAATTAAAATATTTTTTTCTTTTTTTGGTGAGGTAGCAGATTAGATTGCATTTTATCCTATTTTAAATTAAAAAGTAGGTTTCTGCTTCAAAAAATTAGATATTTACCCCTGTGACACTGATTCACAGCTTTTCTGAAGAACTGCCCTAATACATTTTAATACCTCCCAAATTCACATTTTCAATTCTTTCTTATCCAAAAAAAGGATTTGAAAAGGTGTATTAAATTGTCATTAAAAAGTATATGAACATTTCATCAATTTCAATACACTTTGTGTCATTCAAAAAGAATCCATTTCTATACTATACCCTCCAATCCATTAAATAATTATCCTTTTAAAACCCCTTTCAAGTACAGTATACAGAATAAATACATTTTAATACCTCCGAAATTTACATTTTTCCCATATGCACAAAGGATCCGTTCTTAAAACTGAATAATTTTTGAGACTTAATCTCTTGTTGTTTTTGTACAATTTACGTTTTTGTTAACATTACGGCTTATGAGAAATCAGTTTGTTTGTCCTACGGAAGATATCTTAGATTGGATCATATGTTTTGCTAGACAGCCCTATAAGTACCTAGTTAAACAAAAAAAAATAATAACACCAACCAAATACCTAACCTAGAAAAATGTTTCCATTTGTAGATTGGCAATAACTCCAAAAAACTTTTGTTCTTATTTTTTCTATCCTACCCATGTATACAATTTATACAGGGGGTACCATAATTAGCAGAACACCTCAATATATTAGAAACTAGCAGTTTTCAAAAAACTGTTAAACAGGAGATTTTTACGGTTAATTCTTAACTGAAAAATTTCTCTGGATTAAGTTCAAAGCTTCTCTCAAAACTCTCCTTTTAAACATTTTTCTAACTGCTAGTTTCCTATTTATATATAAGTATACATATTATATAGTTTCTTATTTATGTTCTGCTATTTATGGTGCAAAAAATAATAAAGAAGAGGACAGATTCAAATTAACCAACCTTTAATTCATAATTTCTATTCACTTAGCTGAAAAACATCCTTAGCAAAATGGCACCATAAATACTATCCTTGATTTAAAATTCATATAAACACTATCCTTGAAGCTGAGCCACAATAGACCCGATAGTAGTCAGAGTAGAAGGGCTCCAAGGCCCATTCACATATGAATCATCCTTGAACCTCTACCAAATGGAAAAAATGGTCTCATATAATGCGTACTGTGAGAGGAAGTTCACTGGAATGTCCCTATTAAAACAAAACTTATGACTTGACTTGTTCTAAGCTAATGTTTTAAGCAATAATCACCTACCAAAAGTCTCTAGCTCACTGAGAAGTATAAAAAATATCTGTTGCAAGATTTAAAAAGTTAGGTAAAGATTCAAGTTAAAAGAAAATTTTTTGATATAATTTTTCTCAAAATTTATTAAATAAAAAAAAATAAAAAATGCTTTTATATAAAACACTCCAGAACTAAAATAATATTTGTATTTGTAAACTAATTTATGGTAAAATTGACTGCTAAGAACCTTTCTGATTTCTCTTATACATCTAGTTTATAAATAGGCACTTAACTACCCTCCTTTCGAAGTAGGGGCCTTACAGAACACACGGATTCGAAATGAAATTTAAAACAACGTACCTGGCCAAACCGATCTGGCAATCCAAAAAACACAAGACCAAATTGAAAACTCAAGAAAAAGGAAAAACCTTAGAGTAATAATAATATATACTCTGAGGGAAAAACTGAAAAACATTCATTTCATTGATTTTAGCACGCAAATATTGACATAACCACAGATTAGGTAAATAAGGACGTAGTCACCCAACCAATATGAATAACACCACCATGTCTATGGTGTATTCGAAGAGGAGCCGCTCAAAAATTAATAAAATATAATTTGAAAAAGTGACACTATTTTTAAAGGATTCCGAATGGCTCCCCCCGATGCGAAGATTTTTTTTGGTATTTTCCACATATTTCATTAATAAAAACATAAAATACGGCAGTGGCGTATATAGAAAAACAACACAGTTTTGGGGGCTCTGGTACAAAATAGCGTGGACAAAATGGCGCAGGACAAAATAGCGCAGGACAAAATAACGCAGGACAAAATAGCTCAGGACAAAAAGGCGCAGGACAAAATAGCGCAGGACAAAATGGCGCAGGACAAAATAGAGCATGTCAAAATAGCGCATGTCATAAATGCCAACTCGATTTGCCCTGTCCAGCCGAAGTGGACCAAGGGCGAGGATAGGTTAGGTTAGTATCCCAACCTGACCCGGTTAGTTTTTTTACAAAAAAAAACTTGCCTGAACAGATCAGGTAAGTTTTTTTTTGTAAATAAACCTAACCGGTTCAGGTTGGGACACTAACCTAACCTATCCTCGGCCCCTGGTCCACTTCGGCTGGGGCAGTTTGAGTGATAAGGTTAGGCCTTCACTGTTTATTAAACTAACCAAGTAAGGTTAGGTTATTTTTTTAGTATCTCCGAGGATAGGTTAGGTTAGTATCCCCACCTAACCGGGTCAGGTTGGGATACTAACCTAACCTATCCTTGGCCCCTGATCCACTTCGGCTGGTGCAGTTTGAGTGATAAGGTTAGGCCTTCAATTTATATTAAACTAACCAAGTAAGGTTAGGTTATTTTTTTAGTATCTTTTTGAGATCTGCGCTATTTTGTCCTGCGCTATTTTGTCCCGGGCTACTTTGTCCCGCGCTATTTTGTCCTGCGCTATTTTGTCCTGTGCTATTTTGTCCTGCGCTATTTTGTCCCGCGCTATTTTGTCCTCGCTATTTTGTCCTGCGCTATTTTGTACCAGAGCCATTTTGGGGGGGGGGGGGCGAGACCCCCTGAGGCCGTAGTTTATGCTATTTTATGTTTGTATTCATGAAATATGTGGAAAATATCTAAAAAATCTTAGCTACGGGGGGGTTCGGTTCGGTTCGGTTCGGTTTCATAAAAAGTGATGTAAATGGATTGTTCTATAGCGTATTAGTATGTATTCAAATGTATTAGAAATGAATCCTTCTATGTTTATTCGGTTGCATTGAGAAAGGAAGGAATTAAAAAGTATTTATTGGTATAAATAATGATTACATAAAAGGTATTTAATTGGATTGCTTTAAAGAGTATAAATATGTATTCAAATATATAGAAAATGAATACTTGAAAAGTTCATTCAATTGTATGAATAAGGGAAGGTATTAAAAAGTATTCAACGGTATAAACAATGAATTCATAAAAAGTCATTTAAATGGATTGTTTTATAGCGTATTAGTATGTATTCAGATGTATTAAAAATGAATCCTTTTATGTTTATTCGGTTGTATTGAGAAAGGAAGGAATTAAAGTGTATTCATTGGTATAAATAATGATTACATAAAAAGGTATTTAATTGGATTGCTTTAAAGAGTATAAATATGTATTCAAATATATAGAAAATAATTACTTGAAAAGTTCATTCAATTGTATTGATAAAGGAAGGTATTGAAAAGTTTTCAACGGGATAAATAATGAATTCATAAAAAGTCATTTAAATGGATTATTCCATGGCGTATTAGTATGTATTCAAATGTATTCAAAGTGAATCCTTCTATGTTTATTCGCTTGCATTGAGAAAGGAAGGAATTAAAAAGTATTCATTGGTATAAATAATGATTACATAAAAAGGTATGTAATTGGATTGCTTTAAATAGTATAAATATGTATTCAAATATATAGAAAATGAATACTTGAAAAGTTCATTCAATTGTATTGATAAAGGAAAGTATTAAAAAGTATTCAACAGAATAAATAATGAATTCATAAAAAGTCATTTAAATGGATTGTTCTATAGTGTATTAGTACGTATTCAAATGTATTAAAAATGAATCCTTCTATGTTTATTCACTTGCATTGAGAAAGGAAGGAATTAAAAAGTATTCATTGGTATAAATAATGATTACATAAAAAGGTATTTAATTGGATTGCTTTAAAGAGTATAAATATGTATTCAAATATATAGAAAATGAATACTTGAAAAGTTCATTCAATTGTATTGATAAAGGAAGGTATTAAAAAGTATTCAACAGGATAAATAATGAATTCATAAAAAGTCATTTAATTGGATTGGTCTATAGTGTATTAGTACGTATTCAAATGTATTAAAAATGAATCCTTCTATGTTTATTCGCTTGCATTGAGAAAGGAAGGAACTAAAAAGTATTCATTGGTATAAGTAATGATTACATAAAAAGGTATTTAATTGGATTGCTTTAAAGAGTATAAATATGTATTCAAATATATAGAAAATGAATACTTGAAAAGTTCATTCAATTGTATTGATAAAGGAAAGTATTAAAAAGTATTCAACAGGATAAATAATGAATTCATAAAAAGTCATTTAAATGGATTGTTCTATAGTGTATTAGTACGTATTCAAATCTATTAAAAATGAATCCTTCTATGTTTATTCGCTTGCATTGAGAAAGGAAGGAATTAAAAAGTATTCATTGGTATAAATAATGATTACATAAAAAGGTATGTAATTGGATTGCTTTAAATAGTATAAATATGTATTCAAATATATAGAAAATGAATACTTGAAAAGTTCATTCAATTGTATTGATAAAGGAAAGTATTAAAAAGTATTCAACAGGATAAATAATGAATTCATAAAAAGTCATTTAAATGGATTGTTCTATAGTGTATTAGTACGTATTCAAATGTATTAAAAATGAATCCTTGTATGTTTATTCGGTTGTATTGAGAAAGGAAGAAATTAAAAAGTATTCGTTGGTATAAATAATGATTACATAAAAATATATAGAAAATGAATACTTGAAAAGTTCTTTCAATTGTATTGATAAAGGAAGGTATTAAAAAGTATTCAACAGGATAAATAATGAATTCATAAAAAGTCATTTAAATGGATTGTTCTATAGCGTATTAGTATGTATTCAAATGTATTAAAAATGAATCCTTCCATGTTTATTCGGTTGCATTGAGAAAGGAAGGAATTAAAAAGTATTCATTGGTATAAATAATGATTACATAAAAAGGTATTTAATTGGATTGCTTTAAAGGGTATAAGTATGTATTCAAATATATAAAAAATGAATACTTGAAAAGTTTATTCAATTGTATTGATAAAGGAAAGTATTAAAAGTATTCAACAGGATAAATAATGAATTCATAAAAAGTCATTTAAATGGATTGTTCTATAGCGTATTAGTATGTATTCAAATGTATTAAAAATGAATCCTTCTATGTTTATTCGCTTGCATTGAGAAAGGAAGGAATTAAAAAGTATTCATTGGTATAAATAATGATTACATAAAAAAGTATGTAATTGGATTGCTTTAAATAGTATAAATATGTATTCAAATATATAGAAAGTGAATACTTGAAAAGTTCATTCAATTGTATTGATAAAGGAAGGTATTGAAAAGTATTCAACGGGATAAATAATGAATTCATAAAAAGTCATTTAAATGGATTGTTCTATAGCGTATTAGTATGTATTCAAATGTATTAAAAATGAATCCTTCTATGTTTATTCGGTTGTATTGAGAAGGGAAGGAATTAAAAAGTATTCATTGGTATAAATAATGATTACATAAAAAGGTATTTTTGGATTGCTTTAAAGATTATAAATATGTATTCAAATATATAGAAAATGAATACTTGAAAAGGTCATTCAACTGTATTGATAAAGGAAGGTATTGAAAAGTATTCAACGGGATAAATAATGAATTCATAAAAAGTCATTTAAATGGATTATTCCATAGCGTATTAGTATGTATTCAAATGTATTAAAAATGAATCCTTGTATGTTTATTCGGTTGTATTGAGAAAGGAAGAAATTAAAAAGTATTCGTTGGTATAAATAATGATTACATAAAAAGGTATTTAATTGGATTGCTTTAAAGAGTATAAATATGTATTCAAATATATAGAAAATGAATACTTGAAAAGTTCATTCAATTGTATTGATAAAGGAAGGTATTAAAAAGTATTCAACAGGATAAATAATGAATTCATAAAAAGTCATTTAAATGGATTGTTCTATAGCGTATTAGTATGTATTCAAATGTATTAAAAATGAATCCTTCTATGTTTATTCGGTTGCATTGAGAAAGGAAGGAATTAAAAAGTATTCATTGGTATAAATAATGAGTACATAAAAAGGTATTTAATTGGATTGCTTTAAAGGGTATAAATATGTATTCAAATATATAGAAAATGAATACTTGAAAAGTTCATTCAATTGTATTGATAAAGGAAAGTATTAAAAAGTATTCAACAGGATAAATAAATAATGAATTCATAAAAAGTCATTTAAATGGATTGTTCTATAGCGTATTAGTATGAATTCAAATGTATTGAAAATGAATCCTTCTATGTTTATTCGCTTGCATTGAGAAAGGAAGGAATTAAAAAGTATTCATTGGTATAAATAATGATTACATAAAAAGGTATTTAATTAGATTTCTTTAAAGAGTATAAATATGTATTCAAATATATAGAAAATGAATACTTGAAAAGTTCATTCAATTGTATTGATAAAGGAAGGAATTGAAAAGTATTCAACGAGATAAATAATGAATTCATAAAAAGTCATTTAAATGGATTGTTCTATAGCGTATTAGTATGTATTCAGATGTATTAAAAATGAATCCTTTTATGTTTATTCGGTTGTATTGAGAAAGGAAGGAATTAAAAAGTATTCATTGGTATAAATAATGATTACATAAGAAGGTATTTAATTGGATTGCTTTAAATAGTATAAATATGTATTCAAATATATAGAAAATGAATACTTGAAAAGTTCATTCAATTGTATTGATAAAGGAAGGTATTGAAAAGTATTCAACGGGATAAATAATGAATTCATAAAAAGTCATTTAAATGGATTATTCTATAGCGTATTTGTATGTATTCAAATGTATTAAAAATGAATCCTTCTATGTTTATTCGGTTTCATTGAGAAAGGAAGGAATTAAAAATTATTCATTGGTATAAATAATGATTACATAAAAAGGTATTTAATTGGATTGCTTTAAAGAGTAATGTATTCAGATGTATTAAAAATGAATCCTTTTATGTTTATTCGGTTGTATTGAGACAGGAAGGAATTAAAAAGTATTCATTGGTATAAATAATGATTACATAAAAAGGTAAAATATATCGAAAATGAATACTTGAAAAGTTCATTCAATTGTATTGATAAAGGAAGGTATTGAAAAGTATTCAACGGGATAAATAATGAATTCATAAAAAATCATTTAAATGGATTATTCTATAGCGTATTAGTATGTATTCAAATGTATTAAAAATGAATCCTTCTATATTTATTCGGTTGCATTGAGAAATGAATTAAAAAGTATTCATTGGTATAAATAATGATTACATAAAAAGGTATTTAATTGGATTGCTTTAAAGAGTATAACTATGTATTCAAATATATAGAAAATGAATACTTGAAAAGTTCATTCAATTGTATTGATAAAGGAAGGTATTGAAAAGTATTCAACGGTATAAATAATGAATTCATAAAAGGTCATTTAAATGGATTGTTTTATAGAGTATTAGTATGTATTCAGATGTATTAAAAATGAATCCTTTTATGTTTATTCGGTTGTATTGAGAAAGGAAGGAATTAAAAATTATTCATTGGTATAAATAATGATTACATAAAAAGGTATTTAATTGGATTGCTTTAAAGTGTATATATATGTATTCAAATATATAGAAAATGAATACTTGAAAAGTCATTCAATTGTATTGATAAAGGAAGGTATTGAAAAGTATTCAACGGTATAAATAATGAATTCATAAAAAGTCATTTAAATGGATAGGTTTCAAAAGATATTGAGAAGTATTTAAATGTATAAAAAATGAATTCAGAATTTGGTATATACATGTAACCAAAACAGTTTTGGATAAAAAAGTATTGGTTGAAATAAATTCTGAATACCTATCCTCTGCTCAGGGAATTGAACAGGATACATAGTTATTAAAAGGTATAAAAACTGAATACTTTTTAATGCCATTGAATCCATTATTTTTTATAGGGTAGTCCAAACAAAGGCTCTACTGAGGAAAACCGTTGTAGCATATACACTTCATATACATAATACTCCAAATCTAAATGTAACTGTAGATATACATTACTTGTTTTGTTACAGTATCAAAATTAATTAAAACTTAATTCTAATACAGATACTCATGGGGGTGTAGAACTTGTCAATTTGTAACCCATGGCAACTTTCATTTCATTACGAAATAAAAATATTAAGCACATATTAATTAAGAATAAGTTTGTCTTTATCGCAGACCAATGTGTGGGATTTGTAAAGGATAGACTGATACAGTTTTTTCTGTATGTGTAAAAATCCGCTCATTTTGTATATGTGGCACCCTTAAGCATATTATTAAAGTATATATATTTTAAAAACAAAAATCAATACTTCTCTGACTCAAGCATTATAAAATATTTAAGATGGTGGTCGATTAGGGATTAAAAAATTGAAAATAAAAATCAAGAATGGGCGCAATCAATAGCTATTGGGGTCCTATTAATATGGTAAAAGTACCGACCCTTTTAATTTTTGACTATTTTGTAAGAATTTTACTCACATTACATACCTTTTACGTCATTTTGACAATGTCCCTAAAAGGAAGGGGGTCGGGGTTTTTACTATGTTTAATGGGACGCCAATTTTGATTGCCTCATTCTTGATTTTTATTTTAAATTTTTTAATCCCTAATCGACCGCCATCTTAAATATCTTATAATGCTTGAGGGTCAGACCGACAGCAACCGGATTCCTCAAGCCCTTGCTTGGACTATCAACACCAGCAAAATTGTCTATTAAATATTAAGTAAAACCTACCTAGAAATAAAATTTCGGACTTGCATTGTCTTTATTTATTTTAAAACACGACGTTTCGGTTAGTAAGTATCTCTAACCGTTATCAAGTGTAAACTAAACAATCTAGTCTCTAGGCTACTACTTATACTACTGGATGCTGGGACGGACACGAAAAGACCTCGGACTGCTGATAGGTACTCTAACCGGACATAACCGGTTGAGGAAGCACATGACACGTATAGGAGTCGAGAATGACCCTACCTGCCCAGCCTGTGGACAGGAAGAAAAGACATCAAGACACCTCGTGGCAGAATGCGAGGCCTACGCAAGGATGAGACAACAGGCACTCGGAGCGCCAACTCTGAGCGAGGAAGAACTGCACATGCTCAAATGGGCAGACTTACTGGACTTTGTAAAGAGAACAGGAAGGCCCAATGAGTTACCCGACCATCAAAGGGAAGTGCAGAGAGTGGGTTAAGGGACAGACTTGGGGCATGGCAAAAAGGGCCTACTCTGGCCTACTAGTCAGACCTGCGGGTCAACCCCCCCCCACTACTACTACTACTACTACTTATACTACTTGGTGTGCAGTCAGGTGTGACGGCCCGCCCCCTTTTTTAATCCTAAGACGCCTGTTTTCCTTAAGGAGTGGTTTCCATATGTTTGGTATGTCCGTGCTTGGTTGACTGAAAACTTCTTTATTCTGCATTATAAACGCAGCTTCAATAAACTTTCGTTTCCGCCAATGCGACTCCTTATGTAAAACTTTAGCTTCTGACCATTGAATCCTGTGATCATTTGACCATGCATGATCTGCTAAACCGGATTTTTCAATATCCCCTAATTGGGTACGTTTTAGATTTACTCTAACCTGAAGAGGGCGTTTCGTTTCACCTACATATGATTTACCACACTCACACGGGATTTAGTAAATACATTCCTTATTATTTGAGGGATTGTCTGGTTTTGTTTTAGTTACAAAACTTCTTATCGTATTTCCCGAAGAAAATACTGTTTTTATATTATAGTGTTTAGCTATTCGTCTTATGTTTTCTGAAATCCCTTGAACATATGGAATGTTAATAACACCTAACGGATTATTATTTTGAGAATTTGGTACAGTTGGTTTGTTTTTAATTTTAAATATCGTTGAGTTTATTAATTTCTCGGAATAACCATTCTGTTGTAAGTCCTTTTTAATGTTGTCAATTTCTGTGGTTAATTCTCCATTATTACTACAAATATTTACGACTCTTAAATACAAACTTCTTATAACTCCTTGTTTTGTTGCAACAGAATGATTAGACTTAAAATTTAGGTACTGTCTCGTGTGTGTAGGTTTCCTATATACAGTGGTTTGAAAGTTTCTGTCTAATCGTGTGACAAGAACATCCAAAAAAGGTAGGGCCGAATCTTTTTCAATTTCCATGGGGCACTTGATTGTTGGTCGAATACCGTTTAAATGGCGTAGAAAATTCTGTAGTTCGTCATCATTTTCCGGCCATATAATAAATGTGTCATCCATGTATCGTAGCCATAGTTTTGGTTTGACTCTTGCTTGCATGGTCCTCGAACCACTCCATGTAGATGTTTGCTACCACTGACGAAAGAGATGAACCCATTGGGAGTCCAGTATTTTGAGCGTAAAACTTATCTTTCACTTGAAAGTAAGAGTTACGGAGACAGAGTTCCAAAAGATCCATCACCCCCTCCACAGATAACGTTGTTCTCGCGTGAAGTGTATTATCAGTTTGTAATTTGTTTTTGATGATACTGAGTGACTCATTTATTTGCACGTTGGTGTACAGACTTTCTACATCAAAACTTACAAATCTATCGCCGGGATCTAATTCGATACCTTTTAAAACCTCGACAAAATGTTCCGAGTTTTTGACAAAAGATTCGGACTTACCTTGTAGTGGTTGAATTATGTCCAACAAAAACCTCGACAAAGTGCTGGTCGGTGAGTCCCTGGAGCTGGTAATTGGTTCTTATGGATCTTTGGTAATCCATAAAAATGTGGTGCCTTACTGTGGTGTGGAGTCAGGCGGGATCTAACAGCGTCCGGGATATTTTCAGCATACTTCTTCAAAGTCCTGTAGATGCGTCCTTCTATGGTGGTGGTTGGATCTTTGGGTAGTTGCTTGTAGTCTCCTGTAGGAAAGGGAGAGAACGTGAAAGGGTAATATTTTAAGTATATTTAGGCTACTATATTTATGTCTTACAATATATTTATGGTCATGGAAATGACCCTGTCGAAGTTGAATTTTACTAACCTACTCATATACGTATATGCTTTTGCATTTTAGCACCAATCAAACGGCGATGTTCGTAGTTGCGTTGGCAAAACTTATACCTACATATCTTTTTGGAAAGAAGAACAGCCGAAAATCATTTACTAAATTTTTTTTATATCTACTTTAGTTTACAAAATATGGGCAAAAATAAAATTTTTCAAAAATTGAAAAACCAGTTGTTTTATTTTATATCTTGTTTAGTTTTTGAGATATGCAAATAATGCAAATATACTGCATAATCTACTTGCTAATAGAAATACAACAGTGAAAAAATTGTTCTATCTCTTGCCGTTGCCGAGATAAGGTAGATTTAAATTCAAATATTTAAGAGGGATAAGAGGGGGAATGACTAGAGGGGTAGGCGGCCAAGATAGATTTTTATTATTGGGAGGCATTCTAAATTGCGACAAAATACTTCAAATGTAGACTAGGCTCGATTTTGTCATATATCTTAATGACTATCATATAGGAAACATGCCTAGTTTTGGCGTAATGGCTTCAATCAAACAGTGCTATTGCTATCTCAAGACCTCATAGATATATACCTTTTTGAAAAGAGCGAAAACGGTGGAAAAATATTTGTACAAACATTTTTTTGTATCTGGTGTGGTTTAGAAAATATAGAGAAAAATAAAAAAGTTGGTTTTTTAAAAATACAAATTTTTTTAAATATCTTGTTTAGTTTTTGAGATATGCAATAGAGCGTTAATACATCATATAATCTAGAGATCACTACACAAACAACAGTGAAAAAAATTTTGTTCTATCACTGCTGGTTACTGAGATATTAAAGAATCAATTTTAAGGGGCTGAAAGGGGGTTGTAACAGGGGCCTGTGTGTGACAGTGGTACTGTCACCTCAAGTGGCCAAGGCTTAAATGTTGTAAGCTACCAACTTAGGCTACAACTTATATAAATTATAAGTGATTAAATGTTACTATATGTTATTAAATTTACACCATCTCGAAAGGGAATTTGACGGTTCTTGGAGGAAAAGTATGCTATAAACGTTTTTCTCAAATGTATAACTAATGTAGGATAATCATACATACCTTTTCAATTTTCTTCTTGTAGCTTCACACTTTCACTTCTTATATTTATTAGTTCAATATCGACTTTTTACTACTATTAAACTTTTGTATTCAAATATTTACACTTCTTAAACTTTTAGGTTTTATAAACCTTTTATATATTTGTTGTAAATATATATATTTATCAACATCTTAAACGTTGATTGAATGAGTGAAACTATTCAATCAACTGTTTAATTTACTTAATATTACTGCTTAGGTTTGGGATATGTTATTAATTAAAAATGTCGATTTTAGGGCAACGAATGGTTTGTATTTTGTTGATAAAAAACCATAAAACAGTTAAACACATTATTTCAAAACACTGGAAACAGTAATAATAAATGACTTTAAAATCAATAAACTCCAAAAGAAAAGACTAAAATAATTATGAATAATAAAGATAATAGCTTATACAAAGTTAAAACAATTGACAAATTTCCCCAGTTGAAATAAAACCCCCCTTAAGAAGTGTGAATGAAAGCGTAACGTACTAGGCGAAACGCGACTAAAAAGTGACGTCTCTGACGACTTTCGAAAGTTTCCCGTCTCAGTTAAAGCGACCCTGCGCTTGAAGGGACAAATATCTTGGCGTTGATTGGCTAGAATTCTACTCCCTTTCGCCTTGGCGAGAAAGAGATAGACTGCGCTTTAAGCGCTCCTCTAAGAGTCAAAATAACAATGCAAGCCAGACTTAAAAACCCGTTAGAAAGTAAAATTACACAGTGTGTTTTTTTTTAATTGAAAATAGTTTAAAATTTGTTTCCAGTTACAAAATAAGAATTATTTTGATGTTAGTGGCTCAAAGGACATATTAGCCGAATACAACTTTTATTAAAATACGGCGAACCTGAAAATATGCCTAAAAACAAGTCGCCGAGTTGCCATAAATTTTACTTAATCTTAACCTAGTCTTGCATATAATTAATGCTTGTTGATGTCAAAACAATATTTAAATAAAAATCTTTAAAAACTTATAAATGGCAAAAATACCATTTATATTCAAATCCCGTTTTGTTACATTACTCCCCCCTGATTAAGTATAAACAATTTTTTTTAAACGCAAGTCGAAATAAAATGGTTTATAACAACAAGCATTAAGTAGTGTAGACAACATAAATCTAAACTAAAACTATAACGCTCTTCGTTTCCATTTTTCTTCTCTGGATATCTGATGGTCAACAAACATTCTGGCTGGAAAAACGTGAAGTTCCATTCTGGAACAAAACAGCAACACTGGATCAGGTACAACATCTTAGATCAGCTAGTCAGCAACAAACATGGTGAACGATCAGTAGATTCCAAACAATACTGAAAGAATCAGAATATCAGTGCAGCTTAATAACAACGATCACTTAAATTAAATGAGGGCAAAATAAAATTGACAAATAAACCGAGAAATATATAAAAATATATAATTTTAACGCACATTGTTCGAAAACTACCATACTAAGGTATATATTATATACACGCTTTTGCAGAAATTTGTGGAGACAAAAAAAAATGATTTAAGTTAACGTAAATAAATTAAGGGAGTCTCCAAACCAAACCGTTTCCTTCATAGTGTTAAACAAACACTTCCACATTGGCCATCTTTGAAACTAAGGGTGAACAGCAGACTCTGTATTGAATTTGGAAAGAAGTGTCCAATTGCAGGTTTGCACAGCGACGGTAAGAAGACGTCGATTGTATTGATGATGGCTGCTTGGCAGATCTATTGACTTTAATGGTGGAATGGCTGCTTGGTTGATTAAACTGTTTGTGGAAGAAATTTGTTGGATGGTTGACAGCACTTTGCAATAGCTGACCTAAAAATAAAATAATTTTAATGCAAGAAAAACAATGTTTTCAATAACAATAAACCAACCTTATGTAAAACAAAATCAATTGTTTAAAAAAAATATATATATATATTATTTAAATAAAAAAAAATTGAAAATTTTTGATTTTATGATTATATCTCATAAATAAGTTTTAGGTGAACTAAAACTAGTTGTACGGGAAAGAACCTACAAAAGGTTGTCTAACCCAAAAAACGTGTTGGCATAAAAAACAAAATTTAAAACAAAGATACAAGTAAGAAATTACAAACACTAACTGAAATATTAAAATTAATTATTTTAAAACTTTAAAGTATATTTATAACGAATAAAAAAAAAAAAAATTCATATACCTTAAGACAAAATTAATTTACAATAACGAGAAAAAAAAACGTTTAGTTGACAATATTTGAAAAAAAATTTAAGTTGGTTTATTGTTTTCAGTGTAATAAAAAAAAACAACCCTACCAGGTTAACACAATGAACTTTAAAACAAACATGGAATACTCTATCGAAGCAAAAACAAATCAGATAAAAATAACTCATGTGATCGAAAGAACAACTGAAAAAAATACAAGTTAGCAAAAACAAACACAAAATGATACAAAAACTGAAATACAAGTTTTTATCATAGTTAAGATTTTAATGATACAAAAAAATTTAAATTTTATAAAAAAAATCAAATAGAACAGATAGAATAATCTCAAATGAAACAAATCCACATAGATTTTTTTTTAAGTAGAACAAATCCAAATATAATATTTTTTATTAGAACAAATCAAATACCAATAAAAAATAAATCAATAAAAAAAAAATTCATGAACAAATGAAAATAGAACAAATCCAGCCAGATGAATATACACATTTTCAAAATCACTTGGAATAAAGCTCCTCCTAGAATTTTTACAGTTTTTCCGAATTTTCCTTCTAAATTTTTTTTTTCCTGAAACATTACCTGTTTCAATTTAAACTTTCTTTTCCATAGATCTTGCTACATATTTTTTCTTTAAACGTGAAAAAATATTTTTCCTTTTAAATTGATTTTCGGTGTGATTTTAGTATGTTTCAAAATGATATGTTTGGTTTTTCATTTTCTAATTAATTTCCATTTAATTTTATTTTACTTTCCAATAATTGTAAGCTGGTTTTACACAATTTTGAAAAACTTAGAACAGCAGCAAAACAAAGTAGGTTATTATTGATGTCATTGTTTGAAAATTAGACATCTTTGCTTCAAAATACTTGACTTAATGTAAGCAAATGTTTTTAAACTTGACCAATTTAGGTTTTTATCGAATCTCATGCGCACATAGGTTAGTAGAGTTTAAAAGCGCGCAAAAGGCTTCTAGAACCGATTTTCGTGTGCACTTCATTGCTAAAATGTAAGACACAATTTAAATTATTTCTTACACCCTAAGAATGCAAAATCGACTGGTCGTCCAAAAATCGTCGTGTGCAGGGGGTGGTGGGGGTAGTTTTTCCAAAAATTTGGAAAAATTTTTTTTTGCATTTTTTGAATCTATAAAGTGTGCTCATGACTCCACCAAAAGCATATAGTAATATTACTACCAGAAACATTTATTTTTCAATGTTGAAAATATCGTTCCCAATGCTTTTATATGGAGTTCCCTATTAAACAAGTGCTCGCCCTGAAAACGCGTATTTATAATAATGTATAACTTGTTATAACTCGAGAACCCTTTGCTTAATCAAAAAAACACCTTCTGTAAACTTTGTGTATCAAAGATCAGGGATCACAATGATTTTTGAAAAATGTCAATCGGACGCATAGTTTTTTTTTAAGTAGCAAAGAGTGAAGCCATGACGCGACGAACGCGGCAGACACTGACATGCGACGAAGGGTCAGATATGTTACAAATGCACGGCGGGCCAGGCGAAACGCGACTCTACGTCTTGAGACAAGTCGAGACACACATAAGTTCGTTTTTCGGTTAATTCTCGCGGTTACAGATGTTTAAGTTACTTACTTGGTTTTTTTCTTGTGAATTGCGTTATGTATAAATGTTGTGCTTGTGTGATTTGGCCGTGAAGGGCCAACTATCAAAGGCTAGGCGTGAAGAAAAGGGAAATTTAGTTCTATATTAGAATGTGACTTTCGGCCCTATGGGCCTCCAATTTATTTCTATATTAGTATGTAACTCTCGCCCCCCCTCCGAAGTGGACTATTTTTTTTAAATCAAGCTTTTAGGGTACCTCCCCCTCCACTTTTTTCAAAGTTGTGAAAAACGAAATTTTTTTCTATAAGAATCATAGCAATGTTGGTTTTATTGAGAAAACCAAAAACCAAATCGGAATCGGTTTAGTTGTTTTTGAGATATCAGCGTTTGTATGTAAAACTTTGAAGGGTCATATCTCAAACTATTTTTTTGCTCGACTTCCGGTGACTTGACAGCTCTTGACTGAACCTATTTCTACGGTAAAAATATTAATTTGTGGCTTTAGATGTCACCCACTTAGTGCATTGACGCGCAATAGGTCCCTGCGTTTTTAAAAAACAGCATTATTTTAAATTTCAATTATTTGCCTATATCTCGAGACGTCAAAATGAAAAATTTATAATAACTTTATCGATATGGCCTACGAAGATCTATAAACATCAGAGAAAAAAATGTTGATTAGTTTGGTACTTTTTGAGTTTTTGCCAAAGAACCATCAAAATTTGCCAAAAAGTGGTGCTACTTTAAAGTGTCATATTTTAAGACGCCGACAATGAATTTTCATTATCTCGACGGCGACAGATGCGTCCGTTAAAATTGTGTCTTCCAGGTGTAAACTAATTACGCTATGTCAAATTTTCTGTTTTGACATATTATGCTTATAGCGGGGAGTGGGGGGCTCATATCAAAAGTCTCGATTCTAATATAGTATTTAATGGGAGGCGCGTAGTTTCCCTTTCAAATATGGATTAAATATAAAAAACCTTAAATTGGTTATATTTTGACAATTTATATCTCAAAAACGATTTTGCTGCATCACTTCCGGTGACTTGATAGCCCTTGATTGAACCTATTTCTACGATAAAAAAATAAATTTATGTGGCTTTAGATGTCACCCACTTAGTGTATTGACGCGGAATAGGTCCCTGTGTTTTTCAAAAACAGAATTTTTTTAAATTTCAATTATTTTCCTATAGGCCTAAACAGAGACGTCAAAATGAAAAATTTATAATAAATTTAACGATAGGGCCTACCAAGATCTATAAAGATCAGAGAAAAATTTTTAGATTAGTTTGGTACTTTTTGAGTTTTTGTCAAAAAACCATCAAAATTTGCCAAAAAGTGGTGCTTCTTTGAAGAGTCATATTTTAAGACGCCGACAATTTATTTTAATTTTCTCGACGGCGCGGCGACAGATGCGCTATTGTGTAGGCTTGCAAAAAAAAACATAGTTTATTACCGTTAAAAGTGTGTCTTCCAGGTGTAAACTAATTACACCATGTCAAATTTTCAGTATTCACATATTATGCCTATAGCAGGGAGTGGGGCGCTCAAATCAAAAGTCTCGATTCCAATATAGAATTTCACGGGAGGCGCGTAGTTTCCCTTTCAAATATGGATTCCCGGAGGCCCGTAGGGCCGAGTCACATACTAATATAGTGAATATGGACTCCCGTAGGCCTGTAGGGCCGAGAGTCAAATACTAATATAGAAATAAATTGGAGTCCCGTAGGGCCGAGAGTCACATACTAATATAGAAATAAATTGGAGGACCCCGAGAGTCACATTCCAATATCAAATTTAACGGGAGGCGCGTAGTTTCAATTTCAAATATGGATTCCTGGAGGCCCGTAGGGCCGAGAGTCACATACTAATATAGACATAAATTGGAGGCCCTTAGGGCCGAGAGGCACATTATAATATGTAACGTGTCATTTTTACGTTTAAGGCAACGTTACATATTTGTTTATTCAGGTAAATAATCAAGGCTCTTCGACTCGTCTTTCTGTACACAAATTAAGGGTATTTTATATATATTCTGGAACAAAACAGCAACACTGGATCAGGTACAACATCTTAGATCAGCTAGTCAGCAACAAACATGGTGAACGATCAGTAGATTCCAAACAATACTGAAAGAATCAGAATATCAGTGCAGCTTAATAACAACGATCACTTAAATTAAATGAGGGCAAAATAAAATTGACAAATAAACCGAGAAATATATAAAAATATATAATTTTAACGCACATTGTTCGAAAACTACCATACTAAGGTATATATTATATACACGCTTTTGCAGAAATTTGTGGAGACAAAAAAAAATGATTTAAGTTAACGTAAATAAATTAAGGGAGTCTCCAAACCAAACCGTTTCCTTCATAGTGTTAAACAAACACTTCCACATTGGCCATCTTTGAAACTAAGGGTGAACAGCAGACTCTGTATTGAATTTGGAAAGAAGTGTCCAATTGCAGGTTTGCACAGCGACGGTAAGAAGACGTCGATTGTATTGATGATGGCTGCTTGGCAGATCTATTGACTTTAATGGTGGAATGGCTGCTTGGTTGATTAAACTGTTTGTGGAAGAAATTTGTTGGATGGTTGACAGCACTTTGCAATAGCTGACCTAAAAATAAAATAATTTTAATGCAAGAAAAACAATGTTTTCAATAACAATAAACCAACCTTATGTAAAACAAAATCAATTGTTTAAAAAAAATATATATATATTATTTAAATAAAAAAAAATTGAAAATTTTTGATTTTATGATTATATCTCATAAATAAGTTTTAGGTGAACTAAAACTAGTTGGACGGGAAAGAACCTACAAAAGGTTGTCTAACCCAAAAAACGTGTTTGCATAAAAAACAAAATTTAAAACAAAGATACAAGTAAGAAATTACAAACACTAACTGAAATATTAAAATTAATTATTTTAAAACTTTAAAGTATATTTATAACGAATAAAAAAAAAATAAAATTCATATACCTTAAGACAAAATTAATTTACAATAACGAGAAAAAAAAAACGTTTAGTTGACAATATTTGAAAAAAAATTTAAGTTGGTTTATTGTTTTCAGTGTAATAAAAAAAAACAACCCTACCAGGTTAACACAATGAACTTTAAAACAAACATGGAATACTCTATCGAAGCAAAAACAAATCAGATAAAAATAACTCATGTGATCGAAAGAACAACTGAAAAAAATACAAGTTAGCAAAAACAAACACAAAATGATACAAAAACTGAAATACAAGTTTTTATCATAGTTAAGATTTTAATGATACAAAAAAATTTAAATTTTATAAAAAAAATCAAATAGAACAGATAGAATAATCTCAAATGAAACAAATCCACATAGATTTTTTTTTAAGTAGAACAAATCCAAATATAATATTTTTTATTAGAACAAATCAAATACCAATAAAAAATCAATCAATAAAAAAAAAATTCATGAACAAATGAAAATAGAACAAATCCAGCCAGATGAATATACACATTTTCAAAATCACTTGGAATAAAGCTCCTCCTAGAATTTTTACAGTTTTTCCGAATTTTCCTTCTAAATTTTTTTTTTTCGTGAAACATTACCTGTTTCAATTTAAACTTTCTTTTCCATAGATCTTGCTACATATTTTTTCTTTAAACGTGAAAAAATATTTTTCCTTTTAAATTGATTTTCGGTGTGATTTTAGTATGTTTCAAAATGATATGTTTGGTTTTTCATTTTCTAATTAATTTCCATTTAATTTTATTTTACTTTCCAATAATTGTAAGCTGGTTTTACACAATTTTGAAAAACTTAGAACAGCAGCAAAACAAAGTAGGTTATTATTGATGTCATTGTTTGAAAATTAGACATCTTTGCTTCAAAATACTTGACTTAATGTAAGCAAATGTTTTTAAACTTGACCAATTTAGGTTTTTATCGAATCTCATGCGCACATAGGTTAGTAGAGTTTAAAAGCGCGCAAAAGGCTTCTAGAACCGATTTTCGTGTGCACTTCATTGCTAAAATGTAAGACACAATTTAAATTATTTCTTACACCCTAAGAATGCAAAATCGACTGGTCGTCCAAAAATCGTCGTGTGCAGGGGGTGGTGGGGGTAGTTTTTCCAAAAATTTGGAAAAAATTTTTTTTGCATTTTTTGAATCTATAAAGTGTGCTCATGACTCCACCAAAAGCATATAGTAATATTACTACCAGAAACATTTATTTTTCAATGTTGAAAATATCGTTCCCAATGCTTTTATATGGAGTTCCCTATTAAACAAGTGCTCGCCCTGAAAACGCGTATTTATAATAATGTATAACTTGTTATAACTCGAGAACCCTTTGCTTAATCAAAAAAACACCTTCTGTAAACTTTGTGTATCAAAGATCAGGGATCACAATGATTTTTGAAAAATGTCAATCGGACGCATAGTTTTTTTTTAAGTAGCAAAGAGTGAAGCCATGACGCGACGAACGCGGCAGACACTGACATGCGACGAAGGGTCAGATATGTTACAAATGCACGGCGGGCCAGGCGAAACGCGACTCTACGTCTTGAGACAAGTCGAGACACACATAAGTTCGTTTTTCGGTTAATTCTCGCGGTTACAGATGTTTAAGTTACTTACTTGGTTTTTTTCTTGTGAATTGCGTTATGTATAAATGTTGTGCTTGTGTGATTTGGCCGTGAAGGGCCAACTATCAAAGGCTAGGCGTGAAGAAAAGGGAAATTTAGTTCTATATTAGAATGTGACTCTCGGCCCTATGGGCCTCCAATTTATTTCTATATTAGTATGTAACTCTCGCCCCCCCTCCGAAGTGGACTATTTTTTTAAATCAAGCTTTTAGGGTACCTCCCCCTCCACGTTTTTCAAAGTTGTGAAAAACGAAATTTTTTTCTATAAGAATCATAGCAATGTTGGTTTTATTGAGAAAACCAAAAACCAAATCGGAATCGGTTTAGTTGTTTTTGAGATATCAGCGTTTGTATGTAAAACTTTGAAGGGTCATATCTCAAACTATTTTTTTGCTCGACTTCCGGTGACTTGACAGCTCTTGACTGAACCTATTTCTACGGTAAAAATATTAATTTGTGGCTTTAGATGTCACCCACTTAGTGCATTGACGCGCAATAGGTCCCTGCGTTTTTAAAAAACAGCATTATTTTAAATTTCAATTATTTGCCTATATCTCGAGACGTCAAAATGAAAAATTTATAATAGCTTTATCGATATGGCCTACGAAGATCTATAAACATCAGAGAAAAAAATGTTGATTAGTTTGGTACTTTTTGAGTTTTTGCCAAAGAACCATCAAAATTTGCCAAAAAGTGGTGCTACTTTAAAGTGTCATATTTTAAGACGCCGACAATGAATTTTCATTATCTCGACGGCGACAGATGCGTCCGTTAAAATTGTGTCTTCCAGGTGTAAACTAATTACGCTATGTCAAATTTTCTGTTTTGACATATTATGCTTATAGCGGGGAGTGGGGGGCTCATATCAAAAGTCTCGATTCTAATATAGTATTTAATGGGAGGCGCGTAGTTTCCCTTTCAAATATGGATTAAATATAAAAAACCTTAAATTGGTTATATTTTGACAATTTATATCTCAAAAACGATTTTGCTGCATCACTTCCGGTGACTTGATAGCCCTTGATTGAACCTATTTCTACGATAAAAAAATAAATTTATGTGGCTTTAGATGTCACCCACTTAGTGTATTGACGCGGAATAGGTCCCTGTGTTTTTCAAAAACAGAATTTTTTTAAATTTCAATTATTTTCCTATAGGCCTAAACAGAGACGTCAAAATGAAAAATTTATAATAAATTTAACGATAGGGCCTACCAAGATCTATAAAGATCAGAGAAAAATTTTTAGATTAGTTTGGTACTTTTTGAGTTTTTGTCAAAAAACCATCAAAATTTGCCAAAAAGTGGTGCTTCTTTGAAGAGTCATATTTTAAGACGCCGACAATTTATTTTAATTTTCTCGACGGCGCGGCGACAGATGCGCTATTGTGTAGGCTTGCAAAAAAAACATAGTTTATTACCGTTAAAAGTGTGTCTTCCAGGTGTAAACTAATTACACCATGTCAAATTTTCAGTATTCACATATTATGCCTATAGCAGGGAGTGGGGCGCTCAAATCAAAAGTCTCGATTCCAATATAGAATTTCACGGGAGGCGCGTAGTTTCCCTTTCAAATATGGATTCCCGGAGGCCCGTAGGGCCGAGTCACATACTAATATAGTGAATATGGACTCCCGTAGGCCTGTAGGGCCGAGAGTCAAATACTAATATAGAAATAAATTGGAGTCCCGTAGGGCCGAGAGTCACATACTAATATAGAAATAAATTGGAGGACCCCGAGAGTCACATTCCAATATCAAATTTAACGGGAGGCGCGTAGTTTCAATTTCAAATATGGATTCCTGGAGGCCCGTAGGGCCGAGAGTCACATACTAATATAGACATAAATTGGAGGCCCTTAGGGCCGAGAGGCACATTATAATATGTAACGTGTCATTTTTACGTTTAAGGCAACGTTACATATTTGTTTATTCAGGTAAATAATCAAGGCTCTTCGACTCGTCTTTCTGTACACAAATTAAGGGTATTTTATAGAGCTAGGTTTGGAGGTTATATAGTGTCCAAAAAGTTACCTTATAAAGGAGATATTCCATCGAATTACTGTGGACACTACGCACATCGCATTATCTGGACATCGTAATTGGTATTTAGGATCACAGGTTTCGGAAAAATCACATTAACACTTTTGATTGTTTGTTTATCTGGGGAATTTCATAGTTTCGTTGACGTTCACGAAATTAAACAGCTGGACTGCTGGGGAATGGCGGCGTTGCCGCATCACAAATGGTTTCAGTAACAGGAAGGAAACATTTAGATGAACATTTCATTCCCTTACATTTATTCTCGAGGATATTGGGACAATCCGAACCTCATAGCTAGTTGTGATAGCACGAAAACATATTTAGGTCCACGGTTTGACCAGTAACAACCGAGGCTCCGCCCACTTTGATATCTTTATTAATTTGATAGAGAGAAGATAAAATAAATACGAGTTATGCACTTTCGTAAATGGAAGATAAACGAGGAATAAAAACCAGGACTAAAAGAGTAAACAAAATCGTATTTTTATATTATATAAATTTATATATAATCATAGTTATGTAAAGTTAATAACTAGCTCAGTTAGTCGGATTGAAGGGTTTGTAGGCTGGCTAGTGGTGAGCAAACTTAACATCTGAACACTCTTGTGCCGAGTTTGAGCAGTAGTTCAATGTGTATTTTTAGGTTCAGGTTCAGAAACAACTTTATTAATGTAGAAATGTTTTACAAAAATGGCGTCAAACCATATGAATCTTAGAGAAAACATTTATAAAGAGCAAAGGAAACTTTTGACTAAGACTGTAACTAAAATACAACGAAATTCTACACTTAGTACAGCTTTACTCATATGGGAATTGGTTGTGGGTTCGAATATTCCTGGGTTTGATGCAAGCTCTGATCTCCAGTAATTGATTTTACAGTTGATGGTTTCAATGCTGAGCTTCTTATAGTCCGTCTGGTTATTTTCCTTCTACTTGCTATGTTGGCAGGGGGCCGGTAGGCAAATGTTCGGTCTATGTATGAAGGGTGTCTCGATGTCCTTGTTATAAAAATTTCAACCGTGGAAATAGAACCGACAACACCTCAAGGTGCGTTTTACGTATTTTTCAATATCCCCTTGGACGGTGCTGCCCCTATATACCGGTACGAAACTATTCATGTATTTCCTCATTGGTTAGTTTGAAAACCGCGAGTTTTTCTTCCAGTCCAGCAACCGAAGTTAGAGATTTTTTTGGCGGAAATGTTTTTTATAAATAGGTTTGCATCCTTTATTTGAATTTAACCGGGAAGATTGGGTTGGTATTGCGTTTTACTGTCATTTACAAAACGGTTTCCGGCCACTTCATTTTTTTTGAGTTCTCGACAAATTGCTTTGTCTCTTGCTAACGAATTTTGGCTGGGTCGACAACAGTTTCTGGGATCGCCTTTGTTTTGGTTAATTGGCACTGCAGCGATTGCAGGAGATATCCCAGAAACTGTAGAAGTGAGTCCGTCGTGTTTAGGCGAATCCTGAAGTGACGCTCATACCCTTTTGAAGGGGATTTAAGGCGGCCTACGCCATTTGTACGGGAAGAGCAGTGGTAAGTTCGATTTTATTTTTTTTTCATTTTTTTATTATTTGAGGACTCTTCAAGATAATATTTGCCTCCCAAATTGTAATTATTTTTCGTGTGAAATGTACTTTTTTTTGACAAAAGACGTGGGGAATTTTTGGCGTTTTTATATTTTTCTTTTAACCACGTGTTGGATAAAAACTATATATTGTTTTTCTCCTTTGTCTACAGCCCTGTCCATTCCATCGACAGCTGGTGGGAAGCCGGACGAGCCAGTTGTAACCCTGGGAAAGGTACGTTAGGGTTATTTTGGTTCATCTGTTTAAATCTACTTTATTTTATTGAGTCGACATGGGGTTCTCGATTTAAGTTACTCGGTGTAGGGGAACTTCGTGCAAAATTGACGAATTCCAGGAAACTGAATCATTTCATTTTCCACAGGGTTTTACGCTCGGGCAAGAACCAACATTCAAGACCCATGTGCTGCCCTAGCGTGATGTGCTAAGCGGGCATTAGGGGAGGCGCGAGCAGAGCAGGAGACCCGAGAGTAGCAGGAGGAGAACAAACCAGAGCAGCAGTAGTAGGGGAATGTCTGGAAACAATTCCAGGTTTAAAATCAAACTAAGTAACTAGAAAAAATCAAAGGACCAAGGTAGGGGTTTTCCTTCAAGTTTATGCAAGCAAGGATATTTTAGATATATTTTTTTCCCAATATAATTTTTACAGTATAATTTAACATCTCTTGTAAAGGTATGACGTCATAACCAAAATTTTGCGGAGTACCTACTAAGTTGACTTGTTTTCCTTCATTTCATTTATTTAAGACCATTTCTCTTGTGAAATTTGGAGTGTCTCGCTACTTAGTTCCACTACATTTCATTCATTTTTTTTTATTTCATGTTTTAGATAATACTTTCCATTTTACCTTTTAAAATAAACAAGATGAACTAATTTTTCTTGTGTTATTTGTACAGCCCAATGACCAACTTTGCAGAGACAAAAGAGAGATGAGGTTATATTTTTTAGCGGTCTCCTTAGATTGTTTTGCCTCATGGGGTAGATCTCGGACTGAGTTGCTGTCTGTTTCGTTCTACCTAATGTAGAATGATGACAACAGATATTTGGTCCAGACCTCCCCTATGACGGAATAATTTTGGAAGTATATATGTTTTTTTAATCATTCATATAATTGAGTCCTACGCTACCGACTCAAAGGTAGGTACACTATGACCTGTTAAAGGAGTCCATCTGCCTGTAAAATGCTTCTATTTTTGTCATCTTAATTCTATCTTTTAGAATTTTTATTTTGTCTATTAGTCAATTTTTTTTTGTTTTTTTTTTAATTACCCAAATATTCTGGAAGCCTCGGAAGTAGGTAGAATTTCATTGTTTGGCTACAACGTTTGGGTTGAACTGTATTTTATTTAAGAACTTCTTTGTAAAACATTGGTATTAAATAATGTGGCGCACTTAAAATTTTCTTATTTCTGAACCCCCCCTTCTCCACTGTATTAAAATTACCGGGCATATCAATGTTTTACCTAGCTGGAAAATACAGTTCTGCTTCCAGATATTTGTTTAATTATTCAGTGGTTTTGTTGTGTCACAAGCTGGCAAATTGGTATTATTCTAATTACAGTGTCACAAAATGGCAGCAACGTCTTTAAGCTGCCACAAATGTCACCCAACGCATTTTAAAAAGCCACAAATTGGCGCCCTACGTGTGTTTTGGCTAGTTTTTTAACATCTGATGTAATTTTTTTTGTTCTTTTTTTAATTTGAAAAAAAAAGAAAAACTTTTTTTTGAATTTTTTGGAATTAAAAAAAAAAAATTTTTGTGGTACAGCCAAAGCCAGGTTAAAGGCTTTCAGTGGCTGTCGGTGGTTTTGACACCCGATCATTTTTTTAATAAAAAAAATTTTCCATCATTGTTGGTTTTGATAACATTTTTTTTAAATTAGGCATTTCGTTTCCTTAGTAATGAATTAATTGTATGTTTTGTGGGTTTTGGGAAGTTGAAGAAAAACAACCATTGATTTTATGGCGACGTTTCGTGTTTAGACTAACACTTTTTCAAGCCCTGAAATGAACAACAAGCATTACAATAGGAGCAAATGATTCTTAAATTTATAGTATTCAAATACACAAAACAATAACTTTGCAAAACAACTTACTCAAATCACAGTTGGGTCTTCGGCAGCAAAGCCAGTGAGTATTGATTTATTGTTTTTGCTGTTGTCAATAAACCAATACTCACTGGCTTTGCTGCCGAAGACCCAACTGTGATTTGAGTAAGTTGTTTTGCAAAGTTATTGTTTTGTGTATTTGAATACTATAAATTTAAGAATCATTTGCTCCTATTGTAATGCTTGTTGTTCATTTCAGGGCTTGAAAAAGTGTTAGTCTAAACACGAAACGTCGCCATAAAATCAATGGTTGTTTTTCTTCAACTTCCCAAAACCCACAAAACATACAATTAATTTTTTTTAAATATTTTTTAGTAATATTTGAGCGTTAATTTGGAATTCGTTTTGTGATTTTAGTAGTTCTCATAGTTTTTTATTAGCTTACCTTCACAGGTTTTTTCTTGGAAAACAAAAGATTCACGTTATTTATTAAGGAAGAATAAGTAGATAGAAAAACATGGGAGTTTTTATTGAACGGAGTCCAACTCATGTCGTAATTCTTTAAAGTTTTTTGTACGGAAAACATATTTTAATTTTTTAAATTTTTTAAGAAAAATAAATACAGCAATGTAAATTTACTTCAATTTTTATTTGTTGATTTATAGGTGGATGGACCTCCAGACATGGTCTTTTTTATGTTTTAAATATATGACATAGGTACTGTGTTTTTTTCTAACAATTTTTTTCTGCAGGTTCATTTATTTATATTTTATTATTTCCTGCTGGTAATAAGATAGAAATTGTTTCACCGATTATTTTTTAGTGCAGTCAGTTTAATTAGGTCAACAAGTTACTTTTTTTAGTGATTTTAATTTTTTGTGGGATATCACCACTTGGAAATTGGAATATTTTTACAGGGTTTCACACAAATTTTTCTTGGCTGAGTTGTTTTAAAGTAAATATAGCTTAACAGCTGGTAGCTTTGTTTAGTTGAAAGTATTAATTAGTAATGAAAGAAAAGGAAAATGAGTTTATTTTGCTTTGTCATTTTCTTTTCTTGTTTTTGGTGGTAACTGTTGATGGCATTTAACACCTTACGTCACTCAGTTACATCGGGTCAGAGGAGGGTACTACTACTTATAGTTTATTTCCTAGAGCAACATATTGGCTGAAGATCAACGCCAGAGGTCCAGTTAACATTTTTTTGGGGTCTTTTTTTTGAAAGACAGTTTTTAGGTCTTTGGTTTAGTTGTCTAGTTGTGTTTCGTGACTGGTAAAATTTTTTTTTGGTAGAAAATACGGCGTTGGGCTTTGGAGTGCATTTTTAAAAAAATGACCTACGGGTATTTCTATCAATTAAAGTTTTTCTTGTTCACAATTATTTTTTTCTGTATTTTTTTTCTGCGTTCAGGTGAGAAGTTTTGCCTGCTCCGGATTAAATACAGAGAAAATGAATTTGAAGCCCAACTAGATATAATACCACAAAAGAAATGTTTAACTGAGACAGATATAGATATAAGTTTTTTGATTTTTTTAGTTCATTTGTAGAGTTCATTTGTAAAGTTCAGTAATTTTTTTTAGTAATGTCATTTTGACCGGAAAATTGGTCAGTGAATTTAAGAGAGACTTTCAACTAAATATAAATGCTAGGCGGTGGTAATTGGTAAAAATATTTCAAAATTTTACCTTTCTTTTTAAATAATTTAATCTTTCTTAAAAAGATTTTTTTTTTATGTAAACATAACTTTTTGAATTCTTGTTTTGGTCAAAACGGTTTGTATAGTGGTCGTAGTTTTAAAGGGTGACCAGACAGGTTATATTTTTTTTAGGGGACCAAACGGGAAATTCTTGAGTTACAAAAGGGGAACTTTTTTTTGTCTTAGTTGATCAGGCAGGAATAAATAAATCTTTTTACTTCCGAATCATAATTTTAAATAACAAGATTTATTGGTTAAGTGTTTGGGTCTTATAGTAAAAAACGTTTTGTTTTTTGAGGATACTGGTATGATATGGAATTATTTTAATTTCATGCCAAATGTTGTTTGACGGCAGATATGCTAGTCTTCAGTTTTTTAGTTAGTTTGCATTTCAGGACAGTGGCGTGTACTTAAAGGGGCCTGTCATCTGCGCCCATTGTAAAGCAACTTCCAACTTACTTGCTTAGCTTTTTCACTTAATCTTCGTTTTGTTGCTTCTGAAATTAAAGCGTTATGTTGGATAACGATGGATGGTGTTAGACTAAGAAAGTACCTAGGTATTTAGGGATGAAAACTTGGAAGTTGTGAACAATTGGGAAGTAATTTTTTTATTTCATTTTTTTTAATTTTAAAATAATTTCATACTGGTGACCTCAAATAATGAAGCAAATTTTTAAATTAAAATACACTGTTGTGGAATAAATGGGAAAGTGTTCAGGTTAAACAATAAATTTAGGATGATTGATTTTTAAAAAAAGATTTCAACCTAAGAATAAATTTAAAAACAATAGGTTTTCTTTGATGCGACTAAACAATGAAGAGGGCATATATTTTTTTTTGTTATGCATAATATGATAGTAGTACCTTTTGTATTGCAATAATTAGGGGTTTTCCTCCCGCGAGCTGGGTGGAAATGGAAGAAATGTTTGGTTCGGAGTGTAGAAATCGAGGAACGAGGACTTCCTGCTAATCTTTTTTTTGAGGATTTCGCAACTTCGGTTTTCGCTAAATTAAAATACATCCAAATTTGGCCTACAGGCTGAATCTTACATCTTCCAGGACCTTGCAGATTTGCGGAGAAAGACATTTTTTGTGATCTGTTTAGTTATGATAGGAATTAAAATAGTAACATGCACATGAGGGAACTAGATATATTTAGGTTGGAAAGTAGTAAGAACACTGATCTGAATTTTTCCATAATAGTGTCGTATTTTCACAGGGTGCTTCAAAATATCTTCACCTTTCTTTGAAGTTAGATATGGTTTCGCCTGTGGGCGTTTGACCGTTTTAAAAATATATAGGGTCCAGATGGGATTGGAATGGAAATCACAAGTTTTGGGTTTATTGACATTATACTTAGGAAATAGGGGAAATGTCTAATAAAAAGGTTTTTTGGGGTTAGGCCTAGTTTTGTTGAGATAACAAAAATTTAATTGGGGCCGGGAGTTTTATTATGCTCTTTTAAAATTAATGTAATAGTTTTGGCTTCTTGATTTTTGTTTTCTGGTTTTTGCGCAGGATTATTCCCAACTGTTTCATTTCAAAATGTCATTTATAAGTGATAGGGTCTCATTAGCCCTTGGACATGTGGTAATTTTGCTTTGACTAATAGTTGTGAAAAGGGCCCAACTTAATTTTATATCTCGTGAACACCAGGGATAAGGATCTGAGAATGCATTAAGCAGTAATTTTTTTTTTGATTAGATGTTGGGTGTAAAAACACTTGAGTAGGCAGATTTAGTTTTACAACGTTCTTATAGGTGAACCTTGAAATTGTTTTCATATTTGTTTTTTGGAAGTGCACACAAGATAATTCTTTACGGAGTTGAGTGCAAAGGTTCTTCACATTATAGTGGTACAGTAAATAAGTACTAACGTTGTTTATTTCCTTAAGTAATAATTTTGAACAAATACACTAACATCGGTTGTTTTTTTTGGAACATAAATATTTTTTTTTCTTTTCCTAAACTGATTGTTTTTTGCAATGACGATTTTTTATACCTTATGATTTTTGAGTAAATTTAATTTCCAACAAATTTCTTTCTTCCGGATAATAAATTAATTTTTCTAGCTCATTCACTTTTTACATTCACACAGTTTGGGAGAGGAAAGGGAATTGACAACTGTTTTTTTAAAGGAAAAGAACAAAAACGGTTGCATGACAACTCGAATAAGATTTTTCTGGTGTTGATTTTATAAAAAAAATTTTTAAGGTTCACTAATAGGAGCTGCAACCCCACTTAAACATTTTTAATTTTTTTTGAAAATATTTTTTTAAATATTTTTTTCTTTAAATATTTTTTTTAAAAGGGAAACTTGATTTTCTTGTTGGACATTTTTTCCTTGGTGCATAGTAGTACCTTGCCCCTACAATGGTTCTACCAGTTCATTTAAATATTTTTTTTTCTGAATTAAAATATAATTTCATTTCGAACCCTCGCGTTTTAACAACCTATCATCATTTGTTTTAACTTTTTTCCTCCCTCCTCCAAACAAGGGTAGAGTAATATTTTGGAAATTTTAGAGAGCCACTAATTAATCTTTTTTTTGATTATTGTACTACTGTGGTCGACACCAAAAAATAAAAAAAAAAAATTTTTTTTGGGCACCTTTCGGTACGATCCTAGGGTCTTCTTGACCATGGTTTGCATCAATTTAGTTAAAATTTTGGGAATTTCATTTTAACAATTATTAGAGAGTTGCAGTCCTACCAAGACGTTATTTGTATAATTTTTTTAATACCATCGGTAATTTAAAAAAAAAAAAAATTTTTTAATTACACACAACATCCTTACTAGTCTAATTCGACGCAATTTCAGCGAGCGGATTTTTTTTTTATTTTAGCATATTTTACGATTTCTATAACATGAACATCTGTTCCGACGTTTATTGCGTTCACTTATATATTAAGGGATGCTTTTGCCTTGAGCAATGCAAGTTTCGTGTAGACTCAGAATAGGTAAGCAGGTTAAAGTGGGTTTTGATTTATTCTTTTTAGAAAAATCATTGTATACGGCGATTTGGGTTTTTTTTGAGGAGTTTATTAGTGGAGCCGTTCTGCAATAGCAGGAGTATACCCTAGCGTTAACTGTGTACAACAGCTTTGGGATTTTTGTTATATGTAGTCTGTTGTATGTTCCATTTAGGGATTAATTTACCTATTCGGTTGCTGAGGTAAACAAACATCACTTAACTTTAATTTTAATCCATTTCAGCTAGGATAAGCGCAATTATTATTTTTTTTTTGGTTTTACTCACGCAGGAGTGTAACATAAGACCTAAACACTGCCAAAACTCTTGTCTCTCTTTTATTTTTTAACTTTTTTTTATGGCTACTTGTTAATTCTAATTTAGGATTTAAGTAGTTATTTCTCTCTGCAAGGTTGGACGTCATAGTTGGTTGTACAAATACTTAATATAAACTATGATTACATTTTTAAATGCAAATAAATTTTATTTTCTTACTGCTCCGGTGTTCTTCGATTTTGTTCGCGTCTGCCCGTATTTAAGTTTTATATTTTCTACATTTGTGAGAAAATTTATAGTCATTTTCACTAGTGAGTTTAAAGTGAACTTTGTGTTTGTTATTGCGTGGTTTAGTTTTTATAATTGGGAGGTATAATTAAGAGGTTTAAAATTTAAAGTTTTAATATAACAGGCACCATGGCTATTTCTTTGAGTCGGTTGTCTGACATAAGGTACTTAGTCAAGGACGAGTTAATCTATGAATTAACATGGGGAGGCATAGCCATTGGGTCGGTGGAAGAGATGAAGCAACAGCTCATACTGATTAGACAGAGAGAAAGGACCGATGGAAGTATGAGATACCCTCCGTATCCCTTTAAATTTGGCCAGGATGCTTTTAGCTGCATGAAGAAGCTAGATAGTCTAGTACCGCTGGTAGAGAAGTTCTCTGCTACGAGCAAAGGGGGAGAGTTTAGGAAAATCGCTGTAAGTTTGGAACACGTGTTAGCCAGGATAAATAACATGAATCCGTCTAACTTTGAAGAAAGTCAAACCAAAGGCATACTGGTTGCGGAAACCTTGAGTTTGATTGGGAGATTGCAGAGCCAAGCAACAGATTTACTAAGAGTTGGCGTTACCTCAGATGATGATGAAGCATCTGAAACCCAATCAACGAGTCGAGGCTCAGACCACTCAACAAATGCTGGCAACACACCTAACCAGTCTCATTTCCCGCAACCACAGCTCTCGAGCACACAAAGAACAGCTCAACAGCCCACAAACCAACCGTCGGTCATTGCTCCAGTGCAAATGCAAGTGCTAGCGAACCCAACTCAAGCACCAATACAGACACCACCCCCATTGCTAATTCAGAATGACCGTGCAGCAGCTTTTCATTATCAACAACTGTCTACCGTTCCTTTGAGTTTAGCTGCCCTCCAAAGTAGCATTGCACCAATTGCTCAGTCACGACCATTTTCATGTTCGTCGCCAGTACCAATGTTAAGTGATCCTGGTACTTCATATCATGTTGCACCTGTACCTCCGCATAAGTGGAACATAAAGTTTACAGGCGAGAGGGATACGATCTCCGTCACCGCATTTTTTGAGAGGGTGGACGAGTTAAGTCAGGCGAGAGGAGTTAGCAAAAAGGTGTTACTGAACTCACGCATTGATCTTTTTGAAAAGTCAGCCTATACTTTTTATAAAGATGTTCGAAGAGAAGTCCATACATGGGAACAGCTGAAACAGAGGTTCATGGCAGAGTATCTTCCTTCTTCATATGGCGAGAAGCTATTGAAGGAAATTCAAAAACGTAAACAAGGCCCTGGAGAGTCTACAGGGACTTACATTGCTGTCATGAACACATACTTCCAAAGACTTGGCTGTCCTGTTTCCGAAGAAGCAAAATTAGCTATCGTCTTCAGAAATATCGCGGACATCTATAAAAATGGGTTAATTGCTACTGAGGTCAATAGCCTATCACATTTAAAGGATCTGTGTCGTAGAATAGACCAGAGATATGGTTTAGAAGAGGAGAATTTTACACCTAGGAAAAACCAATCTATTGAACCCGACTTAGCCTACATTGACGTAGAGAGCGATAATGACGATTTTCCAACAGGGATCGATACAATTCAGATATCAGGCGCCGGGACATCAAATCAACAGAATTTTAATATTTCTGATAATAGATTTAACAGAGATAGGCAACAGCCAGCAAGCAGTTTCGCTGCTAGGGCTGATAGAGATAGACAGCAACCAGCTAGTGGTCAGTCTAGTGTAAATGACAGAGATGAACAACCACCACAAGGTGTTAGACCTGGTAGGGCGAATAGGGACGTTGTTTGTTATAGATGCAACCAAACAGGGCACATGGCAATCGGGTGCGCATTACCTAGAGGCAAACAGTGCTATTCGTGTGGACAGGCAGGGGTTACAGTAAGAGAATGTCGTAATTGTAATCGTCAGGGAAACGAACCCAGGCGCTCGTAGGTGGTCGACCTTCGAGTCAGCCTGAACAAGCATCGACCGATAGGCTAACGTACGTCTTAGATTATGTGATAAGTCATGCTCGGAAAGATGAAAGGCCTTATTTAGAAGTGGATGTACTCGGAAATAAGTTATTAGGTTTGTTGGATTCCGGGGCTTCACGTACCTTTTTAGGGAATCATGGTTGCTCAATCATCGAGAGGTTTGGTTTTTCACTTGATACGACAAAGAAGACGAGTTGTATTGTGGCAAATGGTCAAAGCACGAGTAGTATTGGGACAGTGCAGCTTCCTATGCGAGTTCAGGATAAATTTAGGTTAATAGAGGTCGTCGTCGTTCCTGAGTTGCCACACACATTAATTTTGGGATTAGATTTTTGGATTTCGATGGGTATAGTACCGAACTTAAGTACTAATGAGTAGCACTTTGCCGATAATAAAGATGTGATTTGTTCTTTAGAAACATCAGACCAACAAACAACTCTTACACCTTATGAATCAGAACGACTAAAGGAATTGGTCGTTAAATATAAGACTATTATGGGTGACTCACTGGGATGTACAGACAGGGTAGAGCATAAGATTACAACAGATGCAGCACCGATAAGACAACGTTCATATAAGGTCTCACCGGTCATTCAGAAACTTATTGATGACGAGATCGACGAAATGCTGAAAATGGATGTAATAGAACGTAGTAGTAGTTCATGGGCTTCACCAGTGGTAATGGTACAAAAGAAAAACACAAAGAAATATCGTTTCTGTGTAGACTACCGCAAATTGAACTCAGTGACGGCGCGTGATAGTTATCCTTTACCACTCGTATCCGAGACTCTTGACAAGTTGAAAGATGCTAAATACTTGTCAACTTTAGATATCAAAAGCGTTTATTGGCAAGTACCAATGGAAGAATCATCGAAGCCACTAACAGCATTCATCTGTCGACGAGGTCTCTTCCAATTTAAGCGGTTACCATTTGGTCTTCATAATGCACCTGCCACTTGGCAGAGACTCATAGATAGCATCATAGGAAACGATTTAGACCCCTACGTGTACGTATATCTCGATGACCTCGTAATTGTCACACAGAGCTTTTCTGAACATCTTAGAATTCTTGAGGAAGTCCTACGAAGATTGCAGAATGCAAATAAGTTGGGAAAAATGCCAACTGTGTAGGCCAGAAATGACGTATTTAGGATTCGTAGTGGACCGTCGAGCCATCTGAGTTGACCCTAATAAAATTAGAGCCATGTTAGAGCTCCAGAGGCCAAGAACTGTCAGAGAAGTTCGTAGAGTTGTAGGTACAATATCCTGGTATAGACGTTTCATAGAGAATTTTTCAGCGATAATAGCTCCAATTACAGCTCTAACTAAGAAAAATCAAAAGTTCGATTGGACTCCAGACTGCGAAAAGGCATTTACTAAGATTAAGGAACTTTTAGTGACTGCACCGATTCTTACATGTCCAGATTATACCAAAGAATTTGTCATTCAAACAGACGCATCAGGATATGGAATAGGAGCATGTTTAACGCAACCTTATCCTGAAGGAGACAAAGTCATTTGCTATTTGAGTCGATCTTTGACTAAGCAAGAACGTGTTTACACGACCACCGAGCGAGAATGTTTGGCATTGGTTTGGGCGATAGAGAAGCTCCGGCCTTATATTGAGGGGATCTCATTTAAGGTCATAACAGATAATTTTAGTTTAAAATGGCTTCATAGCTTGAAAGAGCCCAGTGGAAGACTTGCTCGTTGGTCTGTAAAACTGCAGCAATATGACTTTGAAGTAATCCATCGGAAAGGGAAAGATTTAGTTGTCCCGGACATGTTGTCTCGTGCAGTACCCTTGATTGACACAATTTCGCAACCCAGAGACGCTTCGACAGCAACTAAAGATCGATGGTACCAAAAGATGGTAAAGAGGGTCGTAGAATCACCGTTAAAATTTATGAACTGGAGATACACTGATAATAAGTTGTATAAATATGTCAAACAAGAATACCCTCAACTTTCACCATCTAACGAATATTGGAAAGAGGTAGTACCCAAAGATCATAGGCGTAGAATTATTGGAGAAGCTCACAATCCTCCTACCGCAGGACACATGGGTGTGTATAAAACCATAGAGTAAGATAGCCTATGGCAGCAGAGGCACGGTCCCGGCTTACGGATCTTTTAGTTTACCTAGCCAGCGCTAGCTGCGGAATTATATTAAATTTAAAATTTTCTGGTAAATGCTCGCTCTTTGACTGTGCTTTGTTGTCCGATCTCTTGTCGTGGCTCAATCGACCCAAAAAGTACATAGATATGTGGCCTTGAAATAAAAATAAATGTGTATGAGTATATAATAGACTATATAACTACTTCGTGCTCGAGCCGCTTCACTTTTTCCCTTCCGCGAAGTCAAGAGGTCATTCTATCAATCTCAAGCAAGCGGTACACATCAATATCAGATCAATTCAGTATTTTGTTTTTGGCGTGATGCAAAATATCGCACACGTAAAACTAAAAAGACATAACTCAAAAATTTAAAAATGTGTCCCTGCAATAAAAATACTTACAACGTGTCTTTTTCGGTCTAGGACAACTGGGCGCCGCCAACTGGGCGCCGCCAACTGGGATAAAATATGTAGATGAAAAATAAAATATATTATTTATATAAAAACATCTTTAAAAAATCCTTTACGCAATATTTTTTACAAGCTTTTATTTAGCTTCAGATGTTCTGTCTAACTAACTATCTATCAAATCTTGTGAAGCGTTTTTGACACACGTAGTGGTCCCATGACAATACAACATTAAGAAAAAAATATCCTCCCACCCTACCCCCACCCCTTCTATAGAAAAATGTGTTTTTGACACACTTCCCGTTATCCGATTTGGATAAAATTTGGTATACACATAGTGGTCCGATTATAATACAACAATAAGAAAAAAATATCCTCCCACCCCTACCCCCACCCCCTTCTATAGAAAAATTTGTTTTTGACACACATCCCGTAATCCGATTTGGATGAAATTTGGTATACATATAGTGATCCGATGAGAATACAATAATAAAAAAAAATATCCTCGCACCTCTACCCCCACCCCCTTTCATAGAAAAATGAGTTTTTGACACACTTCCCATTATCCGGTTTGGATGAAATTTGGTATTCACATAGTGGTCGGATGACAATCCAACATTTAAAAAAATATCCTCCCACCATACCCCCACCCCTTCCATAGAAAATGCGTTTTTGACACCCTTCCCATTATCCGATTTGGATGAAATTTGGTATAGATATAGTGGTCCGATGACAAAACAACATTGATAAAAAAATCCTACCACCTTACCCCCACCCCTTCTATAGAAAAATGTGTTTTTGACACCCTTCCCATTATCCGATTTGGATGAAATTTGGTATAGTGGTCCGATGATAATACAACAATAAGAAAAAATATCGTCCCACCCCTACCCCCACCCCCTTCTATAGAAAAATTTGTTTTTGACAGACACACATCCCGTAATCCGATTTGGATGAAATTTGGTATACATATAGTGATCCGATGACAATACAATATTAAGAAAAAAATATCCTCCCACCTCTACCCCCACCCCCTTTCATAGAAAAATGAGTTTTTGACACACTTCCCATTATCCGGTTTGGATGAAATTTGGTATTCACATAGTGGTCCGATGACAAGACAACATTAAAAAAAAATATCCTCCCACCCTACCCCCACCCCTTCCATAGAAAATGCGTTTTTGACACCCTTCCCATTATCCGATTTGGATGAAATTTGGTATACATATAGTGGTCCGATAACAATACAACAATAATGAGAAAATGTCACACACATTAATTTTGGGATTAGATTTTTGGATTTCGATGGGTATAGTACCGAACTTAAGTACTAATGAGTAGCACTTTGCCGATAATAAAGATGTGATTTGTTCTTTAGAAACATCAGACCAACAAACAACTCTTACACCTTATGAATCAGAACGACTAAAGGAATTGGTCGTTAAATATAAGACTATTATGGGTGACTCACTGGGATGTACAGACAGGGTAGAGCATAAGATTACAACAGATGCAGCACCGATAAGACAACGTTCATATAAGGTCTCACCGGTCATTCAGAAACTTATTGATGACGAGATCGACGAAATGCTGAAAATGGATGTAATAGAACGTAGTAGTAGTTCATGGGCTTCACCAGTGGTAATGGTACAAAAGAAAAACACAAAGAAATATCGTTTCTGTGTAGACTACCGCAAATTGAACTCAGTGACGGCGCGTGATAGTTATCCTTTACCACTCGTATCCGAGACTCTTGACAAGTTGAAAGATGCTAAATACTTGTCAACTTTAGATATCAAAAGCGTTTATTGGCAAGTACCAATGGAAGAATCATCGAAGCCACTAACAGCATTCATCTGTCGACGAGGTCTCTTCCAATTTAAGCGGTTACCATTTGGTCTTCATAATGCACCTGCCACTTGGCAGAGACTCATAGATAGCATCATAGGAAACGATTTAGACCCCTACGTGTACGTATATCTCGATGACCTCGTAATTGTCACACAGAGCTTTTCTGAACATCTTAGAATTCTTGAGGAAGTCCTACGAAGATTGCAGAATGCAAATAAGTTGGGAAAAATGCCAACTGTGTAGGCCAGAAATGACGTATTTAGGATTCGTAGTGGACCGTCGAGCCATCCGAGTTGACCCTAATAAAATTAGAGCCATGTTAGAGCTCCAGAGGCCAAGAACTGTCAGAGAAGTTCGTAGAGTTGTAGGTACAATATCCTGGTATAGACGTTTCATAGAGAATTTTTCAGCGATAATAGCTCCAATTACAGCTCTAACTAAGAAAAATCAAAAGTTGGATTGGACTCCAGACTGCGAAAAGGCATTTACTAAGATTAAGGAACTTTTAGTGACTGCACCGATTCTTACATGTCCAGATTATACCAAAGAATTTGTCATTCAAACAGACGCATCAGGATATGGAATAGGAGCATGTTTAACGCAACCTTATCCTGAAGGAGACAAAGTCATTTGCTATTTGAGTCGATCTTTGACTAAGCAAGAACGTGTTTACACGACCACCGAGCGAGAATGTTTGGCATTGGTTTGGGCGATAGAGAAGCTCCGGCCTTATATTGAGGGGATCTCATTTAAGGTCATAACAGATAATTTTAGTTTAAAATGGCTTCATAGCTTGAAAGAGCCCAGTGGAAGACTTGCTCGTTGGTCTGTAAAACTGCAGCAATATGACTTTGAAGTAATCCATCGGAAAGGGAAAGATTTAGTTGTCCCGGACATGTTGTCTCGTGCAGTACCCTTGATTGACACAATTTCGCAACCCAGAGACGCTTCGACAGCAACTAAAGATCGATGGTACCAAAAGATGGTAAAGAGGGTCGTAGAATCACCGTTAAAATTTATGAACTGGAGATACACTGATAATAAGTTGTATAAATATGTCAAACAAGAATACCCTCAACTTTCACCATCTAACGAATATTGGAAAGAGGTAGTACCCAAAGATCATAGGCGTAGAATTATTGGAGAAGCTCACGATCCTCCTACCGCAGGACACATGGGTGTGTATAAAACCATAGAGTAAGATAGCCTATGGCAGCAGAGGCACGGTCCCGGCTTACGGATCTTTTAGTTTACCTAGCCAGCGCTAGCTGCGGAATTATATTAAATTTAAAATTTTCTGGTAAATGCTCGCTCTTTGACTGTGCTTTGTTGTCCGATCTCTTGTCGTGGCTCAATCGACCCAAAAAGTACATAGATATGTGGCCTTGAAATAAAAATAAATGTGTATGAGTATATAATAGACTATATAACTACTTCGTGCTCGAGCCGCTTCACTTTTTCCCTTCCGCGAAGTCAAGAGGTCATTCTATCAATCTCAAGCAAGCGGTACACATCAATATCAGATCAATTCAGTATTTTGTTTTTGGCGTGATGCAAAATATCGCACACGTAAAACTAAAAAGACATAACTCAAAAATTTAAAAATGTGTCCCTGCAATAAAAATACTTACAACGTGTCTTTTTCGGTCTAGGACAACTGGGCGCCGCCAACTGGGCGCCGCCAACTGGGATAAAATATGTAGATGAAAAATAAAATATATTATTTATATAAAAACATCTTTAAAAAATCCTTTACGCAATATTTTTTACAAGCTTTTATTTAGCTTCAGATGTTCTGTCTAACTAACTATCTATCAAATCTTGTGAAGCGTTTTTGACACACGTAGTGGTCCCATGACAATACAACATTAAGAAAAAAATATCCTCCCACCCTACCCCCACCCCTTCTATAGAAAAATGTGTTTTTGACACACTTCCCGTTATCCGATTTGGATAAAATTTGGTATACACATAGTGGTCCGATTATAATACAACAATAAGAAAAAAATATCCTCCCACCCCTACCCCCACCCCCTTCTATAGAAAAATTTGTTTTTGACACACATCCCGTAATCCGATTTGGATGAAATTTGGTATACATATAGTGATCCGATGAGAATACAATAATAAAAAAAAATATCCTCGCACCTCTACCCCCACCCCCTTTCATAGAAAAATGAGTTTTTGACACCCTTCCCATTATCCGATTTGGATGAAATTTGGTATAGATATAGTGGTCCGATGACAAAACAACATTGATAAAAAAATCCTACCACCTTACCCCCACCCCTTCTATAGAAAAATGTGTTTTTGACACACTTCCCGTTATCCGATTTGGATAAAATTTGGTATACACATAGTGGTCCGATGATAATACAACAATAAGAAAAAATATCGTCCCACCCCTACCCCCACCCCCTTCTATAGAAAAATTTGTTTTTGACAGACACACATCCCGTAATCCGATTTGGATGAAATTTGGTATACATATAGTGATCCGATGACAATACAATATTAAGAAAAAAATATCCTCCCACCTCTACCCCCACCCCCTTTCATAGAAAAATGAGTTTTTGACACACTTCCCATTATCCGGTTTGGATGAAATTTGGTATTCACATAGTGGTCCGATGACAAGACAACATTAAAAAAAAATATCCTCCCACCCTACCCCCACCCCTTCCATAGAAAATGCGTTTTTGACACCCTTCCCATTATCCGATTTGGATGAAATTTGGTATACATATAGTGGTCCGATAACAATACAACAATAATGAAAAAATGTCACACACATTAATTTTGGGATTAGATTTTTGGATTTCGATGGGTATAGTACCGAACTTAAGTACTAATGAGTAGCACTTTGCCGATAATAAAGATGTGATTTGTTCTTTAGAAACATCAGACCAACAAACAACTCTTACACCTTATGAATCAGAACGACTAAAGGAATTGGTCGTTAAATATAAGACTATTATGGGTGACTCACTGGGATGTACAGACAGGGTAGAGCATAAGATTACAACAGATGCAGCACCGATAAGACAACGTTCATATAAGGTCTCACCGGTCATTCAGAAACTTATTGATGACGAGATCGACGAAATGCTGAAAATGGATGTAATAGAACGTAGTAGTAGTTCATGGGCTTCACCAGTGGTAATGGTACAAAAGCAAAACACAAAGAAATATCGTTTCTGTGTAGACTACCGCAAATTGAACTCAGTGACGGCGCGTGATAGTGATCCTTTACCACTCGTATCCGAGACTCTTGACAAGTTGAAAGATGCTAAATACTTGTCAACTTTAGATATCAAAAGCGTTTATTGGCAAGTACCAATGGAAGAATCATCGAAGCCACTAACAGCATTCATCTGTCGACGAGGTCTCTTCCAATTTAAGCGGTTACCATTTGGTCTTCATAATGCACCTGCCACTTGGCAGAGACTCATAGATAGCATCATAGGAAACGATTTAGACCCCTACGTGTACGTATATCTCGATGACCTCGTAATTGTCACACAGAGCTTTTCTGAACATCTTAGAATTCTTGAGGAAGTCCTACGAAGATTGCAGAATGCAAATAAGTTGGGAAAAATGCCAACTGTGTAGGCCAGAAATGACGTATTTAGGATTCGTAGTGGACCGTCGAGCCATCCGAGTTGACCCTAATAAAATTAGAGCCATGTTAGAGCTCCAGAGGCCAAGAACTGTCAGAGAAGTTCGTAGAGTTGTAGGTACAATATCCTGGTATAGACGTTTCATAGAGAATTTTTCAGCGATAATAGCTCCAATTACAGCTCTAACTAAGAAAAATCAACAGACACACATCCCGTAATCCGATTTGGATGAAATTTGGTATACATATAGTGATCCGATGACAATACAATATTAAGAAAAAAATATCCTCCCACCTCTACCCCCACCCCCTTTCATAGAAAAATGAGTTTTTGACACACTTCCCATTATCCGGTTTGGATGAAATTTGGTATTCACATAGTGGTCCGATGACAAGACAACATTAAAAAAAAATATCCTCCCACCCTACCCCCACCCCTTCCATAGAAAATGCGTTTTTGACACCCTTCCCATTATCCGATTTGGATGAAATTTGGTATACATATAGTGGTCCGATAACAATACAACAATAATGAAAAAATGTCCTCCCACCCCTACCCCCACCCCCTTCCATAAAAAATGCGTTTTTGACACACTTCACTTCAAATGACTTTTATAAAATTTGGTATATGCATAAAGGTCCGATGGCAATACAGCCCAAACAAAAAATATATTTCTAATTCTACCCTCACCCTCTCCTTCCCCCAATAGAAAAATGAGTTTCCAAATAACTCACGATCAGCGATTTCATTATAATCTAGAATAAACTCTATTTATTTACTTCTGCATTTTTCTGCTAGATTGATTCTTGCAAATAGTGATATTTAATTGATACGGATATCTTATCGTAATAACATCATCAAAATTTCAATTTCTTTTACTAATTTATTTGAAATTTGTTTTTGTTAAGTGAAGTTAAATCCATTAAGTCGACTGTTGAATCTTGGTAGTTGTCGTGTTTGGTAACCTGGTAATACTACAATTGACGTTTTTTATTACAACAATGGCGGATTCAAAAATCAAAATGGCGGATCCAAAATGGCGGATTTTCTTATTTACCAACCGATTTGTCTCAAACTTGAATTATTACATTGCTTGAGGACATTTAACACAATTTTTAACTCAAACTTTAAAAAAACAAAATGGCGGATCCAAAATGGCGGACTTTTTTATTTATTAATCATTGTTTTTGAAATTATACGAAAATGTTTTATGAGACAGAATATTGCATTTTTTTGAGAACAATAAGTTGGTAATTTAAAAAAAAATTATACAAAGCTTTTAAAAAAATAGTAGGTAGGTACCATGTTTTTTAAAAATTATTAAGATTCAAAAGTATTTCGTTAGTTCAGAAATGACAAAAATTAAATTTTTTATAAACGTAAAGTTTAGTACTCGTGAATGAAGAAAACAAAAATTGTTCGTGGCTAAGCGGGTGTAGAAATATTTTGTTTCTCTTGTCTTTTTCCGTAGGCAGCTCGAAAGCTGTCCACTTACGGAGGTCCAAGATCACATCATTAGGTCGTGGACCCCTGTCGGTTTACAGCTTTCGAGTTGCCCACGGAAAATACAAGAGAAACAAAATCTTTCTATACCCGCTTAGCTACGAATTTATTAAAAAAAAATTTACCTACTCTGTAGATCTTTTTAAATCTAAATCACCATATGTATACCAAATTTCATCCAAATCGGAAAACGCGATGTGTGTCAAAAACAAATTTTTCTATGGAAGGGGGTGGGGGTAGGGGTGGGAGGATATTTTTTTCTTATTGTATTATCATCGGACCACTATGTGTATACCAAAGTTTATCCAAATCGGATAACGGGAAGTGTGTCAAAAACACATTTTTCTATAGCAGGGGTGGGGGTAGGGGTGGTAGGATATTTTTTTCTTAATATTGTATTGTCATCGGATCACTATATGTATACCAAATTTCATCCAAATCGGATAATGGGAAGGGTGTCAAAAACGCATTTTCTATGGAAGGGGTGGTGGTAGAGGTGGGAGGATATTTTTTTAATGTATTGTCATCGGACCACTATGTGAATACCAAATTTCATCCAAATCGGATAATGGGAAGTGTGTCAAAAACATTTTTGTATGAAAGGGGGTGGGGGTAGGGGTGGTAGGATATTTTTTTCTTAATATTATATTGTCATCGAATCACTCACTATATATATACCAAATTTCATCTAAATCGGATAACGGGATGTGTATCAAAAACAAATTTTTCTATGGAAGGGGGTGGGGGTAGGGGTGGGAGGATATTTTTTTCTTATTATTGTATTCTCATCGGATCACTATATGTATACCAAATTTTATCCAAATCGGATAACGGGAAGTGTATCAAAAACACATTTTTCTATAGAAAGGGTGGGGCTAGGGGTGGGAGGATATTTTTTTCTTAGTGTTGTATTGTTATGGGACCACTACGTGTGTACCAAATTTCATCCAAATCGGATAATGGGAAGTGTGTCAAAAACGCTTCACAAGATTTGATAGATAGTTAGTTAGACAGAACATCTGAAGCTAAATATAAAAGCTTGTAAAAAATTGCGTAAGGGATTTTTTAAAGATGTTATTATATAAATAATATATTTTATTTTTCATCCACACATTTTATCCAAAAAAAAAATTTTAGTCCGGCGCCGAGTTGGCCCGGCGCCGAGTTGGTCCGGCGCCCAGTTGGCGGCGCCGAGTTGGCGGCGCCCAGTTGGCGGCGCCGAGTTGGCGGCGCCCAGTTGTCCCATTCCGTGTCTTTTTAGCTCATATTTTAACTTTGTGCTTATAAACAAAAGTTTTCCATAATTTCCCGAAAAATTGTAAACAAAGTAAATTTTGGTGATCTTTAGTTAAAAAGCACATTTGAATGCATTTTTGTTACATAAACTCATTTTCAAAACTTTTGAGTTGCGTCTCTTTAGATTTAAGGGTGCGATATGGATAATATTAAATATTCCGGAAACAAATGTATGTATTTTAATTGTGGAAAGTCTAAATATGGTTGTTCTGCTGGTGTGAGGCAATTTACATTTCCCAGAAATGTGGAGCTGTGCAAGAAGTGGATAAGAAATTGTGGTAAATAAGAGAGTCCTTAATACCTTAAGTATTTTGACCTTACTAGCCCGCACAGCAATGGCTAATAAAGGTATTGTTTTCGACGAAAAAAATTTTTTTGTGATAACGCCGAAAATGTGTTATTTGGGTGTATTTTGACCTATCCTATTAATATCGTCGTGATGTCTGTCTATGTGTGTGTCTGTCCGTAACACGATAGCTCCTAAACCGCTGAACCGGTTTTCATAAAATTTTAAGGTAAAATCGTATTCGACACTCTAACGAGCTGATTAGTTTTTCAAAATCCAATAACGCTAATGACAGTTTTTTGACAATTAAAATTTTTAAAGGAGCATCGCATCAATATGCGGTTTTCAGAATATAGTAGACTAGATTTTGCTCAATAAAAAAAACTATGTAGGAGCATTACAAAAAAGTGCATTCAAAGCTGATTATCATAGCTTCACTTGTACTAATAGGCTAGCTAGGAAGGTATCAGATCCGTCATGGATCGATTTATTTATTTTAATCAAACAAAAATAAAACTAAAAACTACTCTTTTGCAAATGTCAGGCATTTGTAAAAAATCGAGTGGTGGGTCGGTATTTCCTTTTGGTGTACAGGTTAGGGTAAATACCAGGAAATACTTGGGGAGTTCTGGGAAATATACTAGGAAATACCGGGAAGTGCTTGGGAAATACTAGAAAATACCATTGAAATTGGAGGAAATACTGTAAGTATTATACCGTAGGTATTTCCCTTTGGTGTACAAAAATCGGCGATCGACCCACCCCTTGCAAAAAACCTAAATTTGAGAAATACATTAAGCATTGAAAAAATATATTGTGGGAGGTTGTTAGTCCTTACAACTTTATACAGGGTGTCTCATAACTTAGGGGCCATAGTGCAGCAGGTGATAGAGGAGGTTATTTCCAAGAAAAAAGTTTATATAACATAAGGGTCACACATCTGTTTTTAAGATATAGGATTTTTAAAATTTGTCACAGCCATTGGGATTCAAAAATGTGGTATTTCTTTTTTTGATACAAAAACAAGTTGAGATTGAGATACAGGCTGTCAAAATAACCACATAAAAAAATAATAATTTTTTGAAAAAATTAATTTTTGCTTACTTATTCTTTTAAAAAATATTAATAATATTTTATTATTATGTCTCGCTAGAGACTTGTAGTTATTAACAAAAAATATTTTAAAAAAATTGCGTTTAATATTTTATTCATAAAAGTTTATACCAAAAAATAGTTTTTTCTAAAAAAAATTTACCGACTAATTTTGTTAAAAATAATTTGTATTTCAACTTATTGCTCTTGTTCTAATACACGACTTTACCCAATTTCATATTTTTACAGCGTTTTTTAAAAAGTTATTATCAAAAAAGTTTAAAAAATCGCCATCTTTGATGCTCTGTATCTCGACAAAGAAAGTGTTTTGACCCATGCATCATAGAAACTTTTTTATCAGGCATGATCTCCTCTATCACCTGTTGGCCTATGGCCCCTAAGTTATGGGACACCCTGTATAGTTCAGGCCCTACGGGGTGCGATACTGCGTTTAATGATAGAAGCAACACATTTGGTATGGATAGACTCGCCCGAACATTTTACGAAAGGGAACCCCCCCAACCCTGGCAGGGGGGTGGTTCCCCCCTTAAAAGTGCTTTTTGACGGTTTTTGCTAATAACTCGAAAACGGTCAACTTTTCTAAAATTATTCTAAATATTATTTTGCAAGCGGATAAAATTTCCTTTTTGACCATGTAGGTACCTTAGTACCCTCTAAAGGCAGTGGTGCACGTTCTATAGATCTACGAAAAAAAGGAAAAATGTTTATATGTTTTTTTAAATTTTTCTTGTCGCATTTTGTATCCTTAACACATTGTTTTTTTCAAAAAAATATTTTTGTTCAAAAACCCATTGTATACAAATATTTAATAAGTTAGATATAACTTTTGAAAGTAGCCGCTTTAAAACAAAAATGTTGATCATTAATTTTTGTAATTAAGTAAACAATACTCAAGGTGAGTAAAGAAATATTTTTGATTAGTATTAACTTAAAACTTAATTTTTCAAGTTGAATTCATTTAAATTGGGGCGAGGGGGCATTCCTCCTAGTTCAGGCAAGATTCGGGCAAATCCACTTTCTAGAAGCATTTTATATTACTTTTTAGCAAATGGGCAATTCCCCCAATTTTGACCCCGCTGAATCCGAATATCCCTGTTGCCAACTCGAAATATTGACAGGGGCTGAGATATTCAAGATGGCGGCGAAAATGGCGGTGGAATTTTAAATTGCCGCTGGAAAGCCCAAATTGTCACAGGTGTACATTCAAAACATATATTTGTATAATTAAAAAATAATAACATATTATTATTTTTTTAAATGGCTGCAAAAACCTCTAAAAACCCCCCCAGACCCCCCAAAATCTGAAAGTTTGAGGTTTTTTCAAATTTTCTTAAAAACTAAGCTTCTAAGAGAAAAATGTAAAATATACTTTATTGTGGACAATAAAATTCCCGTGTCAACATGGTATAACTTAATAAAGTTAGACTAATAACAAGCTCTCCAGCGGCGTCCGTTAATTGAAGTAATTAAAAAAGTTGAAAAAATATCTGTTTTTTTCCAAGATTTATTTAATTTTTTAAAAAAACTTATATCTACAGAAAACCGTGTAATACATTTTGGTATACTCAATAAAATTTCCTTCAAAATGACGTATAACATGATTAAATCGGTTTTATAAATAAAACTTCAGGGGCATCCGTAAATTAAATTAATTTTGAAAAAATAGAAAATAAACCATTTTTGTTACAAGTTTTATCTAATTTTCTCAAAAACTAAGATTAACATGAAAAAACTTGTTCTACACTTTTTTGTAGACAGGGAAATTCCCTTTTTAAAAATGTGAAACTTGGTGGGGTTTAACTTATAGCAAACTCTCCAGCGACGTCCGTCAATGGGGATGATTTCAACAAATCATTAAAAAAACATGTTTTTCATACGTTTTATTCAGTTTTCTTAAAAACCAAGGTCTTTATCAAAAAATGTGTTTTATACTTCGTCATAGCCAATAAATTTCTTTCAAACGATGTATAACAAAGTGGAAGTTATTTTATATTTACCGCTCCAGTGGTGTTCTTAATTTAAAGAAATTATTTAAGATCAATCCAAACTAATCAATTTTGTGTCTTATTAGGTTTTCGGTGGATAATAAAGAGCCGCGGATAAAAGGTCGAAAGTACAATAGGTCGAAAGTACAAAAGGTCGAAAATACAAAAGGTCAAAAGTACAAAAGGTCGAAGTACAAAAGATCAAAAAACAAAAGGTCGAAAGTTCAAAAGGTTGAAAGTACAAAAGGTCGAAAGTACAAAAGATCGAAAGTACAAAAGATCGAAAGTACGGCCGCGGGTCCACATCGACTGGACAGGTCAATTCGACTTGATACGGTAAACTTGTATTTTTAATATTTTGTTTTGTCGATTTTTTTTCGACCTTTTGTACTTTCGACCTTTTATGGCTTCGGCGGCGGGCCCGATAATAAAATGTCCTTTTAAACAGTGTGTCACAAAATGTAAACCCATAGTATAGAAAACTCTCCAGGGGCGTCCGTAAATTGCAAAAATGACTAAAAAATATTATTTTTGTTACGGGTTTCATTCAATTTCCATCAAAATCTCAATTTCAATTTCAATTTCAATGAGTACCTAATTATGATTATGCCCCCCCCCCCCCCCCAAACCGTTGCATAAGATTCACCACTTTATTTTTAGTTCCATATGCTTAAAAAAATATCCAAAAACACCTGTGTCAAAGTTACTACTGATACTTTCTGCACAAAAATATTGCTTAGGGGGGGGTGGCATGGCCCCTATGCCCCCTCCCCTTATAACCACCGCTGTTTTTTGCTTTAAAGAACTTTTTTAGATAAATCAAAATATCTAATCTAATCAAAAAACAGTTTATTTTAATTTGGATACATTTTATTTTAGTAGGTATAAATTACGAACCTTTTTGAAGTATTTATCATAACATTAACCTCACTTTGTAATACATCATTTAAAAAGAAATTGTCTTATCCTCAATAAAGAATAAAGGCACATTCTTTTCTAAAAATCTTAGAAAAGATATTTAAATATGCAAGAGAAACTGATTATTTCAGTTATTTTTGAAACTAAGTTTATATTAGTACGCCCCTGAAGCCTTAAATATGGCAACAACCCGACATTTTAATAAAGTTTTTAAAAGAAAATGTTATGTTCTACAATAAAGTATACTACATATTTCTTCCTAAAAAGTGTAGTTTTTGAGAAAATTTTGAAAAACCTATAATAAACATGTTTTTTCTAAATAATCCCAATTTACGTACGCCACTGAAGAGCTAGTTGCTTTTCCTAACCTTATTGACCAATACATCGTAGGAAAGGGAATTTTATTCTCCACAAAAAACTATTCTTTGCAATTTTTGATAAAAAAAAAAGTTTTCGAGAAAATTGCATAAAACTGAAAAAAAAACAGGTTTTTGGGGGTTTGGGGGGGATTTTCTCCGTCTCTGTCGATTTTTCGAGTTGGCAACAGAGATATTCGGATTCAGCGGGGTCAAATTAGGGGGAAATGGTCTGTTGCCAAAAAGTAATATGATTCGCTTCTAGACAGAAAACGGAAAGCCTTTTAAAATAATATGCTGTGACTATCCTCTCGCCCACCTCAAAAGTGATCTTTTACACAATATTTCTAATTATTTGAAAACTTTTAACTTGGTCAAAAACAACTAAGTAATAGTTATTGAGGCTGACCAAAAGTCCTCTAACGATGTATAACACGACCCCCTTACCTCAGTGGCGCACCTTTTATAGGCATTTAAATAAATAAGAGGTGTGGAAAAAACAATATTTTTTTAATTTTCTAAAATCCTACATACTGGTTGTAAAACTTATTTTGAAAGCTGAAGAAATTTTCTTCCGACGATGTATATCACTCCCCCCTTAAGGCAGCGGTAGATCTAGCATAAACGCACCAAAAATGATCAAATTTGGTATACACTTTAATCTTTATTTAAGACAACCATGGTGGAACAGTACTAATACACACTGCGTTCAATGAGAAAAACAACACACTTGGTGGGGAAACCATCCGCCCACTGTTGGTGGGGGGTGGATCCCCCCCTAAATGTTTTTTTCGATATTTTTTAAGATCTACAGCTGCGTTGAAGGGAAAGTGATGTACATCGTTGGAAAGGAAATTTCTTTGGCTTTAAAAATGTTTTAAAACCAAATATGTAGGACAGTAAAATTTAAGAAAATAAAAAAAAAAGTTTTTTCCACACTTCTTATTTATTTAAATGCCTATAAAAGCGCCACTGATGTAAGGGCGGCGTGTTATACATCGTTAGAGAGTACTTTTTATCAGCCTTAATAATTGTTACTTAGTTGTTTTTTGCTAAGTTAAAAGTTGGGAAAATACTGTAAGAGAGCACTTTTCAGAGGGGTGAAAGGAGGGATGCCCCCCATACCTACTTTAAGAAAGGTCAGCTAGAAAAAGTCAGTTTAAAGTTATTACTAACCAAAAATAATTTTTTACTTAATCTCATATTTATTTACTGAGTTACAAAGATGACTGTTCAACATTTTTGTTTGATATAAGGATTTCTATAAACATATTTATTTTTATTTCAAGGCGGCTATTTAAAAAAACATATGTCTAGCTTAATAAGTATTTAACTGTATATAATGGGCTTTTAACCAAAAATATTTATTTGAAAAAAAAATAGTGTTAAAGATAAAAAATGCCACAAAAAACAAGTTTTTTCTTCTTTTTTAATTTTCCCCTTTTTTTGTACGCTAATGGAACGTGCACCACTGCCGTACATTATTAAAAAGGAAATTGTATCTCCCAAAGATTTTTGAAAAAGTTGGCAAAAATCTATCAAAAAGTACGTTTGACGTGGGGAACCACCCCCCTGCTAGGGTTGGGGGGTGATTTCCTTTCGTAAAATGTTCGGGCGAGTCTTATGTCTATCCATACCAAGTGTGTTGCTTCTATCATTAAAAGCAGCATATCGCTTGAATCTGGGATGTAGTGCCTGAACTAATACGTCATATGGGACGGTAAAACAGAATTTAATAGATTTTTTTTTGTTACACCAAGTTGATTTGCCTTTTCGACATTCCTGCATTTGCCCTTTTGATTTACATTAATGTTAGTTGGCAGAGTACGTGCATAGGCCGGTAAAAGAGGATCTAATAGAAAAATTAAAAAATCAATTTTTTTTTAAACTTTAAATTGTTACACCAAATCGATTCCCTTTATCGACACTCCCTTATTTGCTCTTCTGATTGACATAAAGGTTATTTGTCAGTATACCTGTATGGGCCGGTAAAACCGGATCTAACAAAAAAAATTAATAATCGATTTTTTTTTAACTTAAATTTGTTACCCAAATTGATGCGCTTTTTGATACTCTCATGTTTGCTTTTTAAACTGACACTAAGGTTATTTGTCAGTACACCTGCATAGGCCGGTAAAACAGGATCTAATAAAAAAATCAAAAAATCGATTTTTTTTTAAACTTTAATTTGTACAAATTGATGCGCTTTTTGACACCTCCATGTTTGCTCTCTTCACCGACGCTGACGCACGGGGGAATGGCTCTGTGTTACATGTTGGACATTGGGTACAAAATTATAATCATTTTCCTGTGATAAGAATTATAGTGTTGCATTTGTAAATAGTTGCTTTATTTCGTTTTAAGAAAGTTTTTTGAAAATTTTTGTCCAGGCAATTATTATACAGGGTGAAAATAAAGAGTTCCTAAAAAACAGAAAAACAGAAAAGGAAAATTTATACTATATTATAACTTATGTAACACAAAACTTTATAGGCCTTTTATTATTTTTTTAAATACGTTATTGGGGTCAATGGTGCTTGGAAGATCCATTGCCTTCTATTTCACGATTATTTTTAAATTTATCTGATCGTCGTGAAAAGAAGAAAAACCGAGTACCTCACAGAATACCCGCATGACCATATCAAATTTGTTGCAAAATAACCTTACATTAAAATTTGTCCATCATCTTGAATATTTATGAAATGTCAGTTGTAAAATTAAATTATTTGTTAAGTATTGTGGCTTCTCAAAATGACCACAATTATAAAAATTGGACAATATTTTTTTAAGAAATGATAAATTGTCAAAGACTCATTTTAATTTATAAAAAAATATTTTTTTCTAATAAAACTTAAAGCTCCTCCTTTCCAAAAAAACTAATAAGAAAAAATTAGGTGATAGTTAAGTAAAGTTATGGGCATTTAAAAAAAATATATTTTTGTAAAACACAATATATTTTTGAGCCGCCCTATATACGGTTTAAGTTATACAAAGCAAATAATTTTTTCAAATATAAGGCGTCACTTTTTGATTATCTTCTAGACCGAAAACGTAGAGCCTTTTTAAATTTTTTGCTCTAACTAATGTATTAACACCACATCCTTAAAATAAAAACAAGCTTGGTTGGTTCTCACAAAATCTGATTTTGTTTTAACCATTGTTTTACAAATTATACGATTGCATGGCCAATCCTGTCTGCATTCAGTTCTTTATAAATTCATTATTACTAAGCCGATTTTAGTGAAATAAATAACATCATGGCGCAAACTGATTGATCTTTAAAGTTTGCAGCATGATGTTTTTTATTTCACTAAAATCGGTTCAGTAATAATGAATTTATAAAATGCAGACAAGTATAATTTGTAAAACAATGGTTTAAAAAAATCCGATTTTGTAAGAACCGCTACACCGATTTTATTAATTTGTACCTCTTTATGCGGGATGAAAATAGTGTTTTTCTATAAATAAAAAAAAAACTAAAACATTTTCGCAAAATAAGAATAAACACGCCATTTTGAAGAATCAAGTATGATTCTGGTCGACATCTTAATTTCCAAGATGGCGGAAAATTTCGATAAGAATCTTTAAAGAGCAATCAATTCTCACCACGATTTTTTTTATTTCGCTAAAATTGGTTTAGTAATAACGAATTTATAAGGAAATGAATGCAGAAGGATTGGCAATGCAATCGTAGAATCTGTAAAACAATGGTTGAAGCAAAAATAGATTTTTTGAGAACCACCACACAGATATTTTACTAATTTGTACGTCGTTGTGTGAGGGAAAAGTAGTGGTTTTCTACAAATTAAAAAAAAACTAAAATATTTTCGGAAAATAAGAATCAACACGCCATTTTGAAGAATCAAGTATGATTCTGTCCGCAGTGTCCGCCATCTTAAATTTTAAGATGGCGATAAATTTTGATCATGATCTTTAAAAAGCAATCAATTCTCAACAGGATGTTTTTTACTTCATCAAAATCGGTTTAGTAGTAATGAAGTCATAAGGAAATAAATGCAGACATGATTGGCAAGGATATCGCATAATATGCAAAACAATGGTTGAAACAAAAATATATTTTTTTAGAACCACCGAACCGATTTTGCTAGTTCATACCTTGCTGTGCGTGGCAAGAATGCAGCCTTTTAACTAATTTAAAAAAGTGATTAAAACATGTTCGCAACACAAAAATAAACGAGCATCTTTGAAGGGTACATTTTAATTAAGTCCGCCATCTTGGATTTTGAGACATGGGACAAAAAAATATATTTGGTTAAAACTCTGATTAATTCTCTATCAAGTGCAGTTTTATTCCGGAAAATAAATTTGTGTTTTATTTGCATCCAAAACTTTACCCTTCATTTTCTGAAAATTGCGATTTTGTTGAATACGTGGTTTTTTCTTTTGACGGCAGTATAGCGATGGCCTAACTGCAATATCCCGTATCTGAAAAAATGAAACTTTACAGGGGAAGCGAAAAACAGTTTAGGTAACACATATAGGTTCGGTTAGGGTTATTGGGTATAAAAAAATTTATTTGCTATATAGCGAAAAACAGTTTAGGTAACACATATAGGTTCGGTTAGGGTTATTGGGTATAAAAAAATATATTTGCTATATTTGTCATTTCCCACGCATATAATGTCTTATAGTATTATACACCATAAAAGTAGCCAGCTCATTTGGCCTAAATCACAAATAATCTAAAAATGATCAAAATGTTAGATACGGGGTATTGCAGTTAGACCATCGATAGGCTATTTACTTCGTGAGAGGAGAAAACTTTCATTGCCGCGCAAAGTCTTTTATAACAGATGTAATACCGCTGAAAGCCAGACGTCGACTGAATCAAGACTGAGTCTGAATCAAGGCGACGCGCGAAGGCTCGAGGCACAAAGTACATAGCGTTATATACTTTCTGTTCAAGGTCACCAATCGATCGATGGACAGCATATTTTTACAGAGAAATACATCCTTCTTGGTAACACCGGCAACTTCCCGAGGGGAAACCCAATTTGATTTCAGAGTTTTGCGTGAAGACAAAAGCCTGTGATCAAACCGGTTCGCCTCGCGCTCCGTAAGCTTCGGACCTCTGTATGTATTACTTACTCTATGATAAAACCTTCCACAGACTGGCAGAAAAATATTATTGGCCAAAAATGCGTCAGGACGTGGCAACTTTTCTAAAGAAATGTTTTGTCTGTGCAGCTCATAAAGGTGATACACAAGGTGTATCTGATCAGATGATATCTCACCCAAAACCAACTCGTCCTTGGGAAATTATTTCGACTGATTTATGTGGACCTTTACCTTGTTCGACAAAGGGTAATTGCTGGATTCTCGTCGTTACTGACTATTTGAGTAAGTTTTCCTTAGTTTTTCCAATGCGAACAGCCCCTACTCAAGCAGTTGTCAGGCATTTTGAGGAGCAAGTATTTATGGTCTTCGGAGTGCCCCGTTTGATACTTTGTGATAATGGCCCTCAGTACAAAAGTAACGAGTTTAAGCGTTTTGCTGAGAGTTATCAGGTTAAAATTCAGTATAATCCGTATTATCACCCCAGAGCAAATCCAACAGAAAGGACAAATCGTACGTTAAAAACCATGTTATGTTGCTATGTGAAAGACAACCACAGGAAGTGGGACGAACAAATACATAAACTTGCCTGCGCGATTCGTACTGCAACCCATGAGACAACCAGGATGTCTCCTTTCTTTGTTAATTTTGGTAGAAATATGTGTCTGTCAGGAAAAGATTACTCCAACCCAGTGTTGTTATCTGAAGAGAATGGTATACAATCTGCAGCTGAAAGTAAGAACGAAGGTTTCCGGAAGCTCTATGCGGATGTTAAGAGAAGGTTAGAGGTGGCAGGAGAGAAAAACGTAGTTCAGTATAATTTGCGTACAAGGGTACCCAACTTTGTTGTGGGTCAGCGTGTTTGGAAGAAGAATTATGTGTTGTCAGATGCTGCGAAATTTTTCTCGAAGAAGTTAGCACCGAAATTCGTTGGTCCTTATGTGATTAGGAATAAAATTTCTCCATGGATATTTGAGCTTCAGGAATCATCGGGTAAAGTACTGCCAGGGAGTTGGCATGCCAAAGACCTTAAGTCGGCAGCGGACCTCTCCGACCTTTTTAGGTTAATCGTCTTGAAGTTGGGGGGGGGGATTATGTAACGTGTCATTTTTACGTTTAAGGCAACGTTACATATTTGTTTATTCAGGTAAATAATCAAGGCTCTTCGACTCGTCTTTCTGTACACAAATTAAGGGTATTTTATAGAGCTAGGTTTGGAGGTTATATAGTGTCCAAAAAGTTACCTTATAAAGGAAACATTCCATCGAATTACTGTGGACACTACGCACATCGCATTATCTGGACATCGTAATTGGAATTTAGGATCACAGGTTTCGGAAAAATCACATTAAAACTTTTGATTGTTTGTTTATCTGGGGAATTTCATAGTTTCGTTGACGTTCACGAAATTAAACAGCTGCACTGCTGGGGAATGGCGGCGTTGCCGCATCACAAATTGTTTCAGTAACAGGAAGGAAACATTTAGATGAACATTTCATTCCCTTACGTTTATTCTCGAGGATATTGGGACAATCCGAACCTCATAGCTAGTTGTGATAGCACGAAAACATATTTAGGTCCACGGTTTGACCAGTAACAACCGAAGCTCCGCCCACTTTGATATCTTTATTAATTTGATAGAGAGAAGATAAAATAAATACGAGTTATGCACTTTCGTAAATGGAAGATAAACGAGGAATAAAAACCAGGACTAAAAGAGTAAACAAAATCGTATTTTTATATTATATAAATTTATATATAATCATAGTTATGTAAAGTTAATAACTAGCTCAGTTAGTCGGATTGAAGGGTTTGTAGGGCTGGCTAGTGGTGAGCAAACTTAACATTTGAACACTCTTGTGCCGAGTTTGAGCAGTAGTTCAATGTGTATTTTTAGGTTCAGGTTCAGAAACAACTTTATTAATGTAGAAATGTTTTACAAAAATGGCGTCAAACCATATGAATCTTAGAGAAAACATTTATAAAGAGCAAAGGAAACTTTTGACTAAGACTGTAACTAAAATACAACGAAATTCTACACTTAATACAGCTTTACTCATATGGGAATTGGTTGAGGGTTCGAATATTCCTGGGTTTGATGCAAGCTCTGATCTCCAGTAATTGATTTTACAGTTGATGGTTTCAATGCTGAGCTTCTTATAGTCCGTCTGGTTATTTTCCTTCTACTTGCTATGTTGGCAGGGGGCCGGTAGGCAAATGTTCGGTCTAAGTATGAAGGGTGTCTCGATGTCCTTGTTATAAAAATTTCAACCGTGGAAATAGATCCGACAACACCTCAAGGTGCGTTTTACGTATTTTTCAATATCCCCTTGGACGGTGCTGCCCCTATATACCGGTACGAAACTATTCATGTATTTCCTCATTGGTTAGTTTGAAAACCGCGGGTTTTTTTTTCCAGTCCGGCAACCGAAGTTAGAGATTTTTTTGGCGGAAAAGTTTTTTTATAAATAGGCTTGCATCCTTTATTTGAATTTAACCGGGAAGATTGGGTTGGTATTGCGTTTTACTGTCATTTACAAAACGGTTTCCGGCCACTTCATTTTTTTTTGAGTTCTCGACAAAGTGCTTTGTCTCTTGCTAACGAATTTTGGCTGGGTCGACAACAGTTTCTGGGATCGCCTTTGTTTTGGTTAATTGGCACTGCAGCGATTGCAGGAGATATCCCAGAAACTGTAGAAGTGAGTCCGTCGTGTTTAGGCGAATCCTGAAGTGACGCTCATACCCTTTTGAAGGGGATTTAAGGCGGCCTACGCCATTTGTACAGGAAGAGCAGTAAGTTCGATTTTATTTTTTTTCAATTTTTTTATTATTTGAGGACTCTTCAAGATAATATTTGCCTCCCAAATTGTAATTATTTTTCGTGTGAAATGTACTTTTTTTGACAAAAGACGTGGGGAATTTTTGGCGTTTTTATATTTTTCTTTTAACCACGTGTTGGATAAAAACTATATATTGTTTTTCTCCTTTGTCTACAGCCCTGTCCATTCCATCGACAGCTGGTGGGAAGCCGGACGAGCCAGTTGTAACCCTGGGAAAGGTACGTTAGGGTTATTTTAGTTCATCTGTTTAAATCTACTTTATTTTATTGAGTCGACATGGGGTTCTCGATTTAAGTTACTCGGTGTAGGGGAACTTCGTGCAAAATTGACGAATTCCAGGAAACTAAAACATTTCATTTTCCACAGGGTTTTACGCTCGGGCAAGAACCAACATTCAAGACCCATGTGCTGCCCTAGCGTGATGTGCTAAGCGGGCATTAGGGAAGGCGCGAGCAGAGCAGGAGACCCGAGAGTAGCAGGAGGAGAACAAACCAGGGCAGCAGTAGTAGGGGAATGTCTGGAAACAATTCCAGGTTTAAAATCAAACTAAGTAACTAGAATAAATAAAAGGACCAAGGTAGGGGTTTTTCTTCAAGTTTATGCAAGCAAGGATATTTTAGATATATTTTTTTCCCAATATAATTTTTACAGTATAATTTAACATCTCTTGTAAACGCAAGGTAAAGGTATGACGTCATAACCAAAATTTTGCGGAGTACCTACTAAGTTGACTTGTTTTCCTTCATTTCATTTATTTAAGACCATTTCTCTTGTGAAATTTGGAGTGTCTCGCTACTTAGTTCCCCTACATTTCATTCATTTTTTTTTATTTCATGTTTTAGATAATACTTTCCATTTTACCTTTTAAAATAAACAAGATGAACTAATTTTTCTTGTGTTATTTGTACAGCCCAATGACCAACTTTGCAGAGACAAAAGAGAGATGAGGTTATATTTTTTAGCGGTCTCCTTACATTGTTTTGCCTCATGGGGTAGATCTCGGACTGAGTTGCTGTCTGTTTCGTTCTACCTAATGTAGAATGATGACAACAGATATTTGGTCCAGACCTCCCCTATGACGGAATAATTTTGGAAGTATATATGTTTTTTTAATCATTCATATAATTGAGTCCTACGCTACCGACTCAAAGGTAGGTACACTATGACCTGTTAAAGGAGCCCATCTGCCTGTAAAGTGCTTCTATTTTTGTCATCTTAATTCAATCTTTTAGAATTTTTATTTTGTCTATTAGTCAATTTTTTTTTGGTTTTTTTTTAATTACCCAAATATTCTGGAAGCCTCGGAAGTAGGTAGAATTTCATTGTTTGGCTACAACGTTTGGGTTGAACTGTATTTTATTTAAGAACTTCTTTGTAAAACATTGGTATTAAATAATGTGGCGCACTTAAAATTTTCTTATTTCTGAACCCCCCCTTCTCCACTGTATAAAAGTTACCGGGCATATCAATGTTTTACCTAGCTGGAAAATACAGTTCTGCTTCCAGATATTTGTTTAATTATTCAGTGGTTTTGTTGTGTCACAAGCTGGCAAATTGGTATTATTCTAATTACAGTGTCACAAAATGGCAGCAACGTCTTTAAGCTGCCACAAATGTCACCCAACGCATTTTAATAGGCCACAAATATAGAATTAAACTGGACGCGGGTAGTTTCCCTTTTAAATATGGATTCCCGGAGGCCCGTAGGGCCGAGAGTCACATACTATTATAGTGAATATGGACGACTGGAGGACCGTATAGCCAAGAGTTACATACTAATATAGTGAATATAGACTCCCGGGGGCCCGTCACATTCTTATATAGAACTAAATTTCCCTTTTTTTCACGCCTAGCCTTTCATATTTGGCCCTTCACGGCCAAATCACACAAGCACAACATGTATACATAACGCAATTTACAAGCAAAAAACCAAGTAAGTAACTTAAACATCTGTAACGCGAGAGTTAAACGAAAAACGAACTTATGTGTGTCTCGACTTGTCTCAAGACATAGAGTCACGTTTCGCCTGGCCCGCCGTGCATTTGTAAAATATCTGACCCTTCGTCGCATGTCAGTGTCTGCCGCGTTCGTCGCGTCATGGCATCACTCTTTGCTACTTAAAAAAAAAACTATGCGTCCGATTGACATTTTTAAAAAATCATTGTAATCCCTGATCTTTGATACACAAAGTTTACACAAGGTGTTTTTTTGATTAAGCAAAGGGTTCTCGAGTTATAACAAGATATAAATTATTATAAATACGCGTTTTCAGGGCGAGCAATTGTTTAATAGGGAACTCCATATAAAAGCATTGGGAACGATATTTTCAACATTGAAAAATAAATGTTTCTGATAGTAATATTACTATATGCTTTTGGTGGAGTCATGAGCACACTTTATAGATTCAAAAAATGCAAAAAAAAAATTCCAAATTTTAGGAAAAACTACCCCCACCACCCCCAGCACACGACGATTTTTGGACGACCAGTCGATTTTGCATTCTTAGGGTGTAAGAAATGATTTAAATTGTGTCTTACATTTTAGCAATGAAGTGCACACGGGGTGACACGATAGAAGCGGCTTTTAACTCTACTAGGTGGCGATAGATGATTTTAAAGTGCTTGAATCAAAACAAACAAAATAAAATAATCTTAGTTGATAATAAAATGTTAATTAAAATTATGTCTTATTATATTCCAATTGAAGCGAATGACAAAAAAAAAATTAAACAAAAATGACAGTTGATGGTTGCTTCAATCGACTCTTTTTGGTGTTATGAAAAGAAAAAACTCTCTTGGGTGACAAACTCATTTCTTATTTTTCCAAAACTACTAAATAAGAACTATTTAGAGTCCAAGCAGGCAAGGGCTTACTTCGAAAATATGAAAAAAATAATAAAAAAAATACTTTAAAATATTTTAGGTATAACATACTTTTTTTCCAATTTAATAAGTTGACAAAAAAAACAAAAGGTATCTTAAACGATAAGGTTCTTTAGATAACGCAAGACTTAAAATGAGCAAATATTTAAAAAATAATAATAATAAAAACAATAATAAATGAAATAATGCTTGCTAATATACGAAAAATAAACACTGATCTTAGAAAGACTAAGTTTGACGCTAAGTTTTCCTTAAACGATCAACTAGTGATTTAATGATTTGATTATTTACGAAAAAAGTATACATAAATTACTTTTTGTTTATCATTAATGGAGCCAATCATGTATAGGCCTTAGTAACAACAAAATTACTTAAAGATGATAATAGAAATAAAAATAATAATTTAGGTGTTCTTGATTAGTGCTATGCCTGTGCACTAGCATATCATTTTAATAATGACGTTATAGAGAATATTTTTATTTTATCGATTAACTAGGACAGCAAACAGAAAGGAACAAACTAACAAAAAAAACAAAACATTTTTAGAAAAAGACAACACATTTTTGTGATTTGTCATAGTTACCAAAAGAAAAGTTCTACAAAAACAATTTTACTCATAGAGTAAATGAAAAGTGGAGATTTTTTTTAAGTTGTTTAAAATAGTGTAGATTTTAAAAAATATAAAATAAAAAAAAATATCAAAATTTATCCTTAAAATGAAATTTGCTTGGCTTAAATGGTACAGACTGTACTTAAAGTTCGTATAGTCGAATATTCTCCATATAGGAGAAAAACATAAAAAATAAAATATTGTTTTACTGATAAACTAGTAAATAATAGTTTTACACAATCAAATGATATTAATTTGGATAATCTTGATTTTATCAAGTTATAATATAATGAGAAGAGAAAAAAAAATAGAAAAATGTATCTTAGCAATGTTAAGATTGCTATGATAGTATCCAATTGGATTCAAAAATGAATTCAAAATGGAAAAAAAAATATATATGTACACAAATTGAAAAATTTTAACCGTTGATGACGTAGTTTTTATTCGGCTTATGGGATCTTAGAAAAGTCAGAGTCTAAGCACTGATTAAGAGCAAATGATCCCTATTTAAAAAAACAAAGCTTTTTAAAATAATGGACTCTAAAATATACTATATATAATCGATTTTACGTTAATACTTTAACCAATAGGTGCTGATTTACTATAACACACATATCCATCACAAAAAAACAAAACCAAAAGGCATGTGTGGATTTTAACATAAAATAAAATGATATTTTGTTTTTTTAAAATATTACAAAAATCCAAAAGAATCTGAGCCAAAATGCATCCACTGTGGAGGCAAGCATCCTGCTAACTACAGAGGATGCCTTGTTGCTAAGGAAATACAAAAATTGAACAATAAACCTAAGAAACCGAATCTCATACCAAATACATGAGTACAAATAGACAAAACCAACAGACAAGAAACACAGTCACACAAAACTCTGTGACAAGGACATACAGCCAAGTAGCAGCAACAGCTACTATACCTGATATTAATATCAGTAGTCAAAATACTATGGAACAAACACTACAATTAATTTTGGAGAAATTGAACAAACTTGATGAGCGATTAACTAAACTAGAAAGTAGCAATAACGGAGCTACCAATATGCCTCAAAATGGTCAGTAATCTTAGAATCCTAGCTTGGAATGCCAATGGTCTCTTGCAACATCAGCAAGACTTGCAAGTTATTCTAGACATAGAAAAAATTGACGTCTGTCTTGTGTCAGAAACGCATTTCACTAACCAGTCTCACATTAAATTTAAAGGTTATAAAGTGTATCATACAACTCACCCTAGCAATACTGCACATGGGGGAAGTGCTGTAATAATTAAAGAAAATATATCACACTATGAGGAGGTGGGATATAAAACCATAGAGATTCAAGCTACATTAAAAAGTGTAAAAACCAAAACATATACATTAATCATAAGTGCTGTCTATATACCACCAAGGCACTTACTAAAGAAAAATCAATATCTTAATTTTCTCAGAAAATTAGGAAACCGTTTTATAATTGGAGGTGACTTTAATGCAAAAAATACCTACTGGGGATCTAGACTGACGAATTCTAAAGGAAAATAACGTTTGCAAGCTATTAGTGAATATCAATGTGAGCCGACATCAACTGGTAAGCCCACATACTATCCAACAGATCCAGGAAAAATTCCAGATCTAATTGATTTTTTTATAGTACAAAATATATCTTTAAGTTTTGTAGATATAGAAGAAAGTTTTGATTTACACTCAGATCATTCACCTATTATTCTAACTCTTAGTAAAAACATAATAAAGAAAGAAGCAATTATCTCACTAGTTAATAAACTGACTGACTGGATTAGTTTTAAACAAAGTCTGTCAGAAAAAATAAACCTATCAGTACCATTGCAAACGCCTGAACAAATCGATAAAGAAGTTGAATATTTTGTTACAAATATTCAACAAGCAGCTTGGGCAAACAGTCCAAAACCAAAGAGAATTTTTAAGGGAAAAAACTATCCAAAGGAAATTAGAGACATTATATTGGAAAAAAGGAAACTAAGAAGAAAGTGGCAGCAAAGCCGTGATCCTCGGGACAAAGCAAATCTCAACAACATGACGCAGCGCATTAGGCGAGAAATTCTAGTAATAAAAAATGAATCTATTAACCATTTTCTTAATGAACTTACAGATGATAAAAATATCGACTATTCCCTTTGGAAAGCAACCAAAGATTTTAAAAGACCAATTATCCAAATTCCACCCATACGAAAATCTAACAACCAGTGGGCAAGAAGTAACGAAGAAATACCAGATATTTTTGCAAGTCATTTAGAAAAAACATTTCAGCCCCACGAAGCACCAGATGAACACTTTCATTTAAATGAACCCCATCAAATCGAGGACCATATTAAGCTTACATCACCAAAAGAAATATTAACAGAAATCAAAAATATTAATTCGAAAAAAGCCCCAGGGTATGATCTTATTAACGGGGTAGTCATAAAACAACTCCCCAGAAAAGCTATCGTAAAACTATGCAACCTAATTAATGCGTCTTTTAGGCTTAGGTATGTACCTAAACTGTGGAAAGTTGCAGAAGTTATCATGATTCCAAAACCGGGAAAACCATTCCATGACGTGTCATCTTACAGGCCAATATCTTTGCTGCCAATTATATCCAAGCCCTATGAAAAATTTTTGCTTAAAAGAATAAAACCCATCATAGAAAGACAAGAAATTATTCCATCTCATCAATTTGCTTTTCGAGACAAGCATTCCACGATATCAAGTACACAGAATTACTAATATAATAGAAAAAGCACTAGAAGAGGGAAAAGTTTGTTCTGCAGTTTTTCTAGATGTAGCACAAGCATTTGTCAAAGTGTGGCATGAAGGCCTTAATTTTAAACTAAAACGGTTTCTGCCAAAACAATATTCGGATATTTTGGAATCATACATATCTGATAGACATTTTAGAGTAAAACAGGAAGACTCATACTCAAATTTAAGAGAAATTCAAGCAGGCGTGCCCCAGAGTAGCGTATTAGGCCCTTATCTATACTTATTATTCACTTGTGATATCCCACCAGAAAATTGTCACTTAGCAACATTTGCCGATGATACTGGTTTATTGACGGTAGAAAAATCTATTGAAAAATGCATAGAAAATCTTCAGGATGCAGTCACCCAAGTTCACAGTTGGACCACAAAGTGGCGAATAAAATTAAATGAAACCAAATCAATTCATGTTGATTTTACAAACAAAAATATAAATCACATACAAATAACAATTAACAACATTCCAGTACCATATTCGAATCAGGAAAAATATCTAGGTATGACACTTGATGCCAAATTGCGCTGGAAAGCACATGTTAAGGAAAAAAAAGAACTTGAGATAAGGTATAGAAAAATGAACTGGCTAATTGGAAGGAAGTCCAATTTAACAATTCATAATAAGTTACTGCTTTATAGACAAATACTGAAATCAGTATGGACATATGGTATTCAACTATGGGGTTATGCTAAAGAGAGTAACATTCTAGTTGTACAGAGATTTCAAAATAAAGTATTAAGAAACATTGTGAATGCACCTTGGTGCGTTCGAAATAGTGACCTTCATCGAGATCTAAAAATCGAAACTGTAGCAGAGACTATAAAAAAGTACGCAAAAAGCCATGAAGATAGACTCCATCGGCATGTGAATGTGGAAGCAATTCAGCTTCTAGACAATACTATGCTAGTGCGAAGACTAAAAAGAGTGAAGCCGTTTGAGCTAGTAAACTAAGTGAATTACACATAAAACAAAATAATGCTATAAACACAACACAATTGTGAGTTACAGACTAAACAAAGCGGGGAGAACTGTTGAGTGAACCCTAAGTTTAAATCTCACTTTTCTAGTAAATTAAGTTAAAAAAAAATTGCTAATTAGTCTTACTGACTAGATTGTAATAAAAAAAACACAGTGTGTTTAACAAATAAAAAAAAACAATTAAAAGTTTACAAAATATCTAAAATGTTCTGGTCACTAGAAAAAAAAAATGACTTTACCAAAATAATAAAAAGTTAAATATTACACTTTTTCTGTGTAACACAAAAAACAAGATTAAAATTACATACATATCTGACAGATGATTGATGCAGATATTATCTGAAAAGATACAATTTACTTCTACTAAAGCAAAGTACAAAAGAGATTAAAGAATTGGTTTTCACGTATAATAATAGGTTACAAAAGCTCTGTATACCTCAAGATAGAACTGTGGCATAACGCGATAGAGACACTGTCTCTTGGTCCAGCGATTGTTATGCCAACTACCAATCTCCACAGCTAATTAGTTATTTTTTTATAAAATTTGTGCTTATATGCCCTTAGTTTTATGACAATTAGTTTTACGGGTATATCAGAATAAAAAAAAAAACAGTTGTTCGCTGTACACTAGAAATTTTTTTATACAAAGATTTTATTTACTTGATTTTAAATATACTATTCCATTAAGATGTTTTTGATTTAAAACTTTCTAATTCAAATGAGACTTTTTCGTTAGTCTATAGGTGTTATCACTGCTAAAGCCAAAGACAGTGGTTTTATATATAAAATTTCAAGACAAAAGAAAATATATAAATTTCATAATGTAAAAACTACTAAATTACATAAGGATTAGCTTAAATGGCTTATCAACCCTATAAAGTAAAAAGAGTAAAAAGTTGATCATAAAATTTTATAATAAAAGAAAATACTTCTTTATTCTGCTGTTCTTGTCTGTTTTTCCAATCTCTGATTATTTCGTGATGTTAATATCTTTTTTTTTTAAATATCACTGATAAACATTAAACGGTTTTCTTTGATATGGCATGACTCAAGAGTCGTCTACTCTTTATGGTTGTATCTTCTAGGGTTTTCCTATTCCTATACCATTAAACACTAAATTTCTAAAAATCCTAACTTTTAGTTACTATCTCAAATATTATCTAATTAACCTATTTTTTAACCAAGTCAGAAAAATTGTCCAAATGTCTACCATAAAACCTGTTTTAAAATAATATCCCATCATCACTTCAACACAGGTTTCATCAAAAACATATAGTGACTCTTGTATACCAAATCTAAATCATGTTTCGTCATAATAAAAAAAAATAGGTAGCTACCATTTTAAATTGAAAATTGTATTGTAAAGTATAAAATTTATTCAACGACAACGCTTTTGACTCGCTAATTAGAAAACATAAGACACTGTGAGCTCAGCATTTCCGGTTACTGGCCAGATTCCTGAAATTAGAAGATCACAGGTGTGTATAGAAGAAAGAGACTACTCCAAGTCTTCTTGTTAAATAAATTTTCCGGTCTATTGTTTACCCAGTATACCTCAAAAATGAGTTCCCGACATGACGAAATAGAAAATTACCTACCTATCTACTAGGTGTGACGTCACTGTCTTCATTTAACCTACCCCGATATAACTTTTTATTCGTTTCATAGGTAAAGTTTTACCTCTACCTTGAATAGTTTGAATTCCCATTTTTACAAAATTATTTGACTTGAAAGAAACCCAAAAATCCAACCCAAAAATTTTTCCGCTGTTTTAGATCAGTTCACCTGTAGACCATGTAAGCTATAACATGACGATTATTAATTCAGTAGTTTTCTTGATAAAGATTGGTTAAAACATCTAACTGACTAAACCGTAACCCTATCTTTCAAAATTGAGTTACGATATTAGGAGATACGGCAACAAACAAAACAAATATAGACCAATAGAAAATTTTAATTATAGGTATACCATTGAAACACCCTCTCGAGTGGAGAAGAAAAATTCCCTAATTTACTCCTCAGCCTTCTTCTCAATGACTGGGGAGTTTAAAATCCAGCTAAAAACACTCATTCCATAAAAAACATTTTATAAAATAATCTATAATATAATGATACGAACAGCGAAAAAATTAATTCGCCCTCGTCTTACAAAAAACAACAAAAGAAAAAGAAAACGCGACGATTCCACTTAGCGAATTATTATTGGTCTATTGTTTTATAACATTCCTTATACATCAAAAGATGCATATAACAAACACAGATCCATTTTGCCATACCATATAGCCATATTAAAGTTACGTTAAAAGAAAATTCTAGGACGCTTTAATTCAAAAATACTTCCCTCTCACACATTTACTCAACAGATAGTAATAGACTTTTGTCATTTATAAAAATATCTCAAAAATTACTAAACAATTTTATAACAAATTGTTCTTAAAAACTTTCAACTTGATGTGTTAGTCATTTACAACTCAATACAAACAATACAATTCCTGAAAATAAAAATAAAAATAATAATTAGGTAAAATTTTTGAGGGAAGTCTCCAGAGAATCGTAGACCTCTACAGTTGTCGGATGTCATGGTCTTTACCTATAAAAGAAAACGAAGTTATAACACTAATTTTATACATGGTTTAAACAAATATAATAAAACTTTTTCTTTAAAACATCATTTAATGAATTTATTATGCTTTTGACATAGTGTTTAGACACTATTATTTTTCTTTTCATTAAAATCGGTCTCGTAGTTATTAAAAATTAAAACAAGTTTGTACACATTTTAAATGAGTGCTCATAAATTACGAGGATTAGATGATAATTAAAACTTTTTAGGTAAATAAAAACAATAAGAGCTCTACGAATGCAAAATTTTAAGTTAAAATGCTAAGGCATTACTTAATTAATTTATGTTTTATATTTTTTTATATAATGATTGACAGGCTTGCTTTTGTAATGCAAGAAATTACATTGCAAATATTGAAACAAAAAAAAATTAAAAACTCAAGACAAAGATTGTCCTTTTTGACATCGATCTAGGATCTAGATTAATAATTTTTATAAGTTTTTCAATATATGTGTAGCTTGAGCTATTACAAAAAAAAATTAAACTTTTTGGCAAAGAATGGGTAGGGGATGAAATGTCAACTACCTTTAATTCAGAAAAATTATCGTTTATTTAAACAACTACACTTTCCATTCCATTTCAATGGAAAGTGTCGAAATGGAGGCAATAAGAAGATCAATGCGAATATCCAGAACTAATTATATAAGAAATGAGATCATAAAAGAAAGAATGGAAATCGAGGGAAGCATAACTGATGACATCACTAAAAGGCAACTGATATGGTATGCCCATGTACAACGGATGAACGACGAAAGATTACCAAAACAGGTCCCAGAATGGCAACCAATAGGGCGCAGGAAAAGAGGGCGTCCTAAATTGGAATAGCAACAGTCAATCCAAAGATCAATGAGTAAAAAAAAACCTGACGGAAGATGACTGTCATGATCGAAGGAGGTGGAGAATAGGCGTCGGACAACGTAGAAAAACGTTCTAAATCGACATAGTAGTAGTAAACAACTACGGTATAGAGTAAGTCCAACTATAGCAAAATGGTAATAACACATTAAAAAAGTCTTTTGAAAAAAAAAGTAAGCGCTGATGATAATTGCATAAAAATTATTTTTTATTTAAACAGGATAAGAAGATTACAGTAAGTTAGCAAAGAAACAAATGTACTAAATCTTTGGTTACCAAGATATTTACGCACGCAAGTTATTATATTGCTACAACTACTGTATAGGATCTCTGTGCGTAAATAACTTAAAACTTTTGAGACTCAGTACTATTTACATATGCTAAGAATATCCTGGATGTATGTATCTATCCAACATTTTCTTGGAACACAAAGAAAAAACAAAAGAATACTGAAAAAGAAAGAAATTTCAAATTATCTGTATACTAACTCAATTCGCAGTCAAAACTGTGAAATAGTTTGATTAACTGTGCAGAGAAAACTTAACTGAAAAATTATAGAACTCTATGCATATAATACCTTAGCTAAGAAGGCATTGTGTTATTAGCACTTTTCAAAAAAAAACATACAGTACGAAGTACGAAGTAGGCCTGGCAAATAGACCTTTCTTTTGGGCTACTTTTTGTTAGTAGTTGATAAAGATTACTATGATCAAAAAAAATTACATTAACAGATAAAACAAATCAAAATTATCGAACGAACTCAAAACTAGAGAAACATTTTTACATATCTTTTAAATCTTAACATGGACAAAAAAAATACTAACCAACAGGTTTATGTTTTAATAGTTGTCTTAAACAAAAATTAAGGTTTAAAAGCTCAAATGACACGTTTAAGGTTAACAAAAATAGAAACAAAAGGTCTTAATTACTTCATGGTATAATTTATAAAAATGAAATTTAATTTTATATTCATTGATTAAAAAAAAAATGATAGATATAAATTTATGTAAGCTGTTTTCAATACCTCACTGTACACGCTGGTCTATTGACACACGATCAATGAAAAGATCGATATTGTATAGCATTGTTTTTCCCTGCTTTTGGTTTTTTGTTTCTCTCGTATCTCGGTAGATGGCGCCTCTTGCTATAGTTCGCTCACTTATTACATTTAATTAGAGACAAAATCGTCTGATTAACTTCGCAAGATTTGTCACTTGACCAGCAGTGTTCTGAGGAGTCCCATAAGGACGAAACGGTTAACTGTCAACACTTATTAGGTGTCCATTAGATCTTGGACCCCCGTGAGGTTAAGCTTTCAAGCTACCAATGGAAAAATATAAGGGAAACAAAAAACTTCTTTTTGCCCGATTAGCCATGAAACTTGTTTGATTTTTAAATTCACGGGTATGAAATTTCACGTTTATTAGGAATAATGTACATAAGCCATTATTTTCTAGATTTAACTGGTCAACTCAAAAATAACCGACCGACCTTAATGAAATTTAATCAAGGAACTGCATTTCTCACTATAGATCTTGTTTGAAAAATATAAATATAAACCTTAGTATTCCTAAATGAAAAGTCAAAAATTGGACCCCCGTGAGCGTTCAAGCTACCGACGGAAAAATATGAGAGAAACAAAACATTTTTTCGCGAAAGCTTGTTTGATTTATAAATTCAATATCATAGTTTAGTTGATAGATACCGTAAAGTTAAATGTGAATAGACGTATTAGGCGCGAAACTACGGGAGGGTAAAAAAAAGGTGAAATTTCCCCCCCAAATCTTAAAATATATTTGTTTTGGACACACATAATACAGTGGTCTGGACAATATGCAAAATAGTTTTATGCAATATTTATTATAATATTTCCTTCCCCAAATAAAATTACGATACGCCACTGTTATGCGTACAGACCAACGAAGTAGGTAAATAAAAGAGGCTCTCTAAGAAACGTTTTTAATCCACATGTGTTTATTTTAAAAATTCCAGACCATTTCTTGGTGCACTTGGATCAATAGAGCCATTTCTATACAAAACGAGCCATGTGTTTTTTCAAAATTATGAAGTGGTCTTATTTATAGCCATTTTAATGGCCCAGACGTTTAAAATTGGTCATAAAAACGAAAATCTAAAATTTCAATGCAGGCCATATTTGATAAGAAAAAATCTTTATTATAGTTAAATTGATTCAAGCAAATATACAGGGTATCTTTTTGCAACGATATTTGCAATAATTTTCAAAAGTTGATTTAGTTTTTCAAAATAGTTTATTTGCTTGAAACAATAGACTTTATCACTAGTTAAGTCTTCAACTAATTTATGTCTCATTTCCTTACACATCACATCCTATCTAACGATTATTAACCAAAGGGTTTTATATTTGTTGTTTGATTTTATTTAATTTTATAATTAAGTTAGCTTATTGGTTATGTATAACCTAAATTTCCATATTTCCATATTGCGTTTTCTCTTTAACCAGTCTTTAATTATTAAATGGGAATTATGTTTTATTTATTTTAATAATTATTATTTGTGCTAAATAATATTATTTTTAAGATTATGTATAAAATTATTATTAACTCAAAATACGCGAGTTTTTATTTTAGGAAAAATATCAAATACCTTTATCCAATTTCAAAGGTCAAGTCAAATTTAGAAAAATAGATTGATTTATCATTATCTTTGGTTAAATTTTAGAAACAATTATTAGTACTTATCCTATATAGTATGGAAAAGGAACTGCTAAGCAATCTTTTTAGGTTATTTGGTGTTTTGGTGTAAACCTATATATTACATCAAACATGGTACTTTGATCTTATCGAATTTATTTATTTAAATTGTTTATATTTTTAGTTATTTAAAATATGCTACTTAATTTGTATATCTTTTAATAAAAATGAATAATGTACCTATATAGTCATAAAGACATGGACATGACCTGTAAACTTGGTCTTTTTAATAAAAATTACAAGAAAATATCTTCTAGCTCCAAACTAATCAAAACGATTTCACTGTTATAACAAATTATCGTTTTAAAACAAGTAAAAAGGGTTAAGAAAAGCCTTTACTGTGTTAGGACATTGATTTGTGGCTTTCTTTAGCCTTATGCAATAAAAATGCTATGAGATTATGTTTTTTCAAAAAATTACTGTATGGCTTTACAAAATATTATTTTACTTAAGACATGGTCGATAGCACCAATACATTTGTTAAATCGATCGTCTTTTTGTCAAACAAATGCATTGTAAACTGGAGACCTTGAGAAAATAAAAGAAATAGGGGAGAACCACAAATCTTTCTACAAGGATTTTATAAATAAAAATTTTGACTCGATCTAAAATATGTACTGAGATAAACGCTTATGGGTTCTCAATAGGTAATATAGTCCTTTCTTAAGTTTAGTTAACGTGTTTTGACTTTTAAGTTAATTGGTGGATAATTTATTTATTTTTCCAGTAAAGTTATTATTCAGTACAATGACATACGAACAAAAAAAATAGGATGAAATTCTCTCTAATTAAGCTAGGCTGTGTTTTAAGATGGTAACTAGTAAACCGATATGGATGCCATTTTTTATTTTTTCTACAAAAAACGTTTAGTTTTCTGTTAGGTGAACGTTTCGATTTTTAAATATATGAAAAATAACATAAATTTTTCGCTAAAGGTGGTTATTTTATGGCTTTGTTTTAAAAAAAGGTCGAATTTTCCTAATATCCTTTCTAATTCCTTTCGAAAGATCAGTATTTTTTTTTCATAATATGAGCTTTTTATCAAACTGCTTAATCATTTTTCTCTTTCTACATCATGGTTTTAACTCAGAATGATCTATTTGGTAATAAGCCGTTTTAGGTTTTAATTTCAAAGGTGTTAATATTTTATAAGATATTTAAGAGTGATAAGTTAATTTATTAACATAAATAGTTAATTACCTAATTACTTCGCATGTAGCGGATTAATTCCTTTAAGGGCAAAGATAATGACAAAATAAAGCAAAAATAATTTTTATTGTGATTTTTCCCAAAATATTTTTATTATGCTACATCTACATAATACCCTAACAAGAGACGATAAATTAGTTTAGGACTTTAACGGCCAAAACACAAAAGTTTTTTGTCCGGACAATCTAGTCGGCTTTACCTGAATTAAAGAAAATTGAATGAAGGGTTCTACGATAGGTTTTTCTATTTCATAATATTTAATTAGGTATACCATTTTGCAATAATGGCTTGACAATAACTTATGATAATAAACGACAATATACTTTTAATTTGATTAAAAATATTATGAAACGAAATTCACTTGATTACCTACATGTTAGTGAAAGAAAATAAATAAAATAGAGTCTCTCTCAAAAAAACCAAAAAAAATATACAGGATGTTGTTTTTACATTTACCTCACTTTACTTAAAAGCTGTGAATTTGCAGATAGTGCTGATAATATCCAACTTAAGAAAAAAAATCAAATTTTCTTTTATGAAAAGAATAATACGTACTTTATTAAGAAAATTATAAAGCAAAAATAGTTCGACCGGTACGTCGTTTTAAAGAATGCTATGTTTGAATGCTATGTTTTGTAACATAAAACGTAAATTTTTATTTTTAATTTGATAATAATTGTATAGAATCGATATTTGCTGTGTCCATGGTTTTAACAAACTAGTGCTTTTTTAAAATTTTGAAAGATTTACTTGTGGACCTTATAATAAAGAAATTTCTCATAATCGACAAAGTTGTTACTGAGATACAAAGAAATCAGTCAGTCACGTTTATATTCCAAAAAGAAACTTGTGTGTAATTTGAAAAAAAAAATACATTTTCAAAATCTGGAAATATAAAAATATAAAATTTGAAAATACTTCGTGGTTGCTTACTGTTAGTTTGAACTTGTGGTAAATCTCAATCATATATGTATGATATAGAGAGTACAAAAATGACAAAAAAAACATCTATCACATATTCTATACAAGATATTGCTAGTAGCTAGGTCGGTTTTTTGAGTTTATCCTGACCAGACACTTTACAACAGTCCTGTAGCACAAATTTATGAGAGATGAAATTGCCATAATAATTGCAAATAGACTATAGCAGAGCTATGCTACCCACGCTTGCATGGAAAAAGTAGTTAGAAATTATAATTTTTAAAGTTATGATGCACTATCAATGGAAAATTACTTGAGATTAATTAATTACACCATTATGGATACTTAGATGGTCAAATAATTTGGCTTAGGTACTTTTTGCCAAATGAAATTTTAGCTATTAAACAAACAATAAAACCATAATAAAGTAGAAATATCGATATCATTGAAGAAAAATACTTATAAAAACAATGTTATAATGACTTAACATACATTTTTGTATTATTTAAACAAAAAATGTTATTAAATATTAATAAAAAAGGTTTATTGGTTCAAAAATATATGCTCCCTTAGTTATATTTGACGGGTGTCTTCAAAAAAAATCAGTGGTTTGTCAGAGGAAGGGTTGGCAATTATTGTTTCAGCCAACTAATCAAAAATAAAGAGTTGCAATGGACTCTTTTTTGTGTTTTTAATAAAAGATTCTTAAAAAAGTCAGCTAGAAAGACAAAATAGGCTTTTAATGGCAAGAGAATAATAAGTTTAATGAGACTTTATTTTAACAACACTGTGCTACAATTAAGACAAAATAATGGACTCTTTTATCCATTTTATTTAAATAATGTTTTGATGGAACAATTTTAAAGTTTACCAAGGAGTTTTGGAGTTATAACTCAAATCTAGAGTTCAGTAGAGCTTTATTAAGGCAAAAGGTTGATCCTTTCGCATGCTGGAGAGTCGGTCCTCCAGATAGAAATGGAGAGCATTTTATTTGCTGGCATATTTGGATAGTATTTAAACTTAACTTTTCAATAAAAAATATTCTACCAATTTATCTTCATTGACATTTTCCTTGTATTTACTGTTTCAAGAACAAAAAAATATTCAAAAATATTAAAAAATACATAAAATAATTGTAACACAGATTATAACGTTAGTAAATTAAACAACGAAAAACAGTTATGGCACATCTTCCAACAAATTAGTTTTGGTTTTCAAAAACTAGACAAGACTATTTCTTTTTAAACGAACAATTTTACAAAAATTTCCTTTAGTTTTTCCAACAAAATACTACCAATGGGTTAACTAAAGTACTACTGAGTTTTTCTCAAACTTTCAACATAAAATTTTCACAAATTTTCCAAAAACTAAATTACCCTGAACTACGGGCACCACTTTGTAACAGGGGCCTGTGTGTGACAGTGGTACTGCCACCTCAAGTGGCCAAGGCTTAAATGTTGTAAGCTACCAACTTAGGCTACAACTTATATAAATTATAAGTGATTAAATGTTACTAAATGTTATTAAATTTACACGATCTCGAAAGGGAATTTGACGGTTCTTGGAGGAAAAGTATGCTATAAACGTTTTTCTCAAATGTATAACTAATGTAGGATAATCATACATACCTTTTCAATTTTCTTCTTGTAGCTTCACAGTTTCACTTCTTATATTTATTAGTTGAATATCGACTTTTTACTACTATTAAACTTTTGTATTCATATATTTACACTTCTTAAACTTTTAGGTTTTATATATATATATTTATCGGTTTCACAACGTTCTACGTCTTCCGATACCCAATCTCCACTCGTTTCTGTTTGCCCATAATTCATCATCTAGGCCTCTTATTCTTATTTCACTATCTATTCCTTCTCTCCAGCTTCTCCTTGGTCTTCCTCGTTTTCTTCGGCCAGTTGGTTTCCATTGTAATATTTGTTTAGGTAGTCTTCCATCATCCATTCTTTGTACATGTCCGTACCACACCAGTTGTTTTGTTCTTATATCATCCACTAGAGTACGTTCACCCACTGTCATAATTTCTCTTATTCTTTGATTGGTAACTCTTTCTCTTTTTGATTTCCCTGCTGCTCTTCTCCAATAGTCCATCTCCGTAGCGGAAAGCATTTTTTCTGTTCTATCTTTGATTGGCCATACTTCTGAGCCGTATGTAATAATACTTTTTACAATGGTGTTATATATAAGCTTTTTGTTATGTTTTGATATACTTTGGTCCCAAATTATTCCATTTAATAAAGTTATTGCTTTTCTTCCTAGTACGTTTCTATCTTTTATAGCTTTGTCTAGTGTTCCGTCAGCTGTAATTTTTAGACCCAAGTATTTATACTCATCACAGGACTGAATTCGCTGCCCAGTATTTAAGATTAGATCCTGTTTCGTTCCACCAATACACATATACTCTGTCTTATTGATATTAACCTCTAGTCCCCACTTATTGTACTCGTCTATTAGTTTTCGTGTCATATATTCGAGGTCGTCATAATCCTGAGCCACCACTATCTGATCATCGGCGAAACATAAAGTATACAAGGTGGTTTCATTCAACGGAATTCCCATGTTTTGGCATTTTCTCTTCCAGACTTTAAGGACCTGTTCCAAATATATCTTGAAGAGCGTAGGCGAGATACAGCAACCTTGTTTAAGACCTTTATTTACTTGAAAGCCTTTGGTTAGTTTTGCTTTTATTTTAACTTTTGCCTTACTATTGCGGTATAACTCTTTGATGGCCTTAATTAGTTGTACGCTTATGTTTGTCTTTTCCAACGCTTTCCAAAGTAGATTTAGTGGTATACTATCATATGCCTTCTGCAAATCTACGTAAAGCAGATGGAGCTCTTGTCCGTATGCCATTTTCTTTTCAATAACTTGGGTTATACAAAAGAGATGATCTGAAGTCGATCTACCCGCCCTGAAACCAGCTTGTTCTTCTGCCTCCATATCTTTATATTCGCTCTCCACTTTATTTCTTATTATTTTGCCATATATTCTGCTTAGCGTACTAGTTACAGATATACCTCTATAATTGTCACATATATCTTTCCTTCCTTTTTTGTGTATTGTGGATATATATGACGTTTTCCACTCAGTTGGTACTACAGCTCCATTTAAATATCTTTGGAAAAGATTCCGTAATCTACAAAACAATTCTTCAGTGCCATATTTAATAAGTTCCGCTGGGATATTTCCGGGCCCGGCAGATTTACCGCTTTTTAAGATTTTGCACACGTTTTTGACCTCAGATATTGTGAGGGGTACTGGAGATCCCATCGTTCTAATGATATTGTCTCTTTCGTCTTCCTTGAATTCTGCTCTATCTTCAGTTAAAAGTTTTTTAAAATGCTCATCCCATTCTTTGTCTGGTATTGGTGAAATAATATCTCTGCATGTTTCTTTTTTGATCGATCTTATAGTTTTCCAGCTTTCGGTACTTCTCCTACCTCCTAAGTAAGAATCTATTTCCTGGCACTTTTGCATCCATGATTGATTCTTCTTATCACTGATCATTCTTCTCACCTTTGATTGCGCGATTTTGTATTCTTCTCTGCTTCTATCTGTCTTTTGGGATAAGTACGTGTGATATAATTTCCTTTTTTCCTCTATTTCACTTTCAATCTCAGCATCAGGTTTTATAAACCTTTTATATATTTGTTGTAAATATATATATTTATCAACATCTTAAACGTTGATTGAATGAGTGAAACTATTCAATCAACTGTTTAATTTACTTAATATTACTGTTTAGGTTTGGGATATGTTATTAAACAGTTAAACACATTATTTCAAAACACTGGAAACAGTAATAATTAATGACTTTAAAATCAATAATCTTCAAAAGAAAAAACTAAAATAATTATGAATAATAAAGATAAGCTATTATATATACAAAGTTAAAATAATTGACAAATTTCCCCAGTTGAAATAAAACCCCCCCTTAAGAAGTGTGAATGAAAGCGTAACGTACTAGGCGAAGCGCGACTGAAAAGTGACGTCTCTGACGACTTTCGAAAGTTTCCCGTCTCAGTTAAAGCGACCCTGCGCTTGAAGGGACAAATATCTTGGCGTTGATTGGCTAGAATTCTACTCCCTTTCGCCTTGGCGAGAAAGAGATAGACTGCGCTCTAAGCGCTCCACTAAGAGCCAAAATAGCAATGCAAGCCAGACTTAAAAACCCGTTAGAAAGTAAAATTACATAGTGTGTTTTTTTTTAATTGAAAATAGTTTCAAATTTGTTTCCAGTTACAAAATAAGAATTATTTTGATGTTAGTGGCTCAAAGGACATATTAGCCGAATACAACTTTTATTAAAATACGGCGAACCTGAAAATATGCCTAAAAACAAGTCGCCGAGTTGCCATAAATTTTACTTAATCTTGGCATGTCAAAAATACCATTTATATTCAAATCCCGTTTTGTTACAGGGTGGAAGGGGCATGACCGATAGGGGGGGAGGCCAAGATATATTTTCGTAGTCAGGAGACATCCAAGTTTCAAAAAATAAAGCTTGGCAACCATCATCACCTTGGTGCAGGCGAATCCCTTTTTTATGCCCTACGCCGCTCTATTATAAATAGAATTAATGGATAACACATTACAAATTATAGTGGAATAAATCTACTGATATGATTACCAACTTGTTATGTGTGTGTTACCCTTGAGTTAATTTCACAATATTGTATGTCCTACAATATTTTTTGAGGTATCTTATAAATATGTACATACCAAAACTATCATTTTGATTTGCGAGGACAATGTTGTGTCGGAAAACTAAAATAAAACAAATTAGTTTTGTTCGTGGATAGACTATGGTATTTGCGAATATTATTTTTAGTGTATTGTTGTAGTAACTTTTGAATTGAAATATAATGTATTATTTACAACAATTGGTATCTACTTTAACAACAACAAAAAGCCAATAACAACAACTGGCTTTTATTATAGCTATGTGCAACTGGAACGCCTACGCCCAAATAAATTTAATATAACCGTGGAAAGGGACAAGATATAGAAATATACCGCTCGACTAAAGCACCCCTAAACGCGGCGTTACAGAGCCAACTGCTTAACAGCCAGCTTGAAAAAATTACAGACTAGATAAACTATATTGCAACAATAAACCCTTCTATTATTTTTAATTTATTTATTAAATTATGATTGATTTTTGTATGTTATCATTTTGTTACAAACGTCATTAGCGGAGATTTTTAAATTATGTTGAAGTGAATATGGTCCCCAATTACGACATTTTGACAGGTTTTGACTTAAAACTAGTATATACATTGCCATTGGTTTATAATGTGCGCAAATTTTGAGTCAAAAGCAGTCAAAATGTCGTAATTAGTGGCCTAGCTTCATATTCAGCTCAAAAAAGGTTAAAAATTACTATATCCGCCACTGACGTTTGTAATAAAATGGTGAAATTAAGCTGTGATAGAGAATGTGATCTCTTTCCAATGTTTGCACGTTTGAAGACAAAAATAACGTAATTAGGGACCTAGCTCCATATTCACTTTAATAAAATTTAAAAATTCCTATCTCCGTCACTGACGTTTGGGACAAGATAGTGAAATATGACAGCGACCACTTTAAAATGTACGCAAGTTTTAAGTCAAAAACTGTCAAAATATTGTAATTAGGGACCTAGATCCATATTCACTGCAAATTAAAAAAAAAATCCTATCTACATTACTGGCGTTTGTAACAAAATAGTAAAACATAGCAGCGATAGGGGAGCAATTCCTTTACAACGTATGCAAGTGTTAATCTAAACCTGTCAAAATGACATAGTAAGAGACGTAGTTAAAGACCTAGCTCCTTATTTACTACAATAAGATTTAAAAATTCCTATCTCCGCCACTGACGTTTGCAGCAAAATGATAACCCATAGGGGCGATAGAGTAATGGTTTCTTTACTACTATTTCAAGTTTCAAGTCAAAATTTCAAAAAAAAATAAATCATAACAAAAACATTTCATGTTAAAAAAAGCCAAGTACGCAAAAATAGCATTCCGTAAAAAGAATTGAGATAAAAGTAAAGCCAAGTTCTCCAATACAAATTTCAAAAATAAAGTAAAAAAAATAGTAAATGAAAATTTTGGGGTTTTACAATTTTTTCCTATGGTTTTATCATAGTTTCTATCAGCCTTCCAAAGCTCAGCTCTGTAGCGTTTCTGGAAGTGGGCATTGGCTACTACTATGTCGGTTTAGAACGTTTTTCTACGTTGTCCGACGCCTATTTTTCACCTCCTTCGATCCTGACAATCATCCTCAGTCAGATTTTTTTGACTCATTGATCTTTGGATTGACTGTTGCCATTCTAGTTTAGGACGCCCTCTTTTTCTGCGCCCTATTGGTTGCCATTCTTGGACCTGCTTTGGTAATCTTTCGTCGTTCATCCGTTGTACATAGCCGTACCATATCAGTTGCCTTCTAGTGATGTCATCCGTTATGCTTCCCTCGATTCCCATTTTTTCTTTTATGATCTCATTTCTTATGTGATCTATTCTAGATATTCTCATTGATCTTCTTATTGCATCCATTTCGACACTTTCCATTTTTGTTTTGTACTTTTCTGTTACGCGACAAGTCTCTATTCCATACAACAGCGTGCTTTTGACCATTGTTTCATATATGTTAAATTTTACATTCTTTTTTATCTCTCTGCTCCATAAAATACTGTTAAGATATCTAATAACTTTTTTGCTTTTACAATTATTTTTTCCAATTCTGTACCTGTCTTATCAAATGTGACACCCAAGTATACATACTCATTGCATGGAGATATCGTTTGTCCATTTTCTAGTACTAACTCACTAGATTCGTTTCCAATACATAAGTACTGTGTCTTGTCCACGTTTACTGTTAATCCCCACTTTTGGTATTCTTCTGTTAACTTTCTCATCATATACTCCATGTCTTCTTTATCATTAGCCACAATTACTTGGTCGTCAGCAAACTGTAGTGTGTATATGGTAAATCGGTCGTTAAGTTGTATTCCCATGCCGTGCACTTTACGTTTTCAGTTTTTAGAGCTACTGCGATATATATTTTATTTTTTAGAGTTGGAGAGATACAACTTTTGAAAGTCGATTTCCAATTTTAATTTTAGATTTTGACCCTTTGTATAGTTCTTTCATCGCTTCTATGTATGTATGATTGATATTAGTTTGCTCTAACACTGTCCATTATTTTTCTACTGGAACGGTATCATATGCTTTTTGTAGGTCTACAAAGGTAACATGAGTCTCTATATTTCTGGCGCTTCTTTTCTCAGTTACTTGTTTAAGACAAAAAACATTATCACTACAAGATCTGCCTGCGCAAAACCCACTTTGCTCTTACTTTCTTGTTCATGAAAATCATTCTCTATTAGATCTCTAAGAATCCTACCGTACAATCTACTTAGAGTACTGGTTACTGAAATTCCTCTGTAATTGTTGCAATCCAGCTTGTTTCCTTTTTTATGTATTGAGGATATGAATGCAAGTTTCCAATCATTAGGTACTGGGTGTCCGTTTATGCATTGGTTAATAATATATGTGAGATTTTCGACTAGTTTCTCTGATCCATATTTGAGCATTTTAGCATATATTCCTCCAGGTCCGCTAGCTTTTCCGGATTTAAGCTTTTTAATATTATTCTTTATCATTTCTTTTTTGATGATTACTTCCTCTACATGTACTTCTATGTCTCTTCTCGGAGAGGCTGCCAGATATTCGGGTCTCGTCTCCTGCAGCAGTCCCTTGTAGTGTTCTGTCCATTGTTCTGGTTTGATTATCTGGATGTTTACTTTTTCTTTTGTTGGGTTTTTTACTGTAGAAATGAATTTCCATACTTTAGAACTCTGCCTACCTCCTACGTGTGTATTTATGTCGTGGCACTTGCGCTCGAACATTTCATTTTTTTCTGTGCGTATCAAATTTCTTAGCTGTCTTCTGGTTTCCCTGTAGATTTCTAGGTCTCTTTGCTCCTTAGTACTGAGCCATTTCAAGTATGTACGTTTTTTCTCTTTGATCATTTCCTGTATTTTGTCCGTCCACCACATCTTCCTGTTATTTCTATTATCTTGGTACCCAACAGCTTCGCTGCTTGCTTCCTTCAAGCAGTGGCGGATCCAGGGTGGGGGTGGGGCACTAGGGGCACCTGCCCCCCCCGAGAATTTTTTGAATATACAAAAAATGAGTAAAAAGTAATGTTTTTGCTAATAAAAATTCAAAATTTTTGCCTGCGGCGCATGAAAGTGTCTATTGTTTTTATCATCGAAATTACAACCACTGACTAATTCAATAAAATATATACCGTTTTTTACCAACAGAGAATGTCACCTAAAGTGCCCCCCCCCCCCCCCCCCCCCGAGAAGCACCTCTGGATCCGCCCTTGCCTTCAAGCTTTTTATTATGTTTGTATATATCTCTTCAAATGAGTGATTTGTGTTTATTAATTTTTCATCTAATCGGTTCTGATACAATCTTTGAGTACTTTCGATTTCTAGACTTCTAAAGTTGTATTTTTGATTGTCTTCGATGCTTTCTAGGTTTTCATTTTCTCTAATACTTTCGTCCTTATTTGTTTTTCTTAAAGGGAATAATATTTTTGCTTTTACCAGATGGTGGTCAGATCCACAGGTAACACCACGAAGTGCTCGCCCACCATACCACTTTAATTGCGAGTGTTGTCCACCTATAGCATAATCAGTGATTGATTTAAGATTTCTTGTTGGCTGAATCCAGGTATATCGATGAATATCCTTATGTTTAAAAAAACCATTATTTATTTTTAGGTTGTGGGTTTCACACAATTGCATCAGTTTTTTTATAAAAATTTACATTTATAGGAGAGGAAAGTAAATTAAAATGTTTGTGTTTTAAAATGTTTTCCTATAGTTTTATCATAGTGTCTTTCAGTCTTAAAAAGCTCAGCTCTCTAGCGTTTCTGGCAGTGGGCAATATTACTTTTATATAATTTTACATTTATTGAGGAGGGAAGTAAATTAGAATTTTGGGGTGTGTTCCTATAGTTTTATCATGGTTCCTATCAGTCTGCCAAAGCTCAGCTCTTTGGCATTTCTGGAAGTGGGCAATTTTACTTTTACATAACTTTACATGTATAGGGGACAGGATTAAATTAGAATTTTGGGGTTTTTTAATTTTTTCCCATTATAGGTCGTTTCAGCCTTCCAAAGCTCAGCGTTTCTGGAAGCGGGCAATGTTACTTTTATATAAATTTACATTTATAGGGAGGGAAGTAAATTAGAAATTTGAAGTGTTTTAATTTTTTTCTATAGTTTTATCTTAGTTACGATCGGCCTTCTAAAGCTCAGCTCTCTAGCCTTTCTGGAAGTGGACAGTGTTAATTTTACATAACTTTACATTTATAGGGGAGGGAAGTAAATTTTAATTTTGGTGTTTTTAAATTTTTTCCTATAGTTTTATCATAATTCCTATCAGTCTGCCAAAGCTCAGCTCTCTAGCATTTCTTTTACATAACTTTACATGTAAAGGGGAGGGGAGTAAGTTAGAATTTTGGGATTTTTTTAATTTTTCCAGGGGTTTGGTCATAATTTCTATCAGTCTGCGAAATTTCAGTTTTGTAGCATGTCTGGAAGTACAGTAGAATATTGATGATCTATACATGAGTGAGGGAGGGTAAGTAAGTGAGTGGCAATATCGAGGTTTTTTAAAATTTCGTAACTACTTTACTACTTTATGGAATTCCATGAAACTTGGAGGGGTTGTTAACTCCATGAAGGTCTACGACTGTGCAAATGTAAGATTTGTATCTCATTCCAAAGTAGAGTTTTAGATAGGTCAAATATCGGCTGAAATGTTTCAAAAAAGATGGTACGGCGCGCGAACTTGACGAGGCACTGCCGTGCCCTCAGATACAGTATAGTAAGGTAAAATGGGGTATTACCGGCTCATGCAAAATCGTTGGGTAATGCCGGCTCAAAAAGGTACATCAACTTTGCGGCTGATTTATTCATATTTGTCGCGAAAAATATTTATAACCGTAGCCAATCTATTATTGGACTATTATCTGCCAATCAAATTAACGCATAAAAGTGGGGATGTCGGCAAGCGTCAGTGTAGGCGGCAGTCTGGAAGTTTCCACTAAAGGAAAAGGTGCGTTTTCAGGCTAATTTGCTCTTTTTTTGGTAAGGGATTTGACTTCATCCCTTAAGGTATTCTGAGCAATAACTTGTAGAATTTAGGTTTTTTTATATTTTTTTAAATTTAGGTTGATTCATATATGTCTGTTTACGATAAATTTCAGAATTTATCAATTTTTTTTTAGAAAAAGTGCTGAAAATCGCAATAAATAAAATAGGCCGGTAATAGACCAATATTTGGAAGTCTGATCTAATTGCCGCTTATTGAGCCGGAAATGCAAAAACTCGCAATTATTTTAAATCACATTTATTTTATTTTTAAGAAAGAAAAAAAAAACTTTGTTTTGGAACTTTTATCCAATATACCTTAAAAAATATGTTAAACTATTTCCGGCCCACAAAATTTTTGACAGAAATATTAAAATACACCCTTTTTTTTACCCAATTAAAAAGAGTTATCACAAAAAAAAGGGTCAAAGCAAAGTTCTTAATGGAACCAGTTTTTTAATAACTCCTAGATTTAAGACCCTTTTAAAATACTTTTGATTTTTGTTGATTTATTAAAGGTCTATTTAAAGTATTTTTACTATTTAATAATATCTATTTTGTAGACAATTGGTAAAAAAGGCAAAATTAAAATAATAGATTAATATTTTGGACCTCGATCTAACTACGGCTTATTGAGCCGGAAAATTACTGTTATTGTTTAATTTATCTTTTTTTATTATCTCTTTAAAAAACAAAAAAAAAATCCAATTTTTATGCCAAAGCCTCCATAAGTATAAAAATCTTTTTCCGGTCCACAAATTCCTTGACAGATATGGAGAAAATCTTTTATTACCCAATTAGAATGATATTTTACAAAAAAAAAGTGTTATAGACAAGTTTTTTATGGATAGCAGTTTTGTAATAACACGTAGATTTTGGACTGATTGGATATGTTTTTGATTTCGGTTTATTTAATAAGGTCGATTGAACGTCTTTTTGAGATTTTATAACATATATTTTGTATTCAAATGTTAAAAAAGGCAAAAAATAAAATAGGCCGGTTTTAGATTAATATTTTGGACCTCAAACTAATTACGGGTTATAGATTTGGAATTAAAAAATTTGCTATTTAGTATTGTTTAATATATAAATACTTATATTTTTAAATTTCCTAACAAAAAACAAAAACTCTTATTTGTCAATTTTTCTGAAGAACACTTCAAAAAATATAAAAAACTTTTTTTGATATAAGCCTTTTTAATAGACTTAAAACAATCTGCCTCTCATAATATTATGTTTTAAACAGGGTTAGAAAAATGGTACTTATTTATTTAATTATAACTTTTTTCAAGGCAAGTTTTTATTTAAAAAATCATTATATAATTAAAATATGCTCACATATATGCACACACGTTATCGAATAACAAAAGCTAAAAGTAACACATTTTATCCTGAGGGAAACAGTTTGTAGCCCAACCAGAGGGTAGCGGTATAAAAATTACACTTTTTACCCCTAAAGTGCGAAATACTATAATAAATACCAGGGGATAAAAGTGTCACTGTTTATCCCGAGGCGAAAAGTTTGTATAGTTCGTCGATGGATAAAAATACACTTTTTTCACGAGGTTATTAATCAAGTTTTTTCAATATTTTTTAAGTTTTAGGATCTTTATGATTTTTTACTTTTTATCATTTTTATTTTTTCCCGATTTTTACTTTTTTCCCGACTTTTATACTTTTTATACGGGTTTGTTACTTTTTATCTCAATTTTTACTTTTTATCCCAAGTTTTACTTTTTATCCCAATTTTTACTTTTTATTTTTATCCGTTTTCTTTTTACTTTTTATCCCAGTTTTTACATTTTATCCTAATTGTTACATTTTATTCCGATTTTTACTTTTTATCCCGATTTTTTCTTTTTATCCCGATTTTTTAAAATTTTATCCGGTTTTTTAAAACTTTTTATCCCGATTTTGACTTTTTATCCCAATTTTTACTTTTTATCACGATTTTTAATTTTTATTCCGACTTTAATACTTTTTATTCCGGTTTGTTACTTTTTATCTCAATTTTTACTTTTCTAAAAATAAAAAGTTGCACATTTTATGTACTAACTAATTTTTTATTTTAGTTTTTTAAGTTTTTGCTCAGTTTTAAAAATAAACAATTTGTCCAACTTATTTATTTTTAATAATCAAACACAATGTTTGATAATAAGCCGGTAATAGATCGCACTTAGGCCGGCGTTAGATTAAGGCTTTTTTTGATAGGCCGGTAATAGAAAAAAATTACTTTAAAAAAAAATAATTTTGTTTTTAGTACAAATTAAAAAATATATGTTTTTTTTTTTATTGAAATTGACAGACAACTCTACCCTTTACGCCATTTAATGATAAATTTGGCCAAGGTATGAACTCTTAACACTAATACAAGCGGGTAAAGTGAAAATTTCCTTAACTAAGCCGGTAATAGGCAAAGTTACCTTATATTTGGTTAACTGTATTTTTGTGGAGCTAATTTGGTTATAAGTGGATATGCTTTGACTGTTCTGTTTTCAATTCATTACAATGGGCATCCTAGCTTATTTACCTCCGTAACATACGTTACGTTTACGCAATGTCGTGGCTATTAGTCCACTACTGCTATGTCGGTTTAGAACGTTTTTCTACGTTGTCCGACGCCAATTCTCCACCTCCTTCAATCCTGAGAATCATCTTCTGTCAGGTTTTTTTGACTCATTGATCTTTGGATTTGCTGTTGCCATTCTAGCTTAGGACGCCCTATTTTTCTGCGCCCTATTGATTGCCATTCTAGGACCTGCTTTGGTAATCCTTCGGCGTTCATCCATTGTACATGGCCGTACCATATCAGTTGTCTTTTAGTGATGTCATCCGTTATGCTTCCCTCGATTCCCATTCTTTCTTTTATGATCTCATTTCTTATGTGATCTGTTCTAGATATTCTCATTGATTTTCTCATTGCATCCATTTCGACACTATCCATTTTTGTTTCGTATTTTTCTGATACGCGACAAGTCCTTCTTCCATACAACAGCGTGCTTTTCACCATTGTTTCATATATGTTAAATTTTACATTCATTTTTATCCCTCTGCTCCATAAAATACTGTTGACATCCAATAACCATTTTTGCTTTTACTATTCTTTTTCCCAGTTTTTTACAGTCTGTTCCTGTCTTATCAAATGTGACACCCAAGTTTACACACTCATGCAATTCGTTTCCAATACATAAGTACTGTGTCTTGTCCACGTTCACTGTTAATCCCCACTTTTGGTATTCTTCCGTTAACTTTCTCATCATATACTCCGTGTCTTCTTTATCATTAGCTTCAATTACTTGGTCGTCAGCAAACTGTAGAGTGTATATGGTAAATCGGTCGTTAAGTTGTATTCCCATGCCGTGCATTTTACGTTTCCAGTTTTTTAAAGCTACTGCGATATATATTTTAAAAAGAGATACAACATCCCTGTCTTAAGCCTTTCGTTAACAGGAATTCTTTTGAAAGTCGATTTCCATCGCTTTTATGTACATAACAGATAAGAAAGAAGAACTGATAAAAATGCTGGAAGAACTGGATACAGCAGCTAAAAATATAGGCATGAGTATGAACTACACTAAAACTAAAATTATAACAAACACAGATGAAAATATCACGATCAGAATAAACCAAGCGAAAATAGAACAAGTAGAGGAACGTGGGACAAATTATTAAACTAAAAAAAGAAAACCAAACCTCTGTAATCAAGAGACGAGTAAGATTGGCCTGGGCAGCATTCGGTAAATTAAATTACATATTAAAAATAAAAAATATCCTCAGTACCTCAAAACGAAAGTGTATAACCAATGTATCCTTCCTGTCCTTATCTATGCATCCCAGACCTAGACACTTACAAAATCAAACATGGATAAGGTAACAAAAGCCCAAAGATCAATGGAAAGACAAATGTTACATGTAAATCTAACAGGTAGAAAAAGGAATGAATGGATAAGAAATAAAACAAAAGTAAGGGACGTCAGATGAGATGTAGCAAAATTAAAATGGAAATTTGTGTCATCATAATATCAGACAGAAAGAAAATCGATGAAATGAGATAGGCGGACGATTTGAAGAAACATGCGGGAGCTAGATGTATCATATCCAGCGAACGCAACCAGTGCGCACGGACCTAAATACTTTTGTAACTTTTTGTGCGTTTATATCGTGTTTATATGTCTTTTAAATATTTTCATTTTTAGAGGCTGAACCAGACATCGAACCAACAAGCGTTAAAATACGATCAAGTCAGTCACAACAAATAGGTTCTAACACGGCTTACGGGGCACCTGAACAGGATGAAATTGAGGGTCACATTTTTAGGTAAAATCTATAAAGGTGGAAAGACGTAGATATGGATGACACCCAAAATTCCGAGAACAAAAATCCTGACAATTCAAAATCCCGACACTATAAACCCAAAATCCAGATAGCCACAACCCCGACTACTAAATTATATGAACAGCTTTGATCTATCTACGCCATAAGCGCATCTAGAGGGGGGGGGGGTCTCTGGGCCCGCCACCATCCAAGCCTAAGATTTTTTTAGATACAGTACAGTCCCGATTATCCTAAATAATGTGGACCAAAGTGATTTCCGATTATCAAAATTTCGGTTAATCCGATTTTTTTCTTGGAAAATAGGAGTTTAGGATGCGTGTATCATTAGATCGACTTAAAAACATTTGTAACACTCTGTCGGCTAACTAAAACAATTCGCATTTTAGACCGTCGTATTGCCGTGAAACCCCGAAGGGAACCACCTAGCAGTATAGGTGAATCCCAGACGCGTTTCGTATAATGCGAATTTTTTCGGTTAATCGGGATTTTTGTTTTTAAAGTTTGTTTCGGATAAACCGGATTTCGGAAAATCGCTATTCGGATAATCGGGATTGTACTGTATTTCCCAAATGTTTTATAAATATAAAGATAAAATACCATAAAATGCGCCATCATGAGGCGTGGCACCGCCCTTCAAGATATATTCCTGGGTGCGAAACTGTCTAACCACTGTGTTTTAAGCAATGATCTAAATAACGGAGTTTAATGAGCTGATAAGTCTAATATCTTTCCGATATCCAGGTGGTATAACTATCGTTGGGCAAACCGAACCGAACCGGGGCCCCGACGCAAAAGGGGCCCCAGCGGCCCTAGTAAAAACATAGTTTTTAAGCGGCAATAAATTCATAACGTAAAGGTAACAAAAAATTTGTTCAAATACCAAATTGCAAATAATGCAAGGACCTAAAACCATAAACAACAAGTGAAATTAAGGAAAGAAAATTCAGAAAAAAGTTTGTCTTTGGCCGGGACTCGAACCCGGAATCTCTTGCTGTGTACGCAAACGCTCTTTCATTAAGCCACCAAAGACCATACATAAATTTTCGAAAAACTTCTATGTCGCAATACAAGAACGAGAAACTCTGAGAGTATTAGCTCGACCAAGGCATTCAATTGATTTCTATAATTCTTCTTTCCCTCTGTCAAAGGTATGAAAACTCAAAATTAGACGGAAAGTTTCAAAATCTAAAAACATGAGATCACCTTTTCCGTGTGTTAAAATTTCTGATCGCAATGGTCGATTGCCAATATAGTCTTCAAATACCAAATTACAAATAATACAAAGACCTAAAATTATAAACAACAAGTGAAATTAAAGAAAAATACTCTGCCAATCTTTGGGCACCTAAGCTCACACTAGGTACTATAGTTATAGTGTGAGCTAATAAAGACTCAATTACCTTTCGTTTGATACCACACAAGCCATGTTTTGACTCAAACTCTAATTTTTAAATCTACCCCCACCCTTTTTTAAAAAACTGAAATCTATTTGATTTAACTCCAGACTCAATTAGCATTCGTTTGATCCCACACGCCAAATTTTCACTTAAACTCAAATTTTTTACAACTACCCCCACCCTTTTTTTAAAAATGAACTGAAATTCATTTTGTTTAACTCCAGACTTAATTACCTTTCGTTTGATATCACAGGCCATATTTTCACATAAACTCTAATTTTTAAAATCTACCCCCACCCTTTTATTTGGCTTGCGTTCGTTGGATTTTGTTCATTTTTAAATGGGACCATCACGGCCCAAGACCCAACTTAGGTACCAAATTTCATTAAAATCGGACAAGCGGTTTTTGAGTTATGCAGGTTGGTCGTTACAAACAGACAGACAGACAGACATACAGACAGACAGACAGGCGGCGCAACAAAAAAGTTTCAAAATCATCTGAAACGCAAAGATATTTAAAAAATTTTGAAATCGGAGCAACATTTTTTTTCTCGAAAAAATTAGGATCACCATCACTACTTATATAGTAGTAGTGTGAGCTAATAAATCAGAAAAAAGTTTGTCCTCGGCCGGGACTCGAACCCGGAATCTCTTGAGCTGTACGCAAACGCTATTTCATTAAGCCAGCAAAGACCATACATAAATTTGCGGAAAACTTCTATCTATGCAGCAGTTCAAAAATTTTTTGGGTACTTTAAACAAGAGGGGGGGGGGGAGAATTCATGGAATTAGGGTAAAACCTATTTTGTGGAGACCACAGTATACTAGTTTTCGTCTATGGTGGAGACTTAACTTAAATTAAAAAATTTAATACATGCTCACTTTTTAACGGAGCATCATATCAATAAATTATAAAGCTTTCGGAATATAGTAGACTACATTCTGCTTAATAATTTTTGTTATAACTAAAAGAGCTTTAGTTTCTGGAATATGTTATAAAAAACTAATAGGCTAGCTGGTAAGGTATCAGATCCGTCATGTCACCTAAAAATGGCCGTCATCTTAGATTTTTTAAATGTTCAAGTGTGCCAGAGTGGCATCACTCGGATTCTTAATATATGGCATTTTGGCTAACAAAATCAGATTTTTTTTCTTATACCATGCAATTCTGTTTTTGTTTTCCTTAAAACTAATTGTATAATAGGGACTAGCCCGAGATGAAAAATTTGTAGTCCGAGGCTAGCGAATTATAACAAGACACGTTAGTCACGTGGTATACCTACTATGTTTTGCATTTGCAACACCCTTAAAGAATGTGTTCTCAGACATTTCCCCTTTGTAAAAGCAATTTAGCAACAGTTTTTTTAATAAATAACATTTATCAACAAGTGAAATTAAAAAAATAAAAATCAGAAAAAAGTTTGACTTCGGCCGGGACTCGAACCCGGAATCTCTTGCTCTATAGGCAAACGCTCCTTCATTAAGCCACCAAAGTTCATACATAAATTTTCGGAAAACTTCTACCTATGTATATGTGTCGTGTCTCAATACAAGAACGAGAAACTCTCAGGATATTAACTCGACAAAGCCATTCAACTGATTTCTATAATTTATCTTTCCCACTGTCAAAGGATGAAAACTTAAATTAGACGTAAAGTATCAACGTCTGAAAACATGAGATCACCTTTTTCGTGTGTTAAAATTTCTGATCCCAATAAGCGATTGCCAATATAATTTTTAAAATTACTTGAATGGCTTGGTTGAATTAATACCCTGAGAGTTTCCCGTTCTTGTTATGAGACACCACACACATACATAGGTAGAAATTTTATGTATGATCTTTATGATTTTTGGTATCTTAATGAAAGAGCGTTTGCGTACAAAACAAGAGGTTTCCGGTTCGATTCCCGGCCGAAGACAAACTTTTTTCTGATTTTTCTTTCTTTAATTTCACTTATTGTTTAAGGTTTTAGGTCCTTCCATTATTTGCAATTTGGTATTTGAATCAACAAAATCTTGATGATACAATGAATGAGGAAATTGATCTCTGTCAATATAATCTACTAAGCCTAGAACATGACAGCGTAAAAAAACTTATACAAAAAGAGACTGAACGAAAAACTTAATTCAAGTTCAGGTGAAACCCCAGATGAGGAATACGAATGTATCACATTAAGCATCCATCAAGCTGCAAAAGAAGCACTAGGATTAGTGGAAGAAACTCCTAAAAGAACAAAACCATACTGGTGGGATGCTGAGATTGAAAGTGAAATAGAGGAAAAAAGGAAATTATATCACACGTACTTATCCCAAAAGACAGATAGAAGCAGAGAAGAATACAAAATCGCGCAATCAAAGGTGAGAAGAATGATCAGTGATAAGAAGAATCAATCATGGATGCAAAAGTGCCAGAAAATAGATTCTTACTTAAGAGGTAGGAGAAGTACCGAAAGCTGGAAAACTATAAGATCGATCAAAAAAGAAACATGCAGAGATATTATTTCACCAATACCAGACAAAGAATGGGATGAGCATTTTAAAAAACTTTTAACTGAAGATAGAGCGGAATTTAAGGAAGACGAAAGAGACAATATCATTAGGGGGGGGATCTCCAGTACCCCTCACAATATCTGAGGTCAAAAACGTGTGCAAAACCTTAAAAAGCGGTAAATCTGCCGGACCCGGAAATATCCCATCTGAACTTATTAAATATGGCACTGAAGAATTGTTTTGTAGATTACGGAATCTTTTCCAAAGATATTTAAATGGAGCTGTAGTACCAACTGAGTGGAAAACGTCATATATATCCACAATACACAAAAAAGGAAGGAAAGATATATGTGACAATTATAGAGGTATATCTGTAACTAGTACGCTAAGCAGAATATATGGCAAAATAATAAGAAATAAAGTGGAGAGCGAATATAAAGATATGGAGGCAGAAGAACAAGCTGGTTTCAGGGCGGGTAGATCGACTTCAGATCATCTCTTTTGTATAACCCAAGTTATTGAAAAGAAAATGGCATACGGACAAGAGCTCCATCTGCTTTACGTAGATTTGCAGAAGGCATATGATAGTATACCACTAAATCTACTTTGGAAAGCGTTAGAAAAGACAAACATAAGCGTACAACTAATTAAGGCCATCAAAGAGTTATACCGCAATAGTAAGGTAAAAGTTAAAATAAAAGCAAAACTAACCAAGGGCTTTCAAGTAAATAAAGGTTTTAAACAAGGTTGCTGTATCTCGCCTACGCTCTTCAAGATATATTTGGAACAGGTCCTTAAAGTCTGGAAGAGAAAATGCCAAAACATGGGAATTCCGTTGAATGAAACCACCTTGTATACTTTATGTTTCGCCGATGATCAGATAGTGGTGGCTCAGGATTATGACGACCTCGAATATATGACACGAAAACTAATAGAAGAGTACAATAAGTGGGGACTAGAGGTTAATATCAATAAGACAGAGTATATGTGTATTGGTGGAACGAAACAGGATCTAATCTTAAATACTGGGCAGCGAATTCAGTCCTGTGATGAGTATAAATACTTAGGTCTAAAAATTACAGCTGACGGAACGCTAGACAAAGCTATAAAGGATAGAAACGTACAAGGAAGAAAAGCAATAACTTTATTAAATGGAATAATTTGGGACCAAAGTATATCAAAACATAACAAAAAGCTTATATATAACACCATTGTAAAAAGTATTATTACATACGGCTCAGAAGTATGGCCAATCAAAGATAGAACAGAAAAAATGCTTTCCGCTACGGAGATGGACTATTGGAGAAGAGCAGCAGGGAAATCAAAAAGAGAAAGAGTTACCAATCAAAGAATAAGAGAAATTATGACAGTGGGTGAACGTACTCTAGTGGATGATATAAGAACAAAACAACTGGTGTGGTACGGACATGTACAAAGAATGGATGATGGAAGACTACCTAAACAAATATTACAATGGAAACCAACTGGCCGAAGAAAACGAGGAAGACCAAGGAGAAGCTGGAGAGAAGGAATAGATAGTGAAATAAGAATAAGAGGCCTAGATGATGAATTATGGGCAAACAGAAACGAGTGGAGATTGGGTATCGGAAGACGTAGAACGTTGTGAAACCGATAAATATATATATATTTGAATAACATTTATTTTATTGATCAGGATTTAACAGGTATTTAACAGGATTGTGGTTGTCAGAATTTAGTTACGTTTTTTACTGTTCGAACGTCAGAATTTAACTGCTGGGACTTTGGAGCAGTTGGAATTTTGACTCTTTGGATAATCGGGTGACATTAATAGGTATATCGGGATTTCGGTTGTCAGGATTTTTACTGTCCGAACGTTGGAATTTTAACTGCAAGGATTTTGGCAGTTGGAATTTTGATTCTTTGGACAATAGGGTTATACAGAAAGTAAAAAAGCATAACGACCAATTTTTTTAGGGGGATCCTGAAGCATGTACTAGTGAGAATATCAGATAAGTCCGGATTTTTGGCAGAAAAACGCCTAAAAAGTCTTTTAAAAGACTACGAAGACGACCAAAAACACTTGGTTAGATTAGATCACGTTTTCGAAGTAAGTCCAATAAAATTACCTCTATAAACTGAGCATTACCACTTAAGAATTGGATATTCGCAATATAAGCATTTATTGTCGTAAATTTGTCGTGAAAGAAAAACATTTGTGGCGCCACCCGTTTTCCTGAAAAGGGTATGTAATGCTAAGTTGAGTCTCAACTTAGCATTACCACCCCAGAAAAAATTAAAATTTTTAAAAACTAATCTATGGAATAATTGTCGTAAATTTGTCGTAAATTTGTCGTGAAAGAAAAAAATTTGTCGCGCCATCCGTTTTCCTGAAAAGGGTATGTAATGCTAAGTTGAGTCTCAACTAAGCACTACCACCCCAGAAAAAATTAAAATTTTCAAAAACTAATAAATGCATTAATTGTCGTGAATTTGTCGTAAATTTGTCGTAAAAGAAAAACAATTGTCGCGTCATCCGTTTTCCCGAAAACGGGCAGTGAGCAATTTTGAGATTTCTCAGCCAAATCTTAGTGATCTTAAAGCTTTTTCACAATACGAAGATGTAGTATATTTAACCTTGTCGGGCGATTGTAAATTTTTGGTGAAGCAATCATTATATTACGTCCCGTTTTTTATATCTGAACACTGTCTTTTCGATATCCTCCTGTGGGATTTTACGAGGTTTCCCTCTTTTCATTGTGTACTTTCGGAATAATTAATAAATAAAATTAAACAAAAACGTCTTGTCGGCTCAAAGAACTTTGGCTTTCAATGTTGCCAGGTCGACATAACACGTTTACACGCGTCTGAAAAGTTTTTTCGTAACAATTGACTATGCTATGCTTGATTTTTATTTTATTAGGGGTCGTCTATAAATTACGTAATAGGATTTGGAGGGGTTCCTGAAAGTTTGGCAAAGTGTAACAAGGGGTAGGGAGGGCTTCTCGACTTTGTTAGGTAACAATTTTTGCCTACAATAAAATAAATAAAGCTATACAACTAGTAGGTACCTAGAATTACTAGAAGATGTTTGTTAGTATGAAACATATTTATATCCGTTCTTTGTAGCAAAATGCCTATGATTGTTAAAAGGACAACATAATATTTCTTGAGAAGTTCGCTTTTTTTCGTTAATTCTAAACCAACGCAAAATCCTTTCGTTAGCTTGATCATTGAAAACAGCGAGCAATGAATATTTATATTAACACCACAAAGGGTTATATTGAAAAGTAAAAACGGGACGTAATATAATGATTGTTTCACAAAAAAGTTACAATCGCGCGAAAAGGTTAAATATGATCACCTACATCTTCCTAAGTTTTGTGAAAAAGCTTAAAGATCACGAAGATTTGACTGAGAAATCTCAAAATTGCTCACTGCCCATTTTCGGGAAAACGGATGACGCGACAATTGTTTTTCTTTTACGACAAATTTACGACAAATTCACGACAATTAATGCATTTATTAGTTTTTGGAAATTTTAATTTTTTCTGGGGTGGTAGTGCTAAGTTCAGACTCAACTTAGCATTACATACCCTTTTCAGCAAAACGGGTGGCGCGACAATTTTTTTTCTTTCACGACAAATTTACGACAAATTTACGACAATTATTCCATAGATTAGTTTTTAAAAATTTTAATTTTTTCTGGGGTGGTAATGCTAAGTTGAGACTCAACTTAGCATTACATACCATTTTCAGGAAAACGGGTGGCGCGACAAATTTTTTTCTTTCACGACAAATTTACGACAAATTTACGACAATTAATGCATATATTGCGAATATCCAATTCTTAAGTGGTAATGCTAAGTTTATAGAGGTTATAAAATTAATAGTTTAAATAACAATCATGTTATGCTATTTATTACGCGCGAAGATAAAATTTAATGAGCGGGTTATAGCTAGCCATAACTTTAGATATTTGACGAAAGCTAGAATTTTAATAGTTCGGAGCCTAAGCCACTTTGTCTGCATTTTTGCGTACCGTAATGATACTTGGCACGAATATAGTACAACACTATAGTATAATTTTACGAAGTGGTGCTCATCCCGAACCCAGTGCAGAGTAAAGATACAGGGTGTTTTGTTTTTAATTGCATCTATCTAATTAAAATTCTGTATAAAATTCAAATGTAAAGCTAGAGCAATGAAACTTGGCACCGATTATAAGGACATATACACTTGATTTCTTTTCTTTCGAGAAATAAAAAATATATTTATTTTTTTGGGAAATATATGGTGTGGGTGTTGAGAAGAAAAAAAAATTACAGGAGCTTAGTTATGCAGAATACAGCGATATAATTTAATGTGGATATAAACGATTTGTTTCTCTTTAAAACAAAAATTGATGGACGGGTGTGACATATACACGGTCGAAGTACAGGGTGGTTTTATTTAATAATTCTAAATTTAAAAAATCTAAAAAGATGGAAAAGCATGTGGATTTGTTGGACGTAACGATATTGTAAAAAAATATATGCCGAATAAAAGATATTTAGTTCTAATTTATATTTTATAAAAAGATAAAAGAGCTAGGTTAAACTGTTAAAAATACAGAGTGATTTTTAAAAATAAGTAAAATTTTTATGATCAATTTAAGTTTTTTTTATGACGACGCTACAAATCATTATAGAAAACTCAGAGTCTTTGCTTTCATTTTTAACTGCAGTCCCCAGTAGCGTGTCAAATTTTTTGCCACCCCTGCAAACTTTTTTTTGGGGCCCCCTATCTCACTATTATATTTTCCGAAAATAACCCATTATAGTAAATATTTATACACAATATCACATGGGCGTTCACATTTTTTATGTTCGAAAGAAATGGTGACAAATTAAATATGGATTTGAAATGTTTAAGTGTGCATAATTGTATTTTTGGAGTTTGTTTGATATACCTACATAGGTAGGTATTACTTTTCGTTAGAGTATATTGAGGGGCTGGGGGCCTCCAATATAGCGGTGGCCCCCCGCGTGGCGAGGTCTGCGGGGCCGTTTGACACGCGCCTGGCAGTCCCGCTTTGACCTAAAATCTAAAAAGGTCGTAGGTAAAATATACTATTATTTAAGCAGTTTTCTAACGATAATAGGGTGTTTGACAGTAGTAAAAAATAAATATATATTTATTTTTAGATATCTCTTGAGGTCTTGGGAATGCTAAAAACTTTTCTGTTTAATTTTTTCTCAAAATCATAGTTCTTTTAATTAAATAAATTCATTGAATTAAAACAATTAGCCACGTGATTCAAAACAGACGGTCTACCAATCAGCTGCGAGTGACGTCACAAAACAGTAAACGCCTCGAACGAACCTATTTTCTGTGTTATTTTCTTATGGATGGTATTGTTTGCTTTGGTTTAAAGTGCGAATTGTCGTCCTAAATTAGATTTTATTTTGTGTTTTGCTTATAAAAAACATTTTTAATGGAAAACGGATTCTCCAAAGCCGATAGCTATTGCTAAATTCCTTTATAGTGGCAGGCTTCTTTACCAACAAGAGTGATTTTTGTTCTGCGGAATTTAGAAACGTTAAAATGTTGATGTAAGTATTCGATGAGTTGTTTTGTTTATAACTGAAAGTTTTTTTTACGATATTCATCATTTAGATTTTGAGGTTAGGTTATATGTTTTGCTTTTTTGTTTAATATGCCACAACAATAGATTCAATTAAATACCTAATCATTATTATTTTAAGCATTAAGAAACAAAAAAAAGTATACAACGACCAGCAATACTTGAATTACTGCATAGGTTACACTGCCTAGTCCTGCGTAGGTACTGTCTAGTCCTGCCTATGCACTGCCTAGTCTTGCATATGCTCTGCTCAGTCCTACATTTAGCCTGCATGTGCACTGCCTAATCCTGCATTTAGAGGTACTCCCTAGTCCTGCCTAATAACTGCCTAGCACCGCCTAAAAATGTGTACACCTTTCTGCCGATTATAGTTGTTCAACCCTTGTAATAAACATAACGTCAAAATTTCATCGTCATAACGTGAGAAAAATTAATAGAAACAATTTAGTTATACTCACATCAAAGTGATCTTCACAAATGTAAAGTGAAGATGTATTAGATAAAGCCCTTGGGTCTCTTCAAGCAAGTTTTAGCCACTTTTTCCGTTCTTTTACTGCTGTAGGCACATGAATAAATAGTTTCACAGGTGTTTTTATGCTAGTATTCGAAAATTGAGGCACTACACCACTTCTAGAACATTTTTTTACATAAACAACAGTAAAAACACAGACCAAAAACAATTAAACAATTGAATGCCGTGTATCTATCCGCGAGTTTACTGCGCTGTGACGTCATTACAACGCCATGCTAGAAATGAGCGTTTTAGCGGCAAATTCAAATTGGAAATTAGAAAACTTGATTTTAAATGTAGTTATGATAAAATATACTATTTTAATAATTTTGCGTAGCAAATTAGGGATCTATGTATCATTCCAAACTCTTTTCTAAAATTTGTCCAATACCCTATTGGGCACATGGGTGGACAACTAAATTTAAAATTTTAGGCACTCGGAATCCAAGATTCAGCATACATCAACGTACTGATCAAGCATTTCATGCCATATACGTATTGCGCTATATGCCAAGGATCCAGACCTGCCTCATCATTGATGGTTGAGAGTAACCAGACCAAATCTGATGTTTCGCATGTTTCTTCCATATTTGCGAGTAAGTAGATATCTAAGAACAAATTTTTAAATCACGTTACGTAAAAATTCAGGGTTTCTGACCCCACCTCCCCCCTTCGTAAAGCCTTTTTAAGAAAAATAAATGGATCCATGACGGATCTAATACCTTCCTAACCCATTAGCACACTCCAAATAAACTCCATACTATATGAACCTTAATAACAGTTTTTTGTAAATATATCTGAAAGAAAAGCTCCTACCAAGTTTTTGGTAAAAAACACAAATTTTTGAAAAAAATGTGCGTTACAATATTCCGAAAACGGAATATTGATGCGAAGCTCCGTTCAAAAGTTAGCATTTTTTAAACTTTTTAACTGTCAGAAAACTGTCAATAACATTGATGAATTTCGACCAAAATCTAATCAGCTCGTTACAGTATCGAATACTATTTTGCCTAAAAATTTCATGAAAACCGGTTGGACGGTTTAGGAGCTATCGTGTTACGGACAGAGTTACATACACACACACATACATAATTTTTTTTTTGGATATTTGCCACATATTTCATAAGTAAAAAATAAAATAGCATAAAATACATCATGCGGCCTCGGCCCCCCCACGACATATCCCTGGATGCGCCACGGGTTGAATATTATATTTTTTATTTGTTTTAAAGAGGTTTTTTTGGACAGATTTTTTTAATTAGACTTCCAACGAAAAACATAAAATATTTTAGAATTTGCCGATCCTGATCAGACACTTATGATCCCAGAACTCGAAGAACTCATGGTAGCCATTCAGCAACCTGAAGAAATTATGGATGCTATTGTGACGCAAATGGTGACTGCCGATGAGTTTTTCGAGGAGAACAGCGATGAATACTTGCAAGCTGAGGATGTAAATGATATTTGTGGAAGTCCAGAAACTGACCAGTAAGTACAGTTATTTCATTTGAAAATAATACTAGGTAGCGCAGGGCACGTTAAGACTGGTGAAGACCAAGCCCCAAGAAAATATTGTCCGGCCAGAATAAAATAAGGCGCACAAGAGATGGCTTCAATTCGCGCTATATTGCCCTGTCCAGTGACGTGCTATTTATTGTTAATTCATCATTATTAGGTATTCAGCCTGCGGTAACAAAAGAAACCCAATAAAATGGTGTGAATTATGAACGAGCTGGAGTAACGTTTTTTCTTGTAATATTGTAATTTTGTTCATGTTAAATTTGCTAAAAATGAAGACCACCCAGTAAGGCAAAAGTGTTGTAAACAGAGCGAGATAGATTGAGTTGAGCCATTTCTTTTGCGCCTCATTTTATTCTGGCCGGACAGTATATCTATACATACGAATTATGTATATGGTAGTTAGGGGGTAGTCTAACGAGTCCATTTTATGATTAGTCTAAGGTTAAATAATGATTGAATTACAATTTAAAGGCTAAAGTAAAATAACTTTATAGTTTTTGGAATTTTAAAAATGTTTAAAATAGGCAGATATAAGCTTTAAGCTTCAAATATTTTTTATAATTATAAAAAATTGGGCGCTTTCTTTTCGGGATTTCTAATGGAAGGGTGGTTTCCCAACGAATTCTCGTATTCTGTCGTGTCGCTAAGAAGACAGCTGCATGTAGAATTTTTATGTTTTGAGAACAGGTTCAAAGTTTTATACTTTTTTATTGTCTTATAATTTTTGATATTTTTTAAATCACTGTTCACGCACAAGCGTTTTCCTTTAATTTCAAGTTGTCCTATTTTTAATTCCCTCCCGCGCATTTCCTTCTTACCCGCAACTGTCTAAATATATTTGGGCATATTGAACGCAATGCGCAGTAACCGAAACCATATACATAATATTCCAATACCCACGGTAACTGCCCATTCATGATGCAAACATGAGGTCCTTGGGGTCTTTAAGCAAAAAAGACCTGATTGGTTGCTTTCAAAGACATATGCATATTATTTCCATATAGGACGTATTATTGCAATACCTACGGTACCTTACGATGCAGAATGCAAACATATTTGGAATAGCAATATCAATGGGTATAAGTCTATCATCTTTGCGGTCCTTAAGATAAAATGTCCTGATTTGTTATACTTTTACGCATGAATATTATTTATTCTTGTATTCGTTACGTCAAATCATCGGCGTACAGTTGATAAAAACTTTATCTATGTATATTTGGTATCTGTGCATTTTTCGTACCTTTATTTCTGAATGTTTGCATCAAACGCCAACCATTGTGTAAATAGGTAACAGGGAGTATTGGAATATTACGTATTTGACCGAAACCCTGTCTACCCGAAAAAGGAACATTAAAAATTAAATGGTGGTCCTAGCTTCAAGCAGTGGCGGCGCGTGATAAAAAGCTTTGGGGGTGCACACCAAAAAAAAAATTGCGGCGCAAGCGAAATTTTTTTTTGAGTTTACGTTAACTTTTTGGGCCTTTGAGTGGGCTGTGATATCATATAATTTAGAGCAAATAATTAAAAAATGAGATATTTAGTTAGGTATTAGTTACCTACCTATTATTATTGTTTTTATAAATAAATAATAAATGTATCACACCTAGTTTATTTTCCCTTCTAATGGCAAAGATGAACATTTAATTTTCTTTAAATATTTAATATCTGATACATGGACGGATTCGAAGTAGTCGAATCCTTCGGCGCCAAATACCAGTTACTCGAATCCCGAATGGGACCGAAGCCGAAGTGTTACTTTCGTGTCAATCGTATCGGCATCGGCCGTATGAGTAACGAATTTGGAGTACTTGTAATCATTTGGACCGATATTTATTTACTTAAATATTTGGTTATTTGATTCAATAGCTGTTGATGTGTTATCTCTAGCCGAACGGCTTATCTGGCGCAGTGTTGCCAGATTTTGAACAAAATTCCCCAGATTAATATATCTACATTTTTATAATAAAAAAGCTACAAACATGTAAAACATCTATATTTTTATTTTTTGCATACTTACTTGGAAAAGTAATCGTTGCACATATTTAACTACTAAGCGCACGATTTCAAAGTGCCCGTGGGCTGCTCTAACATGCAATGCGAACCGTGGATTCAGGGGGCATCTCGGGGGTGCGAGCCGCATCGAGGCTAGTTTTTGTATACGCGCTGTGCCGAAGAAAGGTTCAGATTCTATGTACTCTAAAATTCTATTGGGAGATGTCGTCCTCTCTTTCTATATTTCATAACATCCACGGTGCATAGAATTTGGTTCCAGTAAATAAAAGCGTTGTTTGATGGAGAGTACAACGATAAAAGTAAAGAATTAGATTCGAACTTACTATATAGCGCATCCGCCATTCCCCACAGGCTTGTTTGGACACGAATACAAACACATATATACCAGGTATTAATTTCAAGATAATATTCCAGTCTTTAGTGAATTCCTTTTGGGGTAATTATGAATTAAATTAAAGAATGATCAAAGTTTAATATTTTTTTAAGTAAAATTTGGGAGTGCACGTGCACATGTGCACTTATGGAGAAACCGCCACTGGCTTCAAGCATCGCATGTGTAAATGCATAGGTATGCCCCATATTTATGCTCTCACGTATTTGCTTTCACCCTTCCTTTCCGATTAATATTACGCAGTTAAATCCTTCCATACAGTCCACTCTTCCTACCTGCTGCGTGAACAATCACTTTTTACTTAAAAATTATAGGACAATAAAAAATTATTTTAAACCCGATTTTGTCAAAACGTAAAGTTTCTGCTTGCGGTTTTCTTCTTAACGACGCCAGAATACGAGTATTTAATGGCAAACCACCCTTACCGAGATGCGCAAAAATTGCAAGAAAAAAGAAAGTTTGCAAATGAAACAAGGAGTTTAGTTTCTGTTCTTCCAGTTACTTACAGCAAAAAAAAACACGACGGAAAGTCGATATGATCTCAGAATCACCCTGTAGGTTTTTAGGTTTTTATCGTCATTTGGCATGTCTAATATTGTAGTGCCTATAGTACCAACCCAATTTGAGCAAAATATCTCAAAAACTGCACCCTGTTTCTTGGAAAATCTAACCGTTTGTGGACCTATGTTTATCTAAACTTTTTGTTATGATAATGCACTTGCATTTTTAAGTTAAACTTCTCATGGCTTTTGAGACATGCGGGAGGGTTTTGACAGGTGTCCATTATCCTTTAACAATAGAACTTAGCCTCCCGCAAAATGATTCAAAATACAAAATTTGTTAAAGTATGCTTATCCAACCGCAAAAAATCAATAAAGTTATCTTGTTAAAGCATACCTAATCCTGACAACAAATTAGCGAACTAAAAAAACAGAAACAGTTTTTTAAAAGTGTTGTCTAAAACTTGTTAATATTATAACAAACAGCACGTGGAATAATCCAAAAGTCCCGATGCATCGAATCGAAATGAACTACCAGCTTGATGTCTAGATGGGCGCGATGTATTTTGAGAGATTTTCTAATAAAGAGCGAATTTTGAATGTGTCCAATGCGTCTCGGTGTCCATCCATCCCGGCGCTCCCCTATGTGTTACTTTTTGGTACATTGTGAGTTCGTGCCCGCTTATAGTGGTCCTGGTTCAGATGTATCGCTGCTATGATGGCAGCTTATATCGACCGGACTGCCTCGATCACGGCGTTTCGCGAGCTTGTGGGATCAAGTCCCACTTAACGCATGGTTGTGTTATTAGGGACTTATTCAAATAGTGCCAGGCACTAATTGCCACAGCTGTCTTCTTTCAAAATTAGGCCTTTGTGAATTAAAAAATCCGGAATTAATAGTGCCGCCACTATTAAGGGAAAATAAACGACTGGATTTATAATTTGGACTTTCGTATGTCAATTTTGAAAGATCATTTCATTCAATGGAAAACTGTCAGAATAGTGCCCGGCACTATTATTGCCTGGCCTTATTGCAATAAGTCCCTATTATGTCAAAAAAGCTATTTTCGAGGCAAAAACTGACCAGTATAAAAAACTTTTTGGTACAGGTCAATGGAGAAAGCTTCAAAAGAAAAAATCAGAATAGGACATAGCAGAAGTAGAACCCAGGGAGCCTTGACTGCTGCAGATGCGTACTTCTGTCAAATAAGCCATCCTTTGGTGATGAGTTCAGTTTACGTTTTAAAAGCGTTGAGAGAATTTGTTGCTTCTTACTACGTCGGAAAATCTGGGTAAGATTATATACGCAATCTTTAATTACATACATTTATTTAGACTAAGTAGCTACATAACTTATGGGTATATATTTATATAAATTAAACAATTACCTACATAAGTTACAAACTGACATTCATAATCTAATAAAAAAATAATCGACTTTCATAATTCGTACCAGGAAAAATGTTGACTATGCTTTAGAATGCCTACTGTGGGAGAACGCCTCGACCGCAAGCGAGTGACCGTTTCAAGATATCTGTCAAAACCTGATATAAAGCTGTACTGGGACAAGTTTAAACTTAATTTTGGCGAAGATAAAGTACGTGTATGGGATGCATTATTGGCAGGACTGAAAAAGTATCATGAGATTTTAAAAGGTAAGTAAGGGTCCATATTCACATGAGATTAATTAGTGGCGTATTTAAGGAAGAGGCCCGGGGGCATATTCATATCTATCACCTGGAATAGCGACTCAAACGAGCCCGAGCTCAGTTCTTATCCATCACATGTTATATTCATATCTAATCGCGCATCAAGCGAGCTCGAGCGCAGCTCCTATCCATCACATGTTATTAACACATCTTCATAACCAGCATGTGCAACCGCGATATTTTAGTACATTGAATAATTTTTAAATTTCTACTTAGATATCAAAAATGCAATTTTCACAATTTTTGTGTGTGTTTGTCATCACGCAAATATTGCCAAGCTGATTTTGATGAGGTGGTAAAAATAATACGAAGCGAACCGAACCGAACCGAACCATTGTTCCGAACCCAACCGAACCCTAAACAGTGAATACAACTTACCTCCGTTTCTTCTTCCTTTGACAAGTTCACTCTGAATGAACAATCCTCAATGTGATGGTAACTATATGTTGAGGGTAAAAATAAGTTCATCTTTTTTGCAAAATAGGACAAAAGCACATGGCTCGCTACACAGCTGAAGGTGAACTAACATCTTATTTTCGCGATTGCGTGTGCTAGTTATAAAGGCGCGAAGCTTAACAAGTGATAGATAAGAGCCTAGGTCCGGCATACGTTCAGGCTCACCCCATTCGCTATTCCAGGTGATAGATATGAATATGCGGCCCAGGGGGCCTGATGCCCCCCAAAACTTTGAATCACGACAAAAACTTTGAGAGCCTGTACCAGCCTATTGAAAATTCTTGAAGGTTTAGGCAGGAAAAAGATGTCCTCCCCTCAAACTATCTTCTAAATACGCCACTGGATTAATCGCAGAAAAATTCTTTTGACAGTTAATTTCAACTTTTTGTTCATTTGAGAGTACCTAGTATCGTCAGTTTGTTCTATTCCAAGAGTTTCTAAGTGACTCGCAAGTTTGATAGTTGGTCTCCGACAGCAAATTTAATCTGTCCAAGGGCGAGCAGCTCTCAACTCGCACGTTATCGGATAGCTGATAAACCTGTCTGACTGTTATTCTCTAAATTGTGTCACTGTGTGAGTTTGGGAGAGTTCTTAATATCATCGATGGGCTAATCGATGCAATGAAACAGATTATTGGAAAGTTCTGATGCAATCCGTATGCCATCAAACAAGTTCTTCTACATTTTCGATGTAATCGATTGTTGACAATAACAGCCATCGGCCCGTGGAGTCGATGTCTGTTGTTGGATGGATTTATATCATAACCTCAAATTTCAAGTTTTTAAAATTTCATAAATCTTTTTGAGAAATGTTGACTATAAACAGGTTTGCGGCGAAATTGGTAATACATTTATTAAAATATGATGATTATGATTTATCGAGTACATCAGATTCGGAGGTGGAACTACTTTTAAGTGCACGAAAACCTCATGCAAAAATACTAGATTATAACGAGAAAACGGTGGAACATTATAGTTTAGTGACTTTAAATTCCACTTTCGAATGACCCGAGGCGCGGACAGAAATAGGAAACACAAATTCAAAAATTAGGTTAAACGCATCGCGTTCTTCTAATTATTGTTGGCCTCATCGCTGATAGCTGCCATAATAATATGTTCGAAAACCTTTCATTTTGAATGTAGTTTAACAAACCTAAGATGTTTTTAAATATTTTCCACATGTTTCATAAATAAAAAGATAAAATATCATTAAATAGGATTACATAAAGATTCGGGCCCCCCAAAGATCTCGCCCCCAAGACATATTCCTCGGTGCACCACTGCTAATGCAATTTATAAATGTCGAAATTTTTAAAAAGGTGTAACTGCAATAAATTTATTGTAAAAAAGTTTGTTTCCGTTTTTGTCAAAACTACATTCTGGTACTTGGCATAGTCTGTTCCGGAGGAATAGATATAGAACCAGACACAAGTATAGCTGCTCTTCTCATAACTGATGCAAAGATTTGTTTGTAATTCAATATCGTTCGTGACAAAGCAAGGCCGTACCCAGGGGAAATCAAGGGGGATTAATTCCCCCCACCCAAAATTTTTTAGGGCCCTAAAATAATAAAATATTTAGTAGTGATAACTAGTAGAGATATAGACAATTCGCATTTACTTTTATGACTATTGACTCTGATTTTTCAGATTTTTGCTTATAACAACTGAAATGATGCTCAAACTAAAGTTAGGTTAACTAACTATTCTATTTTCTAAAAAAATTTAAAATCTAAGCGTATTTTATAGTTAAATCCATGCAAAGTGAGTGCCAAAATATTTTTGTCGTGTTAATTTCAATTATGTCTCCCACATGTTTGTATCAATTTCTAAAAAAACCCCATATTGCTTGATAACCCTAATCATTTTATTCATAAACGGTTGTGTATTAAATAATATTACTTGACTGCGAAATTTAGCCAAGATTTAAGCAGCTGTTGAAAAAGAGTTTAATTTTTTTTGTCGTGTGTCTGAAATTGATTTTTGCCCAATTAACAATAATTTTTGCTTAACAAATATAAATTTGACTGAAAAAGTTTTTTGGGTTGACTTATTTTTTAGCCATCCATAGGTTTGTAATCAAAACCTTAAAATCTATTTTTTATTAGATTTTCAAATTAGGTAGGTGTTCAATGCAGCTATTTAGTAAATAGTTTTGCATTGAATTTATTCTTTAGCTTTTGATAAAACTGTCTTTAATTAGACATGTGCCAAAATCACTGTTTTCTAATTAATTAAAGTAACGTAGTATTCCCACATTGATTAAAAACTTCATGTTCTACGAAAATAGGGACTTATTGCAATAAAGCCAAGCATTAATTGTGCCGGGCACTATTCTGACAGTTTCGCATTATAGGAACAGCCGCCTTCTTTCAAAATTAAGCCTTTGTGTATTCGAAGAGCCGGAATTCATAGTGCCGCTACTATTAATGGAAAATAAACAACTGGATTTATAAATTCGAATTTGGTATGTCAATTTTGAAAGATCAACTGTCAGTTTTCAATGAAAAACTGTCAGAATAGTGCCCGGCACAATTAGTACCTGGCTTTATTGCAATAAGTCCCTAATAACGCTTCCCTAACACCCAGAACAACTAGAGCTGCTGGCCCCATTTTTTTAAATTTAGTTAAATATACAATTTATTCAAATATTTATTAATTTTCGCGGGGCAGATTTTAACCTTAAAATATATTAAAATAGTAGTATAAGACCATTTTTGTAATAACCAAAAATATTGGCAGAACATTGGTGTATGAGATATTGAAAAAACGCAAAATTCAATTTTAAAGCAATATTTTTCAATATCTTTAGTTGATAAGGTATTAGATCCGTTATACTCCGTTTATGTATTTTAATCCAAAATTTAACAATAATATTGAGAAAGGGACACAAGTGAAAGGGTGCAAATTTTACAATAGTTTTTACATACATTTTTGGTTGATAGCGTTCTTGAAAGGTTCAGTGTGAGCAAAAATTAAAAAACATGCTAGACATTAACATTTTGTGCAATTCCCAACATAAAATTCAAATTTATCAAAATTCTATTTTAAACTTCTTATCCCCCCCCCCGCCCCCCGAAATTTTTTCCTTCGTACGGCCCTGTGATGAATTGTTGATAGGATATAATAGTTTACTGAGGAATGTTTTTGAATATGCTTTCAATAAGCCTTTATTTTTCTTCTTTCAGATAGAAGACAAATATGTGACGATGTGCTAAAACTGCGGAAAGAAAACGCTGAGCTAAAAAGATTACTAGCTAACTATTTAGACCACGGTGCACTAATGGATCCTGTTTGTGCTACTCATAGAGATATCAATCAATAGAAACCTAAAAACCAATTTTTTCAAGAATTTTATTTCCTATATCTTTTAAAGCGGAATATACAGAGGATATTTCCAGTGGCGTATCACTGAGGGAGCAATACTCATTTCACTTTTACACGAAAAAGTACGAAAATACGTATTTGAAACATTAATCAATTTCCAGGTTTTTGAAAGGACTTAAGTCCCCTTGTATATGCCCCTAATTTTTCCATGGATAGATTTTTTAATTTTTGTTTATTTTTTTCGTTCTGTTAATGATAATAATCAGCAATTTTTCAGTCTGGTAATGATATTTCGATGGATCAAAAAGGTTAAGGAACGATACGAGTCGACTTTTTTTCTTAGTTCTAAATCTTTTACACTAAGAAAAATAGATCATGAACATCATAGGCAAAGTGCTCTGACACATTTTAAGTGGTGGAAAATAGGATGTCTGGCTGAGCAGATCCAAAAATTGGACTGGTTTTTGCCCTTATTTTCTTAGACTTAAAACTAAATGAATAAACTGATATTATAATACACTATTACTAAAAATAAGTCTGATTTACGAAGTTGGAAAATGCATCTGACTGCGTCGGCGTCTCTAAAACTGGAAAATTAGGAACTTATTTTCTTAGTTTTGAAATTTTGTCACATAATAGATTATAGTGTATTATTATCGAAAAAATTAGTCTGGCTGTTATTTACAATCACGAAAGCCTCTAAATAGTTAATTAATTTTTTGCTCCTTAGCGGTCGCAAATACGAAAAAACTGCAAAAAATTTCATTGATTTTTAACACTCTGTAATCGGCAACGAAGCGTTTGCATGAGAACATTTAGTCCCAAAATCACTCCTTCTCATTCGTACGTCAAATGTACGGGTATGAGATAACTCTGGCAAGGCTTTGGGGTTTTTAAATAATAGCTAGATATAAGGGCACTCATTTCATTTTCTTCTTCACTTGCCATACATATTAGCCACCCTTAAAGATAAGCCAGATTATTTTCTGTAACTAACTTAAGTATACCTTTCGCTAGTAAATCTATTGTTATTACTATGAAAATAAGTTCATTGTATTCATACAGGGTTTTCCAAGTTAAGTCGGCACTATTGGCAAGGGCGCACCCAGGGGGGGGGGGCCCGGGGCCCGGGCCCCCCCAAGCCTTAGATTTCTAAGATATTTTCCACATATTGGATGATAAAACATGAAAAATACCTTAAACAAACAGACATCAGGAGGCTTCGGGCCCCTCCCAAGCCCAAGCTGTGGCGTAGTTGCGAAAAGACATGACGACCTTTTTTTTTTTTTTTTGGAGACGGTGCGGTTCAAAATTCTGGGTGGGTGTTGGTTGGTGCATTTTTTTTTGGGCCGCCACTTTTTTGTGGGCGCGCTTTGTAGCTGTCGGGGCCCCCCCCAAGACACATTCCTGGGTGCGCCACTGCTATTGGAACTACAAAGTCGGTTAAATAGGCAAACTAGTAGTATTTTTTCCGCTGATTACGATAGTGAAAATGAAATTAAAATCGAACAATAGTTTTTTTTTAAATATGAAGGCGCCTCTGATTTCATAAACAATGGTTGTTTGTTTTATAAATGTCATCAAGATTAAAGTGTCAATTTGAAATTTCTCGAGTAGATTAGAGTCCCTGTATGTTGACATATTTGGATATATTAATCAGGGCTATCAAAATGGACGGGCCACGATCCTCCACTTTGTTGACGTCACATCCGGGGCTAATTTTTTTTTGATGGTCACCTTACGACACAGCTGATTGTCTTTCAAATATTGAAGTTGGAATGACGGTTCATGGATATTTGATTTTGTTTTAAATAAAGCCGTTTGTGAGATTGTTTTTACTTTATTCTGGCAGAACAATTTTTTTTAAATGTATAGTAAGCCCTAAATATTCATAGCCGCTTCATTAGCTCACACAAATATTAAGTTTAAAGGATAAGCGAATGTGACAATCACATATGACAAAGTCAAATATAACAGTTGGCATGTGGTACATGGCGGGTAATTTGAATTCAAAATAAGGAATGCTAAATCTTGAAGATTTTAACCTTTTAATCATGTTGCTTCCTTACAAAACTTTGGTGGAATATCGGGATGGTGTCTGAGAATATTTCACTGAAATTTTGCGGAAATCTGTAGTGCCATTTTGAAAATATCATAAAAAAACGTCTGACCTCCCATAAGACCCAATGTAAAATTCAGCCCCGGGAGAACAGCTGATTTTTTCAGGGTCGTGGCCTCTATTTTTGTGTTGGCCTTGTATTAATATATCCAAATATGTCAACATACAGGGACTCCAGAGTAGAAAAGTGAAGGCTTGTGTTTTTTGAATAATAAAATTCACGCATTTAGAAAAATGTGATTATAGAATGTTATATTATTTGTCAAAAAAATAGTCAGCGAGCTCGTTAACGTTATAGTGATTTGTTTCCAATGCGTAAATTACCAGACCGAAGGTATTTTTTGTTTTTATATCGTAAGTTTACATCAAATGTGTGTATTTAAAAAAAAACTAGAACCAAGAAACAATTCGTAATATGTGAATCAACTGAAATTGATGTCTTAGCTTACTTTGAAATAAGTTTGTGCCTTATAGGTACAGACCTACACACACGCTTGTGCAAACAGGGACATGTTTAATAGGAAAAACACCACTATTGGAGTCACGAAAATCCGATGAACTTTCATCCCTGTAGTTCGCAGAGACGCTTTAACGTGAATGTTTGGTGTGGTTTAATTGGCTCAAGAATTGTAGGTCCTGTATTTTATCAAGGCGCATTGACTGTTGAGCGGTACGTTGAAATGTTGATTGTCACACTTCGTGATTTCTTAGATGATCTAAATTTAATGGAAAGACAACAGATCTACTTCCAGCAAGATGGAGCTCCTGCCCATAATGTTCGCCAGATTGATATCTATTTACACGCCCTTTTTGATGACCGTTTCTTATCAACTAACGGCCTTATCCGTATGCCTCCTCGATCACCTGACATAACACCTATGGACACTTTCTTTTGGGGCTATTTAAAAGATGTTGTGTATAAGAGGCGGTATAATACTTCAGCTAAGCATAATTGATGCGATCAATAATATTGATGGCAGAATCATTGCCAAAGCCACTAGAAGCGTTTACAAGCGTGCTCAAAAATGCTTGGACCAAGGGGGTGATGTTTTTGAGCATTTAATTTAAAATGTATTATCAAAGTTACATAAACAACACTTTCTTTACATACTGGATATTTATCTTATCTTCCTCTTTATGATAAGACAATATTATGACCACTAACGCAGCCACCTTGACATTTTTAAGAAACTGTCAATTTTTCAGTTATTTTTGATTTTAGTGTGAAAGGTCAGATGACATCTTTTGTTTAGAATTCAATTCACTATCGATTGAGAATATTGTACTTTTTGACATAACTCTCGAACGCGTTGTTTGTACAGTTTGCCTATTTAACCGACTTTGTAGCTCCAATATAACGAAGTTAGCAATAGTGCCGACTTAACTTTGAAAACCCTGTATAGCTTTATTTCTATGCTGCGCCTAAGCACATCAGAATCCCCCCTCTCCTATTCATATAATAAATTTTGTTAAGAATTTTTCAATGAAATAATCTATCGATGTTTGCTGACTAAAAAAATTCCAAACTTCCAAAAATATTCATTGCCTCCCCCCCTATTTAATTCTAATTTACTGGAAAGTTAGACCTGTGTAATTCAGTGCTAACTAACCCATTTGTATTAGGTGATAGATACTTGAAACCATGGCCGTACCCAGGGGATGATCAAGGGGGATTAATCGCCCCCCGAAACACTCGATAAAGTGTGTTAAAATAAACACTCAGCAACACAATTCAATTTCGATTTTCCATTGTCTTTATTTGTTTTAAATACGACGTTTCGGTTAGTAATTATCTCTAACGATTTTCAAGTGAAAACGAAACAACCCAGTCTACAGGTTACGACTTATACTACTTGGTGTGCAGGCAGGTGTAATCCCAAGACGCTTGTTTTCTGTAAGGAGTGGTTTCCATAATAATATGTTTATTCTGCATTATAAACACAGCTTCAATAATCATTCGTTTTTGCTAATTTGAAACTTCATCCCCTAAACCAAATTTTTCAATATCTCCTAATTGGGTACTTTTTATATTTTCATTTACTCTAATCGGAAGATTGCGTTTCGTTTCAACTACATATGATTTAGCACATTCACACAGGATTATGTAAACACATTCCTTATTATTTATTTTCTGCTTTTGTTTTAGTTACAAAACACTTGATTGTATTTTCCGATGAAAATACTGTTTTTATATTATAGTGTTTGGCTATTCGCCTTATGTTTTCTGAATATTATTTTGAGAATTAGCTACTGTAATCATTGATATTAGAGATCGTTGAGTTTGTTAGTTTTACGGAATAACCATTCTGTTTTAAGTCCTCTTTAATGTTGTAGATTTCGATAGTTATTTCTTCATTATTCTTACAAATATTTACGGCTTTTAAATACGAACTTCTTATAACTCCTTATTTTGTAGCAATAGAAGGATTAGTATAAAATTTAGGTACTCTTCCGTGTGTGTAGGTTTTCTATATACAGTGGTTTTGATTGTTGGTCGAATACCGATCAGATGGTGTAGAATATTCTCAACTTTTTTTATAATTTTTCGTTCTATAATTTCACTCCTTTGGAGGAGTTAGGAATTGTTGTTTACGGTTCTGAGTAAAATCTTGCATTATTGCTATTTGATAAAAAAAAAAGTAAATTTTTGTTGACATTTTTAACCCGCCCCTCGAATTTTTTTTTTCTAGGCGCGGCCTTGCCTGATACCCGAGGGGTGGCTCGATCGCGGATGTTTGTACACCAAAAGGAAATACTTACGGTATTTCCTGACGTATTTCCTGGTATTTCCTCAAATTTCAATGGTATTTCCTAGTATTTCCCAAGCAGGTATGTTACGTAGTTTTAAAGATAAGTGCCAGAAGGGCCTTATCAAAAATAAGAGACCACCAGAACGCTGTAACACATTAAAGGTATGTGCCGCTAGCTAACAGCCGAAGAAGGTCGTAGGCTAACATTTACTGGTGTTCAAAAGGGCGCCAGGTGGTTTATTCATGCCCACATACCCTAAAGTCGACACCACCAAACCAAAATTTTACCTCTGGTGTCTCTAGCATAATTATGAAAATAAATAAATATTTAAAGATATTTATTGCAATTGTAATTTATCATCTTTAATATTTTACTGTTCAAACAAAATCTGAGTTATTTTTATCTCAACTCGTATTTCCAGGGCAAGGAAAAAAGAAACAAAAAAATTATAAAAGATTTCAACTTTATAAAAAAACCTGGGCAAATTTACAAAAGGACAATTGTTTTATCTTAAATAAAACCTATCTTTGGGCGCATACGTATGCATAAAAAAACTAACTTAATTTTAAATAAGTTTACCTACTTATCTTAATTAACGACTTAATTACCGCATAATTTTAATTAAGATAACGAACGCTTGTCAACCATAGTTCATTCACTAGCCGGAAAAACCGAATGCTTTAAAAGTCATTTTATTATAAACCACAAAACGTCTAAAATTAGTGTTAACAACCGACACTATGATGGATAGATGGGTGGACAACTTTCAGTTGTAAAATAACAAAATCCACTACGTGGTACTTAGCCTTATTTCCAGGGCTCTAAATATGCAGGAAAATGACAGGTACTGTGCTTTTCTCGAAGAGATTCACAGCTAACATAGGACCACAAAAGTAGTTTATTGACTCCTCAAAATAATAGCAATGGGCTCGCTATGTACTTGTTGTAAACTTCAAAATTTGAACTCCGAAATATTTGGTACTTTAGCAACCAAAACTTCGCCATATAAAAACGTCTGAAAGAGGAAAAACAACCCTCAGTATATTTTATCTTGTACATTTTATTTTAAGTTAGTTTAAGAGTTATGTAATGATTTAGTTTTCAAGATATTTTTCTCTTAGAATGTTAGATTTTTTGTTATACCAAATTAAAGCAGAATTCGAACTTTTATTTTCTTTTGTAATAAAGAAGTTAAGTATCAACTTGTTTTTTTATTATGAAATTAATTAGCTGGTAATTAAAAAGATAAGTAATTGGCCCTCAATAAAAATAATTAGTAATTATTTAAGTAAATTATTGAAATGTCTTTTCTCATCTCATCTCAAGTCAAATCTGAATTTACTATATGTAGATTTTGGAGTTAACAGTTTCCTGGCTGTTTTACCTATTTTCTAGCCTAGGAAAATAGAAGAAAGCTGTCTTTAGCCTAGCCAAAACTTTAAGAAAAAATAGAAAAAGTAAAGATAAGAAAAACTCACCCCGGAAATCAATCCTCACAAAATTTCACGAGACGTTTTTCCACTCTCAGTATAGCTCGAACTCAAATCACTATACCCTTTAGGGTTTTCTAAACTTGCACAATGCAACGCAATGCAACTCAAAACCAAGAAAAATGCAAGTTTAAAATTTATTGTAACGAGCGAATAAATCAAAATCTCCGGCTTCAAGCCTGTGTTCACATCGCAACATCGAATAATTTCTGTTCTCGTATGTGTTAAATTCTGACCGGGCGCGCGACAAAAAAAACCTTATCGCCTTTGTTTTTTTGTGGTCCATCTAATTTTTTGCATTAGACCGAATTCTTTCCAATATTTATACAGAGTGTTAAATTAATATAGGGGGTACCTAATATTTTTATGTAAGCTTAAAAGCCAACGTAACAAACTCCCCTTTTGCTTTCTAAAAAAAAACAAAAAAAATTTTTGCATTTTGTATTGTAATTTATCATCTTTAATATTTTACTGTTCAAACAAAATCTATTATTTTATCTCAACTCGTATTTCCAGGGCAAGGAAAAAAGAAACAAAAAAATTATAAAAGATTTCAACTTTATAAAAAAACCTGGGCAAATTTACAAAAAGACAATTGTTTTATCTTAAATAAAACCTATCTTTGGGCGCATACGTATGCATAAAAAAACTAACTTAATTTTAAATAAGTTTACCTACTTATCTTAATTAACGACTTAATTACCGCATAATTTTAATTAAGATAACGAACGCTTGTCAACCATAGTTCATTCACTAGCCGGAAAAACCGAATGCTTTAAAAGTCATTTTATTATAAACCACAAAACGTCTAAAATTAGTGTTAACAACCGACACTATGATGGATAGATGGGTGGACAACTTTCAGTTGTAAAATAACAAAATCCACTACGTGGTACTTAGCCTTATTTCCAGGGCTCTAAATATGCAGGAAAATGACAGGTACTGTGCTTTTCTCGAAGAGATTCACAGCTAACATAGGACCTCAAAAGTAGTTTATTGACTCCTCAAAATAATAGCAATGGGCTCGCTATGTACTTGTTGTAAACTTCAAAATTTGAACTCCGAAATATTTGTTACTTTAGCAACCAAAACTTCGCCATATAAAAACGTCTGAAAGAGGAAAAACAACCCTCAGTATATTTTATCTTGTACATTTTATTTTAAGTTAGTTTAAGAGTTATGTAATGATTTAGTTTTCAAGATATTTTATTTTCTTTTGTAATAAAGAAGTTAAGTATCAACTTGTTTTTTTATTGAAATTAATTAGCTGGTAATTAAAAAGATAAGTAATTCGCCCTCAATAAAAGTAATTAGTAATTATTTAAGTAAATTATTGAAATGTCTTTTCTCATCTCATCTCAAGTCAAATCTGAATTTACTATATGTAGATTTTGGAGTTAACAGTTTCCTGGCTGTTTTACCTATTTTCTAGCCTAGGAAAATAGAAGAAAGCTGTCTTTAGCCTAGCCAAAACTTTAAGAAAAAATAGAAAAAGTAAAGATAAGAAAAACTCACCCCGGAAATCAATCCTCACAAAATTTCACGAGACGTTTTTCCACTCTCAGTATAGCTCGAACTCAAATCACTATACCCTTTAGGGTTTTCTAAACTTGCACAATGCAACGCAATGCAACTCAAAACCAAGAAAAATGCAAGTTTAAAATTTATTGTAACGAGTGAATAAATCAAAATCTCCGGCTTCAAGCCTGTGTTCACATCGCAACATCGAATAATTTCTGTTCTCGTATGTGTTAAATTCTGACCGGGCGCGCGACAAAAAAAACCTTATCGCCTTTGTTTTTTTGTGGTCCATCTAATTTTTTGCATTAGACCGAATTCTTTCCAATATTTATACAGAGTGTTAAATTAATATAGGGGGTACCTAATATTTTTATGTAAGCTTAAAAGCCAACGTAACAGGTAATGCTAAGTTGAGACTCAACTTAGCATTACATACCCTTTGCAGGAAAACGGGTGGCGCGACAAATTTTTTTTGAGATGTACCAAGATTATTAGTATTTCCGCTCGCAAAAGAGTTAAAAAATACCCATGTTCATTCTATTGTAGCCACAATATTATTGACATTTGTTTTTTTTTGTTACATAGAAGGCTTTCAACCTTTCACAGAAAAGGATATTCACTATATGTTTTTAAAGTTCGTTGGATGGTACCACTAAAGACTGCCTTAAAGAGGGTGGTTTCTAAAACTGTTCACAATATTATAGAAAAAGTGAATTTGCAGCGAAACGATGCATCCTAGCGAAAAACCATAAAATTAGTTTTTTATAGTACTTTTAATTTCGCTTCTTCCGATGTATCACCTAGCATCCTAGCTTTGATAGTTAGCTGTACAAGCCAGCTAAAATATACAATTTTGTAAAAATTCCATGTTTTCGCTCCAAAATCGATATTTTTTTTTAATTGTCAAAGATATTACAATAGTCAGAGGAAGCGGAATTAAAAGTACTATAAAAAATTATTCTTAACGTTTTTCGCTACGATGCATCATTTCACTGCAAATCCACTTTTTGTATAATCTTGTGAACAGTTTTAGAAACCACCCTCTTTAAGGCAGTCTGTAGGAGTACCATCCATCAAACTTTAAAAACATAAATTCGATATCCCCTTCTGTAAAAGGTTTAAAGCCTTCTATGTAACAAAAAAAACAAATGTCAATAATATTGTAGCTACAGTAAAATACGCATGGTTATTATTTTAATTCTTTTGCGAGCAGAAATACTAATAATCTTGGTATATCTCAAAGGCTACTTGATTTATTAAAAAAATTGTAATTACAAAATTTATTTGCCTTTAAAAAAGGAGTATAACAAGCCTTTAAAAATTAAAATCGGATGACTGGGTAGGGAGATACGCTTAAACAAAAAAATCTATCAATTTGGCGGCCATTTTCAAGGATGGCGGCCAAACGACCATGAGTTCAACCACGTGACCAAACTTTTTTTATACACCTATTGCTTAACAATGCCATGCAGTCAAACTGAGCGCACATATTAGGTCACACGTGACAGGAGCCAGTGCCTAGACTAACTAGAAAAATGGCAAAAAATTAATAAAATTTCGAGAAGAGGATCAACTAGGATTTATATGAATATCGCTCTGAAATCAGGAAAGAGTCCATATTCAAAATGTGCAATTAGTTTTTGAAATCATTTTTATGTAACCTATACTTCGTTCAGGCACACTGTGCGAAGCTCAAGAAGGATTTTGTCTAAAAAAATGTGTGATGTGTCCCAGATGCCAAGCAATAGGTAGGTATGTCTAAAAAAATTCAGGTAAACATAGTGGGTAAAAAGCTACCAAAAAAGAAAACTTGATTGATATATTGATTGCTTCTGTTTCCTATACCATATTTAGAAAAAGGCACCTATCAAACTATTTAAGATGGATTACGAAATAACAATGAATTAAAAACGGTAAAATTGCCGAAAGCAGAAGAAATATAACACAACAACGTGGAACAAAATGTGCAGCCTATAATTTAGCATTTAACAAAATACCACCCCGAAATTGATCTTCAGATCTTTGTTCTTGAACCATCATCTGTAGAGAACATTTTTTAATCCAACGATTTTGGTCTAACGACGCGTTTTTATTTGCTGAATTATTGAGAACTACCTTTTCTCTATTTGTAACTATAAGTTGGAAAGAGATAGATCTTATCCAAAAGGGTGCAGCAAGAATCGGATTAAGTATCAAGAAGGTTTGATTGGGTAGGTTTTCAATAAGCATTATTATAGATTGCAACGGACAACCTATATTTACGGCGGAATCCGATAGAGTTCCCAGTTTGGAAGTTATCGGTATTAAAATATCTGCGGGTAGAAATTTTCCCACCGTTTTTTTCTTGCGTTCGTTGTTTTGATTTGGTTTTTTGTTGTTTTTTATTGTTTAGGTCTCTTGTTCTTTTAACATCGTTGCAAAATACCTACTAAATTTAATAGCGGCATTTTGGGTCGCGTATTTTACACTTTGTTTCCTTTATTGTTATTATTGAGTCTGCGCAGTAGCAGCTTCTCGCTCCTTTTTTAAGATTAGATTTCTATTGTTTTTTTTTAAATGCAGTCGAGTTTTTTACTGTTTTTATTTTATGCTGCAGGAAACTAGACCCGAATTTCTGTCAGCCTCTTCGAGGAGAGACATAGAAGAACTACATGGAGAGGAAGTAATTATCGAACAAAAAATGATAAAAAAAAAGTATTAAAAAGCTAAAATCCGGAAAAGCTGGCGGATCTGGTGGAATATACGCTGAAATGCTCAAATTTGGATCAGAGAAACTACTAGAAAATTTCACATTTATTATTAATCAATGCATAAACGGACATCCAGTACCTGATGATGGGAAAATTGCATTCATATCCTCAATACATCAAAAATGAAACAAGCTGGATCGCAACAATTACAGAGAATGTTTTGGAGTTCTCCAGGGTGAAGAGGGTTACTATTCTATGTGGGTTTGAAAAAGAAATCCAATTTAAAATTTTTATTCAAAGTCTATGGTACCCCGACGCGTTTCGAGCCAATTGCTCATTTTCAAGGGAAGTCAATAAATCTAAAAACAAAGCAAAACTTAAGAACTAATTATGACTAAAAAATAGTGTAGACACAAGCAACAAAACGAAATTGTACATTAGAAGGCTTGATAAATTCTTTTATTAGCTCACACATATACTATACTATAGTAGTGTGAGCTATGGTGATCCTAATTTTTTCGAGAAAAAAAAAGTTACTCCGATTTCAAAATTTTTTATATATATCTTTACGTTTCAGATGATTTTGAAACTTGTTTGTCGCGCCGTCTGTCTGTCTGTCTGTCTGTCTGTCTGTCTGTCTGTCTGTCTGTCTGTCTGTCTGTCTGTCTGTCTGTCTGTCTGTCTGTCTGTCTGTCTGTCTGTCTGTCTGTCTGTCTGTCTGTCTGTCTGTCTGTCTGTCTGTCTGTCTGTCTGTCTGTCTGTCTGTCTGTCTGTCTGTCTGTGTTGGCGTAACATACCTTGCGAGGACACACACCAACCCCTCACCGGAGTTGCGAGGACCGTTTACGTTGGGAGGTCCGATTTCTGGACCTCGTAACGTTTGGACCTTATTTTGGTCGTCCTCATAAAATTTCCAACATTTTGATATATATCACTTAAATTTTTCCTGGTCCTCACAACGCATGTGAAAAACAGGAATTTAGTTCCAACAAATTTCTTGAGAGTATCGTAGAGGGCGCTTTTAGTGTGTATGCGAGTGGACCTAGAAATCATAGTGAGGACCCAACTCTCTGCGTGTGTATAAATTTTACACACACTTTGGTAATTTTAAAGTCTGGCCCTTACATCGTCGATTCTGTTCGGTTGGTTTAATAAAACTCATTCACCGAGTGCATTTTAATTTTTTTTATAGTAGTAGCATTGTCTGGCCCTTACATCGTCGGTTCTGTTCGGTTTGGTTTGGACACCTAAACGCCTTTGATAAAACCCGTTCAACTAGTGCATTTTAAATTTTATTATAGTAGTGTAGCATTGTCTGATCCTTACAGCGTCGTATGAAGATATAACGGATGTTTTGCATGTACCACTTTTCTCTTATCTTTTATTTGACGCATGTGCAGTTACCTGGTTTAAACCTTATCCTTTACTAAAAGATAGTGTTTGACCTTACTTATGTTCAAATATCGCAGGGTACTAGTTCCTTTATACTGTATCACCGAATTTTTGAGAAAATTACAGGCTCTTAAGACAAAAATTTGAACACTATGATTCTTATTCCAAACCACGACACGATTTTAAAAAGAGGTACCTATGCCGTGTTTTAGAATAAGAATCGAAGTTTTCGAACTTTTTTCTTAAGAACTTGTAGTTTTCTTTAAAAAAACGGTGATTTCAGACTTTACGGGCGCACAATATGAAGACAGTGTTGCCGCTCACATAACGTTATGACAAAATAGGATGTAAATTTAAATATTTTTAATACCAGACTTATTTCAAGAGCTACCAATGCGGGGTAATCCGCAGATTTAATTTTATGCTAATTATTCAACATTTTCTTTTATAAAAACTGGTAGGTATGTGTTGTTTCGCAACAGGATCAGAAGGAAATTTGATATTTTACAGTCAAACCATCTCAAAAAATAAAATTTTGAATGGAGTATTACCTGAGACTGTGAACTGTTAAATTTACTTACTGTGTTTTTGATTATGATGGCAGAATACTTTCCTGGCGATTTTTCACAGATATTGCTTTTTCAGTTTTTTCCTTAGTGGTCATCTGAACTTTTTAATTAATTTTGCCTACAGTACAAAAAAAAAGGCTTTTGACAGATAAATAAAGGGTAATGGATAATCTGTGTCTGCAAAAGGTCAAAATTGGGCTTCTAAATATTACGTAACCTCTGTCATTTAATGTCCCATTTATAAGGTTAAAGGTCCCTATTATTATGACCATATGAGCTTACAAACCTAAAGGCCTGTGGTTAGGTTGCAGAACTAAAACTATTTGTAAAAAGCAGATTTTAGCTTTTTTGGAAAAGAAGAAAAAAGAAAACTGAAAACTTTTATTATTACAATCCTGGACGAAAACCTAATGTTCTTTCAGGTTAGTTTAGATAATTTTAGGGTAGTTTCTGTAAAATTTTAAAATACCATGTAAATTGGTAGGTGCGTCAGTAACTTTTAACGCCTGTTAATGGCCGCTCATGATGGATAGTACTATTCGACGCGGGCCGAATCAACAAAACCAGTTATTTTCATAACCACAATCTTTCTTTAAAAAATCGTAAATTCCCAATTTATATGTCCTATTGCCTGCGAGGAAGCAAAATATACTCTCCTGACTTCTTTTCCGGTATCCTAGTATCCTATATATACTTTGTCCTTCCAATTAGGATTAGGAGGAGTTTCGCAAGGTTATAGCAAAATTAAAGCATTTTAAACAATCAAAAACATCCAAGTACCTAGTGAGGAATCGAACCCGGCTCGACCGGGTGTGAAGCAAATTTTGCTAACTCTAAGCTACGGATGATGATCGGGGGACTGGGAATTATAGAGAATGTAAAACCTAACCGTGCCAATGAATAATAGGGGTCTTTATTGTCACGGTTAGAATAGGTTGGCAATCAATTGACAACGGTTAGGTTTCAGGCTCTTTAGAACCCCGGTAAAGAGGTAAGGAGAGTATGTAAGGTCATCTAACAAAATGTACATTGTAACAAAAAAATCTACTCTTTTAAAGAATATATTAAAATTGAAAAGAAAACGATGTATTGGCAGCGTACTTGTTTTTTTTTATTAATTCCGATAAGGATATAGATATTTAGTTTTTTAGTTTCGGCCCGTTCGTAGTAGGTAGAAGTGGGTGTCAAGGTTTAAGTTTTGAAATAATTTGGGTGCTTGTTCTTGGTGATTATTTTGTAATTATTATTCAAACCTGTTTCAGGTAAGTTAAAAAACTACAATTTTCTTGTAGAAAATGTTAATTTAGAGGGTTGAGTTGGGTTAAAGTTAATTCGCGGTTGTTTTGGTTTCAGGATTTGAACCGGCCACTCACAACCCTCGATATAGCCATTTTTTTTTTCAATAAAGAACACAAAAAATCCAACCCCACTTGTCTTTTTTGCTACAACCTGGTAACAATATAAATCAATTAAGTGAGTTGAAAACAATAAACTTAATATCAAATTAAACTTGCGCCAGGTTTTTCCCGCTGATTCGACCAGCGCCGAATCGCTCGCGCCAAGTTGGCAGTGCCGAATAGTACGTTTCCCCTCACAATCTATTTGGCCCGTATCACGCATGGCCATCCAAAACGGGTTGCGCGTAAGCAATTGATGCGTATTTTACAAAAACAACATATGCCCAAAACAAAAAAATTTCAGCAAATAAAGAAAACGGTTTATTTTAAAACGAATGATTTTCTTAAATATTTTTTTATTAAACACAGTAACTATTTTGTTCTTTACATAAGAAAAAACATTTGTTGCCTAATTACTTTAGAAAAAGAGAAAAACTTTTGGACATAAGTTGTTTTGCAAGAAAGAAAAAGTTAATACAAAGAAAACTACAAGGGACTGCTCATATCTTGGCACTTTTGGTGATTTTGCAGAGTCTTATTTCATGGTCTTAAAGCCATCCATTTTTTCGACTAGATGGCGCCACTAACTCATTTTCGTCAAATTTGGACTTCAGCGGTTTTTGTAAAACACGCCTCAATTGTGACCCAATGTAATTCACGTTATGCATCCATCTCTGTAGAACACTGATTGGGGGAGGGGGTGCTAAAAGGTAATGTTAAAGCAAAATACAAAGTCTCACCCTACACTTCCCTAATTAAATTCGATAAAAAAACGCTATATAGGCAGGATTGGACAGGCTCAAACAAACCGGCCCTGGCATTTTTTTTTATTCGGCCCTCGCACAAAAATTTTACATAAAACAACGGAGTCATTTTGTGGTATTTTTGTTTTTGATATTATGGAGGTTTTGTTATTATCATCATAAGTGGGTAAGCAAAAAGTGGAACACCAAACTTTTGAACTACTTTTATAAGATTAGGGTCGGTTCGTGGGGAGGTTTCATTCGGAGGGGTTATCTTTTTTTTCGTAGGGGGGATAAGGGCGTTCGGGGGGTTTGGAAACTATCAATGCGGATTGCGGCTATAGTATGATGATTTATTTGGTTATTTTTAAAATGTTATTCTGTTTACGGACCACTTTGCAGTTTTAAAAATGAGGTTATTCTTACCTTGTTAAACATCATTTAAAAGGATTTATCATAACAAAAACATTTCATGTAAAAAAAGCCAAGTACGCGAAAGTCGTATTCCGTAAAAAGAATTGAGATAAAAGTAAAGCCAAGTTCTCCATTACAAATTTCAAAACGAATGGATCTTACTAGTTTGGAAATGTTTTTTTAAACTTTGCTATTCCAGCCAAACTTCTTTACGTTCAATCTAGCACTGTGCCTAAGAGCCATTTGCAGCCGTAACTGCCAAGTTTACAAGCGCGGATCTGGGTCAAAATCTAGGGGGGGGGGGGTAATGGTCGACAATTTTTTTTTGTCATATAATTTTTTTTCTAGGGGGGTAATTCTCCTGTTTTCCCTTATTTTATAAGGAAAAAGTGCATATTTTTATTTCTGGGGGGGGGGGGGTAATTACCCCGATACCCCCCTCAAATCCGCGCTTGCAAGTTTAGAAAAACATTTCCAAACTAGTAAGAACCATTCGTTTTGAAATTTGTATTGGAGAACTTGGCTTTACTTTTATCTAAATATTTTTTACGGAATACCACTGCACGTACTTGTCTTTTTTTACATGAAATGTTTTTGTTATGATTTCACTCCTTTTTTAAAGGATTTGGATAATATTTAATTTTTAAAGTAGTAAAATATGCAGAATATTGTTCAAAACTTTTGCAATGCCTTATTAAAAATGTTGAGGTTTTTTTATATTTTCCTACGCTTTTATCATAGTTCCTATCAGCCTTCTAAAGCTCAGCTCTCTAGTGTTCCTGGAAGTGGGCAATGTTAATTTTACATAACATTACATTTAAAGGGGAGGAAAGTAAATTAAAATTGTGATAAATTTTTTCTATAGTTTTATCATAGTTTCTATCAGTCGTCCAAAGCTCAGCTCTCTAGCGTTTCTGGAAGTGGAGAATGCTACTTTTACATAACTATACATTTATAGGGGAGGGAAGCTAATTAAAATTTGGGGTTTTTAATTTTCTTTTAGAGTTTTATCATAGTTTCTATCGGCCTTCCAAAGCTCAGCTCTTTACCGTTTCTGGAAGTAGGCAATGTTACTTTTACAAAACTTTACATTTGTAGGGCAGGGGAGCAAATTAAAAGTTTAGGGTTTTGAAATTTTTTCCCATGGTTTCATCATAGGTTCTTTCAGCCTTTCAAAGCTCAGCTCCCTAGCGTTTCTGGAAGTGGGCAATGTTACTTTTATATAAATTTACATTTATAGGGGTGGGAAGTACATTAAAATTTTGGTGTTTTTAAACTTTTTCCTATAGTTTTGTCATGGTGCCTTTCAGTCCTAAAAACCTCAGCTCTCTAGCGTTTCTGGAAGTGGGCAAAGGTATTTTACATAACTTTACATTTATAGGGGAGGGAAGTAAATTAGGATTTTGGGGTGTTTTAATCTTTTTCTATAGTTTTATCATAGTTACTATCGGCCTTCTAAAGCTCAGCTCTCTAGCGTTTCTGAAAGTGAGCAGTGTTAATTTTACATAACTTTACAATTATAGGGGAGGGAAGTAAATTATAATATTGGTATTTTTCTACAGTTTTATCATAGTTCCTATCAGTCTGCCAAAGCTCAGCTCTCTAGCATTTCTTTTACATAACTTTACCTGTATAGGGGAGGGGAGTAAATTAGAATTTTGGGTTTTTTTGATTTTTTCCAGGGGTTTGGTCATAATTTCTATCAATCTGCCAAATTTCAGCTTTATAGCATGTCTGGAAGTAAAGAAGAATTTTGATGATTTATACATGAGTGAGTGAGTGAGTGCCAAATTCGACGTTTTTTGAAATTTCGTAACTACTTTACTTCTTTATGGAATTCTATGAAACTGGAGGGGTTGTTAACTTCATGAAGATCTACGACTGTGCAAAGTTTGAGATTCGTAGCTCATTCTGAATAGAGTTTTAGATAGGTCAAATATCGGCTGAAATGTTTCAAGAAAAGATGGAACGGCGCGCGAATTTGGCGAGGCACTGCCGCCGTGCCCTCAGATTTTAAAACAACCTAAGGGCACATTTTTTATATAGCTTGGTTTTTAGGAAAATCGGGTGAAACATGTGAGAAAAATGTATTTGCTTATTTTATTTTTTTAATGACCCTCACTTACGGACGTTGCTGGAGAGTTTGTTTACGAAGCTCCACTGACTTAGGTACCTTACTAAAAAGGGAATTTTTTCTGCAAGAAAGTGTAGAATACGTTTTTGTCAATTGAGCTTGGTTTCTGAGAAAATTAGACAAAACCTTTTACAAAATTAATGTGTTTGATCATGGGCGTAGTCAGGGTGGGGCACTTGCCCCACCCTGGCTTGTCACCTGCCCCATCCTGGCCTTAGCTCATTTAGTAAGACGAGAATTAAAGGGGAGCTATAAAAGTTTTCAATAAATATTTGATTGTACATTTTTTTGCTTTGTTGCCCCACCCTGAGCGAGACCCTGACTACGCCCATGTGTTTGATGATTTGTTAAAAAGTAATTTAATTTACGGACACCTGTAAAGTTTTAATCTGAAGGTAAATTTTGCGTTATTATAAAGAGTTTAAAAGGAAACTGTATTGGCTACAATCGACTATAGATTACAATTTTTGATAAAGGGCTTGCTTTTTAAGAAAATCGGGTAAAACATGTGACAAACATGTGGTTTTTTTACCCGACGCCGCTGGTATTAAATTGATCCCACTAAAATATATAATGTGGAAAAGGGAATTTTATTTTCTACAATACCATAACCAGGCTTAATTTCTGAGGAAATTGGATAAAACTTGTAAAACATTGGTAAGTTTAGTGATTTTTTAAAATTGATTTAAAATTCGGACCCCCTAAATTATTCTTCCTGATCTTGCCTTATTACATCATTTAAAAGGAAATATAATTGTCTAAAATAAAGCAGATATCACATTTTTGATATAGAGCCTGGTTTTTAAGAAAATCGGGTGTCCCAAGGCCCCTCCCCCCTGGCCCCTAAACTTTTTTCAAACCACATAATATTTTTTCAAAATCCATAATATTTTTGTAATATGTAAAATTTTATTTACTTCAGAAATTATAAACTATTTAAGAACACGCGCCGCTGCTGGCGCCATGATATACCTATATTATACAGTGTGTCCCCGGATGGAGTTGACAAGAGGAAAAAATCATTTATTTTTGATTTTACGAAAAAAACTCCCTATTTATAAAAAATTCTGCTTGTGGAAAAATTAAGATTACCATAATAAAATCTTTGATTAGATGTACAGGGTGTTATTAAATTAAGAAACATGTAATTAATAAGAGGACAAAAATCGTTATTTTTAATTTCCCGAAAAATATCACTTTTTATAAAAAATTCTGCTTGTCAACATACTGAGCTAACGATATATCCTTGATTAGAAGTACAGGGTGTTATCGAAATAAGAAACATAAAATAATCCAAGAGGAAGAGGACCGTATTTATTCAGTAAAGCAAAATGTTATGTAAACAAAAGGGTTTGTATCACAACATAACGAAATCTAGGGAAACAAAATCTAACCAGGTGTTAATTTTTAAAAGTTAATCATTTGATGAAAAAACAATCCGTTCTGCTTTTGTAAACATTTTAGAATGTAAAACCTATTACTTGAAAATCAATATGACAATCAACAAAATAAATCTAGATAGATAGATTTTTTATATTACCATATTATATTATATTAGATTTGATAACACCCCATTATGGCAATCTTTATTTTTCAACAAGCAGAATTTTTTATAAAGAGTGAGTTTTTTTCGTAAATTCAAACATATAGGATTTTTCCCTCTTGTCAACTCTATCCGGGGATACACTGTATATTTTTTTTTGCTGTTGACTTCCTACCACGCCTTAGTATGGTGCATCATTAAATTACAGCCCTAATAATATAATTATTTTGGTGACCACACCTATACGGACATAAGATGCGCAGTGGGGACTCCTACTTTTCACATGCGTTGCACGGACGACTAGATAGAATAGAGATAAATGAAATGTTTAAAAACAACTGTTTTTTGAGGTGCTCCAGTAAGGTGGAAACCTACTTAAAATGTTCAAAAATGTCAAAATAGAAAAATCTGTTAAACAGGTCCTTACGTTGTGAGGTCCATAAACGATGTGAGGTACTTAGAGACGTCACCTCGAAAAGTATGAAAATCGAAATGTTCCGTCGGTCGTTGCGCGGTCCGCTAGAACAAATGGCTAAGATAAGGACGATAGGGATCTATTATCCAGGCGGACCGATATTTTAGGTATGATGTGTGGATTTTTTACGATACGAGGCCCTACGAACATTTTAACCAATTTCAGTTATCTTAAAATCCAAATGGTGAATAGAATCAAACTTGACCACTTATACGGCTTGTATATTTTTATATTTTGAGAAAGTTCTGAACTTATTCTCTCATTGCCTTGCCAATTGTGTCTGTATTAATTTCCTCATTGACTCATTATTACTGAACCTATTTTGATGAAAAAACGCATAATTGTAAAAATCAATATCGAAGTTTTCCTATATATAATTATCCAGTTCGTTGCTTGAAATAAATTTATTTTTCGACAACCACCAAGCCGATTTCAACGGCCCCTACTTATTGTGTGGCAGAAATAGAGCTTTTTTTTATAAGTCCAAAACAAATTCTGGAACATAAAGATAAACGAGTCTCTTTAATGGGTCAAGATTGATTCTGTCCCCTATTTTGGATTTTACGACGGATTAAAAAGAAAGATTTTTGACCACAGGTATGAAAGTGCACTTTGTTCCATTAAAATCGGTGATAAATAAAAATTATAACGAAAAATAATTTGCCCAGTTTTTTTGGCCCATCAGGTAAATAAGCCAATTTAAAATAAGTAATTCAAACTATTATAAAATTTAAAGAAATTCGTCCATCATTTTCAAAGAGATATTTTTTAACCACCAGGAAAAGGAACCCCAAAGTCACTGGTCTCCGTAAAAAAATGCTACTATACCAACTATATATTATATATATATAATAAAGAGACACCACCCAACATACACATATCACGCTGCTAAACAAAATTTTAAATTAAAGTATTTTATTAGTATAAATAATAGTCATATAGAATAGTGATTTAATAATTGATTTTTAAAAATGTTTCGTATAGTGATGTGTCTTTTTAAATTTGTTTTTTGTATGTAATTTTAATTAATGTAATGTGTGATTATGAATGTATGGTTCTGAAGAAGGTCTTTAGACCGGAACGTCAATAAATGTAAATTAAAAGTTGCTAGTTTATTAATGAACCACATTCCCAAGAAGTCTACAAACCTAATATATATATATATATATATATATATATATATATATATATATATATATATATATATATATATATATATATATATATATATAATAGTAAAACTATAAAAAACTTGGCCCCACCTGCTTTAACTATTGAGAAAATATTATTGTATAAAATTGCTAACAAATGGATGTTTGAAATTGTTCTTTATGTTTTTGAGGGTATTTAATGGTATGTATTTGCAGGTATTTAAAAATAACTTGTAACAACCTATAAGCAAAAATGTTTTCGATAGGCCGGGCATGCTGCATTTGAAAAATGCGAAATTATGTAATGCGTTTGAGGTAATGAAAATGGGCTTTTATAGGAGTAAAACATCTAAAAATGTACTCAATTAACAAACAAATAAATATGGCCGAAAAATAGTGGTTATTATATTAACCTAACCTGACCTGACCGAACCTAGCATTGCCTTAGTTACCAGATCTAACCTCACTAGGCCTAATGCAATCTAAACTGAACTGCATTTATCTGACCAAATTAACCGGACCTCGCTTCGGTCGTGCCTTTAATAAGTGTGTATATTATAATCATCGCATTGTAGCAAATATTAAAATTAGGTTATATTATGTCATCAAATTCATTTTTTACATTTCTACCCAAAGGTCAGTCCACAAAATCTCGAACTCATTAGAATCAGGTCTATTTCTTTAAAATTCATTTAAAAAACATATTAATGTGTCGTTACTGATCTTACAAACAGCAATTTTTTTAAATTTTAAATTAATAAAGGTGTAAGTGAAGAGAAGTTTAAAACATTTTTTTTAAAAGAAAATATTATGAAGTCGTTTTTTTTTGCAGACATTGGGAAATGTTTATCAAAAGGGGCGTATCCATTTGAGGCAGAATTCGCATGCCCCAATGCAAGGGTACAATAGTGTCAAAACTAAAATACACAACAATTTTGAGTTGTGACACTATTGTAGCACGGGTGCCATATATACACTCTTTCGGCCTCAGCAAGAGCATTATACATACACATAACTTAGTTATTTAAACATCTTTTAAAAAATGAGTAATTTAAAGGCAACTAAAAAAAATAGACAAAACAAAAATGGAGATGAAATGTTTGGCCCCCTAACTTCAAAAACTATAAGTTTCCTTCGTTATTTAAGATTTTTTTTCAAATTCTAAAAAGTTTATTATTTTAAAAACGAATAAAATTTGAATTTTGAAAAATTAATTTTTTGAAAGTATTTTGTTTGGTTTATGAGCAACTTTGTCCTAAAAAGATAAAAAGCTTTTTGAACCGGCACATCAATTGCAAAATATTTTTTTTTTGAGCTTTATTCGTTGCTAAGATATAGTTAATTTAAATTTTTATTTTAAAATATTAGTGGACACAATGTATTTTCGTAGTAAATAGTCATCATAGATTTAGAAAATATACCTTGACATCAATCATCATTTCGCAGCAGGCCGAACGCATTTTTTATACCCTATGCCGCTCCTATGCCAAGTTTAGAAAAATATTTCCAAACCAGTAAAAACCTTTCATTTTAAAATTTGTATTGGAGAACTTGGCTTTGCTTTTATCTCAATTCTTTTTAGGCAATACCATATTTGCGTACTTGGCTTTTTTTTCATGAAATGTTTTTGTTATGATTTCACTCCCTTTTTAAAGGATTTGGATAAAATTTAAGTTTCAAAGTAGTAAAATATGCGGAATTTTGTTCAAAACTTTTGCAATGCCTTATTTTTATCATAGTTCCTATCAGCCTTTCAAAGCTCAGCTCTTTAGGGTTTCTGGAAGTTGGCAATGTTGGTTTTACATAACTTTACCTATAAATGTAACATAACTTTACCTATAAAGGTAGGGAGGGATGTAAGTTAAAATTTTGAGGTCTTTTATTTTTTTCTATAGTTTTATCATGGTTCCTATCGACCTTCCAAGTAGGCAATGTTACTTTTACATAATTTTACATTTATAGGGGAGGGAAGTAAATTAAAGATTTGGGATTTTTACATTTTTGCTAAAATTTGATCATAGCTCATATTAATCTGTCAAAGCTCTGCTCGCTAGCATTTCTGGAAGTAGACAATGTTAATTTTACATAACTTTACATTTATAAGAGAGGGAGTAAATCAAAATTTTGAGGTCTTTTATTTTTTCTATAGCTTTACCAGGGTTCCTGTCGGCCTTCCAAGTGGGCAATGTTACTTTTACATAATTTTATATTTATAGCGGAGGGAACTAAATTAAAATTTTCGGGTTTTCACATTTTTTCCAAAAACTTTATCAAAATTTATATCAATCTGCCAAAGCTCAGCTCTGTAGCGTTTTTGGAAGAAGGCAATGTAACTTTTGCATAACTTTACTTGTATAGGGGAGGGCAGTAAATTAGAATTTTGAGTTTTTTTGATTTTTTCCAAGGGTTTGGTCATCATTTTTATCAGTCTGCTAGATTTCAGCTTTGTAGCATGTCTGGAAGTACAGTAGAATTTTGATGATGTATACAAGAGTGAGTGAGTGAGTTAGTGGCAATTTCGACGTTTTTTGAAATTTCGTAACGACTTTACTACTTTATGGAAGTCTATGAAACTTGGAGGAGTTGTTAGCTCTATAAAAATCTACGACTGCGCAAAGTTTGAGTTTCGTAGCTCATTCCGAAGTAGAGGTTTAGATAGGTCGAATATGGGCTGAAATGTTTCAAAAAAAGATGATACAGCAGCTGCGCGAACTTGGCCGGGCACTACTGTGCCCTCAGATATTCACGTGTCAAAAAGTGTTTACATCCATAAGCAAATTGTTACCCTTCATGGGCTCGGGTTAGGTAAGATTGAGCTACCCTACGCATCCTTAGCAAACTTTTGACACGAGAAAAAAAGTGCTACTTCACATATTCATTTATCAAATGATATAAATGCAAATACAAAAGTAAAATAGGAGTTTTGGGATTCAGTCAAGTGTGTAAGTTAATCAATTTAGCCGCCTATTAAAAAAAGCATTTTATACACATACAAGATTGAAATAGAGTTTTATACAATATTATCATATAATAACAGAATAGGATTTTGGGATACAGAGCACAGGGCGACCTCACATCGTGTGCTAGGTACGAATTTTCATAGGTCACATGTCCAAGAGTGTTAACGCACAGGTGGTCAACAAAATAATTATATTATTATTATGAGACTTTCCATGAACCTTTTGCAATTTTGAGTTTAAAAAAAATTATTTTTTGGTTCCTCTATAGATACCAATCACACCCAGATAAAAAATTTTAAAAAATGTTGCGATTACTATATCTACAGAGTGTTTATGGTTTATGATTTTTCCTGAAAAAATACGAACTTTGCAAAAAAAAAAATTACTACTGTTTAGAAATAAGAACAAGCGGCTTTAAGAAAAGTACAAGACAATAAATTTAAAAAATCGTCATTTTGAAAATGTGACCCCTTTGATTTTTTATATTTCTTTGAAAAAAGATACTCCAATATTTTGTCTAATGCCTAAATTTTAGAGTGGGGCGGAGAAGTAGTATAAATGCCAAAAGAGAAAAATTCTTGTGTAAGTGCGCGGAGGCCTTGGCCGTACTTAAATGTATATGGGCAAGAGAGCAATCCTATTGAGGCGCCCAAGGTGTGAATCAATATACGTTTTATTAAAAAAAGATGTTTTCCTTTAAGGAACATCTTTTTTTTTTCATTCTGACACCCCCCTTGCATATGACATCAGCGGCGTCACATTGAAGGGCCAAGAAGGGCCTTGGCCTTTCACTGTTTAAAACCTTGTCGGCTACCAATATTGTGCAACATTTTTCTAATTAGAATACCTAGTCCTGCAGTGTTATATAACTCTGCGTTTTGGGAGGGGGGCTATAACTTTGATGTTCATAAAAATTGAATTTCTGCTCAAATCGTTTTTGTATAGTCTATTTTGAGTATAACTATTTAGATGAATTTCATCTGAACTTTTAATTTTTAGGGTATATTTAGTCATAAAGTGAAATAGCCGGTGAAAAGTTTCCTTTAAAGAAACGTATCACTCAGTATTTAATTTTTTTAGGTATTTTTTTAGGCAAGTTAAGCCCCGCTCCCAAAACGCAGAGTTAAAAAAAATTCGCTTTCCTTTTTACTGGACATTTGGAAGGGAGGGTCGAGACTTCCCAAAGAAATTTGGGGGGTATAGTGGCGTCCAGTGTCGTAAAAGTGTCGCAATAGGTACCTAGTCTAATTAGAAAAACGTATCACATTTTCAAAATGGCGGTTTTTTAAATTTATTGTCATGTACTAAGGTCACTGATGCGATTATTTGTCAATTTTATTTCTTTTTATTTCTAAACTTTTTTTTCTGTTTGTATTTTTTCAGGAAAAATCATAAACCATAGATATGCTTTGGCCAATTAAGAAGATAAAACACCCTGTAGATTTAAGGAATCGCAACATTTTTTCTAATTTTTTATCTTGGTGTAATCGGTATCTATAGAAGAACCAATAAATAATTTTTTTTAATATTTAAGTGAAAAAGGTGGCTGTAATTTAAATGATGCCAAGGCCGTCGGCATCGCTAGACTACTGGCCGCCTGGAGCAAAACGGGGAATATTTATATGAATACTTTAACATAAATAAAGACAATGGAAGTCCGAAATTTTGTTTCTAAAATAATAATTGTAAAAAGAATCATGTCAACATAAGAAAGTCAACTATTTTTTTTTTAATCGAGTTTTTAGAATACATCCACCCTACTTTTTTTACGGGAGTCATAGGAAAGCCCCTCTTATTTAAAAACGAAAACCAAATTTAGATTGGGTTGGTAGTTTCCGAGGTACATTCCAGCGTATAGCCTTAAACATTTGAATGGGACTATCTGCAGAAAATTTTGGATTTTTGTTTTTGATCTACTAGACAGAGTCGCCGTCGGTTTGAATCAATTTCTTTAAAAAAACCACAAAATTAACATCCCTCATCGCACCCAGATACTGTAAAGACGAGAAAACCGACCTTGTGTTTTTAAAAAAGAACAGTTTTTTAATTTTCAGTTTTTGATCTATATCTCGAAAAAGAGACATGCGAGAGCAATATCAGTATTACTTTTAATTAATTTGCTAAATCTTATCAAGCGATTAAATACAAAACAAAAAATTAAAATCGAATCCATATTTTATTATTTATTGAGCCGCGCCCCACCCCCCTCAAAACCTAAGATTTTTTTAGGTATTTTCCACATATTTCATAAATAAAACGATAAAATAGCACAAAATACGACATCATGAGGCCTCCCCCCGAACCGAACCGAACCCCCTTCCAAGAAAAATTCCTAGGTGCGCCACTGGGTATATATATATTTTGTTTTGTTTTTTAAATATAGGGTGTCAAAATAAAAAATATTTTTTTAATAACTTTCTTAAAAATGGCAACAGACAATTGACATTTTTTGGAATTCGGCATTACAATAAAGATAATAATTATTTAAAAAAAATAATTCTTAAATCTGTTTTTTTTTCATAACATAACAAATATGTTACAAAATATATTGCCAATATTACTATTCTTCATATTATTTAAGGTGCCTTTAGATATTAATGTAGGCGCCAAAGGTAGTAGATTATGGTAAATATGAGGACCAAAGTTTGACCATGGTTTCTAGCTGAGAATAGGTCACAGGTTAACGGTCTTGATGTTACCAAGCCAGTTTTTGGTAAAAAAAATTTATCCTCCCCAAGTTAATGCTCTAGAGCCACAATGACACATAAATGCATAAAAAATGTGTAAAATCTAACATAAATTATATTAGTTTTTTAAATTTTAGCTGCAAAACCTCCAAAAACCCCCTAGACCCCCAAAACCTAAAATATTTAGGGTTTTCCAAATTTTCTCAAAAAATAAACCCTCCGAGTTTCATGGACTTCCATAAAGTAGTAAAGTAGTTACGAAATTAAAAAAAAAAACGTCTCAATTGCCACTCACTCACTCACTCACTCTTTCACTCACGTATAGATCATCAAAATTCTACTGTAAGACATGCTACAAAGCTGAATTTTGACAGACTGGTTGAAATTATGACCAAACCATTCGAAAAAATAAAAAACCCCATAATTCTAATTTATTCCCTTCCCGGTACATGAAAAGTTATGTAAAAGTAGAATTGCCCATTTCAAGAAGCGCTAGACAGCTGGGATTTGGCAGACTGATAGGAAATATGATAAAACTATAGGAAAAAATTTAAAAACCCCAAAATTTTAAATAATTTTCCTTCCAGAAATGCTAGAGAGCTGAGCTTCGAAAGGCTGATAGGCTAGAATAAAACCTTGTGAAAAAATTAATCATAACAAAATTATTTCATGTAAAAAAAAGGCAAGTACGCGAAAATGGCATTCCGTAAAAAGAATTGAGATAAAAGTAAAGCCAAGTTTTCCAATACAAATTTCAAAATGAAAGGTTCTTACTAGTTTGGAAATGTTTTTTTAAACTTTGCTATTGCAGCCAAACTTGAATTTAGCACTGTGCCTAAGAGTCATTCACAGCCGTAATAGCCAAGTTTAGAAAAACATTTCCAAACTAGTAAGAACCTTTCATTTTGAAATTTGTGTTGGAGAACTTGGCTTTACTTTTATCTCAATTCTTTTTACGGAATGCTATTTTCGCGTACTTGGCTTTTATTTTAAATATTTTCGTTATGATTTCACTTTAAATTACAAAAATGAAAGGAATTGGATAATATTTAATTTTTAAAGTAGTAAAATATGCGGAATATTGTTTAAAACTTTTGCAATGTCTTACTTAAAATTTTGAGGTTTTTTAATTTGTTCCCATGGTTTTATCATAGTTCCTATCAGCCTTCCAAAGCTCAGCTCTCTAGCGTTTCTGAAAGTGGACAGTGTTACTTTTATATAATTTTGCATGTATAGAGGAGGAAAGTAAATTAAAATTTTCGTGTTTTTAAATTGTTTTTTATAGTTTTATCATAGTTCCTATCAGTCTGCCAAAGCTCAGCTACCTAGCATTTCTGGAAGTGGGCAATGTTACTTTTAAATAATTTTACATGTATAGGGGAGGGGAGTAAATTAGATTTTTGGGGCTTTTTCCAGGGGTTTAGTCATAATTTCTATCAGTCTGCCCAATTTCATCTTTGTAGCATGTCTGGAAGTACAGTAGAATTTTTGATGATCTATACATGAGTGAGTGGCAATTTCGACGTTTTTTGAATTTTCGTAACTACTTTACTGCTTTAGGGAAGTCCATGAAACTTGAAGGGGTTGTTAGCTCTATGAAGGTCTATGACTGTGCAGACTGTTTAAGATTTGTAGCTCATTCCGAAGAACAGTTTTAGATAGGTCAAATATGGGCTGAAATGTTTCAAGAAAAGATGGTACGGCAGCGCGAACTTGGCGAGGCACTGCCGTGCCCTCAGAAAAACCTCAAAAGTTTTAATAAGGCATTGAAAAAGTTTATTAGCTTACGAAATAAAAAAGTTTTGAACAATATTCCGCATGTTTTACTACTTTAAAACTTAAATATTATCCAAATCCTTTAAAAAAGAAATAAAAACATTTCATGTAAAAAAGCCAAGTACGCAAAAATATTATTCGGTTAAAAGAATTGAAATAAAAGTGAAGCCAAGTTCTCTAATACAAATTTCAAAATGAAAGGTTCTTACTAGTTTGGAAATGTTTTTTTAAACTTGGCTTGAGAAAAATGGGAAATGGAATAGGTCTCTAATATCTATACGATGCTGTAAGGATCAGACAATTCTATGCTATTATAAAAAATTTAAAAATGCACTTGATAAACACGTTTGATCAAAGGCGTTTAGGTATCCAAACCAAACCGAACAGAGCCGACGATGTAAGGGCCAGACTTTAAAATTACCAAAGTGTGTGTTAAATTTACACAATACGTACCCAAAGAATTGGGTCCTCACAATGATTTCTAGGTCCACTCGCATACACACTAAAAGCGCACTCTACGATACTCTCAAGAAATTTGTTGGAGCTAAATTCCTGTTTTTCACATGCGTTGTGTGGTCCAGGTAAAAATTTAAGTGATTTTTAAAATTTTATGAAGAGTACCGAAATAAGGTCTAAACACAACGTCAACGGACCTCGTAGCTCCGGTGAGGGGTTGGCATGTGTCCTCACAAGGTATGTTACGCCATCACCTGCGCGTGCCTCTCTTGGTCATGTGTGAAAATTCGGACACATTCCTACGACGTGAGGTCCAGTTAATCAAACCCCTTAACGCCGGGCACGTGCCTAGAGAGTTGTATTTCATAATTCAGCAAATTCGGGAGCTTGACAGTTATTACAGTGCGTGAGACTTAAATTACCAAATGTTAGGAAATTTTTGCATTGTGATTCTTTTTCTTAACACATGGATAACAAGGGAATGTGGGTAATGACAAAGACCTTGGGAAATTAAGGGACTGTCCTTAAATTACGTAACGCTCTAGGGGGGAGGGGGGGTTTGGCCTTGCGTTACACTCAATGCTTTTTTAATGTGTTTTTTTCTTGAAAATGCGTTACGAGGGGGGGAGGGGAGATCAAAAATGCGCAATAACGTTAGGTAATTTAAGGACGTTCCCTAAGAACTTTTTTTCCAAGAAAAATTACTAAATAGTAAATTTATAATTTCAAATTAAATTGAGATTGAACTTATTTAAGCCAAAAACTTTCTTTCTCATCCAAAAAATATGTAAGCTTAACCACCTAGGACAGTCATTCAAGCGAAAAAAATACCTCCAGCTTGCCAAAGGTGGTGTAGTAGCGATTTTCACATAATTATGTTGTTCACGTTGGAATCCTAAAGAAAATTGAGCTTTCGACCTTGGGGGGGCTCCTCTCGCCATCTTGGATTTACTGTGCACCAAAAGGTTTTATTTAAAATTACTTGGCCCCTGTACATTTTAGAAAAAAAAGTTTTATACAAGAGTTGAAGACAATAAAGTTTCCTACAAAAGCATTATTGTATATTTTTTGTCAGACAAATGGTTTTCGAGTTATGACGCTAATCATTTCGCCGCAATTTTGGATTTTGACCAATGTTTTTATTTTTGGCCTTTAACTTCGAAACTGCTTATTTTTGGGAAAATCTGCAAAAAACATAAACTAAAGAATAACTAATAGCCAATAAAATGAGTTCTCTGGGTACTACCCTTGCTGAGATACGAACCCTGAAGTATTGTCAGTACACCCGTTTCCCATGTATTTCCATGATATATGCAAAATAAACCGAAATTATTCAGTTTTATGTCATTTTCTCAAAAGGTTACAGAAAGTGTGTATACATAATCAACTTAATTATATATTATCTTTTAAACGATGTATCACCAAAGTCTACGGTTAGCACTTAATTGATATGCATAAATTGGGGTTATTTTTTAAGATCATCGAGATCTAAAAATCGAAACTGTAGCAGAGACTATAAAAAAGTACGCAAAAAGCCATGAAGATAGACTCCATCGGCATGTGAATGTGGAAGCAATTCAGCTTCTAGACAATACTATGCTAGTTCGACGACTAAAAAGAGTGAAGCCGTTTGAGCTAGTAAACTAAGTGAATTACACATAAAACAAAATAATGCTATAAACACAACACAATTGTGAGTTACAGACTAAACAAAGCGGGGAGAACTGTTGAGTGAACCCTAAGTTTAAATCTGACTTTTCTAGTAAATTAAGTTAAAACAAAATTGCTAATTAGTCTTACTGACTAGATTGTAATAAAAAAAACACAGTGTGTTTGACAAATAAAAAAAAAAAAAATTAAGATCATAAAAAAATATTGTTTTTTTTAGGTGTGATTCAGTTTTCAAAAAACCAAGCATTTTAGGGAAAAAGGCCTTTTTTAGAGAAAATAAAATGTACTTTTAAACGGTTTGTCACAAAATTGTTTTAAAGTTATTATCGACACTCCAGGGGCGTCCGCATATTCAGGTTATTTTTTTTATTAATTAAAAAAAAAAATTCTTGTTTTATTTAATTTTCTTAAAAACTAAGCTTTCTAAAAAATCGTTTTTAACTCTGTATTCTTGAAAATAAAATTATCCTTAAGACGATATGCAGGGTAAATGCGCCAGTAGTCGGCCTCTAGCCGGTACGGCCATCTTGGTCATTTTTATAAAAAAATAAGAAAAATAATGTACATAATTAGAAAATTGAGCGCTAATCCTATGCATTTTTATTCCATTTTTCTATTCATACCAAGAGTTTTTATATAAATAGAAAATACTGTCATTTTAAAATGACAGTTTGAAATTGCCGTGCACGTTATGTTCGTTTAAAGTACGAAAGTTTAAGATTTTTGCTACATGTAGGTGGTGTGGGAAATAGTATTTTTTAGTGAACTGTAAAGTCTGCTTACTAAAATTTTAGATTGCATATTATTTGGGAGGTATTTTTGGAGTCATTTAAAGCTAAAAATCGAAAAAAAATTATTACAACCTAGTTTTTTTTCTGATGGCCGACTACTGGTAGCGCATAATTCTAAAAATCTACTACTACTACTACTGAACATTTTTTTCAAAACTAGTAGTCGGCCGCTTGAACTACAATACTTTTAAAGCAGACTGACTTTAGGATTTGTTTGGCCAGTATTCAGCCATAGTTTCTTATGCTGGGATTATACAAATAAAAATAAATATAAATATTAAAATTAAAAAAAAATTGATATTTTTATTCTTGCGCATGTGTGAAATTGCATCGCATGACCTTTGTTTTCATTTTGATGTAGAATTTTGTTTTCATTTTCCTGTTTTATTGCCATTTTAGGTATTCCAACTAAAGCCACTGGTTTAATTAACAAAATACTTGTTTTCTTTTTCGTTTTTTTTTAGAGTTTTATTATCTACCATTTCAGGCAATCCAACTAAAGCCACTGGTTTAACCAAAAAATACTTGTTTTCTTTTTCGTTTTTTTTTCTGGTGTTTTATTACCATTTTAGGCAATCCAACTAAAACCACTGGTTGAATCAAAAAATACTTGTCTTCTTTTTCGTTTTTTTTTTTGGTGTTTTATTACCATTTTAGGCAATCTAACTAAAGCCACTGGTTTAATCAAAAAATACCTACTTGTTTATTGTACTTAAAAAAATGTTACCCGAGATGTTACCTTTTTTTAAAGATTTTTTTAATTAACTACAGTACAATCCCGATTATCCAAATCGCGATTTTCCGAAATCCGGTTTATCCGAAACAAAAACAAAAATTCCGATTAACCGAAAAAATTCGCATTATACGAAACGCGTCTGGGATTCACCTATACTGCTAGGTGGTTCCCATCGGGGTTTCACGGCAATACGACGGTCTAAAATGCGAATTGTTTTAGTTAGCCGACAGAGTGTTACAAGTATGTATTAACGTCTGTTATTAGCGGAAAAAAAACCTCCATAAACCTAGCAAGTCCACCTTAATAAAAATTTAAAAAATATATTCCAGAATTATGTGCTTTTTATGTGCTAATTTCGTTCACTTTTTAAAAATGTTGTGCTCCTTTGGTTTCCACGGAAATTTAAAAAAATGATTGGCGTGCTAACTTTATGCTAGCAAGCCCATACAGAAATGATAAATATAATATAATATTTATATGTGAAAATTAAAAGCTTTTTATGTAAAAGAAACTTCCATTAACTTGTTTAAGTTTTTAACCTCTTTTTTTAATGTGTGGGCTGGCTAGGTTTATATAAACCTAGCAAGCCCACCTCAATAAAAATAAATAAAATACATTCCTGAATTATGTGCTTTTATGTGCTAATTTCGTCCACTTTTTAAAATTCTTGTGCTCCTTTGGTTTCCACGGAAATTTAAAAAACTGATTGGCGTGCTAGCTTTATATAAAGCTAACATGCCCATACAGAAATGATAAATATTTTTATAATATTTAAATGTGAAAATTAAGTGCTTTTTATGTGCTCCCGTTTGCTAAAAAGAAAATTTCATTTACCAAGTTTTTAAGCTTTTTTTTTAAATGTGTGGGCTTGCTAGGTTTATATAAACCAAGCAAGCCCACCTCAATAAAAATAAATAAAATAGATTCCAAATTATGTGCTCTTTATGTACTAATTTCCTCCACTTTTTAAAATTTTTGTGCTCCTTTGGTTTCCACGGAAATTTATAAAAATGATTGGCGTGCTAGCATTATATAAGCCTAGCAAGCCAATCATTTTTTTAGATTTCCTTAGAAACCAAAGGAGCACAAAAATTTTAAAAAGTGGACGAAATTAGCACATAAAAAGCACATAAAAAGCACATAATTCTAGAACACATTTTTTAAATTTTTATTGAGGTGGGCTTGCTAGGTTTATGGAGGTGCAAAAGGAGTAGTTTTATTCTGAAATATTTTACAAAAACAAAATCGGATTAACCGAAATTTCGATAACCCGAAATCACTTTGGTCCAGATTATTTCGGATAATCAGGACTGTACTGTATTTGTTTTTCTAACGTTTTTTTAACGTTTTTATAGTATCTTAATTCTTTTTGGATGTTTGTAAATAAGAAAATAAGAAAGTTTGTTCCTATTTGATTTTTATTTTTTTATTGTTACCTCTCATCTAGTATAAAATATCTAGGCCAACTACTGGTTGAAAATTGGCCGACATTAGATTTTTAGTGGCCGAGTACTGGAATTCTTGTACATTTTTCATATTTTTCTTTTTAAATTTTTTATCTCTGTAATAAGGCTATTTTTGAGTTTTAGAGAAAACACAGGCATTATCTAGGAATAGTTATGCAATACCTACGATGGACTGCACCTAAGTATATATTTCTTTAAATTAATTTTGTTTGAGAAATACTGTTAGGTGGCCGACTACTGGCACATTTACCCTATCTAGTGGGTTGTTGTTAACGGGGAACACTCAAAGAATATACATAAAAACATATTTAGGGATTTTTTTTAATCACAATGTTAACGGGGAACACTCAAAGAATATACATAAAAACATATTTAGGGATTTTTTTTAATCACAATAAAAAAGTATTGTTATCAAGTATTTTACCAATTTTTTTGTAAAACTAGCTCTACCGAGAAAAACGTTTTACCATGTGTTATAGACAATTAAATTTTCTTTTAAACCATGTATGTAGTTATAACATTTACATAGCCGTTAATACACCAGGGGCGTCTACTATTTTGTGATTAAAAAAAAATTCACGAATCATGCGTATATTCTTTATGAGTGTTCCCTGTTTACAAAAACCCACTAGATACATATCGTTTTAAAGATAATTATATTTTCAACAAAATAGAGCAAAACAAGGTTGTTCCAAAAGCTTAGTTTTTAACAAAACAAATAAAAATTTTTAAAAAATTAATTAGAAAAAAATTACTTCAATATGCGGACGCCCCTGTAGTGCCAATAATAGCTTAAACACTACTTTGTAATACGCTATTTAAAAGAACATTTTATGTTCTCTAAAAAGGTGTTGTAACATTTTCCCTAAAACTAACTTTTTGGCTATCTTGAAATTTTTGTAGCACGAGCCCCCTTTGTGGGGTATACTTTACCCCTATATTTTGATTAGGGAAAGTGGGTCTAGTGATACCTTGTAATGAAGGCCTTTTTAATCTCTTTACAACCGTGTAAGAATTTCAAAAATATATCTATTAGTTTTTGAGATAATTGCCCTACACCTTTCAAATTTAACATGGACTAAGAATATAATAAATATTTAATCAAAATTTTATATTTTTCGGATTTAATTTTTATTTTATCATTCCATGTTAAATTTGAAAATTTGAAAGCAAATATCTCAAAAAGAAATCGATGGATTTTCGAAACTCTTACACGGTTGTAAAGATATTCAACCGAACTTCAAAACAAAGTACTACTAGACCCACTTTCCCTATTCAAAATATAGGGGTAAAGTATACCCCTTCGAAGATGGTGCGTGCTACAAAAATTTCAAGATAGCCAAAAAGTGTCTCCTGCGCAAACAAAATCGACGTGTCCGAGGGTTTCTCCAAATTCGTTACCGTTTTTAAGATATAGGACATTAACAGTTTTCGGTGAAAAAACGTGTATATATATATATATATATATATATATATATATATATATATATTTACAGTTGAACCTCTATAACTCGAACTCAAAGGGACAACCAAAACAGTTCGAGTTATGGAGAGTTCTAGTTATAGAAATTTAAATTAAAGGGGTGAAAATACATATAAAAAGGGCAGGGACCCCTTAAAAGGTTCGAGTAATAGAGAGGGTCGAGTTATAGAGGTTCGAGTTAGAGAGGTTCGACTGTATGTATAAAAATCTTTCTTTTTAATCTGTCTTAAAATCCAAAATAGCGGGCAGAATCAAACTTGACCCATTAAAGAGGCCCTTTTACTTTTTTGATCCAGAATTTTTTTAGAAATAGTTTTGGATTTATAAAAAAAGCTTTATTTCTGCCACACAATAAGCTAGGAGCCGTTGATTTGGTGGTTGTCGAAAAATAACTTTTTATTTCGAGCATAAAGCAAACTGAACCGAACTGGATAATTATATACCTAGGAAAATGTTGATATTGATTTTTACGATTATGCCTTTTTTCATCTAAATAGGTTTAGTAATAATTAAGGAAATGAATTTAGACACAATTGGCACGGCAATGAAAGAATGAGTTCAGAATTTTCTCAAAATATAAGAATAGACAAGCCCTATAAGGGGTCAAGTTTGATTCTATCCACCATTTGAATTTTAAGATTGAAATTTGTTAAAATTATAACAATATTTTTATATTCATTTATTCGTAAATGGTCCCCTTTATATTAACGGATAAACTGGCCAGTGCCCAAATTATTAATTAGCCATATTTACGCTGAGTGGAGTATTGAAGTTTACGCCAGCTGGGGCGTGTATAAATATTGTACTAGGCATAAAGTAAATTTGATAAACAGACCTCTGTCTAAGAAATTTAGTTTTTATCCAATAAATTCAAATTTGATTTTTATTTTTGTAGAGTAGCTATTAATTCAGGCAGTCCACGTAGCGACGCGCTGTCCAAATTTTTACCCTGTTAGGGCCTCGTGTCGCAAAAAATCCACACATTATACATAAAATATCGGTCCGTTTGGGAAATAAATCCCTATCGTACTTATCTCAGCCATTTGTTCTAGCGGACCGCGTAACGACGCGACATTTCGATTTTTATACTTTTCGAGGCGCCGCGACGCCGACGTCACTAAGGACCACACATCGTTTATGGACCTCACAACGTAGGGACCTCACATCGCATGTGAAACCTGTTTGACAGATTTTCTTTATTTTGACATTTTTGAAAATTTTGAGTAGGTTTCCACCTTACTGGAGCGCCTCAAAAAACACTTGTTTTTAAACATTTAATTTATCTCTATTCTATCTAGTGGTCCGCGCAACGCATGTGAAAAGTAGGAATCCCCACAGCGCCTCTTATGTCCGTATAGGTGTCTGTCTGTCTGTCTGTCTGTCTGTCTGTCTGTCTGTCTGTCTGTCTGTCTGTCTGTCTGTCTGTCTGTCTGTCTGTCTGTCTGTCTGTCTGTCTGTCTGTCTGTCTGTCTGTCTGTCTGTCTGTCTGTCTGTCTGTCTGTCTGTCTGTCTGTCTGTCTGTCTGTCTGTCTGTCTGTCTGTCTGTCTGTCTGTCTGTCTGTCTGTCTGTCTGTCTGTCTGTCTGTCTGTCTGTCTGTCTGTCTGTCTGTCTGTCTGTCTGTCTGTCTGTCTGTCTGTCTGTCTGTCTGTCTGTCTGTCTGTCTGTCTGTCTGTCTGTCTGTCTGTCTGTCTGTCTGTCTGTCTGTCTGTCTGTCTGTCTGTCTGTCTGTCTGTCTGTCTGTCTGTCTGTCTGTCTGTCTGTCTGTCTGTCTGTCTGTCTGTCTGTCTGTCTGTCTGTCTGTCTGTCTGTCTGTCTGTCTGTCTGTCTGTCTGTCTGTCTGTCTGTCTGTCTGTCTGTCTGTCTGTCTGTCTGTCTGTCTGTCTGTCTGTCTGTCTGTCTGTCTGTCTGTCTGTCTGTCTGTCTGTCTGTCTGTCTGTCTGTCTGTCTGTCTGTCTGTCTGTCTGTCTGTCTGTCTGTCTGTCTGTCTGTCTGTCTGTCTGTCTGTCTGTCTGTCTGTCTGTCTGTCTGTCTGTCTGTCTGTCTGTCTGTCTGTCTGTCTGTCTGTCTGTCTGTCTGTCTGTCTGTCTGTCTGTCTGTCTGTCTGTCTGTCTGTCTGTCTGTCTGTCTGTCTGTCTGTCTGTCTGTCTGTCTGTCTGTCTGTCTGTCTGTCTGTCTGTCTGTCTGTCTGTCTGTCTGTCTGTCTGTCTGTCTGTCTGTCTGTCTGTCTGTCTGTCTGTCTGTCTGTCTGTCTGTCTGTCTGTCTGTCTGTCTGTCTGTCTGTCTGTCTGTCTGTCTGTCTGTCTGTCTGTCTGTCTGTCTGTCTGTCTGTCTGTCTGTCTGTCTGTCTGTCTGTCTGTCTGTCTGTCTGTCTGTCTGTCTGTCTGTCTGTCTGTCTGTCTGTCTGTCTGTCTGTCTGTCTGTCTGTCTGTCTGTCTGTCTGTCTGTCTGTCTGTCTGTCTGTCTGTCTGTCTGTCTGTCTGTCTGTCTGTCTGTCTGTCTGTCTGTCTGTCTGTCTGTCTGTCTGTCTGTCTGTCTGTCTGTCTGTCTGTCTGTCTGTCTGTCTGTCTGTCTGTCTGTCTGTCTGTCTGTCTGTCTGTCTGTCTGTCTGTCTGTCTGTCTGTCTGTCTGTCTGTCTGTCTGTCTGTCTGTCTGTCTGTCTGTCTGTCTGTCTGTCTGTCTGTCTGTCTGTCTGTCTGTCTGTCTGTCTGTCTGTCTGTCTGTCTGTCTGTCTGTCTGTCTGTCTGTCTGTCTGTCTGTCTGTCTGTCTGTCTGTCTGTCTGTCTGTCTGTCTGTCTGTCTGTCTGTCTGTCTGTCTGTCTGTCTGTCTGTCTGTCTGTCTGTCTGTCTGTCTGTCTGTCTGTCTGTCTGTCTGTCTGTCTGTCTGTCTGTCTGTCTGTCTGTCTGTCTGTCTGTCTGTCTGTCTGTCTGTCTGTCTGTCTGTCTGTCTGTCTGTCTGTCTGTCTGTCTGTCTGTCTGTCTGTCTGTCTGTCTGTCTGTCTGTCTGTCTGTCTGTCTGTCTGTCTGTCTGTCTGTCTGTCTGTCTGTCTGTCTGTCTGTCTGTCTGTCTGTCTGTCTGTCTGTCTGTCTGTCTGTCTGTCTGTCTGTCTGTCTGTCTGTCTGTCTGTCTGTCTGTCTGTCTGTCTGTCTGTCTGTCTGTCTGTCTGTCTGTCTGTCTGTCTGTCTGTCTGTCTGTCTGTCTGTCTGTCTGTCTGTCTGTCTGTCTGTCTGTCTGTCTGTCTGTCTGTCTGTCTGTCTGTCTGTCTGTCTGTCTGTCTGTCTGTCTGTCTGTCTGTCTGTCTGTCTGTCTGTCTGTCTGTCTGTCTGTCTGTCTGTCTGTCTGTCTGTCTGTCTGTCTGTCTGTCTGTCTGTCTGTCTGTCTGTCTGTCTGTCTGTCTGTCTGTCTGTCTGTCTGTCTGTCTGTCTGTCTGTCTGTCTGTCTGTCTGTCTGTCTGTCTGTCTGTCTGTCTGTCTGTCTGTCTGTCTGTCTGTCTGTCTGTCTGTCTGTCTGTCTGTCTGTCTGTCTGTCTGTCTGTCTGTCTGTCTGTCTGTCTGTCTGTCTGTCTGTCTGTCTGTCTGTCTGTCTGTCTGTCTGTCTGTCTGTCTGTCTGTCTGTCTGTCTGTCTGTCTGTCTGTCTGTCTGTCTGTCTGTCTGTCTGTCTGTCTGTCTGTCTGTCTGTCTGTCTGTCTGTCTGTCTGTCTGTCTGTCTGTCTGTCTGTCTGTCTGTCTGTCTGTCTGTCTGTCTGTCTGTCTGTCTGTCTGTCTGTCTGTCTGTCTGTCTGTCTGTCTGTCTGTCTGTCTGTCTGTCTGTCTGTCTGTCTGTCTGTCTGTCTGTCTGTCTGTCTGTCTGTCTGTCTGTCTGTCTGTCTGTCTGTCTGTCTGTCTGTCTGTCTGTCTGTCTGTCTGTCTGTCTGTCTGTCTGTCTGTCTGTCTGTCTGTCTGTCTGTCTGTCTGTCTGTCTGTCTGTCTGTCTGTCTGTCTGTCTGTCTGTCTGTCTGTCTGTCTGTCTGTCTGTCTGTCTGTCTGTCTGTCTGTCTGTCTGTCTGTCTGTCTGTCTGTCTGTCTGTCTGTCTGTCTGTCTGTCTGTCTGTCTGTCTGTCTGTCTGTCTGTCTGTCTGTCTGTCTGTCTGTCTGTCTGTCTGTCTGTCTGTCTGTCTGTCTGTCTGTCTGTCTGTCTGTCTGTCTGTCTGTCTGTCTGTCTGTCTGTCTGTCTGTCTGTCTGTCTGTCTGTCTGTCTGTCTGTCTGTCTGTCTGTCTGTCTGTCTGTCTGTCTGTCTGTCTGTCTGTCTGTCTGTCTGTCTGTCTGTCTGTCTGTCTGTCTGTCTGTCTGTCTGTCTGTCTGTCTGTCTGTCTG